>CM061232.1:119917569-121117569 GCA_030844895.1 Ambrosia x helenae | reverse complement strand
TATCTCGTCTCGGTCTCAAGGTAGGTGACAAACCCAAAACGATGTTAAACACGCAATTTCTAGATCCTAAGTCAACAAGTTAACCCATCAAATCATCACACGAAGCAAATGATAAAAATATGCGACTTTTAATTTAAAAACACTAAGTCAATAAATTATAGCCACATATGAATCTAAAAATATAACATAAACATCATCCGGGTAATAAACCACAACAAAAACCGATAAAGTTTAGATTTTTATACATAAGCTAGTGTCAAACGAGTACCAAATAAAAAAAAACCATCAACAATAATCAATATTCATCCCAAGTCTAAGCAACCAATATAGATTTAATCACTCATAGTCAAAGAGGAAACAAAACAAATAGTTTCAAAAATTAAATTCATAACGAGTATAAGAAAATCGAACCAACAACCGAATTCTTGCCTTTTTGTTTGTGACTCTTCAGCTCCTAAATCTGTCTTCTTCTAGCCACCAAGACCCACAACTTCACGTGACATTCTCCCACATTTTTGCTACTTTTTTTTTTCTTTTATTATTATTATATATATATATATATATATATTTTTTTTTTCTTTTTGATAGTGATGAACACTGACAGTGGCCTTCTAAACTTTTTATTCCTTCAACGTCACCTCTCTGCCTCCAATGATTGCATTCTTTTCTTTTATAGACTCCACCCGTGTCTTTCTTGCCCTACTTTTTGACATATGGGCCGAGCCCAATTCTTTTATTATCATTTTTCTTTTAGGCCAGCCCAATACATGTAGTTGAGATTAAGCCCAAAAGAAATAAGTGCACCCAATTAGTCTTGATTGTTGCCAAATGTCCATCTTGTTTGGGGCCCGACCCAATAGTTCCTACAACATAAAAAAAAATGAAATAAGAGTCTATTCCAAAATATATATTTAAATAGATGACCAATTCAACCATTAAAATTTAGCGAGTCTTAAAATAACTCAAATGCACCATTTTTAGCTCGTTTACACTTAAAACCTTTAAATAGCTAATATGAGCCAATAAAGAGTAATATTTAATAAAAACTAACTCAAATATTAATTAAAATGTAAAGAATGTTGATATAAATATATGTATATTTTAGAGCGTATCACCATGGTATCATATGTTTAACACTTACCTGGCCAGGGTAAGTAATTCGCATATGGTACGCACAGACTTATTATAATTAAGGCATCACACCCTATGCAAGCAAATTTTCAGCTCATGCTTGTGCCCCCTATTTTATTTGGTAAAACCCTTCCTTGATAAATTATTCAACGTTAGGTTTTTACCTTTATTCATTAAGAAAAGCAATGTGTTTTCAATTTAATAAGCTTTGTGTGATCACACTCATTGGTATGATCACAACGCCTTTCTAAACATTAGTTTGGGATGATTACCCCCAACCCGGTCTCGATGTTCAAGTTAAGCTTGTGCATTGATCGTTCATTATTGTGAACTATGCACCTTTCACATTTTTCCTATTGCTTGCATATGCAAATACCACTCTTCATGTGATAATTGCATACTAATGCACCTACTATGGTTTCGAGCATGTACCTGTTTCATACTTGCTCCCGTGTTCCCTTTCGTTACTGATCCATTAGCCCGAGTCGTTACTTGACTTGGTCCTTGGTGAGCATGCTATCAGCCGTGCTCCCGAAAACTCTACAACCTCGTTTGGTGAATCATTTGATCCTCCCTCGATCAAATAAGATGTTATCATCCCTGTCACATTTATAATTTCAATTAATTAGTAACATGACATTTCAGTATTAGTATGCATCACTGCAATAGTGATGTTAGAATTCTTGTTATACGAGATTTTCGTTGCCCGAATCAATCTTTTGGATAGGCCCCATGAGTACCTAACCATTTCCTTATCAAGCTTTTGAGATGGCGTGTATCTACACGATATCACTATTGATTACCTATAACAATTTCCGATCAAAACGGATGTTCATTATAGGTATTACTTACCGGATTCCTCGATCAAGTCTCGAACCGAACACCCTTCAACACTTTGAGCGCACGGTTTGAGTCCAAGTATCCTTCCCGACACTCGGATCCCTCAAACCTATGGCTCTGATACCACTTGTAAGACCCTAACCCGTAATCACGCGATTTTGCCTAATCTTACGGGTTTTGACCTTAACTAAAAACCACTCCCGATTAAAACTTTGAAATTTTCTTTATAAGTCAACCCATTAAGATCAAATACATGTTTGATTCACACAAATTTTTACTTTTTAATAGTTGAAACATATTTTAAGATGTTGCGTTTTAACGGGAGTTCCTTATATTCTAGTGCGGAAGCTTGATGAGTGTTCGGGCGTGTTCGGTTCTTCTCGCGACTTGATCCTTGCTCCGGGTCGTCCCTTGAATGTTTACCTAGCACCACCACACAAAGAATGGTTAGTGGGTTGTTAATAATACATTTAAACTAGTGTGAGAGTCGTTACACGTCGAAACGGAACGAACCAGGCCCAACGGCCCTTTATCAGGAGAACAAACTGCTGCAACTTTTGCGCAGCAGCTGTTCGGATCGCTTTTACCCTTCTAAAACCCAAAATCCGACTTCGACTTTCAAATAAGAATTGTTCTACGCTCCGAGAGCTTTCCAGGCATATAAAGAACACCTCCTAACGATTTTTCTACGATTTTATACGCAATTTTAAAGTTCGTGCTGACATGCAGGTCAAAGCGCGCGGCCGCTCGGTCTCTGTGAGCGGCCGCTCGAAGCTTCTGATGTGATTTTGGTGATTTTTAAGCATGGGAATCATGTCGCAACCGCATTTGATGATTCCCGAAGCCTAAGTAATGACTCGCCGACTAAATAAACCTTTGTTTGACTGAAATTATGGTCCGGTTTATGTCGCCATGATCCGGTTCTTAGTTTTGAATGTTTATGGCGACTTTTACCCAATTTGACCCATTTAGACATTTAACTTATCCAAACACCATTTGACCATGCGCAAATGCATCTAGTTTATGTTGTCAAGTCATTATACACTTGATCAACTAAAGTGTTTGTCCGATTTGTTCGTTATGATTCCGATTATTAGATTTATCCTTTAGTAAATCTTTATAATTTCCCAAAATGCCCCTCCTAGCCAAATCTTTCGATTTAGCCATTCGTGGCGACACTTCTTGATTGAAACCCATTGTTTTGGACTCAATGACTTGTTTAAAAACTTCTAAGTCCATACGGACTTAGATTTTCAACATTTCTCAAGATTGTTCTAATGTGGTCGATTCTAAGCGCCTTAGCGCGCATTAGACATAGTTATTGAAATAACTTACTTGATTTGCACCCACACTTCATGTGGGTACTTTTATCACCTATGTTGCTTCGCCCGAAGGCGTTTATTCGACTACGGACTTACCGGGTGGTGTTGACCCATTCTCATACCTTGTGCGTATCCTCCACGATTCTTAGCATCAAGCGTGCATGCGCAAATCCATCTACCTGCGTGCTTTCTAAATATACACATTAATTCCTCGAAACTCAAATGGTAATACCTTGCCATTTGAGCCGTTTAACCTCATGAATCTTATTGCTTGAAAAACAAGCATCAAGTATTGGACTCACATGGTGAGGATATCACCATTTGATCCGTTTAGACACGTCGTTCATAATACTAAGTTATCCAAGTTTTTATATATGGTTCAAGTGTCACAAACTTGACCCATTTAACAATATTCTCAACAACTTCATTCAATTGATTTACTTGGATTAAAACATCATTTCTCACATATCTTTATTAGTTGACCCGTTTGATGGATTTCTCCATTTGGTCATAACTCATTATCTCGATTAAGGTCATAAACCGCATTTTGTATTGAGTGCACATAAGGCGACCCACTTAATAGATTCTACCCCTTAGGGTTTATCTTTATCTCGCACTCAAGATTTAAAACTAATATTTATAACAATTAAGCTATGTTATAGTACATTGGCGTAAGTAAAACTTACTTGTATTCATTCCCATTTACTTGCACTTTAGGCTCATATCCGCTTGACCCGTCTTGTTCTTTGATCCATTCCATTCAAGCTTGCACCTAGCTTGACAAGATCAACCTTCACTATACTCATAAGATTAGTTAAGTTAGTCATCATATCCAATAACTAACACATCTCATGAGTTTATTCACACCATTATTTCGTTTTCCCAATTATCATTTGGCTAAACTTTTCATGTATGGTGTGATTCATATTTTAAACATGTGTTTCACGTTTTATATACGGGTAATTCCATGATTACCCAAATCAAGTTATCACCTCAAGTTGCAAACAAGACTATTGAGGCATTTCATCAAACACTTGGTGTGCATCCACCCAAAATACTTGATTTCAAGAATCTAACTTTAACCAAAATATAACCACGTATCTAATTATCAACATAACATGATATTTAGGCATTTCATCTAATTTGATCATTATGTTAACTCCTAAGAGTCACCCAAAACTACTAATCATGTGGGGTTTCAACCTAGAAGTTAAACCCCAAATCTTACATATTCACATAATCATATGGTCAAAATCAATTGTACATGTAGAATGTGATTCATACCCGAATTATACCTAATTGAGGCTCCCTAAAGCTAGAGAAACCTCTAACAACTCATAAATTCACGTTTTTGTCAAAACCCTAGATTTTGACCCAAATTAAAAACGAGTTTAGCATCAAATTCAACACGAATTAAAGGTACCTTGATGTTCATTAGGCCTTAGATGATCCCTTTCTTGCTAATGCATTGAAAAACCCCTTGATTTGGCTTGGATTAAGCTTGTTCTTGAGGTTTAGGGTTTGGTTGTGAAGGAGGAGATGAATCTCCTGATTCATACACGCACACACACACATTATGTGTGTTTTTATTGTTTTATTTTCATTAATAAAACCCACTTATCATATTGGCAACTTTGGTCCCTCAAGTTTAGTCTCGAGTTGGTTTCTAGATTGTTACATTAACTAGATTAGTCTCTAGTAATGAGTTTAGCCTCGTTTTATTATTTTGCTAATCACGCCTAATGGCGTAATTAAGTGTAATGGATGATTTTGGGGTGTTACAGCAAGATAAAAAAAAGGGCTGACATTAAATACAAGGTTAATAAATGTTACCAAAATAACACATGTTAACATCTAATGCAACATTAACACATGTTACCCTTTACATGCAGTTCATATGAATGTCTTGGGGTAGGTTTATCTCTTGTTCAATAGTTGGTAATGATAGTTTGTAATAACACGTGTTACCAATTATGTCACACCCTCAAATTTCCACTGCGGAGTTTATACCGCGAGGCGCATGACAAACCAGGATCCCATAGCCATAAGTCACATGAACGACTCTAAATGCCGAAACCATTTAGTTCGTTATTGTAAAACCAAGTTTAAAAGTTTTAACCAAACCAAATAAAGTATAGCGGAAGCGAATGACAAACAGTTAAATAAAAGTCTGCGCAAAAGACCGCGCCCAAAACCATAAGTAAATAGTTAAATGTTAAAAGCAGTTTAAATGTTTATAATCCCATGACATAATATGATGCATGCCCTAGTCGTGCTCCATACCTAGTTACCTGCAAAAGCATGCTAGCGTGTGTCAACATAAAGCTGGTGAGTTCACAAGGTAAAGCAAATGAGTTTGTAAATGCGCTGGTTTCCAAAACCACGTAACCAAATAAAAGCGTAGGTCCTCCAGACCAAAATGTTCAAACATTATCAGTTTAAGCGTGTCAGGGGTAGCTAACCCACTCCTTGCAACTAAACAGAATTATTGGGACACCTTCAGTAACATAATAATTTGCCTCAATAACTGGTGTCTATCAACACCAGTTCTCAAATGTGGTCAGAAGTTCATGCCTGTGCCTCAAGCACCTCAGGCATGAGGTTGCTGCACAACCTAATAACGCTATCAACTAATACCCCGTTCGCCTCCAGCGATTAACCCAATAATATGCAAGGACTTTCCAATTGATAGAGTGTTTAGTTCACAAAGGACCAATAAGTTATAAACGGATTAAAAACCTGTAACAACCGGCAAAATTAAGGTAATTCCGTACTAATTAATTAAACGCGATTAACGTAATTAAACATAATTATGTGTTGATTGTTTAACTGAGGCCTTAGAAAGATAGCAATTCCCAAATAAGGCATAGGAATGCATAAGTTTAATGGCAAAACATGATAGGATCATGCGCAAGCAAATCTATCCGGTATGGACACTGGCGAATACCCGGTAAAAATTTAATAAGCGAAACGAACCCCGGACACCCGGAATATATAATAAATGATATTTTCACAAAATATAATGAGTTTTGGAAACCCAAAGCCATACGTGAAAGCTTATTGTACAAATCTCCCGGTAACGAATAAAGTGCGCGTACCGCACCCGATACGCGCGTAACACGTAATTTCACCCGGCGGAAGCCGAAATAAATCATCAGTAATTAAACTGGACTATATTTAAGGAATATTAATGGTATTTTAATATTCGGGTGACACGCGGTTAAAAACCCAAGAATACCCGGACGGCACCCGCACAAGATTAACTTAACTAAGTAAGGTTAATATTTAGCAAAAGTGGACCCCACCCACACCCTTTGGGGGCCGGCCTAGGGCCCACCCAAATGGGTAAAACTCTTAATTATCCCCTTTAACCCTTCATCTCCTCAATAATCCAATGATTAGAAAGATAATAATCATATTAATGCATGCAATTGTATTGGGTAGAAATTAACTAATCACTTCCTCTCTCTCTCTCTCAAAAACTCGGCCAAACACCCTCTAATATTATCCCCAAGATCATTTTCAATATCTTCCATAATCCTTCAAGATCTTACACAAAGATTTCCATCCAATCCAAGCAAGATACTAGTAATCTTGGAAGATTTGAAAGAGAGATATTATAACCCACTTGAGAATACTTGAAACAAAATCACAAAATTCTTCTTCTTCTTCTTCTCCCTTGCCGTAGGTTTACACCCCTCCATCAACATTGTTCTTTCAATTTTTACACTAACAAATCATCTCTAAATCATTATCCATCAAACCCTTTGTGTGTTCAAGAGCTTGGAGCTTAACCCCTTTGGAAAAACACACTAAACCCCATCCAATCCAAGGTTATTGTCTTCCCTGGCCTTGAGCTAGTAGTAAGTTTTACCTTGTTTGATTCTTAATGTTCATATTTTGTGCTTTTGAAAGCAAGTTGTACATTGATGGGTAATGAAATGGTTTTAAAATATAAAGATAATGTGTTTTGCTAGATTAAAAATGGAAGAATAATAACATAAATAAATCTTGGATTTATATTATTAAATGTAATATTTTGAGAAAATGTAATAAAATGAACATACACTTGAGTTGAAGGATGATTTGAGCATGATTGATGAAAAGGACTTGAATATGATGGAAGATGATTTTAATCATCATAAGATGACAAGTTAATACCAAAAATATATTAAAATGGGTTAGATGATCATAGGTGAAAAAGTTCCATATTCAAAGTCTACTCACTTGAATGAGTGAAAAGTTGATACTTTGGATAAAAATATGGAACAAACATGTTAATAGCATTTAGGATGGATTATAAGATTATTAAAAGTGGAATGAAGTAAAAATAATCAAGCATTAAGAAAATGATTCTTCAAAGTCCACTAAAATGGAAGGAAAATGCTAACCATGAAAGATAAGATGAAAAATGCAACAAATATAAGTTAAAGGACTAATATTATAACTTGGAAAGTTGAGGGACTAAAATATGTATTTTAGAAACTTTGGTCCAAAAATGCATTAACGAAGAGTTCGGTGTCAAAAGCATAAATAATAGCTTTTCCAAGTGTAGTTTTTGATAAACATGAGAAACTTACTTGTGTATAAATTAAAAGAGGCATTTTTATAAAAATGGAAGTTTTATAAAAATAAGAGGATAAGTTAACATAAGGATTTTATAAAAATAAGATTTTATAAAATATTAGTAAAGACTTGGGAAGACTTGTACAAAAATGGATACTTTTATATAAATGGGAATATAAAAGTATCGGAAACATTTTTGGGTTACAAGTTGAACAAGTTGGGCTAAACGTACAAAGTATATTTTCCAAGAAATATACGTTCGGAATTGGAAGTATGAATAATATTTCCATAGAACGCATAATGGAAGTAAATGTGAAAAACGCTAAATAACGGACTTAGTTACATGAATTAACGTAAACGGACACATGAGAAAAATGCCATTACGACAAGATAAATATATATATATATATATATATATATTTTAAGGAAATAAAATATATATAACAAGGGTGAAACGTGCGTAACACTTTCCTAAGTGAAGAAAGAATATTCGTGGGAGAAAACACAACGTAACGAATTAAAAACGCTAAACGACACATGAACTTAACAAGTAGTATCCACGCGATGGTATATGTACATATGCTCGTTTTCGACGAAATTCTAGTATATCTATTTGAATGGGAAAATAGATATGCGAGAAGGAAAACCGAGACGAGTAGGTGAAGTATATCTACGAACGTGTGAATACCGACAAGATCCTAGTACATTTATTTAAATGGGAAAATAAATGTACGGTGTGGTGAGTCTAGTCGGGCGTTAAGAATATATTACCAAACGACAAGAACATAGCATATTTATTTGAATGGGAAAATAAATATGTGGCAAAGTGAGTCGGGTCGGATAATAAGAAATCACATTATATCGAGCGAAACGATCCTAAGTATAATTATTTAAATGGGAAAATAATTATACGTTGGGTAGAGTCGGGTCGAGAATAATAGTGTACAAGTCACAAAGAATATTAATAAGAATAATATATGACTTGTAAGAAAAGGGTAATCCATCGCCAATGAACTTAGGATACGAAACTATTAAACGGGAATTGGGATAAAGACGTGGTCGGGAAGTTGGGTGTACAACTTGCCAAGGCACATACACCATAGGTGTAGTGACTTATACGCCTAGAACATTTGTAGGTGCGAGATCACAAACTTTACTATTTTCTTCTTTGAGCCGAGCACAGTTACAGGTGAGTCTCACGGCCCCATTTCTAAACCATTTAACGTTTTTACGGGGGAAAGATATGTTGGGATTTGTTTGACGGGTTGGACACTTGAGTTGTGATCGCCACTCGGGGTTGAGACCTCCCCACTATAATCATTAATTCAGGAAAGTGAAACCAAAGGAATATTTGAATAGTACTATTGGTGCCTGACAAGGCCCACCCCTAATCGATAGCGTCGATTATGCATCGGCGTATGCCTGGGGTGCACATATTCTGAAATCAAGTCGTAGGAATACCGAGTAACGACTTGGGGCGGGGGCATTATAAATTGTCTTGGTTTGGTTATAGGCTCAAGTAAAATTGTAGGACTTTGCAACTCCTATAAATGTCATAACAAGGATATTCCCATGAGATAAAGTTTTATTAAATACAAAACCTGTGAACTCACCAATATTTATATATTGACGATTTTTAAACATATCTTTCAGGTATTTGACAGATGAAGGTTAACGTGGCGAGCAGGGTCGGGGGAATCTCCAAGTTGGGCGTTGGATGTCATGAAGGGGTCTCGTCTCTCTATCCCAAGGATTTCGGGATATAGGGAGGAGCCTCCCTATTTATTTCAAAAACAATTTTAAGATTATGTATGAATAATTTGACATGATTTTCAACGTTGAAGAAATACCCGTTTGTTTAATTAATATTGTGGTTTGCATTAATCTTGGCTTAATCCTCTTGAACCGTCGCGCCACGTGTTTCCGCCATAGGCGTGGTGTGACAAAACCCGATCCACACAAGGAATCGTAAACCCGACCCACACAAGGAGTCAAAACCCGACCCACACAAGGAGTCAAAACATCTCAAAACCCGAGATGTAAAAGTAGTCCCAATCCGGACTAGAAAACGTTTTGTAAGCTGTCTCAAACCCGAGACGCATGCTTTTGAGAAAAAGTAGTGAAACTCACCTTAGTATGCAAGCACTAAATTCCAAACTTCAAAGTAGGGTGCACTACCGACTCCCTAGTACAAGTGTCACCAAGTAAGTATATGTGTAATACCATTACACCATATAACCCGTTTGTCCAAGACGTTTAAATGTTCAAAAGCGTGTAAGTGACACCTAGTGATTCTACATGCATAAGTAAACCCTACGGACCCGTTGGTGAATATGTTGGTTACAATTAGTTTTACATTCCATATGCATCTCATACAAATGCCCATTCAAGTACATATCAAATACATACCACATAGGACTCCAATTAGTCACATAAACACATAATACACAATCTGCGTTTTTAGGTCAGATTATGCGTCACCAAAACTAATTTATTTAAAATACTTAATCAATGATTTAAACTCCCAAATTTTTACTGAATATTTTTTGGGATTCATTTAATGACCCATATTTTTTTTGTCTCAAAACCAAACACAAAAAGTATTAAAATTCGTTCAACACAGCTATGTTCAGAAAATCTCCACAACAGGTCAGTTTAGTAGAAAAATTCCCAAAAATTGTGTATTCATCCAAACGGGATGAATCCACTTGAAAAAGTCAAGTTATTCCAATGTTAATCTAGTGTAAAGATTTTATAACTTAAGTCTTTATAAAACTCAAGTTATAACGACTTAAATTGACTCAGTTTGTTAATCCGAAAATCTGATATGACCTTTATTCAAAGAAATTCCAAAAAACTATTCAAACGACGTCCAAAACACTCGATTTTACCCATTATTCAAAGAAAACATCAAAACCATCATGTTAAAGCCACGTAACAGACCCTACAATTTGACCTAAATATTCTGTCCAGATTTTAATCATGCATAAACCCTTATTTAAACGACTCACGTGTGCGCCTAATCGATCAACAACAATCAACCATCATTACAAAACATTCATAAGACCTATCAAGATCAGAATCTATCATAATATATGCAAAATCATAAACCCTAACGATCAAAACATCACCAACTTGCGCAACAAGTAATCTATCATATCACTAATCGCCTATCATCATGTTTAACCCGTTAAATCTTCATAAGCTTCAAGTTTTAATCTTTATAAAAAGGTCTCAGACCTGGACAAACTTAGTTATAGGGTTTTTATAACATAATAATAAGATTAAAGCATAATAGATTAAGGATTATACCACAAGCTCTTCGAAACAATCAACCGAATGCTCTTGAAGCTTCCCGATCGATGTTCTTGCGCCTTAGCAGGTGTTTTGGGGTTAATATTTCGTAAATAGGGCAGTAGGGGCGATTAGGGTTTGAGTTTAGGTGATACAAGAGGCTTAGGGTTGCTTAAATAGGTGTTTAAGTCGGTTTGGTGACGACAGACACCCGCGCGCGGCCGCTCGGTCCCTGTGAGCGGCCGCTCACAGGGCTTCGGCCCGCGTGGCTGGCCTGTTTCATCACCCGACGTGTTTTCCATCGATGTTTTCGCTATTTCGGACCGTAATAAGTGTAACCCCATGTGTTAAGACCCCAATCATCCCAATGGTCCACCTTTAACGATTTTTATTAACGTATTCGGTTTTAAGTTCACATAATCACATATGGTTTGCACATAGTTTCACAGAGTATCACAGAAGCACGTAATCGAAATCAATCCAAATCAATTAACTCACAATTATTAAACTTCATTGTTCACCAACGTCCGAGGTTCACTAATCATGTATACAGTCTGGTAATTCCTCGAATTACCACTTCATGCAGTTATTAACTTATAACTGTGTAACGTATGTCCTATCTAGCTAACCCTAGTTAAGTATAATGCAAGGAATGTAACTAGAGTTTCGTTAAAGTGAGAACCTGAAAATACGGGGTATCACAAATTAACATGTGTTAACCTAATGTTTGTTAATAGTTTGTATGCTATGTTTACTTATTTCTTTTGTAAACTTATGAAGTGAAAACAGGAGTGGTAAGAAAGACAAAAAGTTTGACAAATGATACAGGTTTAACATATGTTACCACACCACTCATACTAAAAAATGTTAGATCTTCTCATGGGTATATGGGGGCAACAGGTTTAACTTTATCAGATTAGTTAACACATGTTAGTCCTTTATGACCAACTAACACATGTTACCCTCGGATGCAACATTAACACATTATTTGTACTTGCCCCATTATAATAATATTTTCTTAAACAAAAAGTAGGAGAGAGGAGAGAGATGGTGTGACATGACCCATTATAATAATATTTTCTTTATCAGATTAGATAACAGATGTTAGCCCTTTTATGACCAACTAACACATGTTAAACCTTTGCATGCAGTTCATTTGAATGTCATGGGTAAGTTTTTGTGTGGTTCAATAGTTTGTAATGATACTTTTTAATATCGTGTGTTAATAGTTTGTGTGCTTTATTTTCTCAGTAAACTTATGAAGTGAAAACTATAGGGGTATATGGGGGCAACATGTTTAACATATGTTACCACACCACTCATACTAACAAATGTTAGATCTTCTCATGGGTATATGGGGGCAACAGGTTTAACTTTTATCAGATTAGATTAACACATGTTAGCCCTTTATGACCAACTAACACATGTTACTATCGTATGCAGCATCACACGATTACATAAGGTTCAGACCAAATAATATGTACCTAACATGTGTTATCCCATCTCATATGACCTCCCATGTTTTTTGGGAATCAAAATAAACTGTACTAGGAGTTTGACTTACCATTACAATAGAACATCTATAAAAATAAACTAACATGTGTTAAATGTTGTCACACGATTACATAAGGTTCAGACCAAACATTAAGGACACAACTACAAAGAACATCTATAAAACATAACACATGTTACATATTCTGACAAATAACTTACACATTAAGGACACAACTACAAAGAACTTGTTTAAGGACACAAACACATTAAGGACACAACCACAAAGAACACCTTCAACCCTTTCTTCTCTATACACACTGGACATCCTCTCTGACCGTCTCCGGTCACATTCTAACACCGCGTTAATGTTGCATAAGAGAAATAAAATATACAAACTATTAACACACGCTATCACAAAATTATATAGTTTGTAATAACATGTGTTAATGTTGCATAAGAGCTTAACATGTGTTATTTGGTAACATATGTTATACTTGTGTTTATTTTGTCAGCCTTTTTTTGTCTTGCTTACCCCCTAGAGTTTTCACATCATAAGTTTACTGAGAAATAAAGTACACAAAATATTAACACACGTTATTACAAAGTATCATTACAAACTATTAACCACTTTAACAAAATAAATCTAGTAACTCTATACATTGAGTACAGAAAAGAAAACGTTATCAAAAAGTTTTTTCTACATATTTTTCTCGGCTTCCTTCGACTTCGTTTGTTAACATATGTTAACCAGTGGGGGTCTTCGTTATCAATTGCAAAACAATAGATGAGATATTAACCGGTGTGACCAACTCATCATCTAACATAATAAACAGGAGTAACACATATTAGTCGGGGCCCAAATGTGAACATGTGTTAACTGGGGATAAATGTGTAACACTTGTTCCATCATGCCCATTTGATGAAATGCTCTTTGTTGTCTAAGGCTTTGTTCCAACAATTTAAGTCTTGGTGTCTCACTTTTGTGACTCCAGAAGAAGAATGTTTCTCAAACTCACAACTACGCTTCAATTGCCCGGCTATCGCGTCTTTTAAAATATATAAACTATTAACACACGTTATTACAAAGTATATAGTTTGTAATAAAATATACAAACTATTAACACACGCTATCACAAAATTATATAGTTTGTAATAACATGTGTTAATGTTGCATAAGAGCTTAACATGTGTTATTTGGTAACATATGTTAAACTTTTGTTTATTTTGTCAGCCTTTTTTTTTGTCTTGCTTACCCCCTAGAGTTTTCACATCATAAGTTTACTGAGAAATAAAGCACACAAAATATTAACACACGTTATTACCAAAGTATCATTACAAGTGATTAGTCATCACTTGGGGGACATGTATCAGCTCTTTGAGGGGGACACTTGCTCCCATCTTTCATTTGACAACGTATATACACACACGTAATCACCAAGACCTTCTTTATCAACCCTTCCATTCTCTTTCCCTTCATCCACACCAGACACTCTTATCTCTCGCACACTAGACATTAAAACCCCCAAAAAAAGCTATAATTCAAATAAGAAAAAACTTGAAAATTTGTATACATAACAAAATAAAAAATACAAAAAAATATATAATTCAAACTCAAATTTTCACTTCAGTCTAGTTTATTATAAACTTTCCTCTGATACATATAAGCATACATACACACATCTACTTTACTAATTATTAGAGAGAGAGAGAAGGAGCAGGAGCCAGAGGGCTCCCGCCGCCGCGGTGGCGGAGCTCCGGCCGATCAGTCCACAACTGACAACACCATCACAACCTCTCTCCTCTCACACCTACACATACACGTGTACAGAGATCCATAGAGAGAGAGAGAGAGAGAGAAAGAGAATCGACAGAGAGAGAGAGAGAGAGAGAGAGAGCAGAGGAGGGATAGACTGAGATCAAAGGAAAAAGGGGATTAGAGGAAGAAGAAGGGTTAACGGCGGTGGTCCTCTGTCCTCGGATGGAGACGAGGTAAAACCCCCCAAAACCAACTTCCGTTTTCTATAATAATACTTGATGATGGTCGTCCTGGTATGATCATTGATATGGGTAAGGTTATGGTGGTGATTTTGATTCTGATGGCGGTGGCTCGCAGAGGGTTCAAAGGTGGTTCCCGAGGAGGAGGAGGTTATGGTGGCTGTGAGGGCGGCACTGGTCTAGGGTTCCGGTTTGGGGGTTTCTAGTGATGATGATGGTGATGTATCATTAAGAGGACAAACTGTGACATCCGTCACCCGCGTCTTACATTTAATTGTTAATAATAGTCCTTCAAATATTTCCATTGTAGTCCCTATAAGTTTTGTCGTTTTCAAAATTTTTTTTAGAATAAACTAAAAGTTTATCATTAATATTTATTATGGATCGGGTATACGTTTATTATCAAATGTGTATGTTGAATCGTCATCCGGAATGGATATTATAAAATTTTCAAGTTTTATAAAAGTTTAGAGTTTAAAAAGTTAAATTAGTTAACCAAGTTAAGTGTTTATAAAGGAATTTCTAATCAATTTCACCTATTATTAAAACGTTCGGTTTAGTTAATTAAATTTTCCTAATAAAATGTGATAAAATATAATAAATTACTTGGTTGATGTTTTGTATTCCTTCTCTAATAATTCCTTATCACCTACGGTTACATATATACAAATTAATCATTTGACTTGCAAACTTCTTAAATTAAAAACCTAAAATAAATGTATTAATTAATAGAATTGAAACAAAGTTAGTTTTTGATTAATACATACGGTTGTTTGCATTCTTTACATCAATTCATATGTTTTTTATGTCACCATAAATTCAATTTATTAGCATTGATCATTTGAAATATATATACATGGATGGCCGACAAATTCAATCAAAATCAATGATTCACAATTATGATTCAAATTAGTAACCAACCATTAATCAATATTATAGTATTTAAATTGTATTGATAATGAGGCCATAAACTAAGTATATCTAAATTAGATGGATAATGAAATTATTGTGTTTTGATCGAGAATCTTCATGATGTTATGTGAATATTTATTTCATATACTTATTTATCTATAATACATTATAAAGGAGGAGTGATGGATACAAACGTAATTTTGTCGGGTGTACAAGTTTTGAAGCAATATGTACAAAGGATTACAACACAATTTAAAAGGGTAGATTGGTCAAGACAAAGACAATTAAGACGCTTCATGGGGTAATTCTGACAATTCATTCTTCTTTACGTGAGTAAACCCTAGATACATTCCATCCTTACCTTGTCTCTTCACATCCCCTCCTCCTGGAAACCTAATCGATCATAACCTGCAATTTCTTCAATTCGACATTTAATGGAATGCCAGTTTCAAATCCCATATGTTTATAATCAGCAATATTGGTTCCATGGACCTAATCGCTTCACTAATTCAGGTTAGATTCTACCCACTCTTTCATCTATCTGTTGTCTCGATATGTTTTGTTAAATCTTCGTTTTGTTTCTTTAGATTTTCTTCTTTGACTGTTTTGCTCTGCGGATTGAATCCGTACATAATCAGTGAGATAAAGATCATTGGTTGGATAAATAAAAATAAGCAAATTGGTTAAGAACTCCAACTACAAAGATTTAAAAATATAATGATCAGTATATTGTTTTTGCCATATTTGTTTAAAAATATAATGATTATTAATTATGATGCAGGGAATTGATAAAGGAATTGGTTGTTTGGCAAAAAACAAGAACACACCAGGTACGCCTTCTGGCTCAAACACATTCAAATTAGATGTCTTGGTGGTTGTTTTTACGACAATTCGTCAGTTGGAAGAATCATTGATTTGATGAATTTTGGTTCAATATCTTGTACATATTTACTTACATATTGAATAATCATGTGCTGACATCGTGATATATGTTGGGGCTTAATATCTTTTTATTCTCATTGTAGGATTAATTAAGGGGAAGTTGTTTATAACCCTATGAATTAATCTGGATTTTGTAACATTAATGTTTCTAAATATGTCAAATTAGGAATATGATTTAAAAGTTCTATATGATATTAACCTTGTTAGAATATGATTGTTTTTACTCCATAAAACATCTTGTCAAATGGGCTTGGCGTTTTAAACATGAAACATCTTCCTTATGGTTTAGAGTTGTCAAAGAATGTCATAGTAATGGTAATAATCTGGCTGGATTCATTTCCAGCTTTGTTTCTGCTTGTTGAAGATAAAAATCTGTTGTGGTGGAAGTATGGGGTGATTTGGAGGGTAAGTTTTTGTGCAGATGGAAAAATAACCTGCTTTCGGCTGCTGAGGCGGAAATGGATTGGCTGCAGGTTCAACTACACGGGCTGCAGTTTTTGGATGAAGCGGGCCGATGGAAAAGGGAAGGTAACAATGAAGGCGTTTTTAGTGTGGCTGATTTTAAAACTCAGGTGTTAAAAAACAGGATGCAATGGAGAGAGTTTATGATGCAATGGATCGCTTGGGTTCCTCTCAAGATTAAGATATTCGTATTGTGTGGCGTCTTGAAATGAATAGGATACCAACAAGGGTGGCTCTTCGCAGACGGCAAGTTCCAATCTCAGATGTCGTGTGTGCTCTATGTGAAGTTGATGATGAGTCCTCAATGCATTTGTACACGGTTGTGGTTTCGCTTTTGGAGTTTGGTCCGCTATTGGCTCTTGGTGTAGAGTCGGCCCTATTATTGCTTTTGATATAAGAGATTTACTTCAAGTGGCCAAGGATAGAAGAACAAGCACGCTAAGAGGATTATTTCATGGTATCTTTATGGTTACTCTTTCGGCGATTTGGAATGCTAGGAACAATAAAATTTATCGTGCTAAAGATACTAAAGTGGGCGAGTTAGTGGCTAAGGTTAAATCGTTGTGTTTTCTTTGGCTTAGGTCTAGATCTAGCTTAAAAAGTTAGTATGGAAAGATTGGGTTAAATTCCCGTTGTACATGTAGTTTGTTGGCGGCGGTCCTTGTTTTGAGGACCTTTCGCTTGTGTTAATGAAGTTCACCTTCAAAAAAAAAAAAAACACTTTTCCATGTTGAGATCAGTGATTTGAGCTAAATATTATTGCTTTTCATGTTATTGGTTTTTAGTAAAACAAAAGCTAAAACCAGAGTCTTTTTGTTAAGTAATATGGGTTTAATCATCTTCAGTTACTTGTTAACTTGCTATTAGGAATTTATTACCTTACCTAACTATTTATTAGCATTCTATACATTTGTGCCCAGTTTATCTACCCTGAACTTGATTAGCACACATTCAACAGCATTTTGCAGCTTTTAACCTGAATACTCAGTTGTGACATATGTTCCAAGTTTTATATTAAAGCTTTTAACCACCTCATGGTTGTTGGATTTATCATTAATTTTGATGAAAGCATTAAGATGAGAAATGTTAACTCCAAATTTGGTTTAGCAAGCAACATTAGAAATGATGTTTTATTTGTATTTCAAAATTATTAGTGAGAAATGTGAACTCCGAATTGGTTTAGCAAGCAATATTAGAAAGGATGTTTTATTTGTATTTCAAGATTATTATATATTACCTATCCATTGGATTTTAACAAGCTGCTTATTTTGATTATTTAATACACCTCTTTTATCACATTTGGCCTTAAATAAATTTAGTATCATTTTAAATACATGGGTAAAAATGTTACCTGCTAAAATAGTTTACAATTCGTGTTCTATGTTGGTCAATTTTTTTTATATTTGCAGGCAGAAGAAAGAGGTATGATTCGGACGAAGATGTAGATGCAAATATTAATTGGGCGTAGGATAATGCAAAGAGTTTTGCTTTGGATTGTAGTGAGATTGGGGATGTTTATCCGCTTGTAGGGTGTTGGTTTTCATGTAATGGCAAGTTTCTTGCCACCTGGTATGTCTTTTACTTTTTCACTCAAGCTGATATATGCAGAGGTCACCATTGGTGGATAAACGACTGCATCATTTGTGCAATTAGTTCAAAATCTTAGCCCAGTTTATTATGTAAACCACTAATCTTCTTAGTTACCTCTTCCTATATTGTAGAAATCAGAGTGATTGCAGCAACAAAGACATGAATTAGGAGCTCATTTAACAGTTGCATTGCTAATACAGTGATCTTCCCAAGATTTTGTGCAATATGTGTACAGTGAGCTTTCCAAGATCTTGTGTTGTATTGATGAGAAAAGGTATATATTTGGAGTGTTATTAAGTATCCATTACAGATCTTATAATGTTAGTAACAAATATTGCATCTTAATATCAACGAAGTATTGGTTAAAAATTATATTTTTCTTCTGAAAGTAAGATTTTTACTACTAGATGACTTTTTATTTAGATGCATATCTCAATAAGATTTCAATATAAACACTATACCTGTAACAACTTCCTTTGTTTATTTATCTTGTCACTAGGTCATCTTATTTTTTAAAGCAGCTAAAACGTTGTTTAGTGGCCATGATATAAACCGGTTGTCGGGTTACAAAAACATAAAAGAAATGCAGTATTGGATTTAATTAACGTATAAAAAAGACACTTGTTCACATATTGTTATGATTGTTAATAACATGAAGGTTGTTGTAATTATCTCGCAATTAGAAGTAAGTTGCAATATTAGGTAATTAATGTTTTTTTTTGTACTTTGTGCTTGAACACGGCCATGTATGTACTATTCTACTGTATCCAGTTTTAAACAAGGAATTAGAAGTAAGTTGCAATATTAGGTAATTAATGTTTTTTTTGTACTTTGTGCTTGAACACGGCCATGTATGTACTATTCTACTGTATCCAGTTTTTAACAAGGAAGTTGACATAGGTTTGATCAATTTGGCAGTTCGACTATCAAGGCTACCGGAGGAAATGGCTTTAACCATCACAAATGGGTCGAGTTATCGTACCACCACATGTTTTGACCACGTGGAGCGTGTTGTTTTACTATGAAGACAACTGTTACTACTTACTACGCAGAAAACCCTTGGGGTCTAGGTTTAACATTGTGTATTTTTTTTTTCAAATTTTATATTTTCCGACACCGCAGCAACGCGCGGGTTCCCCACTAGTTTAATAACAGTTTCTTTTAGCCTTAAAAGTTTTTTTGAAAAAAACGTATCTTAATAACTCATGAAGTAAATGAGATTTAATGGTTTTAATTTTATTAGCTCTAGTAACGAAAGTTATATAAGTACATGATATGTATCTAAATTTAAGAACCAAGTTTAAGTTGCTAAAAATTTGGGCATGTACACTTGCATTAGAATTTGGGTTGGGTGTTATAATTTTTAGGAATTCGCAACGCATGATTCAAGCTTTAGGATTTATATGTGACCTTTGTTGATTCTAAATGGTTCAAGCATAATTCATTGATTCCTGTTGATTTTATGCAAATCCACCTTTCACAATCACAGTGAGTATATCATTCCCCTTTTTACTGTTTTACTACTTTTGGGTGACTCATGTACCTATTAATCAAGTTTCTATTTCTTGTACTTAATGCAATTCTCATGTGTGTTTGCCTTATGTGAATTTGTGTGTATGCTTAGTCAAAATCATTAACCGCTGGGCGGCCTAGCATTTCAATGAATAGTACTATGGTATACCCCCTTGAGACTCTGTTGAGAGAATCTTGGTCATTGTCTTGTTAATTCATTATTCAATTTGTTAGTAATGTGTTAGTCATTATTCATAGGCTTGGTTTTGACTGATACTACTTATTACATAATTGCAAATGATACCGCTCATGAATTGCTAAATTTTCCTTACTATATATATCAAACAGGTATGCTCACTAATACATTTTTGTATTGACCAAATTATTTTCGTACATGTTTCAGGTTCTTATGAGATCACTTCTAAGCTTTTGGAACTTAGGCATAGATTGAGATTTACTGTATTTTAAGTTTAGATTTCTAGTTTTAATTGTTGTATTTCTTTCATTGTAATAAATTATTCAATTTAATGTATCAAAATTTACATTTCTAGTCCATGAGCTATTGAACAATCATCACTACGTGACACCTCGATGTTTCCGCCATCGGTTGGGGTGTTACACAAACGACGGTGACCGGTGGGGATTTTTGTCTGTCGTTGTGGTTTTATTGTTATTGTGAAAGATTGGGTCAAGGTTGCTTATCTTGGATCATGAGTTAGGGTTCCACCACCATGGAGAAGATGAAGAGTGGGTTGAATGGAGTTGGAGAAGATAGAGAGGAGAGAGGAGAGAGGGATGATGGTGTTGGGATTAGATATCTGACAAGAAAGGGGAAAAAGAAAGGGTTTTACATTTCATATTATACCCTTATATGTACTTTTTTTACTTTTAGTCAACCATTTTATTAAATCAAAAATCAACTTTTAATATAGGCCATTGATCAACCTAAATGAATGGATATGATGGAGTTTCCAAGGTTTACCATATAACTTGGGTTTCCACAATATCCCTTCTCTCTCTCTCTCTCTCTCTCTCTATATATATATATATATATATATATATATATATAGAGTAAAGATCAAATACAAAGTGTTTTTCGGTAAGAACTGTAAGAATCAAAGGGGGTAAAAAAAATTATTTTTTTTAAGAATTTTTTTTCCCATGTGCTTAAACATTCTTTCTAGATGAATAATACAAAAAAAAATATTTTTTTTTAGTGTAATTACGTCATTAAAGTAAATACATTAGTTTACACTAGAGTAATTATGTAATTACTCTACACTAATTTTTTTTTTTAGTTTTCAATACTATAATACATGTTTAATAATATGGGAAAAAAATTGAAAAAAAAAATAAAAAAAATACCCACCTTTGATTCTCACAGTTATTACCGAAAAAAACACTTTGTACCGGATCTTTCCCCTATATCTCTCTATATATATATATATATATATATATATTGCAAAGCTAATAATCCTACATGTCATAATATTATGCAATCTCTCTTTTGAGGGATGCCACATAGGATGTGATGTGGCAACTCTAGACCAATTAAAAAAAAGAAATAAATATGGTTTAAATATGGTTTAACCTAATCTATTAAATACCTAATCTACTAAATATAAATATTAAACCTTTATTATTTTTTTTCTCTAATGTTTTCTCCCATAACTTTTAAACGTTAATCTACTAAATGTAAATATTAAACCTTTATTATTTTTTTTCTCTCATGTTTTCTCCCATAACTTTTAAACGTTAATATCTTTTATATACGAGATTTTTTAAAGAAAAACATTACACCAAATTAACGAACGTTTTATTATCTTTGCAACAAGTACCATAGTGCTATATAAAAAACGAAGAAAAAAAAATTACTATTTTTTTGTAACCCGACAGGTATTGTGTCAGGTTTGGGATTAATTTAAAAAAAAATTGTGGGTTTGGGTCGGGCCTAGGATTAGGTGATACCCACGAATTTTTTAAAATAATAATTTGATAACTTATGACAGAGATTTGTTTAATAATAATAATAATAATAATAATAATAATAATAATAATAATAATAATAATAATAATAATAATATTCATTAATCATATATTGACAAGTCATTAATTATATTGTCATATTAGATATTTTATTATATCATATTAGATATTTCAACACGAGACGTTCCCGGGATAAAAACTAGTATATATATAATACTACTTTTCCTTATAACACAAAAAAGTGTATAGACGTCATTTAAATTTGAAAAATTGGTAAATAAGTATTTAATGAAAACGACAAAATGTAGGTGATTTTTCTGTACAATTCAAATCAATCTTAGCAATAAGATAAGTTTGGCAGAAATCCAAAATCTATATCTATATCTATATATCTATCTATATATATATATAAAAAAAACATATATATGCTGACGTGGCGTGCAATGGAGGCCTCAACCTCCCATTGAGAGTGCCACGTGACATCATAATTGAAAGATTTTAGTGTTTTTGAACTATTTCCTTTTTTAATTAAAAAAAAGATAAACATAAAACCTTAAAATAAATTGAGTTATTTTAGGAAAAAAAAGAATTTAAAAATAAATTTAAAATTTTTTCTCTCGTGTTTCCTCTCCATAATTTTAAACATTTATATCTTTTATATACGAGACTTTTTAAAGAAAAAAAATTACACCAAATTAACGAGCGTTTTATTATCTTTCCAACGAGTACCATTGTCCTATATAAAAAACGGAGAAAAATCGACTATTTTTTGTGGGGTTTCGTTCATACAGGAAAAAAACACACAAAGTGTTCATGTTATTCATTAATCATGTTTTTTTCTTTTAAACCAGGTTCTTATCTACGATGTTGAAAATCAGCCCAATCGCCATGTTATCATTGGAATTTTACTAGGTATACTTCATCAAGAGAAGTTAGGAGAAAGAATCGCGCAACACTGCAAAACATGGTGTCACCTTATAGCAAGGTTATTTTTTTATTTATTTAATTACAAGATTAATAATTATTACTATTAGTATTAGTATTATTATTAGAATGGTTATATTTTTCAACCCCGGGACACTCCCGGAAAGAATTGATAGTTGCTGACGTGCGTTCAATGGTGGCCTCAACCATCTCTTGATTATGCCACGTGGCATAATGAGATGCAATGATTACAATTTCCAACTTAAGTGTTTGTTTAGTTGATTAGGTTTGGAATTATAAGAGCCATTAGAATGTGAGAAATTAGAGAGATGTGATGAGTTTTTTAATAGTTGCAGCTTACATAAGTGATTATTTAGATGATTACTAATTAAGTTTTAGATTAGGGAATATGAGTTATTACTGATTAGAATACTATGAACATGCAATGATTGAGAGATTTTGTGGTTAGTTAACTTGAGCCATTTGCAATAGGTTATCACGTAAAATTAGATTTTTCAACCCCGGGACCCTCCCGGGGTAATCAGCTAGTTAATTAATATTTCAAACTATGAAATATTACTTCACATTTAAATAAGCCATCCTCTCTCTTTAAATGTACCATGTCTCATTCTTCTTATTTCTGTTAAAAATCTTTTTCTGTCTCATGTTTTCCTCACAATTTTAAAACGTTAATAACTTCTATATACGAGATTTTTTAAAAAAAAATTACACCAAATTAACGAACGTTTTATTATCTTCCCAACAAGTACCATAGTGCTATACAAAAAATGAAAAAAACGATATTTTTGTCGGTTTTTTTTTCATACAGGAAAAAAACACAATGTGTTCAGGTAATTCATTAATCATGTGTAGGCAAGTCACAACATAATAGGTTAAAACCACTAATTTAAAAAAAAAGTCACATCTTCAAAACTACCGCCTCAATCACGCCTTGCAATTGTTGTTTCTAGCTTTGCTCCTCATCTAAACATACATCTTCATTTTAATATACATTATCGTTTTTATTCACATGATTAAAATTGATGTTTTTTCATATTTTAGTATATTAATTTCTGTGTTACATCATCTGTATATTATAATAAACCAAAACTCAAAATCTCACATGACACTCAAAGAGGCAAACCTTCCCCTTGAGCGTGTCATGTGGTTTGCCATGCGTCATTATTTTTTAATAATTTAAAACTCACTTTGGAGATTATTAGAAAACCCTAAATAAACACACGCCTCCATCCATCTTCTCCTCTCCTACCATCTACGCACCACCATCCTTCGTCGCTAGAAAATAACCGATATCCTTCATCGGAGCATGCTTACCGACCATCATATTACCGTCACTATTACTCCCTTGCAGAAAGTCCTGAAGATGTTGTATGGTTTCCGGTTGTCTCATTGAACAGGGTCTGAACCCGGTGGCGGTAGACCTTGTGGTTTTGGTTTCGTCGTCTTTGCAGATCCCTCCGTACTCGATGTCGTTCTTCAAGAGAAACACACCATTGATAACCGAACGGTATACATCTCTCTTTTCTTTCTTATTTTTTCTTTCTTTTTAAACCTAACTTCTATACACTTGCAATTAACAATTAATTTAGAGCTGGCTAATTCATGATGCTAGGCCGATTTGTTTTCAAAACTAAAAATTAATTTACTTCTTAAGCTTTATTTTTGGTGTAACAGTGAAATGGTAGTAATAACATATTCAACAATAAGGGTGCTACCAAGGCTGGTAGGTCCTCAACATCAGCTGCCACATCATCCAGATGGGTAGTCCTTCCATAAGTGGACTAATGTTTCAAGACTAAGTTTGATATTAGAGTTATACAATTTTAAGCCTTTATGGTAGGTGTTAGTATTAGAGATATAGCCTTTAGGATATGTGTTAATGTTAGAGTTACATTAGACTTATACATTGTTTTAGGTTAGGTGTTAGCATTATAGTTTTACATTATTTTAGGTTTGGTATTAATATTGTTTTAGGTTAGATGTTAACATTAGAATTATACATTGTTAAAGGTTAGGCGTTAACATTGGAGTTATATATTGTTAATTGTTTTAGGTTAAGTACTAACCGAAGCTTTCATGCATGTCACTGTAAAGCACACCAGTCTATTTCATATCTAAAACTGTTGTGTCATGTTAGATTTCTCAACCGAGATGCTCCGTAGTATAATCTAGCACTTTATATGCTCTTTAGCCCGGATATATTATTTGGACATACATAACGAATACATGTACACACAGTGTTTGGCAAAACAGTTAGTTACTTTGTTCGTTTAAAAGAACTATGATTTTTGGTTTTAGTCCACACAATAAGTATAAGAGAGACTAAATTATTTTAACTAACGTACGAGTTCCTTTTGTTCATATAGCAGCTATTAGAATGTTTTAATATTTATGTTTTTTTACTCATAAAAAGTTAATAACAATAATAATAAAAATAACAATAATATTGAATTTATTACTCCGACTAACCAAGACTTTGACCACCACTACGGACTCCCCCTTAACACTTGGGTTGTTTTGACACCCCTAAACTAACCAGATACTAACCTGGTTAGGTTTTTCCCTGACGTGGTACACCAACTCCACCATCACCTACCACTACCACCTTACACACACTCTGCCACTTTCTTCAAATCTGTCACAACCATACACACCCACACACACTCAACCAACCACCACCACCATCATACCTCCCACAACACCATCGCCCCCTCATGTACCATCGATTCCTCCTCATGTACCACTGGTTATACCGAATTTGGGGTCAAAACCCTTAAACAACCCCCCCCCCCCCCCAAAAAAAAAACCCAAACCTTAGGTGGGGTGCTCTCTAGCACCACCTAGGCAATTCCTCTAAACGATCTCAATCACGACCCAAATGTGGGTTTCAGATGGGTGTTTCTCCACAGAAGATGCATGGGGATGGAATCTGTGGTCATTGGTAAAAGGGTCGTCGAAGGTGACTGTTGTGATTAATCAAAGTATGGTAGTGACTGTGGGGGTTATCAGTGGTGGTTAGGTAGTGATTAGTGAAGGATGATGATGACTGTGGTGCACGGTGTAGATGAAGGTGGTTGTTTTTGGTGGTTGACGGGGCGTCTGGGGTAGGGTTGGGTGGTGTAATGCGAGATGGATGGTGGTGAACCGGGATGACAAAACCAAAAATACAGAGAGGGGAGGGGGTTGGGGTCTTATAAAGTTTTTGTAATTAGTTATTTGTAAATATAAATTAAAAAAGAAATTTACTTACACATCACCATGATACATAGATAAAACTCCACATCACTATTAAAAATATAAGATCTTATATAATTAAACATGTTATATTTTTATAACTAATACACTTTTATTGGTTTTATGTTATTTTGTATTTTCATGAGATGGGCTAGTAGATCGGACCCAGGTTGATAAAGTCCAGAAGGTGATAAGTGATGATAAAGCCCAGTTGGTTTGATCCAAGAAGTTTGGCCCAGCTGGCGGTGAAGATTTGCAGCCCATGGCCCATCTTTATTCTGCTCGAAGACGTCTGTGTGGATTGCCAACGTGGCAATCCCCACGCCCAAAATAGATGGACAGGATTGGAGATTGGTGTGTTTTCCTCTTTGTGATCAACGGCTCCTATAGGCTCGGGTGTGCTTCTTACCGAGCCTATCTCCTGCTTATATAAAGGGTGCCTTGAAGATTGTTACCAGTTTTTGATCCTTTGAGTCTTTCATTTGTTATTGTTGCTCTGATTGTTCGAGCTCTTTTTCTCTTTTCTCTTAGATCAGAAATCATCTGTCAATGATTTCTTTGGTTAGTCTTTGAGTGTGTATTGATCATCTGTTAATGATCATTTGAGAGTTTTGTATAGATCATATGTTAATGATTTATTTCAGTGATTAGGGTTTGATTTAGTGTGTCAAACTTTTGTTCTTGATTTCTTTGTAAACTGTCTTATCAGTATTTTTCAGTTTTATAGTTTGATTACCATATTTTGACATGGTATCAGAGCTATAAGGCTCTGGTCTGTTCGTCTTCCGCTTACTTTAGGGTTTTCCGTTGTCTTGTGATCTTGAGGGTTCGAGAGGATTGTTGTTGGTAGATCATGGGATCTCTGGTTGAAAGATGACGGTTTATTCTTGAATCCTAGATCTGAAGTTCATCGTCAGATCTAGGGTTTGGTACTTCTCTGGGAGCTGTTTGGATTCTGGATCAACTGATTGCTTGTTTTCTTGCTCTCTGACTCGTAATCCTAAGTGAAGGTTACGAGTTACGAGTTTATTGGCGAAACCCTAACTTGGGTCCTCTTGGTGAGACTGTTCCTTGACTCTTGCTTTCTAATTTGTTGTGTCTAGGAGCACTCTCCAGGTTAGGGGGACTGTAATTGGCTCAACTACTTGGTTGTCTATTTGTTCTGTTTTTATTTACATTGTATATTCAGTCATTTGTGAGTACTTGTTGGTGTGCATAGGTAGATATAGACTCCCTCGTTAAGACATGTCCAGGCACCCTTGAGTGATGAACCTGGAATCTTGACACTGACGGGCTTCGTCTATTACACACTTGAGTTCTTTCATTTGATCTTTACTTGTCTAGGACTGTATTTGATATTACTTAGTTGTTACAATGTCTGATCATGATAATGACAATAGCAGTAGTTCTAGTGAAGGTAGAGAGAGACTTAGATGGGTTACTCTTATCAGTAAATTTGATTAAAGTGATCCTCTCTATCTTCATGCTAGTGACTCTTCTAATCTCACTATCATCAGTGTGAAACTTAAGGGTACTGGGAATTATACTGTGTGGTCCAATTCTATGATTCTTGCTTTACAAGTTAAGAATAAGCTAGGTTTTATAAATGGTGAGTGTACTAGACCTACTGATGACCCTGTGTTAGGAAGACAATGGGATCGTTGTAATTCTATTGTTCTTACTAGATTTTAAATTATGTTGCTGAAGATTTGTATATGGGTCAGTTTTATTCTAAACTTGCATTTGATGTTTAGAAAGATTTAAACGATACATATAATAAAATTGATGGGTCTGTCATATTTGATACTTATCAGAAAATTAATCATTTTAATCAGAGTGGTATGATAGTTGCTGAGTATTATCATAATTTGCATGTAATGTGGCAATACCTTGATCAAATATTGCATATACCTGCCTGTACTTGTGATGCTTCTAAACAGTTTAATGATTTTAGTCATCTGATAAAACTAATGCAATTTTTTGATGGGATTGGATAATGTGTATAGTGCTGTAAGGACAAATTTGTTAATAAGGGATCCTTTACCAACTGTAAAGGAGGCCTTTGCTATAGTATCAAGAGAGGAATCACATAGAAACTCAAATGTTACTATGTCTAAAGAACAGGACCTACTAGGGGAGTTTTTGCTAAAACCAGTCAAAATATAGAGATTAGGAAAAGAAATGCTAGGATTAGTAATCAAAATCCTAATCTCAAATGCTCCCACTGTGATAAAGTGGGGCATACAGTTAAAAAATGCTTTGAAATCATAGGATACCTTCCTTGGATGAAAAGTAAAAGTGGTTTTAAAAAAAGAAATGTAACCAGTAACAATGTGACTAGTGGTCCTTCTCCTGATACTAGTAATAAAGGGTCTTTGGGTACTTTGACTGCTGATCAGGTTGCACAGTTGCTAAGTTTGTTGAACAAGAAGAATGAAGAAGGTACAACTAGCTGCAATTCTGCATGTAGGTCATTTAACTTCTTCTGTTCAGCAAGTGTTTCTAAACCTGTTCTTTCCTTTTCAATGTGCATTCTTTGTTTAGAAAGCTAGGCTGGATAACTGGTTCTGGTGCTAATCAGCACATGATTATGAGTGATGACTATGTTATAAATAAAATTGATGTTAGTGACTTAAATATAAAAGTTAATCATCCTAATGGTACTAGTGCTAAAGTCACAGTTATAGGAGATGTTAAACTTACTGATTAAGTCACTATTTATGATGTTTTTGTGGTTCCAAATTACTGTGTGAACTTGATGTCTGTGCATAAACTTGCTAAGGACAGTAAACTGGATGTGTTATTTAATGAATCAAACTGTTATATACAGGATTCTTTAACCAAGAGAGTCCTGGTGACTGGTAGTCAAGTTGATGGTTTATATTTTTGTGGTGAGTCTTCTGTTTTCTCTGGAATGTGTTGTAATAGTTTTGAAATGAAAAACTTATGGCATGCTAGACTTGGTCATCCTTCAAACATTGTGTTAAAAGTTTTAAAAGATGATATTAAAATCAATGTGTTATCTAGTGAAAGTCACGAGCCTTGTGAAGTCTGTCATAAATCTAAACAACACAGAGAACCCTTTCCCATTAGTGACCATAAAACTACTAGTCTTGGAGAGTTGGTTCACTTAGATGTCTGGGGTCCCTATAAAGTTAAGAGTAGAGAAGGATTCAGATACTTTTTGACCATTGTTGATGACTATACTAGATCTGTTTAGGTGTATCTTATGAGGTTTAAGGATGAGGTGTTTGACAATATATTACATTTTTACCTGTTTTGGAAAATCAGTTTAAGAAAAATGTTAAGGTATTTAGAAGTGATAATGGGACTGAATTTGTCAATACTAGAATGAACGATCTGTTAAACAAAAACGGAATTCTGCATCAAACCTCATGTGTACATACCCCCCATCAAAATGGTATAGTTGAGAGAAAACATAGGCACCTGTTAAATGTTGCAAGAGCATTATTATTTCAAAGTAATTTGCCTCTGTCTTTTTAGTCTGAATGTATTCTTACTGCTGTTTATCTGATTAACAGGACTCCATCTTCTGTGTTAAATGGTAGGTCACCATATGAAGTCATGTATGGTTTTAAGCCCTCTTATGAACAACTTAGGGTCTTCGGTTGCTTGTGTTATTGTACTGTCTTAAACAATCCAGATAAGTTTAATATACATGCTAATAAATGTGTTTTGATTAGTTATTCTAATGAAAATAAAGGTGACAAACTATGGAATCTTGACTTAAAACAAGTTGTTTTGTCTAGAGATGTGAGATTCTAGGAATCTATTTTTCCATTTAAAGAACCTAAAATTTCTATAGAATCAGACCCTAATGTTTATCAAAATATAGATCAATTAAACTTCTTTGATTTGTTTGAGTCAACTAACAACACAAGCTCTAATGATCCTGATGGTCCCGATGATGAACAGAGGGCAAACCAGGACTCTGGTCAGCATTGGTCTTAGCAACCAATTAACAATCTGGATACCACTTCAAGATTGGCTGATAATCAACAACCAAGTGGTCCAGATGTTAATAAAGGTAGGGCCGGGGATGATAGACCAGAACATGAAGATGATAAAAACTCCGAGGGACATCCATCATCAGCTGATCATCCAACTGTTGTTAGAAAATCATCTAGAAACACTACCTTCCCTAGAAAATTTAGCGACTACATTGTTGAAGGGAAGGTCAAGTATGGTCTAGAAAAAGTGGTTAACTATTCTAAGTTATCTAATGACAATTTTTGTTTCACTTCTATGTTAAATAAAAGTGTTGAACCTACTTTTTATTATGAGGCTTGTAAAGATAAAGACTGGGTGAATGCCATGAATGAAGAAATTGAGGCATTAAATAGAAATGAAACATGGGAAATTGTTAAATTACCTAAACATAGAAAAGCCATAGGATGTAAGTGGATTTACAAAATTAAGTATAAATCCACGGGTGAAATTGATAGATATAAGGCTGGACTTGTTGCAAAAGGGTATAGTAAACGAGAAGGTTTAGACTTTGATGAAACTTTCTCCCCGGTTGTCAAAATGATAACTATTAGGTGTGTGCTGGCTATTGCAGTCCAAAATGATTAGCCTTTGTATCAACTTGATATTAACAATGCTTTTCTATATGGTGATTTGGTTAAAGATGTTTACATGAAACTACCTGAAGGTTACTTTTCTAAGTCTGATACTAGGGTATGTAAACTTAAAAAATCCTTGTATGGGCTAAAACAAGCCCCTCGAAAGTGGAATGCTAAATTGATAGTGTTTTACATGAGTTAGGATTTGAGAAAAGCAAATGTGATTATTCTATGTTTACTATGCAGTCTGATGGTATATTCTGTGTTCTACTTGTATATGTAGATGATATTATTTTGACTGGAAATAGTATAGAGGTTATAGAAAAGGTTAAAAAGTTTTTCAAAACCAAGTTTCTGATTAAAGATTTAGGATCCCTAAAGTATTTTCTTGGCATAGAGGTGCTTAAAACTAGTGATGGCTTGTGTCTTAGTCAACGAAAGTAGTGTCTGGAACTGTTAACAGAATATGGCATGACTGGTTGTAAGCCAGTTAAATGTCCACTTGAACCCAATCATGTTATTACAAATTTATGTAAACAAGAACATGAGGGTTTAGTAGATATAACTGGTTATCAAAGGCTTGTGGGAAAACTTATTTACTTATCCCATACCCGACCAGATATTGCATATTCTGTACATGTTCTGAGTCAGTATATACACAAACCCACTAAGGCTCACTTTATGATTGCCATGAGGCTACTTGGATATCTTAAACAAGCTCTTGGAAAAGGCATTCACTTGGTCAAAAGTGACCAACTTAATCTAACAGCTTTTGCTGACTCAGATTGGGCAAAGTGTGTCAAAACCAGGAAGTCTATTACAGGATATTGTATTTTTTAGGGAAATCTTTAGTAGCTTGGAAAAGCAAAAAGCAATCTACCATATCAAGGTCTCCAGCTGAAGCTGAATACCGTTCTATGTGTACTGCAACATGTGAAGTGATGTGGATGATCAATTTTCTTAGTGAGTTAACCATCAAGGTCAGTCTTCCTGTTAAATTATTTTATGATAATTCAGCTGCATTAGCCATTGCTGCTAATCCGGTATTTTATGACAAAACAAAACATTTTGAACTCGACTTATTCTTTCTAAGGGATCAAATAAGTAAAGGGTGTATGCAGACTGAGAAGGTTAAGTCTGAAACTCAAACTGCTGATATATTTACAAAAGGTCTGCCAATTTTACAACATGATCAAATATGTGAAAAGTTAAAAATGTTTGATATTTTCAACAATAAGTGAGGGGGGGGGGGTGTTAAAAATATAAGATCTTATATAATTAAACATGTTATATTTTTATAACTAATACACTTTTATTGGTTTTATGTTATTTTGTATTTTCATGAGATCGGCTAGTAGATCGGACCCAGGTTGATAAAGTCCAAAAGGTGATAAGTGATGATAAAGCCCAGATGGTTTGATCCAAGAAGTTTGGCCCAGCTGGTGGTGAAGATTTGCAGCCCATGGCCCATCTTTATTCTGCTCGAAGACGTCTGTGTGGATTGCCAACGTGGCAATCCCCACGCCCAAAATAGATGGCCAGGATTGGAGATTGGTGTGTTTTCCTCTTTGTGATCAACGGCTCCTATAGGCTCGGGTGTGCTTCTTACCGAGCCTATCTCTTGCTTATATAAAGGGTGCCTCGAAGATTGTTATCAGTTTTTGATCCTTTGAGTCTTTCATTTGTTATTGTTGCTCTGATTGTTTGAGCTATTTTTCTCTTAGATCAGAAATCATATGTCAATGATTTCTGTCAATGATTTCTTTGGTTAGTCTTTGAGTGTGTATTGATCATCTGTTAATGATCATTTGAGAGTTTTGTATATATCATATGTTAATGATCTATTTCAGTGATTAGGGTTTGATTTAGTGTGTCAAACTTTTGTTCTTGATTTCTTTGTAAACTGTCTTATCAGTATTTTCAGTTTTATAGTTTGATTACCGTATTTTGACAATCACCTTGTCGAATTAGAAACAAATTCCACGTAGAATAAAAAACTGACCATGTTAGTACTTGGTTAGTTTGGGAGTGCCAAACCAACCCAAGTGTTAAGTAGGATGTGATGATGGTCGAAGTCTTAGTTGGGAGTGGCAACGAGCAATACTAAATTGTTGGGAGTAGTAAATAATAATAATAATAATAATAATAATAATAATAATAATAATAATAATAATAATAATAATAATAATAATATCGATTTGGTGGTATAGTTTTCTAGAAAACATAAAAATCTATATAAATAAATTATAGTCAGATTTAAAAAAAATTGTTAAACCAGTATTCATTGAAAATGACAAAATGATGGTCATTTTCCTATGACCTTCGAGTAACCAAATAACCTCCAAATCAATATTAGCTAGTAGATAAGTTTGGCAAAATCGCAAAATACTTATACTTTTTAGCCTAGATATAATAATGTGTTTGGACATATATACATACATACAAAAATCTCTCTCTCTCTCTCTATATATATATAATAATAATAATAATAATAATACCGATTTGGTGGTATAGTTTTCTTGAAAACATAAAAATGTATATAAAAATAATATTCAGATTTAAGAAACCGGTAAACTAGTATTCATTGAAAATGACAAAATGATGGTCCTTTTCCTATGACCTCCAAGCAGCCAAATAAACTCCAAATCAATCTTAACTATCGGATAGTTTGGCAAAATCCCAAAATATTTATGCATTTTCGCCAAGGTATAATAATGTTTTGGACATATATACATACATCTCTCTCCATATATATATATTGTAGTATGATAATAATAATAATAATAATAATAATAATAATAATAATAATAATAATAATAATAACAGTTGTAGGTCCTTGGAATGGATCGATTACAAGTATGATCAGATCTATCAAGGTACAGAATCCCTTGATAGATGTTTATGAAAATAATGAATCGAATCGAAACAATACACACACGAAATACTTTAAAACCGGCTTATCTATTGATAAACTTTCAGTGGAATATTATTAATTACAAGCATAAACTGAATAACCAACCCTAGCCTACACCCCATGCAAGCAAGCTATATATACATACACGGGCCTAAACCAAAACCCACGAAGATGCCAATGGCATCTTCGTTCACATGCCATCTTTGTCTATATCTATCTTCGTTTCTATACTATGTTCGCTAGGGTTTATGCAAAAGACTATCATACTTGTTTTATAACACTAACAAGTATGTTGCAATTTAACCTATCAACCAAAGCAAAACGACACTAATATAGAGAAGTGTTTGTCATATGAACATGCATCAACAAATTTCCCCTTGACAAATTGTAACATCGCAAAATTTTCCCCAAAATTTTAATACATAAAAAGCCCTTATATATATATATATATATTTTTATTACACCTTTATCATTAATATTATACAAATATGCCTAAGTCTTTATTTATCCTAACTCACAACTTATATACATACATAAATGTATATAAATAATAATAATAATAATAATAATATGATTCTAAATTCTTTTTTTTTTCACATACAAGATTTTTTTTTAAATAAAGCCTTGAGTCAAATAGTCAAAGTCCTAGTCAAAGTCTTAGTCAAACAGTCAAAGTCTTAGTCAAATAGTCAATTCATCATAAAACCTTACTTTATGGTGTTGACCAATTTTAATGGCTAATTGACTCTAAAACTAGTATAAAAACCCACCTATGACCCATCATACTTTGCACCTCTAAATCGATTGTTTCAATCCGATTAAACTTTCCCTCATACCTTTCTTCTATAGTCTATTACTTCTACAATTGAAGCTTTGATTATAAGCTCTTGTAATTGGCGAATTGGAAGCTTGATATTCTTTCTTTTTCGTTTTCTTCAATTTGGACTAGCTACGTTGTTGAGTCTTTGGGATTCGCCTCGCATACATTCACAACACATTATTCTATTTTTTTTACGAGACATAACATTTTGCTAAGGTGAGTTTTACATAGCCCCTTTTCTATTTATCACCATTTTTGGGGTGAAACATGTTACAACATTATTCATGCAATTCAATCATCAATGTGTCTATGTGTATTTTCTATGTTGCATTATGTCTTGAACATGACTAGGGTAAGCACAATTCTAGCATAAACATTCATCAACCAAACGGTATACATTGATAGATCTATTGGACTGACAATCCCACCCGGATACGTGCCTCCTACAAAGGTTACGTGGGTGTTTGTTACTGCAATATAAACGAGTGAACCATGAGCGTATGGGATGTACCACAATACAACAGTCAACAAGGTTGATTATGCACTCGATTTACTTCTAGTATGTTTTCGCATATGGACTAGATTGCCATGACACATGAATTGCACAACAATTTTATTCAATTATCAAAACCTATGTAATTCTCACCAACTTTTGTTGACCCAAAACATTTTCAACTTAACATGTTTCAGGTTCTACTTGCTTGAAGATTTGAATTAATGCTTGAAGATGTGTGCATAGTTTTATTCAATTTGATGTACGAATTCTTGTAGAACAATTGTATGTAATTTATTTAAATCATTTAATGAAATTTATTATTCGCCATGAGCTACTGAACAATCATCAATACGTGGCACCTCGATCTTTCCGCCATCGGTTGGGGTGTTACACAAATGCTCTCTAGATTTCCTTTCACTGGCAGCTCAGTCTTCAAGAAAATGGCAGTTACTGCCAGCATAGAACTTCTTCTTCACACATAGATCAACCACACCCTGATAGCGATAACCCTGATGTCTCCAATCATCCTTGTAGTAAATCTGCTGCTTGTATAGTTTCTTCATGTCAGCTCGGGATATATTAGCAAGATGTATCGGGTTGTAGATCCTTAGCAAGCACTTCTCATTCCGATCTTCCATACTGCTTCTGTTGTATCACTATAAACATACCACCATTTGAGGTTTCAAACACTTTGTAGGCTTGTAGTACATCTTCATCCAAGGCTTGTTTGTCCTTGGATCAATTTGTGTCTTATCCTTCACCCGCTTACCCTTCAAAGGCTGAAAGTATTCAAACTTCTTTTCCCTTACCTCGTACCTCAACTTTCTTTCCAACCATATAGCATACCCATCCTTAGAAGGATCAATTAAATCCCTCTTTGCTAAATCCCTAAGTTCCAACAAGGGCAAGGAATTAAAGTACTTAACCCTTGGTGGAAAATACTGTACACCATCATACCTCTTCATCACGAACAACTTCAGCTCTGCATCATAGAACCAACTGCGTATACCCCTGGTTGCGTTCCTTGAGCTTGAAGCATCATAAGTCTCTATGTATCTGAGTGGCTTTGGTCTTGATCTGTTCCACTCATCCCACATCTTCTTCTAAGAGGCCTTCCACGCAGCCTCAGGATCAGTAGCAGCTGCCGGTTGTGAGTTCATATTGTGGCTATCACTTTCGGATTGTACAAAGATTGTCGAAGTTTTGAAGATGCTCAAGTTTTGAAGTCCCCATTCGACCTATCGGGAGGTCGAATGAAGACCTATTTAGGGTCGAATGTATTTTATCTTGGTCGAATAGTTTTGATGTTTATTTGGTTGTTGGTTCGCACCCTCGAAGGGTCGACCCAGTCCATTCGAACCTTGTAGAGGTCGAATGTGATGTCTATATATATGTTGAAGTTGTTTTGCAACTTAACATTCGGTCATTTGGTATAGAGAGTCTGTGTGTGTGTTCTAAGGTGTGTTTAGAAAGTTCTCTAAAGGTGTATTTTCATTAATATTCTACTTTGTAACGATTATAACTTCTATATTAATGAGAATCAGATTGAAAATGTATCTTAATGTTTTCTGATCTAGATTGATATCATTTTGCATGCGAATTAGGGTTTACGCACCTGATTTGCTTATACTTGTGTGATCTTTGTGTGTGTTTATCAAAAAACCGATCCTACAAAGTGGTATCAGAGCATTTGCTTGATCACACAACTGCAAATTGATACAAATCAGTCAGATTTTTCATCAAACACACCTAAATTTTTGCTGTTTTGCATGAACTTTCAAAGAACATAGCTTTTGATTGATTCGGACTAGTTTTTACGGTTAAAATAAAAAATTCTTTCACAAAACTTGGTCTCCTATCAATCCGATCCAAAACCTGCTTATTTTCATTGAAATCCAACAAATTTTTGGAAATTCAGATTAAATTGTTGATTTTTGAAGAAAATTTGATTTTTCAAATGGGTCGGGTCGAATGAGTTTGGGATTAGGTTGAAGGAGTCAGTTTTGAGGTCGAATAAATTGTATTTGGGTCGAATCAAGTGTGTTTAGAGGTCGAATCAGTTTGTTTGTTATTCATACGCGTGTGTGGTAGTTCATTCGAGTCTTCGAGAGGTCAAACGAGGTTCTTTTGAGGTTGAACGAGTTACAATTAGGTCGAACCAGTTACATCTATGGTCGAACGATTTACTTTTAGGTCGAATCAAGTTCTAGATTGTTAGCTACTCATTCGAAATTATTATCTGAGGTCAAACCAATCATTTCTTGTTCATTCAACCATTTTACAGGTCAAAGCAAGTTCCTTGATTTTCGGATTTTCTAAGTGTTTGGATTTCGTACATCATGGACAACATTTGGGGATTACCTATGACACCGAGACCTGTTATGACTCAACCACAACAAATACCTATGAACCCTTGGGCAGTTTTAGTTGACAGAGGAAACACACAACAACAACAGATACCGAATTACTAGGGTGTATCGAGTTCATCACAACTCGCTGTTAGACCTCCTCCACAACAAATTCCAGATTATTGGGGAGTTGCAGCAGCAGCAGCAGTTCAAAGCCAAACCACCAATGCCATAACAACTTTGGTTAATGACTTATCTACGGGAAATGGAAACAGACCACCAAAGATGTTAGATATGAGTGAATATCGTTCATGGCAAAAGAGGTTTAAGATTCATCTTGAATGTATGGGTTTAGATGGTGGGGAAGCATGACATATGATTGTGAAGGGTTATGAAGCACCAATGATTGAAAACTCAAACACACCTATAGCACTTGATGACCTAAAGGATGATGAGAAAAAGAAGTATGCCGCTGAAAAGAAAGCATACTCACAGTTATCTCAATCTTTAACAACTGATTTGCTATATCAGTTTGGACCATGTGCAACTTCGAAGCAGCTTTGGGAAGCTTTGAAGAGTAGGCACGATGGGAATGAGAAGACTAGAAGGATTCGTGTTGAAGAGCTAAAGAAGGAGTTCGAAAACTTTAGCTATGTGGGAAATGAAACATTGAAGGAACTTACTCCAAGATTCTTTCATTTGTTATCAGAATTGTCAAACTATGAGATCATTTTTCCTATGAATGGAGTTGTAGAGAAGTTTCCTGATGCGTTGCCTCCATATTGGGGACAACATGTTAGGGTTTTGAGAGAGAAGGATTCGTTTGCTTATTGGACGATTAACGAGTTTATTCAGAAGTTGGAAAACAAGGAGATGGAAGAACGAAGGAAAGCAAAGAGAGCACAGATTCCACAGAATCCCAAGCTTTATTATGCTAGTTCATTTTCTTCTACTATTCCAACTGGAGGTGTAAGTGTTGCACCGCACACAGCTTTTGTGTAAAAGTTGAACCAACTAGTGCAGCAAGCTACTATGGTGTGACATCTAGACTATCTTACACACCAACTCAACCTCTAATGCAAGATTCTAGTTACTATGGAACATCATCGGTGCACATGACACAACCATAACAACCACAAGTTACACCGGTTATGAACCAAGCTTCATCAAGCTCAAGTCCGATCGTGTTAGAAACTTCTAACATGAACAATGTAACGGTTGAAGTAGCCCAACAACATATTGCTTTGGTTTCATAAATGGTTGCTTCATACAACAGACTTGTTGCTAGTCAGATTGGAAACAATAATCTGACAAATGAAGATTATGCCCAAATCGACAAGGAAGAAATGGAGTTGATTGATATACAATGGGCTTTTGCAAGTGTTATGAGAAGAGCGACAGAGTTTATCGAGAAAACAGGTAGAACTGATCTTACGACTTTGCCAAACACTACTTATGGTTTCAACAAGGCGAAACTGACCTACTTTAACTGTTGAACCAAAGGACATTTTGCTCGAGAGTGTACCCAACCTAAACAACAAGGCAACCGAAATCCATTTAACTCAAACTACCAAAACCACCAATCCCAAAACCATGTTACCTTCCAAATACAAAACAACAACAACAACTATCAAAACCAAAACAATTACCAAAACCGACAAAACACCTCCCAAAATACCACACAAACACAAACATCCACACCAAACCAAACCTAAACTACACATGACCATGATAGAACCATTGTACCCAAGAATACACCAAATACTCAAAAGCAAAATGAGACCCAAGCTTTGGTGATCCAACACGATGAAGGATTTGATTGGAACAACATGCAAATGGGTGTTGAAGAGGTCACTGGTGGGAATGTCGCATGTTTTGTACAAGAAGTGGTGAGTGAGGAGTCGGTGATAGCTGAGGTTTTGGAAAAGAGAAAGTTTCTGAGAAGGTAGTGATTGAAGAAATAGTTGAAGAGGTGGTTCCAGATGTTGTTTCTGAGAAGGTTAAGGAATCGGTTTGCCAAGAAGCAATTTCAGAAACTGTTATTGATTCTGTTGCTGAGGTTTCTGAAGATTAAGAATCTGTCTATTCTGACACTGAGAGCGAATCGGATTCGGAAGCAAGTGTGAATTCCCTTGATGATGATGTTGAGAAACTTCTTGCTGAAGCGGACTTTCTGATGACAAAGAAGTCTTGCATGGTGGATGATACTTTCATTAAAGTTGATTACTCCAAGTTGTTCACAGGAAAGGAAGCTCATTTTGCTTTGATGGCAATAAACGCCAGGGGGGGTGAAGGAATGCTGATTATCCTCAAAAGCTTTCACGTGCTTTTCCACCTTCTTTGACACTGCTTTCAGTACCGCTTGTGTGACATCCGGGAACCAAGAACACATTTTTACACATTTTACGCTGGCTTTATTGTTTACTTACTGAATTTCTGGACGAAATTCTTTTCAACTTGGGGATGATGTTATACCCCGAAATTTCATGTTCTCACTTTAACTAAACTCTAGTTACTTGTACTTACATTCTTTGCATTTTACTTAACTAGGGTTAGCTAGATGAGGCACACGTTGCACAGTTATAGGTTAATAACTGCATGAAGTGGTAATTCGGGGAATTACCAAACTATATACATGAGTAGTGAACCCTGGACACTGGTGAATTGTGAAATTAGAATATTGTGGATTAATTGATTGAGATTGATTGCAATTATGTGTTTCTATGAAACTATGTGCAAACTGTATGTGATTACGTGAACATAAACCGAACGCGTTATTAAAAACCGTAATCGATGAACCATTCGGATGGTTGGGGTCTAAATACATGGGGTTATGATTGATATGGTCCAAAATAGCAAAAACATCGAAGAAAACATGCAATACATTGGACCAGACCACGCTAAACGAAAAATGGATGAGTGAGCGGCCGCTCACTCAACCGCTCACTGATGTCTGATGTGTTAAACCGCCTAAAACCCCTATTTTAACAATCTTAAGCCCCAAGTACCCCATAAACTCAACCCTAATCGCCCCTTACTGCCTAATTACAAAAATATCAAACCCCAAACACCTGGTAAGGCTCAAGAACACCATTCGGGAAGCTTGGAAGCAATGGATTGGTGGTTTTGAAGTGCTTTTGGTATAATACTCAACCCTATATGTTTTAATTATCTTTAATGTATTTTAAAACATCATAACCAAGTTTGTCCATATCTGAAACACTTTTATAAAGATTAAAACTTGTTGTTCATAAAGATTAATGGGGTTAAACATGATGCTATGCGATGATTATTATATGTATTGCATGAGTTTGCATGTTCTTGATGTTTTAGATTTCTGGGGTTTATGATTGATGATGTTTAACATGTATCTTGCTATGTTTTGATCAGGTTATGTCCTATTGATATGTTAGGATGATTGTTGAGTATTATTGATTGATTATATGTGTAGATGATTGATTATAACTAGGGTTTATGCATGTTTAGAATCTAGACAGAATGATTAGATCCACTTTCAGAGGCTGTAATGTGATGTTAAATTGTTTGTTTTTATGATTTCTTTGTATGAAAACATTGTACATGGTCTTAGATTTTCAAAATGGGAAAAATCATCTGTTTTGGACCTCGTTTGATAGGTTTTTGGAATTTTCTTTGATTAAAGGTCATATCAGATTTTCTGATTAGTAAATTGGGTCAACTTTAAACGATCATAACTTGAGTTTTTCAAAGAGTTAGATTATGAAATTTGGACAGTAGGTCGACATTGATGAAACTTAACTTTTCCAAGTGGATTCACTCCGTTTGGATGAATACACAATTGTTGGGAATTTGTCTACTAATCTGATCTGTTGTGAGTATTTTCTGGACCTAACTGTATTATATGATTTTTCATAATTTTTGTGTATAGTTTTGTCACGAAATAAAAATATGAACTTGTCCAGTAGACTCCCTGGAATATTCAGTAAAAGCTTGAGAGTCTAATTCATTGGAAAAGTATTTTTAATAAATTGGTTTTCATAGCGCATAATCTGTCCTAAAAACACAGATTATGTAATGTACATGTATGTGGCTATTCGGAGTGTTGTATGACTTGTAATTGACATGAACATGTATGAGCACTTATATGAGGTGTATATGAAGTGCATAACTGATTGTTAATCATTTTGTTCACCAATGGGTTCGTAGGGTTTACTTGTGCATATAGAAACACTAGGTGTCACTCACACGGTTTTGTGTTTTAAAACGTCTTGGACAAACAGGTTATATGATGTATTGATTATACACATATACTCACTTAGTGACACATGTAATAGGGAGTCGGTAGCATATCCTATTTGTAGAGTTTGGATTAATTGCTTGCAACCTAAGGTGAGTTTCACTATACTTTTTCTCAAAAGCATGCGTCTCGGGTTTGAGACAAAGTACTAAAACTTTTCTAGTCCGGTTTGGGACTACTTTTACATCTCGGGTTTTGAGATGCTTTGACTCCTTGTGTGGGTCGGGTTTTGACTCCTTGTGAGCATTTACGATTCCTTGTGTGGATCGCGTTTACGATTCCTTGTGTGGATCGCGTTTTTAATTAGTTTTGCAACTTTAACTGTCCTTTGTGAACTAAACACACTCTATCATTCTAATGTCCTTATTATATTATTGGGTTAATCGCTGGAGGCGAATGGGGTATTAGTTGATAGCGCTATTAGGTTGTGCAGTAACCACATGCTTGAGGTGCTTGGGTCACGGGCATGAACTTTTGACTACGCTCTTGAGGAGCTGACTAGTGTTGATAGACACTAGTACTAAGGCAGCTTAACGTAAGTTAACACACTGTATGTTCCTAATAATCAGTTGTTTAGTTACAATGAGTGGTCTAGCTACCCCTGACAAGCTTAAAACTAATGACTCTTATGACTTTTGCAATCGGCAACTTTAAACTCGTTATTTAAACTGTGAACTCACCAACATTGTTTGTTGAACCACGATATACATACTTTTGCAGGTACTTAGCTTCCGGTGCCACGATTAGAAAGCACTGCACACTTCACTGCATTTGGGTCTAGGCATACATCTAAATTTCATTCTATGCTTTTACGTTTTCTTTAATATGGTTTTATATTGGGTGCATTGTTTTGCGCATGGTTTTAAACTATATATGTTTGGTTTACGCTTCCGCAACTTAACTAAATTTTTTGGTAAACACTAAACTTGATTTTTTTAAAAACGAACTAAATGGTTTGGGCATTTAGAGTCGTTCTTATGACTTATGGCTATGGGATCCTGGTATGTCATGCGCCTCGCGGTATAAACCACGTAGTGGAAATTTGAGGGTGTGACAAATTGGTATCAGAGCCATTGGTTATAGTGAATTAGTATTGCATTCTAGTATATAATCATCATAGCATAAGTACTACATTTGTTACACTCATAGCTTAAGTGCACAACTAGGGTGGTAGAGGCCTTCGCATCTTTTTAAGCTAGTAAGGATCTATTATGCTAAATCATTCTTTTCCCTTGACTTTCGCCATTGAACTTTCTTATTCCTTGAACGCACATGCCACACAACAACCCGCCAACGTATTTTCAAGGCTTTATGGGTTGTAAGTCTCAATAACTCCAACGGGACTGAAGGAGACTATTTGCTTAACCCGCCTTATAAGACGGATTGAGCTTTACACCAAAAGGGTGGGTCCCACAGATTCATGGCATGGTTACTGCAGCTCACTTACCCAGAATCTAACAAATCTTTCACCTGGCTCGCAAAATCACTGATGAGGCTGTCGAGCATGGTACTTTTCCGAAACATGGTGCTTCATTTTCTGCTTTTGGTGATAGCAAGAAAACGTGGGATGGCGTGAGGTATCAATTCTTCCATAGTAGTAGCTAGCATAGCAACAACGACGAGGTATTGGAAAAGACTGTTCCTGGCGTAGGAGTGAAACCCACTTCAAGAGGAATTGTCCACAGCTCAACTACAACAGCAACAAAAACTTCGATGGTGCTCGAGGAATAGCTTCCATAATCGGCTCGGGAAAAGCCAAGAGCGACAGCAATGTGTTGACAAGTATGTTTTCTGTGTAAAACAATCTTGTTGTGGTTCTTTTCGATTCCTATGTGAATATCAGTTTTATGTCTTTAAAAACTTAGCAAACCTCTAGGGATGGTTCCTACTCTTCTTGATACCCCACATTATTTGCCATCGATCTTCTGCCTATCACCCTAGGATGCTTTGATCTCGTGGTTGGCATGGACTGGTTGTCCAAGCAACGCGCTGAAATTCTCTGTTAGGAGAAGATTGTTCGTATCCCTCTCCCTAGTGGAGAACTATTATCTATTCAGGGTGATCGTGGTGGTGCAATGGTGGGCATCATCTCCTTCTTGAAGGCCCAGATGTGTATTCAAAAGGGCTATCCAGCCATTTTGGGCCAACATTTCCGACACTCAAGCTGAAAATGAAACGAAGATTGAGGACATCCCTGTGGTTCGTGACTTCCCAGATGTATCCCTTGATGGAACTACTTGGACTTCCAACTGTTCGTCATGCAGAGTTTCAAATTGCTCTTGCACCTGGAGCGGCTCCAGTTGCACGCGCACCATATCGCTTAGCACTAGGCGAACTTCAAGAACTATCTACCCAACTCCAGGAGCTATTGGATAGGAGTTTCATTAGGCCTAGTTCTTCACCTTGGGGAGCCCTAGTCCTGTTTGTTAAGAAGAAGGATGGGAGCTTCCGCATGTGTATTGATTATCGGGAGTTGAACAAGGTGACGGTTAAGAACCGCTACCCTTTGCCTCGTATTGATGACTTGTTCGACCATCTTCAAGGGTCCAGTTTCTATTCCAAGATTGACTTGTGGTTAAGGTATCACCAGCCGAGAGTTCGAGAGGAGGATGTGGCGAAGACAACCTTTCGAACTCGTTACGGACATTATGAGTTTTTGTTAATGCCATTTAGGCTAACCAATGCACCGGCTGTGTTCATGTATCTTATGAATCGCGTGCGTAAGCCTTACTTGGACAAATTCGTCATAGTGTTCGTAGATGACATATTGATCTACTTTAAGAGCAGGGAGGAGCATGAGCAACACCTGCAACTGATCTTGGAACTCTTGAGAAATGAGCAGCTATATGCGAAATTCTCTAAATGTGACTTCTGGATTCGAGAGGTCCAATTCCTAGGACATGTGGTTAATGAGGCTGGAATACATGTCGATACCTCTAAGATCAATGCTATTAAACAGTGGGAGGCTCCTAAGACTCCTACTGAGGAGCGCCAGTTTCTTGGTCTTGCGGGATATTATCGCAGATTCACTGAGGGATTCTCTAAGATCGCTCAACCCCTCATTGCTTTGACGCAGAAGGGTGTTACTTACAAGTGGGGAGATGCCCAAGAATCTGCTTTTCAATTGTTAAAGGCAAAGCTTTACAGTGCACCCATACTATCACTACCCGAGGGTACAGAGGACTTTGTGTGTACTGTGACGCGTCTATCCAAGGTTTAGGGTGTGTGCTGCTGCAGCGCGATAAGGTGATCGCGTATGCTTCACGTCAATTGAAGGTTCATGAGAAGAATTACACCACCCATGACTTGGAACTAAGAGCAGTAATTTTTGATCTAAAGATTTGGAGGCATTATCTCTATGGGACGAAGTGTACGATCTTCACTGATCACAAGAGCCTCCAACGCATATTCGATCAGATGGAGCTGAACATGCGACAACATCGATGGGTCTAGCTCCTAAATGATTATGACTGTGCCATCAAATATCATCCAGGGAAAGCTAACGTAGTAGCGGATGCCCTTAGTCCTAAGGAAACGAAACCCAAACGGGTGCGAGCTTTACAACTCACTATTCATTCTAATCTTCCTGATAAGATACGAGAAGCCCAGGGCGAGGCCTTGAAAGAAGAAAACATCGGGCTCGAGACACTGCATGGTGCTGATAAGCACCTAGAACTAAGGACAGATGGTCTTCAGTAATTCATGAATCGAGTCTGGATTCCGCGTTTTGGGGATCTCAGACAACTTGTGCTCGACGAAGCTCACACCTCTCGTTATTCGGTACATCCTGGTTCGGATAAAATGTACCAAGATCTCAAAACTCTTTACTGGTGGCCAAACATGAACACTGAGATAGCCACTTATGTTAGTAAGTTCTTGACTTGTGCGAAGGTTAAGATCGAATGTCAGAAACCTTCGGGCTTACTTCAGCAACCGGAAATTCCCATGTGGAAATGGGACGGTATATCCATGGACTTCATTACCAAACTTCCTAAGACATCCAGTGGGCACGATATGATTTGGGGTCATTGTTGACCATTTGACCAAATCAGCACATTTCTTGGCAATTAAAGAGACAGACAAGTTGGAACGTCTAGCTGCCCTATATATTAAAAAAGTTGTCTCTAGGCATAGGGTGCCTACTTCTATCATACTGATCGCGATGCGTGATTTACTTCTCATTTTTGGACTACTCTCCAAGATGCTTTGGGGACTCGCTTGGATATGAGCACATCCTATCACCCACAGACGAATGGACAAAGTGAACGTACCATTCAAACATTAGAAGATCTGCTACTAGCCTGCGTGGTGGACTTTGGGAACAGTTGGGATAAGCACTTGCCTTTAATCAAATTCTCGTATAACAACAATTACCACACTTCTATTCAGTGTGCGCCTTTTGAGGCACTACATGGACGCAAGTGTAGGTCTCCCATCTGCTGGACTGAAGTTGGGGATAGCCAACTGACAGGTCTCGAACTCGTGCACGAAACTTCTGAGAAGATAGTGCAAATCAGAAACCGGATGGCTGCTGCTCGTGATCAACAGAAAAGTTACGCTGATAAGCGTAGGAAACCTTTGGAGTTCCAGATTGAGGACAAGGTACTACTAAAGGTGTCACCATGGAAGGGTGTGATACGCTTTGGAAAACGGGAAAAGTTGAACCCACAATACGTTGGACCATTCGAGATCGTCGAAAGGATTGGTCCAATAGCTTACAGGTTAAACCTGCCTGATGAACTCAGTGGAGTGCACAATGTATTCCACGTATCGAATCTAAAGAAATGTCTATCTGATAAGACACTAGTAGTGCCACTGAAGGAGAATCAAGGTGGACGACCAGCTACGGTTCATGGAAGAACTAGAGGGGATTCTTGAGAAGGGCGTCAAGAAACACAGACATAGCACCATACCTATTGTGAAGGTGTGATGGAATTCCCGTCTAGGACCGGAATATACGTGGGGACGCAGAGAGCAAATGCGGCCCAAATACCCACATCTTTTTACCGAACCTGGACCTGTGCATAGATCAAACACTAAACATAAAGCAGTTATATCAAAGTGAATTTCGGGGTGAAATTCCTTTCAACTTGGGGATGATGTGACATCCGGGAACCAAGCACACATTTTTACACATTTTACGCTGGCTTTATTGTTTACTTACTGAATTTCTCGACGAAATTCTTTTCAACTTGGGGATGATGTGATACCCCGCAATTTCAGGTTCTTACTTTAACTAAACTCTAGTTACTTGTACTTACATTCTTTGCATTTTACTTAACCAGGGTTAGCTAGATGAGTCACACGTTTCACAGTTATAGGTTATGTGATGATTATTGTATGTATTGCATGAGTTTGCATGTTATTGATGTTTTAGACTTCTAGGGTCTATGATTGATGATGTTTAACATGTATCTTGCTAGGTTTTGATCAGGTTATGTCCTATTGATATGGTAGGATGATTGTTGAGTATTATTGATCGATTATATGCGTAGATGATTGATTATAACTAGGGTTTATGCATGTTTAGAATCTAGACAGAATGATTAGATCCACTTGCAGAGGCTGTAATGTGATGTTAAATTGTTTGTTTTGATGATTTCTTTGTATGAAAACACTGTACATGGTCTTAGCTTTTCATAATGGGCAAAATCAACTGTTTTGTACGTCGTTTGATAGGGTTTTGGAATTTTCTTTGATTAAAGGTCATATCAGATTTTCGGATTAGTAAATTGGGTCAACTTTAAACGATCATAACTTGAGTTTTCAAAGAGTTAGATTATGAAATTTGGATAGTAGGTCGACATTGATGAAACTTGACTTTTCCAAGTGGATTTATTCCGTTTGCATCAATACACAATTGTTGGGAATTTGTCTATTAATCTGATCTGTTGTGAGTATTTTCTGGACCTAACTGTATTGTATTATTTTTCATAATGTTTGTGTATGGTTTTGTCACGAAATAAAAATTTGAACTTGTCTGGTAGACTCTCGGGAATATTCATTAAAAGTTTGAGAGTCTAATTCATTGGAAAAGTATTTTTAATAAATTGGTTTTCACACCGCATAATCTGTCCTAAAAACACAGATTATGTAATGTATATTTATGTGGCTATTCGGAGTCTTGTATGACTTGTAATTGACATGAACATGTATGAGCACTTATATGAGGTGTATATGAAGTGCATAACTGATTTTTAATCATTTTTTTCACCAATGGGTTCGTAGGGTTTACTTGTGCATATAGAAACACTAGGTGCCACTCACATGGTTTTGTATTTTAAAACGTCTTGGACAAACGGGTTATATGGTGTATTGATTATACACATATACTCACTTAGTGACACATATAATAGGGAGTCGGTAGCATATCGTATTTGTGGAGTTTGGATTAATTGTTTGCAACCTAAGGTGAGTTTCACTATACTTTTTCTCAAAAGCATGCGTCTCGGGTTTGAGACAACGTACTAAAACTTTTCTAGTCCGGTTTGGGACTACTTTTACATCTCGGATTTTGAGATGCTTTGACTCCTTGTGCGGGTCGGGTTTTGACTCCTTGTGAGGGTCGCATTTACGATTCCTTGTGTGGATCGCGTTTACGATTCCTTACGTGGATCGCGTTTTTAATCAGTTTTGCAACTTTAACTTTCCTTTGTGAACTAAACAAACTCTATCATTCTAAAGTCCTTATTATATTATTGGGTTAATCGCTGGAGGCGAACAGGGTATTAGTTGATAGCGCTATTAGGTTGTGCAGCAACCTCATGCTTGAGGTGCTTGGGTCACGAGCATGAACTTTTGACCACGCTCTTGAGGAGCTGACTAGTGTTGATAGACACTAGTACTAAGGCTGCTTAACGTAAGTTAACACACTGTATGTTCCCAATAATCAGTTGTTTAGTTACAATGAGTGGGCTAGCTACCCCTGACAAGCTTAAAACTGATGACTCTTATGACTTTTGCAATCGGCAACTTTAAACTCGTTATTTAAACTGTGAACTCACCAACATTGTTTGTTGACCCACGATATACATGCTTTTGCAGGTAGTTAGCTTCCGGTGCCACGATTAGAAAGCACTGCACACTTCAATGCATTTGGGTCTAGGCATACATCTAAATTTCATTCTATGCTTTTACGTTTTCTTTAATATGGTTTTATATTGGGTGCGTTGTTTTGCGCATGGTTTTAAACTATCTATGTTTGGTTTACGCTTCTACAACGTAACTAAACTTTTTGGTAAACGCTAAACTTGATTTTTTTTAAAAACGAACTAAATGGTTTGGGCATTTAGTGTTGTTCTTATGACTTATGGCTATGGGATCTTAGTATGTCATGCGCTTCGCGGTATAAACCCCGCAGTGAAAATTTGAGGGTGTGACAGCTTGTCCTGCCACAAACCCATTTTCCGGAAGTTGGGTAGAGGGGATACACCTGTGAGATCGACACAAGCATGTTTCCCGCCCTCCCAACCAAAAACTAGCACGTCAGATTATCTGTGAGTTTATTAGCAATGGTATAGTAACTGTGCATTTCTTGTTTTCCAATTCATGATTAGCAAATTTATTGTTTTATTTATTTATCTATTTATTGTAGTGGATGTTTTCTTTTAGAGATTTGAAGCCTGGGTCACAATCTGAAGCAATATGGAAGCATCATTTAGCATTATCTATTAAATAATTTTTGGAAAAATACAAAAACATGGCAGCATTTTTATATTGAATTGAGTTAATGATTATAATATTATAAGATACTTGATTCAGGGTTCAATACCTGAGTTGACAATTACATAAAACTAGTGGTATTTACTGTAACCCCTGTTACTCATTTTATGATCTTGAAATTTTATTTTATTTTAAAGCATTATAAATTATTTATATCTATAAATGCAATAAATCATTTACGCCCATTTTTTTCTGAAATATATGCGTGTGTATATATACATATATATATATATTACATCTACATATTGATTGTTTTAAATCATTAATAATTAATAAAACGTTAACAATAATATCAATATTAGTTGGGTTTTTTTTTTCTTTCTTTTAAATTAAAATAATAATGGTATTATTGTTTTTTTTATCACTCCTAAAATTTATATGTATAGAAATAAACTTGACAGCCGGCGGGTCAACACCTTCCAAACTTATCCAACCCATTTTCCTTTAATACTAAATCAATTTTTCTAATTAAGTGAAAATATGATTCATGTGTTTTGACCAATTTAAGTTACCTTCCTAATTGTTGTTTTGACTCCCTAAATCACGGATGTAAGAATTCGGATTCTATACTTCGAAACACATATATAAACATTTTTAAAGCCTTATCAACTCACACACAAGGAATGGCCGAACCTACCCTTTTGACTAGTCGCCTCCACGGATCCGACAACCCATGAACCCAACCGCCGAACGCCACTATCCATCACCAAACAACCACCATAAAGGTTCACCACAAACAACCTCTGACCATCACCGCACTGCACCTGTCGCAACATCATTCTCCGACCACCACCGCTCAAGACAACACAACCACCAAACAAACTGACACGCCAACCACTGCCACCGCAACCCACATGAAATACCACTATCAGCCCTCGTTTTGACCCATTAATACCCACCATACCCCGTTGTCGCATAGACAGCCACCACCCGCATGGTGCCTGGCCTCCTTGCTACTCAGTATCACGCCATTGCCAATAACAACGCTCGCCACTGCCGCTTGTTTGGACCAACTTTAACAGCCGCATCTAAGATGGGTCATTTCATCTTCATGCATGGTACCGCTTATGTTCCATCCTCTAATATATCTCATTAATACACATTCAAACATTGAGTCAAGGAGCGATATTGAAGTCCATATTGTTAATAGAAATATTGGCCTTGCAAACATTACTCAACTTGTTTTAAAAACTTACGTACACTCACTGATTATGTCAATACAAATAGGCCTTGAATTTTATATCAATAATAATAGAATATTAATGTATCTTGTTTTAAATTTCAAACATTGGTTTTTGTTTTACAATTATTACTTTCACTAAACTAGACATTTTTTTTATATAAAGGTGCATATATCTAAATTCACAAGATATGCTACTGGTGGAAAAATATAAAAAAAAAAGTCAATGGTGTTTGACACCCATGTAAATTCTAAGACTTGATTTTAGCAAAACTATTATACGAACTATGTTAATATGTATATTTCAACACTTAAGGTTATGGTCTAATATTTATACAATTGTAATAATGATATTAACAATAAAATGGATAAATCAAAAGTGACATATCATGAAGTAATGTTAATAGACACTAAATAATTATTCTTAACTTATTTAGGTGCAAGCATAATTTATTGATTCTCGTCACTTTTTTTTGCAAGTTCATCATCCCAATTAAGGTGAGTTTACGTAACCATGTTTATGCAATTCTTCATACTTGCAACATTATACTTAAGCAATTCTACATACATGTCTAGTTGTAAACTTTAATGCCTCATGAATTAGACAACAACAGTTTCAACGAGTTTCAACATTACATAATCATTAGCTATGGCCAAGCCGGCGATGCTCAATAATAGATCTATTGGATTGACAATCCCACCCGGATACGTGTACCTCCTACATAGGTAGCGTGGGTGATTGTTATCGTTCCAACATATTATTAAGGTGAACCGTGGATGACGGGATGGACCTAAACTAGTCAAAGGTTTGATTATGTCGATTCAACATATCATGTTTATTCATGTAGACTTAAACTTACGATAGACATATGAATTGCTAAACTTTTATACTAAAACTATTTGCTTGACATGGCTTATGTATTCTCACCAACTTCTAGTTGACCCCCCCCCCCCATTTTTCCAAACTCAACAGGAAATACTGATGCTTGAAGTCTAGAGCTAGCATGAGGAGATATTTGAAGTTTTGTTTGATTATTTGATGTACGAATTCTTGTAGAACAATTGTATGTAATTTATTTAAATCATATAATGAAATTTATTATTCACCATGAGATACTGAACAATCATCAATACGTGACATCCCGATATTTCCGCAATCGGTTGGGGTGTTACAGATTGGTATCAGAGCCTTGGTTATAGGAATTAGGTTATTAGAAAAAAAAATAAATAATCTAGTCTATAACAATAGGAATATAACCAGTATTTGCTCCTTTTACTTGCTATTCTCTATCTCACTCCTACTTCTTATCCCTACTTTAATCCCTACAAGAAGATTGCTCTCCATCACTGGATCTACTCTTAGACTAATAGGACAACATCCTCAGGTTTAGCCTGAACCACCTTGAGATCTCGTCGAAGTTCTAGATCTTAATAACGAACACGTGCAATCTGGAAGGGTGAACGCCTGTATTCTGAGTTTTCTGTCTAGGACTGGCATTACGCATAAATCCCAATCAGACGAGGGACCCGGATGCCTACCTGGGAATTCTCGGGATGAGTGTTCACTTATAGGCTAAAGCATGTCTTCACTATGTTATTAGAATCTAGAAGTTTTGATAAGTCAACGTTTTCGTTTATTCGTTTTAATTAACGAATAAATGATTACACTCACTTTCCTTAAACTAAGCTCTAAAATCTCAAAATTTTACAGCTTAAATCAATCTCATAACCATCTGTGGATTTCACAATCACACTTCACCTTACCATCTTAGCCACTTTTAAATATTCAACACCCTACCCAAATCATATTATTTCATTCCTCCACATGTTACTTATTTTAAAAAAAAAAACTATAACCTCATACCTTAGCACCAACTAAAGATTTCTAAATCCTGTTATATTTTCATTACCTAGTAACTTTACAAAGTACATATTTTTGTCAAAAGATGTCCTCGAACTTAAATTCAATTGCTTATTTATTGACGTAACAAACGATTTTCTACATAATGTTTTAAACTATTAAAAATCACTTAATAGAACCTTAATCTTCAAAACCTAATGTCATGTTTGAAACTCCAACTAACGGGAATATTTTAATCAAATCCCACTTAGCTTGTACTATTTAACAACTTTTGCTTTATGTACAAAACCAATTTTTGAAAAAAAAAAAAATTTATCCAAAGGAATAATATCTAGTCTCTAAATTCTACATCGACACTCACTCATTTTCAACTTGTTCAAATTTTTACAATATTTGGCATATACCACAATCATGTTTTCCTATACACTTGATTATAACCTTTGATCCAAAACCCAAAATTTACGCTGCTACATAATCTCCTTACTATAAAATAAACTCTTTGCCAACTATCTTCACATTCACTATCTCTCACAACCTTGATTCTGCTTCAAGATTTTTCATCATCCTCTCAATAACTAAATTCATATCCTTCACCTTCTCACACATGAGCTAGTTACCCATGATAACCAAAGTATTGAAACTTGATTGTGTGTTGCATCAAACATAATCCTTAGTTATACACGAGGATTCGACTATCTACCATATTTGAACATTTGAAACTAGAATTCATGGAATATAAACTATTTGCTATAGACACGCCTAGAGTCATTAATCTTGTCTAGGGCAACTCTATTACAACTCGCATGCTATACTTGATACTTGATTGCTTACATGTACATATTATCAATTTGCAATTTATGTGTGTAATAATTGGTACACTTAATCAAACAACTGATAGAGGATGAAGTACTTGCTCAATAGTTAGTAGAGTACAAAATAACCTACTCAACGATTGGTAGAGGTCATCATGCCTGCTCAACAGTCGGTAGAGGCCCTACAACCTGCTCAACGACTGGTAGAGGCTATCATACCTGCTCAACAATCGGTAGAGGTTCCTACTCACTGACTGGTAGAAGTCTTTTTCCTGCTCAACAGTTGGACTCATTTTTGGATACATGGTTAATCATATTATTTTACATGTGTGTCTAGAGTTATAGAAGGACACAAAACCCTAATGTAAGGTAAATTGGTGATTGCGGTCCGGAACGTAATCATGAATTTACAGGTACGTTAAGGTAGTGTGAAATTCTATCAAGGTTTTCGGTAGTTGACCAATTATAAACCTTAGTTATCTGGTAGTTCATTTAGTCTTTCAATAGTCCATCAACTCATTCCTTTTAGGACTCCTAAAACTTAAGATTCTTATTCTCCTTGCTATTTCAGATGAACCTAATCCAACCCTTAAAACTCACACATATCAAAACTCTTACCCAAATTATTCGAAACAGTTTATTCTGTTACCTATAAATTTATGTCATGCCTTAACTCAAAACTTCCCAAACCACCCTTGTCCTAATTTCTACCCAATCACCTTCAACCCTATGTTTTCAATAAACTTCGGGACGAAGTTCCTAAAAGTAGGGGATACTGTAACCCCTGTTACTCATTTTATGATCTTGAAATTTTATTTTATTTTAAAGCATTATAAATTATTTATATCTATAAATGCAATAAATCATTTACGCCCATTTTTTTTGAAATATATGCGTGTGTATATATACATATATATATATATATTACATCTACATATTGATTGTTTTAAATCATTAATAATTAATAAAACGTTAACAATAATATCAATATTAGTTGGGTTTTTTTTCTTTCTTTTAAATTAAAATAATAATGGTATTATTGTTTTTTTATCACTCCCAAAATTTATATGTATAGAAATAAACTTGATAGCCGGCGAGTCAACACCTTCCAAACTTATCCAACCCATTTTCCTTTAATACTAAATCAATTTTTCTAATTAAGTGAAAATATGATTCATGTGTTTTGACCAATTTAAGTTACCTTCCTAATTGTTGTTTTGACTCCCTAAATCACGGATGTAAGAATTCGGATTCTATACTTCGAAACACATATATAAACATTTTTAAAGCCTTATCAACTCACACACAAGGAATGGCCGAACCTACCCTTTTGACTAGTCGCCTCCACGGATCCGACAACCCATGAACCCAACCGCCGAATGCCACTATCCATCACCAAACAACCACCATAAAAGGTTCACCACAAACAACCTCTGACCATCACCGCACCGCACCTGTCGCAACATCATTCTCCGACCACCACCGCTCAAGACAACACAACCACCAAACAAACTGTCACGCCAACCACTGCCACCGCAACCCACATGAAATACCACTATCAGCCCTCGTTTTGACCCATTAATACCCACCATACCCCGTTGTCGCATAGACAGCCACCACCCGCACGGTGCCTGGCCTCCTTGCTACTCAGTATCACGCCGTTGCCAATAACAACGCTCGCCACTGCCGCTTGTTTGGACCAACTTTAACAGCCGCATCTAAGATGGGTCATTTCATCTTCATGCATGGTACCGCTTATGTTCCATCCTCTAATATATCTCATTAATACACATTCAAACATTGAGTCAAGGGAGCGATATTGAAGTCCATATTGTTAATAGAAATATTGGCCTTGCAAACATTACTCAACTTGTTTTAAAAACCTACGTACACTCACTGATTATGTCAATACAAATAGGCCTTGAATTTTATATCAATAATAATAGAATATTAATGTATCTTGTTTTAAATTTCAAACACTGGTTTTTGTTTTACTATTATTACTTTCACTAAACTAAACATTTTTTTTTATATAAAGGTGCATATATCTAAATTCACAAGATATGCTACTGGTGGAAAAATATATAAAAAAAAAAGTCAATGGTGTTTGACACCCATGTAAATTCTAAGACTTGATTTTAGCAAAACTATTATACGAACTATGTTAATATGTATATTTCACCACTTAAGGTTATGGTCTAATATTTATACAATTGTAATAATGATAATAACAATAAAATGGATAAATCAAAAGTGACATATCATGAAGTAATGTTAATAGACACTAAATAATTATTCTTAACTTATTTAGGTGCAAGCATAATTTATTGATTCTCGTCATTTTTTTTGCAAGTTCATCATCACAATTAAGGTGAGTTTACGTAACCATGTTTATGCAATTCTTCATACTTGCAACATTATACTTAAGCAATTCTACATACATGTCTAGTTGTAAACTTTAATGCCTCATGAATTAGACAACAACAGTTTCAACGAGTTTCAACATTACATAATCATTAGCTATGGCCAAGCCGGCGATACTCAATAATAGATCTATTGGATTGACAATCCCACCCGGATACGTGTACCTCCTACATAGATAGCGTGGGTGATTGTTATCGTTCCAACATATTATTAAGGTGAACCGTGGATGACGGGATGGACCTAAACTAGTCAAAGGTTTGATTATGTCGATTCAACATATCATGTTTATTCATGTAGACTTAAACTTACGATAGACATATGAATTGCTAAACTTTTATACTAAAACTATTTGCTTGACATGGCTTATGTATTCTCACCAACTTCTAGTTGACCCCCCCCCCCCCATTTTTCCAAACTCAACAGGAAATACTGATGCTTGAAGTCTAAAGCTAGCATGAGGAGATATTTGAAGTTTTGTTTGATTATTTGATGTACGAATTCTTGTAGAACAATTGTATGTAATTTATTTAAATCATATAATGAAATTTATTATTCACCATGAGCTACTGAACAATCATCAATACGTGACATCCCGATGTTTCCGCCATCGGTTGGGGTGTTACATTTACGGCGTGCGTTGCGCGCCCTTAAAAATCCATTTTACATACAGCTTTGGCACTGATTTATATGTAACACTGTTATTAACTTAACGAATGTTATAAAGTATAAATGTTAAGTCCAAACTACACAATTCTAGGAACAAAACAATGATAACAAATTTCAGAGTATAAACACTTTACTTTGCTACCTATAATAGCTCATTCTCTTCAACGCGTAAGAAGTAAAAATCCACAATCTTCTATTTAATAGGAGCCTCACTATTATCTTTCATATAGTTCGATCAATTACAACGACCTTAATCGTTCTGGTATTTCCCTCAAGTTCTTGGTTCTTTTTCTCCAAATCTTCAACATCATGTTCTTTTATTGTACTTGAAATCCATTAATCTTTTAACGGTTCAACGCGTAAGAAGTAAAAATCCGCAATCTTCTATTTAATAGGAGCTTCACTATTATCTTTCACATAGTTGGAAGAATTACAATAGCCTTAATCGTTCTGGTGTTTCCCTCAACGTGTTGGTTTTTTTTTATTCAAATCTTTAACATTATGTTCTTTTATTGTACTTCAAATCCATTAATCTTTAACGGTTTTTCTGACAAGTGATCTTGAGAAGCTCATATTGGTTACATGATCAATATCTACATTTTTTAGGTTAATACACCTGTTAAACAAACATAAGAAATAAGTAAATAATAATAATAATAATAATAATAATAATAATAATAATAATAATAATAATAATAACACCAGTAGTAATAACAGTAGTAATAACAGTAGTAATAACAGTAGTAATGATAATGATAATGATAATGATAATGATAAATAATGATAATGATAATGATAATGATAATGATAATGATAATGATAATGATAATGATAATGATAATGATAATGATAATGATAATGATAATGATAATGATAATGATAATGATAATGATAATGATAATGATAATGATAATGATAATGATAATGATAATGATAATGATAATGATAATGATAATGATAATGATAATGATAATGATAATGATAATGATAATGATAATGATAATGATAATGATAATAATAATAATAATAATAATAATAATAATAATAATAGTAATAAAAAGAAGAGAAAGAAAAGAAGTAGAGTGATTACCTTTTGTGCTTATGTGCCACCTTTACATTAACCCGAACTGGTAGTTCAAGAAATGGATTTGGTAGCTGGCTCGCATGGGTTGGTAGTTCGCCGCCTGTAATTTGAAAGAAGCAGAACTTTAGTATAAAGGTTAAAAAAGAACTCAAAGTCTAGAACAAGCTAAGATAAGGTGCATCACCTTTGTAGGATTGACGAACGTGTCACCCGACAATCACGAGGGTTATATTCAAGGTGCGGAATCCCTTGAATATGCTTTAATAACAGAAACAAACTTGAAACAATGATAAACGAGCAATTACAACACACAAACGGGTCAAAAGATTAACGTTTATATCATTAAAACAGAGCACGAGTGTTACAATGATCAAACCAAGCAATCTCAGACCTGGGGAGGGTGTTTGGAGAGTGTGTGTGGCAAAAACTGATTATTAGGGCAATGATTGGGCCTATTATACCTCCCGTACTCGTACAGGTCAGTATTGGCGAATATAGGCTATAAGACATGTACCTATAGGCGATTGGGCCATAATCGCCTATAGGGAACCCCTAATCGCATGATCAGTAATGGCGATTAGGGTGTAATCGCCTATAGCCATCTTGTACTCGCCTATAGCCTTAATCACACCCAAAAACGCGTATAAACGTCTCCAAACACCCCGAAACTCGTCCAAACAACATATATACTAGCCTAGGGACATCATGCACTAACAGACTCCCCCTTGGACCAGGCTAGTATACGTACAGAGACTTCAAAAGACATCGTTTATAGCAAAGCACAACAACTTTACAGACTCGAAAATTTGAAAACAAACATAACATAACATAATAAGCAGCATCTTCAGTCTTCTCATCAAATCGACATCGTTCTGATCCTTGAAAGTCTCGACCAGTCGCATCCAGCATGAACTTTGTTGGCGTGACAAAAACGAATCACCCTTTAATACTTCAATGCTTGATCAGCTTCGGCCTTGAAATGCTGAATGGGATACAGGAACAACGTCTCCACATCTTTCTCCGAACAATTTATTAGCCACATCGGGTCCCAAATTCTGATCTTTCTGCACGGTTTAGGAGAGTTGCTCAAGACGATCACTGCCTCAGTAGTAACTGCATCATAGTGCCAGTAGTAGAACTTTGAGGAGAAGTCTTGCTCAACTGGGACAATAGGAATTCTTCGATACACAGTTCGGTGGCTTGATCTTATGTTCCCAAATAGGACTTTTGGTGCGAGGATGAATCTTGTTTGTTTTGTATGACTTGGATACTGAGGTTTAAAGGATTTCCATTCAGTTCGGCTCTCTTCAGCTAGAAGGTTGTAGAAAGTATCTAGGCTGGATTCTTTCTCATAGTATAGAGGAAAGTCTAGTCTGATCAGATCTCGGATATACCAGAAGGGGAGACTGAGGACATTCCGGTAAGGACTGAAGTATAACAGACCTTCTTCCCATTTCACGCCCAACATCTTCGTTTTCTCCATATAAGCCCAACTGATAACATCTCCAGACATCTTAGACAGACGTTTCTTGAAGATAGAAGCTTGTACTGGTCCCTTCTTCTTCTTTTCCTCTTCAGCTGATGGAAACCAATTTGGATATTTCTGCCTGATCTTGTCATGTCTTTCTTTCACCTTATCAGGAACAGGAGTAGGATTAGATTTCAGCTTTTCTTCAGCCTCATGAACCATCTCCTCAGAAATATTAGGAATCCCAGTGCCCGTATAATCAACCACATATTCGGGAGTTGGCACATTGGTTCCTTCTTCCAAATTTACCTCATTGTTCTCTGGATGCATCTCAGGAGGAGGACTATGACTTGCACCGGAAGATTCTCCGTGTGCGTGTCCATACAACTCATTCATGTCATCAGATGTCATCTTAGGAGGTATCTCGCCTTCCTCTAAGTCATACTCTGGATTAGCAGGTGGAGGAAGTAGGTTGCCTTCATCACCATAAGCAAAATAACAGTTCAAAGGCTCAACATACTCTACTGGAACTACGGCTTTCTTCATAGCATCCTGTAGTTGCTGAATCTTGCTTTTCACGGGACCAGGCTCCCCCTGAGCAGAAGAACCTGCTGCGGGATCCTTGCCTTGTCTGTCATGACCTCTCTTAGTACGTCTCGACCCCGATCCAGCTGATGATCCGCCACCACCTGTGGCTCCAGGATCACCACCATCACCACCTTTACCAGAATCATCATCACCATCATCCGATTCATCATCATCATCGTCCTCGTCATCATCTTCTTCATCATTACTTTCTTCATCATCATCATCATGACCAACACCAGCCGCAACTTCTGAATTTGCACCACCAGTGAGTCTAGGTTGAGTTCCAGTTAACTCGTTTAACCTAGTTCTCAGTTCCGTGTTCTCCTTCTCGAACCTGGTGATTCTGCGTTCATTGTTTACATTGGCAAGTTGAAGCTCGCTGTTCTTGGCTTCGACACCTGTAAGTCTCTCCAAAGTGCTTTGGTTTGACTGTATCAGCTGCTGGTGAGATTCCATGAGCTGCTTGTTTGATTTAATGACCTGCTGATTCGACAGTGTAAGCGCGTTGACAGTCGCTTGCAGCTCTTTGTTGGATTGGATGGTTTCCCCGATCAGCTCTAGCATCCCTGTTTCATTCTCTTCAATAGTTGCATTCTTGGTTCTTAACTCAGCTATTTCACGTGTTTGAGTAGCAACTATAGCAGTTAACTCGCTGATTCTGCGCTGAAGTTGTTCATTCGTTGCAGATGCTGAGGAAGAAGAGGTCTGATCGGTTGACATAGAAGCCGGAGGTCGAACTTCTTGTCGCATCTTCTTAATCCGGTCACCAATTGGATTAGAAACAATCTGAGAACTTGTCGCTGCTTCGGTAACTGAGACTGGCTCGGTGAAGATTACCGAAGTAGGCATTGACATGGTGACTCTTGCAGGCATAGCTGCACTAATAGATGTGGGAACTGATGAGGTTGCTGTTGTTGTTGTTGTTGTTGTTGTTGTCATTGCTGTTGCTTGGGAAGATTGAGTGTCTTGAACCCCAAACGCTTCCGGAAGATTAAAACGTCTTTTCCTTGAAGTCTTCTCCATTTGTGGTTTTTGAGACATTGTCTTCTTTCCACGAACACTATCCTTCTTAGCAGTAATCTTTTGTCTCTTTGGAGGAGGTGAAGTGTCGAGCTCTGCATCTAAATCTGCAATAATATCTCCCTGATCCACAACAAATGTGGGATCTTCAGCAAGAGCTCTCGCAGCAGCTGCACTAGCTTTCTCCTCTGCTGCCTTTCTCTTTGCTCTTTCTTGTTTCTCAGCAAATGTATCAGGGGAATCACTTTCTGTGTCATCAGAGTCATCTTCAGCATCATTTATGTTGACTGGGGCGTCTTCATCAACATGTTCTTTACCTTTAGCAGATCGAGAGGATTCTTGTTCTGTTGTAGCACCGGAAGGTTCTGTGAAATCTAGAACATCTGGATCAAATGCATCCTCACTACCTGCAGCAGTGTCAGTGGTTCTGCCAGGAGCATTTTCACCTAACTCAGCTATCTCTCGCCCAATATTATCCCCTTCTTTAAACACCAACTTATGAATTAGGGCGTCGTCCTCAGAATCACTATCATCGTGTCTCCACCTATTGCCTGGTGGTGACACATAATCTTCTCTGCTCAAGTGCCCATATACGCGCCTGCTCGGAGGATATTCAGACTTCGGTCTGTTCTTATAACTTCTCATCCTGTTCATCTCTTTCTCAGTTATGTCTTCAATCACAATGAATTCTGCAGGATGCTTTATCAAGCCTGGTACTTGGCAATCAATAATCATCTGCAGAAAACGAGGATAGACGATGAATGAGGTCTTTGTCATCTTCTGCAATATGATCTCTTTCAGGTGATGTAGAATCATTTTGGAAAAGTTGAACGGCTTGTTGAGAGTCAAGGAGACAATCACTGAAGCCAACGTATCCCTGATAGCATCAAAAGTTCCTCTCCTCGGACCAATACACTTCAAGACTACATGCGTGAGATACTTGAGTTCGGGCGGTAGTAATCCTTTCATGATCATCTTCTGTTCCTTCACTATACCCATGTACTTCATCCTCAGGAAACCGCCATGAATCAATATGGCATCGAACACTATAGGATCAGTATCCGCATCGCCAAACTGCAGCTCTTCTCGAATTATTTCTTCAGTAATAGTAACTTCTTTGCCTTGTATCGAACTTGTAATCACAATCGGTACAGCTTTGTGGTCTACTTTGGCGTTCTGGTAAAACTCCAGCAAGATATTACGCTGCGTGTTGCTTGGTTATCGCATAATGAATTCTTGACCGCTTCAGAAAGTCGATAACGCCTTTGAATGTTTTGCACTTTTCCATTGTAATAGGTCCGAGAAAAGCACAACAGTTGTGCTTGGGAGAGGTCTTCCAATTCATCATCCTGAACATCAAGACAAGTCATAAGTATCACAAGCAGATCAAAAACGCATAAGACGGACAAAACGGACTAGAATCGGACAAACATAGGTGAACAGCCTGTTATAGGCGATTACAACTTGTAATCGCCATTAACAAGGGGCGAATAGGCCAAAACAGATGAAGTTATACGCGATTGACTCCTAATCGCTACACTATTCATGCGATTAGGAGTTCAAATTGCCCGTTCGCTACACTATTCACGCGAATAGAAATTCTAATCGCATGAACAGTCGCCTCGATCACCAATTATCATCAAAGTCGAACACAAGTTGATTTGAGTCCAGATTTTTGTCACATTGAAGTCTAACACACCCGTCTAGCAAAACCCCTAAACAATCTTTCAACATCATGTTCGTTTAATGGGTCAATTGAACCGGTTTAAAAGACTTAGGGTTTATAAGGTTTAAAATTGGGGCTTTTCAATTCTTTGATGTTTTGAAAGGAATTTGGCTACGATAACATCCTAACAGGGGCGATAAAGAAACCCCTATCATCAAACATCATCAACAAACTTGTTATAATCCACAATAATCAAAAAACATATGGGTTAGGGTTTGGGTTATAAAAACATGATGATATGATCTGTAATTTCGAGGGATTGATACCTGTATGTATACGAACAAGATTATAAGGTTGATAATCTACGGGCAACAAGTCTGGTTATGATCAGGGTAGAGGGAAACGTGAACAGTATGGAGTTTTTGAAATGAAATGAATGAGAAATGTCTAAGGGTCCTTTATATAGGTCCTCTAATCGCCTGTCCCTTAGACACGAATAGAAGGTATTCGTTTAATATAGCACGCGATTGGACGTAATCGCTTATTACACCACACGAGTACCTAACTCTAATCGCTAGTAGTTTATATGAAAGATAGGAACGAATAGGCCCTACTCGCTTATAAGATCAAGCGATTAGGATGTAATCGCTTCGAGTGATACACGAGTGCCTACTAATCGCCTTTACCCTCATGCGATTAGGAGCCTAATTGTGTCCAACTTCACAGAAATTACCAAAATGCCCCCGCAGCACCAATTCTCACATTTTTGAACCGTTAAGGTTCAAAACATGCGTTTTTCACCCCGTTTTAACACATGACTCAGATGACGACTCATATCTTTGAAAAGTTTTGATTTTCAACCCCTGTACTTAAGAGAAAGTATGGTTTTGACCCGACAAAAACACAATTTTCAACTAGTTGATTTTCGGCGTTTTATTTTTGAAGAAGTAAGATTACAATGGATTAGGATTCCATCATCGGCAATCAAGAATGATTAATCAAATAAAACTAAGAAGAAATAAAACGAAAGCGGAGATCAACTAACTGTACACTATCATATTTTTGCGAGTTTCATCAGTTAGGGAATCATATCAGTGTACGGACCTTTCTAGAACCCTTATATATTCAGTTTTTAGTTTAAATTACCAATAAGCATCCTACTACAACTGCCGATATTGTTGTCAACCTAAACTCAAAAACAAGTTTTATCGCTAGGCACTTTAGATACAGGTGTTCCCCGCCACGCGACACATTCCCGTATCAAGTCATGCACAAAGCTTCCTCGTAACCGGTGAGTAAGCTGTTGTCATCCGTATTTTATAAGGAATAGACTCAGTGGTGATCAGGTCTGCAGAAACGCTGCAACAGAGAGACCAGTGAGATCCAAACCAGGGTTAAAGTCAAATACCGTATATTTGATTTTTCACGGTACGATGCTTTAGGTATATGATTTGATACCTTTGAGCGAATTCTCTTTGAGAATAGGGTTTTGGCATTTATGAATCTTTTTGCTCTTTTAGGATTCCCGGACGTCTCCTGATCAGAATTTATTCTATTTTTCTTTGTTTTGTTTTTTTTTTCTCAGAAACGACATAGAGGTGTCTCAGTTGTAGGCTGCGAACCCAACGTACGACACATGTGCCACTCCTATTTATTCTGAGAGACGTCCAGTTCACCCCGGATGTACCAACCTCTTAAAGACCATGAAACCTCGGATTTTGGCATGCTATCAAACGAGATTTCGGTACCAAGACCATATGCCAACGCACGTTGATCCACACCTGTTTCAGTTGATTTAGGTTTATATCACTGTGCCGAACTTGGAAATGATTTTGAGCCTACCGACACATCATTGTAGAGGCTACTTATCAGTTCGAATATTTTTAAGATGATAAGAGTCTAGACAGTCCGACTGATGGGTTAATATCATATTCCCTATTTTACCAAAGAAACTCATTTTTGCATTTTTCAATTTTTTTGATACTGGGATTTTCTAATTTTTTTTTGAATTTTTGCATTTTCTGATGTTTTTGTATTTTTCTGAATTTTCTCCCCCTAAAAATTTAAAAATTTGCGAAAAGACAATATTTTTGGATTTTTCTGATTTTTGAAGAAAAATATTTACAAAAATGATTACCGATGAGGATCTAATCCTGCTTTACTTTAATGCCGTTTAAGATTAACAGGTACTCAAAACGAGGACCGTCAAAAGCTTTGGTGAATAAATCGGCACGTTGGTAATCCGTGTGGATTTTGACCATATCGATAAGTTTCTTTTCATAGCAATCGCGTATGAAATTATACTTAACCAAGATATGTTTCGCCTTGAAATGGTTAACTGAGTCTTTAGCAAGAGCTATAGCGGACTCATTGTCACAGTGAATGGGAGTATTAAGAAATTTCAAACCGTAGTCTCTCATTTGTTGTTGTATCCAAAGAACCTGGGAGCAGCAGCTAGATGCCGCTACATATTCCGACTCACAGGTGGATATGGCTACCGAGGCTTGCTTCTTGCACTGCCACGAGACTAGTCTTGGTCCCAAAAACTGGCATCCAGCCGATGTGGATTTTAAGTCTGTCTTGCATCCGCCATAGTCAGCATCACTAAAAGCGATGAGGTCAAACTTATCGTCATTAGGGTTGTAACACCCCAACCGATGGCGGAAACATCGGGATGTCACGTAGTGATGATTGTTCAGTAGCTCATGGTGAATAATGATTTCATTAAATGATTTAAATAATTTACATACAATGATTCTACAAGAATTCGTACATCAAATTGAATAAGACTATGCACATATCTTCAAGCAAATCTTCAAGCAAGTAGAACCTGAAACATGTTAAGTTGAAAATATTTCGGGTCAACAATTGTTGGTGAGAATTACATAGGTTTTTGAGAAATAGTTGATAACAATAGTTTGTACAACACTCAGGGTTGTATGATGATAGAGTATGATACCGACATGCAACAGTGCGTCTTTGTACAACCAAACCTTGTGTCGACTGATGACTAACTCGCAAGTTAGTTAAATGTTATTACTGTTATCGATCATCCCTGAGTCTACGTGGGGGATGGGTTTGCCAGACCTATAGCGCTATAATCTAAACAGGCGGCTTGATCAATGTTAATGATTGTACTGTGTCTTTTTGTTACAGTCAAATGATAGAATGAGTAAATGATAGTGTAATTGAATCACAAGTTTCAACAATGTAAGAATGAGTAAATGATAATGTATAAAATGTTTAAACATGTTTCACCCCAAAATGTAAAACAGAAAAAGGGGCTATGTAAACTCACCTTAGCAAATGTTATACTTCTTGAAAAGATTGAACAATGGGATTGCCCAAACAATGCCAAATATCACCCTATAATAATGTGATAAATAAGTCTATCTAGTCTACAAATGTATAAATTTTTAGGGCTTCGGATTGGGGATAAATGCTTGTTTGATAATATTAAAAATATTCGACAATTGGGAGAAATTTAGTAAATTAATGACTAAAAATCTTTTTATGAAATCTAAATTTAGGGTGGTCACAATAATGTGTTTAAAGTATAAAAATAATTTTTATAAAATTATTTTCTTTAAAATAGATTTTTAAATCTATTTATTACAATTTGCCAAAATTTAATTTTAATATTTAAAAATACTAAAATTAAAGAATTATTATTTCAAAAATTATATTTCTGTTCTAAATATTCAGAAATAAATTGTATAAAATTTTGGTGCAAAAATATCAAAAATTGAATTTATAATGATTTAATTAAGATTAAAACTAACAAAAATTGATTTAAAATATAAAATAAATGATTTTTCAGAATTAAAAATCATTTCAGTAAAGTTTATCATTGTACAAACTTAGGATAATTTTTGGGGAAATTAATAAATTTGTTTGGATATTTTAATGGATTTTTATAAATATAATAGTATAAAATTGATTTATTTATTATAAATATTAAATAAATGAATTTCAGAAAAATAAAAATTGTAGACAAAACTTTTACATCAGATTTGTTAAAAATAATTTTTTAGAATTTATAAAAAGGTTTTAATAATTAAAAATGAATTTACAAGATTAAATGATATATATATAATTGTTTTGTTTATTACAAAAAAATGAAGACAAAGGAAAAAAGGGTGCCATACCCGGGACTCGAACCCGGGTGGCTGAGGTTATAGGCATCTGTCACAACCACTTGGCCTAGGCCTGTGGTTGTGATAAATTCTGTTTTGAATAAATTATATACGCGATGCTGAATCAATTTATCCCCAAATCAAAAGCCACGAACCCTAGCTTCTACAATTGATTGATTCACTCATCAATAGCCCAATTAATCATGGGGCTATTGATGAGTGATCGCCGATGAACAAAACCCACAGAAAAAGTTAGACTTACAATGTAGTATCGTGTTCGATTGAATGGTCAAGTTAAAAAGTCAAACAACGATCAAGAATAAGAACAGAGTGATTATTGTGGAGAATTGGAGGTTGAGAAATGATTATTGGCGAGTTGTGAAGACTCGCTGATGACCAATTTATAGGGTGGATCAATGGTTGATGAATTGGCAAGGTTGACCAAGGTTTGAAGTCTATACGCGTATGTGGGTTAATTGGTATCAATCAGTAGCGTTTAGATCATAATTATCGCGTATAATTGGTCAATGGTAATTAATTCTGGCCTAATTACAATATTTCCATGAATATAGCAATGTATGATTTGAAAATAAGTTTCCTTTCTGTGTCTGATGCTTCACGTCTGCAACAGGAAGAAGGAAAGGCGAGTTTATGTGATGTTATATACATTATAAGTTGGATTTAAACCAACTAAGAGTGTGGCCCAGCTGGTGTAAACGCGTGTTGTTGTATGAGACGTCCCCGGTTCGAAACCCGGCAGGGACCATTTTTTTTTGTTTAACAGAGTAAGGATGGGAGGAGGTTGGGCTGGGGTCTAGTGGGCTTCTGTATGGGGTTTGGGCTCAGGTTTGGGCTCGGAATTATAAAGGTTTGGGCTGGGATGGCTTGGGTAAACAATCACAACTCAAATTATCTAGTATATGTTAAAATTATTATTATTATTATTATTATTATTATTATTATTATTATTATTATAAACTTTTATATATATATATATATATATGTGTGTGTGTGTGAATAAAACTTGTCGTTTTAATTCCGTAACGTACACTTATTAAATGCGAAATGTTACAGTCTCCCCTACTTTTAGGAACTTCGTCCCGAAGTTAAGAGAAACACTAGGTTTACAATTGGCCAACTACTGAAAACCTTGATAAAATTTCACAATACCTTAATGTACCTGTAAATTCATGATTACGTTCCGGACCGTAATTACCAATTTACCTTACATTAGGGTTTTGCGTCCTTTTATGACTTTACCGATTGTTAAGCAGGTCTGATAGTCTCCGCCAGTCGTTGAGCAGGTGGTAGGGCCTCTCCCGACTGTTGGAAAGACATGATGACCTCTACCAATCGTTAAGCTGGTCGTTTGGTAGTTAACTAATTGTTGTACAAATAAGCAAGTATGATTATAGATATGCAGTGAGGTACATGAGTGAGCCTATCATAGCTCGATAGAGAAAAGGATCAATGGTTTGTCCTTTCTTGTCAGGACCAATCCCGTGATGGTCTGAATTGGTGTGCCTACTGGAGTAGAGTCTTCCATCTGGAACCGGCTCAAGATGTCAGCAACGTATTTTGTCTGGTGGATGAAGATCCCCGACTCTTGTTGTTCTACTTGTAGACCGAGGAAGAATTACATCTCCCCCATCGAGCTCATCTCAAATTTATCCTGCATAAGCTTTTCAAATTCCCTGCACATGACATCATTAGTAGACCCAAAAATAATATCATCAACATAAACCTGTACCAGAAGACGGTCACCACCCTTTTCCTTGGTGAATAAGGTGCAATCCACGAGTCCACGTTTGAACCCGTTGGATATTAGATAGTTGCTAAGCATTTGATACCATTCACGCAGAGCTTGATGGAGTCCGTACAACGCTTTGTTCAATTTGTAAACTTTTTCGCGATGAAGCGGATCCTCAAAACCCGGTGGCTGAGCAACATACACCTCTTCCTTCACGATACCATACAGAAAAGCACTTTTCACGTCCATTTGATACACCTTAAACCGTTTGTACGAAGCATAAGCTAAGAACATCCAGATAGCTTCAAGGCGCGCAACTGGAGCGTATACTTCGTTGTAATGTATTCCTTCGATTTGACGGAAGCCGAGGACAACTAATCGAGCCTTGTTTCTGATAATCACCCCGCGGTCATCCCGTTTACACTTACAGACCCACTTTGTTCCAATTTTCTTCGAGCCTGGAGGTAAGTCAACTATGTCCCACACTCCTAGCTTTTGGAACTGCTGAAGCTCGGCTTGCATTGCTTCAATCCATGGTTCTTCCCTCAATGCCTCTTGCACGGTTCTTGGTTCAGTTTGAGATACATAAAGAGCGAAGGACCAGTCGTTCTGATGACCTGCTTTCCTGATCTCCGAATAGAGTGCCAAGGTACCTGTATTGTCACTTGGACTAGCATTTCTGAGCTGATTGCGTGTCATGACTCTGCTAGCCGGATTACCAATCACATTCTGCATCGGATGAGTGTCGTGAATCCGAGATTCCGGATGTGCCGGCACTGGATCATCCGAATGCAGATTAAGGTTTTCCAAACCTTGAGATAAATTTGTCTCTGCGGCGCTTGAACTGGAGGGAGCAGCGGGTTGCATATTAAAACCTGAGAGATCGATCCTAAGACCTATCCCTGGAGCTACTGAAGAAGAAGGACCAGCTTGATTGTTTCCTGTTGGAATAACTGGAGCTGTAGTATTCACCATTTCCAGCTTGTTCTTCAGTAAGTGTCTCATGAGACTCTGCAAAATCATCGTCTGTAAATGAAGATTCTAGAACCTCTGCTGACGCTTCCTGAAAGACTTCCTCAACTTCTGCTGCTGCGGTTTTACCAGGGGGACCCGTGGATGCAGAGGCATCAGATGGTGCTGGCGCAGGTGCATTGACGAAGATTGGACGCATTAGCGGTGAGCTAGCTGCGTTTTCACACTCGTAATACATTTGCGCTACAACATCATCTACCAAATTATCCACGTTGAAAGAATCAAATAAACTCTTATAATCGAACAACCAATCAGGTCCAACTCCAGGTGCATTGGCAGTATAGCGTTGAACATCGACATTAAGCCACTCTTCAACGCAATTGGTTCTTTTGTTGTACACTCTTTTATTGGGTGTGCTATAACCAACAAAGAACCTTCTTCTGCCTTTGCACCAAACTTCCCATCGGGATGTATAATGGTGCATGGAGCTCCGAAAGGTTCCAGAAACTCTAAGTTTGGTTTCCTCCGGTTCAGGAGCTCGTAAGAAGTCTTTCCAAGCTTCTTTACTGTTAGGACCCTATTTAGAGTGTAACACGCGCAGTGAACTGCCTCGTTCCAAAAGATCACAGGCAAGTTTGAATCTGCGAGCATTGTTCTGGCTGCCTCAATAAGAGTCCGATTCTTTCTTTCTGCAACCCCATTTTGCTGAGGAGTGTATGGTGCTGTAAATTCATGACGAATACCCTTTTTTGCACATAACGACTCCATAGCATGATTCTTGAATTCTGTCCCGTTATCGCTTCTGATCATACGGATCTCTAGCTGATATAGATTTTCCAATTTAGTGAACAGATTCTTCAAGTATTCAAAAGTTTCACTCTTGTGCTTTATACACACGACCCAAGAAAACCTAGAATAGTCATTCGTAACCACCAAGCAGTATAAGTCACCATTCTTGCTCTTCCGATTGACTGGGCCAAACAGGTCCATGTGCAGTCGTTCGAGAGGTAGACTAACTGAGTTTGTCTTCTTAGGTTTGTGAGACTTCTTTTTCTGCTTCCCTTTCTTGCATGAGACACAAACGTCGTTTAGATGAAAATTTTTAACAGAAACACCTTCCACCAGTTGATTCTGAACCAGATGGTTCATTTTTCTCAGGTGGATGTGCCCCATACGTCTGTGCCACATTGTCGATTCCTTTTCTGTCGCCTTAGACAGAAAACAAGTGACTTGACCTTTTGCTGTCATGGCTCGGCTCATATCCAGGACGTATAAGTTGTTGACCCTGGGAGCTGAGATCATAACCCACTCTTTCGGTATCTTAAATCCAGGTTTCAGAATGAAACAGGCATTGTCATCAAAGAACACAGTGAACTTTTTGTCACATATCTGCGAGACGCTCAGCAAATTGTGGTCTATTTTTTTTTGACAAAGCTTATCTTCTCAAAGCTTACAATTCCGTTACTCATACTGCCTTCTTTTGTAATATAACCCCCTTTATTACCAGTAAAAGCAACATACCCCCCGTTGATATTCTTTATGTCAAAAAGCAGGGACAGATCGCCTGTCATGTGCCTAGAAGCTCCACTATCAACAATCCATAGGCTACTGATAAGGCCATGTGGAACTCCCTGCACAAACATTCAAAGTTCAGTGGTTAAGGGGGACCCAAGCCTTCACGGTGTTGGGTCTACCATCTTCATCTAATGTCGGAAAATCAACCCATCTTCCGTTTGGAGTTGGTGTTGATCCCGATGGTCCAGCAGTGTTATCACTTGCAGATGATTCTCCACTTTTGGTTGGTGACTTGGGTCTCCAAACCTGTTCCGGTTTCTTTGGCTTGGGCTTCTTCTTTGCTTTGGGGTTAGAAGATCCAGCCTTAGATTCCTTAGGAGGAACAGATTTTGGATCCACTTCAGATTTAACTGTACGTGGAACAGTTTTGGGGTTGCCCTGTGGTTTAGCTGCAGCCTTTCCTGGTGGCTTAGGCGCTGCTTCAACCTTTGTGGGAACAGTGCTCCCCCTCAACTGTGGACCCCTGCCATCAACTGGCTTTTGGTTCATAGCAATCTTGTTTCGGTTGTCATAAACAATCTGCTTTCCCTTTGGTTTTTCAGAAAGTTTAGGGGAAACAGGTTGCTTAGTTTTGCTAGAACTGGGAAAATCATCCACTTTGATCCTTTCTCGTCTAAATTCAGGGCACGCAGCAACTAAATGCCCACGTTCACCACATTTATGACAGGATCTGTATTCTTCAAATCGAGGAGATTCGGACTTGTTCTCCTTTTTGTTCTTTCTGTTAGATGAACTGGCAAATGAGTTTTTATGTTTCAGATCCTCAAGGCATTTTCTTTGCACATCGACGTGAGGATCGTCGTTTCTCTCATTTCCAGTAGATCTAACAAACTCAGTGACATGCTTCTTCGGACTTTTCCTCTGAGCATGACTTTGAGGATTAACGGTGTTTATCTTTTGATTTTTCTTGTTATATTCATTTGGCTGATTACCCTGGTCTTTTCTACCCTTACCCTTACCCTTCTTCTTATTCCAGGTTTCCTTTTCCACGGTAATGACTGATTCTTGCCAGATTTTAGCAATTAGACCAGGGGCGATACATTTGAGAGGGACTTCCTCATCAGCATATACCCTTTCAGACCCTTTAAGTTTGTAAAACACCTTAATCCTTCTGCCATCCTCGGTTTGCACTTTCGGTACAAGTTCACTCAAGGTTTCAGTAGTAATGATATGGTTTTCAAGAGGAACGTTTTGAGTTTTGACCGGTGCATACCTAGGAGGCTCATCAAGCTCATCATCCGACGAGTCTGTGTCGTATACACTAATATCATCATCTTTTATTACCAGGGCTTGTCCTTGATTGTTGTTTTCAGGAGGCCTCTAGTTCTGGTTCTGGTTATTTACTGGGACAATAGCTCGCTCAATATTTGGATTAGGTTGTGTCTGAGCTTGCTGCCTCTGATTCTGATTTGCTCTGTTGTTGTTGAAGGGATTCTGATGACCTTGTTGCTTCGGTCGGTCACATTCTCTTGCAAAGTGCCATTTGGTGCCACAGTTGTAGCACGTGACCTTCGTTTTATCAAACCCAAACTTAGTGTTGTTGTTTATCAGAACATCTCTCCTTCCTGTCCTGTCCATATACTCCTTTGCCCTTCTCACCACACTTGCGAAGTGCCACTGAATGTCTATCAGATCCATGTCATCTTTATCGATCTGCGAGTAATCCTCTTGTGTAAGATGAAGATTCCCGATTTGTCCAGCAACCAATCCACTATAGGAGTTGACCAAGGTTGACAATAGAGCCATGTGTTCTTGAGCTAACTCTACCGTCACCTTCTCTAAACCTGTGGTGTTCAGCTGCTCTGCGACTGGGTTGGTCCGATAGCCACCTTGACTTGAAGTCGAAGCACCTCCATATCCACCATAATTTGTAGTTGGAGCCCCACCAAACCTTGAAGGAGAAGGTCCACCAAAGCTTGAAGTTGCATGCGTTGGTGCTGCAAGATGAGAAAAAGGGTTAACACCAAAATGGTTAGTATTATAATTCAAAGGATACTGGTTTCCTTGTCTTAAGGGATAGGTTGGAGGAGGAACATCAGCTGGGGGACCATAGTTGTCAAAGGCATAAACTAGATCCGGGTTAACCACAAATGCAGTCTGTGGTTTGGATCCACCCACACTGGCGTCCTGAAGAGGGTTCCCGTAATAGATACTGGGATTCTGTGGAATGAGCGCCTTGTTTGCCCTCCTGATCTCCTCTATCTCCTTGTTCTCCAGCTCGGTATTGAACTCATTGATGGTGAGTGTCTGATAAGCATTGCTTGATTTCAAGATGTCCAACCATTGATGCCAATGAGGAGGTAGCGCCTCAGCAAATCCTTCCACAAGGTCTGCAGATGAGTACAAGACCCTGTACTGGTACATTTCAGACATCAAGTGGTAGTATCTTGCAGTCAGGTCTCCTAGCGATTCGTTCCCAATAGCATTTAAGTTCTCGAACTCCTTCTCGAGTTGATCCATTTTGACCTTTCGAGTCTTCAGATTTCCCTCGTTTCGCTCAGCAAGCGCTAACCAAAGCATTTGTGACGTAGTGCACTGAGCGAATTGATGAAGTATATCCTTGGGAAGAGCTTGTTTCAATGCTACCATCGCCTTCTTTTCGTAGTTATACTTCTTCCTCTGATCTTCATTCATATCTTCCAGTGAGATCGGAGTATTCGAATTCTCAACCATCGGCCTGCTGTACCCTGTCTCTATTGCTGACCACACGAGACCATCGATACCCTCAACGTATGTCTGAAATCTGCCCTTCCATCCGTGGTAGTCGGACATGTATTGCAGTTTCGGTGCCCTATTAGACTACCCGTCTCTAAGTCACTCATGAGAACGGAAGACAGATGATTAGTCTGTGAATTCGCAGCAGCCGCGAGTGCCCACGGATTCACATTCATTACCTGTTGTTGAGCCGCTAGCGCCCATGGATTGATTCCGGCAACATTCGCTTGCATTTGCGCTTCTTGCATCCATTGCGCGTTGCGCTCGGCTGAGAATTGCCAAGGGTTCGTGGGTATGTTTGTTTGATTGTTCATTTGTTGATTATATTGTTGCCTTGGTTAATTCAGATGTCTCCACGGGTTTGCCATATGTTTAAGTTCGTTAAAAGTCCGATACTTAGTCAAATTTTCAGTTTCTGGTTGTTATAGGCGATTGGGAACTCTATTTTTGTGTCTATTGGCGATTAGGGTTTTATATAGGCAATTGCAGGTGTAATCACTGGTATTACACGCGATTAGGGTGTAATTTCTAGTGAACAGTTGAGCGATTACAAATTTAGAGGCGATTGGTGAACTTCATGCGATTAGGGACTATGCCACACAAGGTGATGGCGATTAGACCCCTAATCGTGTGTAGGACTGGCGAATGAAGCTCTACTCGCCTGTACTGGTTTCTAATCGCCTATAGATAGGCGATTGGAAGGATCTGATTGTTGTAATCGCCTGATCTGATCTGTAACTTCACTTTTGCTCAAAAACCACTGTTTTTGCCTCAAAATCTTATCCAAAATGATGTGTTTAATCCCCAAATGACTAGCAAAGTTTCCAAAACACTTTTAGAACAAAACCTAATAAAAAACACACGTTTTCATCCATAAAAACACACTAAGAATTTGAAAATAAGGGTTTTTGTGAAAAACTCAAAGTTTCAAAGTTCAAAACAGGTTTTTGATTAAAAATCACAACTTTCACACAAAAACCTACCTGTTTCACTCGTTTTTGTTATCAAAACGCTCGTGATAAGAGCCGAGGCTCTAATACCACTTGTAGGATCGACGAACGTGTCACCCGACAATCACGAGGGTTATATTCAAGGTGCGGAATCCCTTGAATATGCTTTCATAACAGAAAAAAACTTGAAACAATGATAAACGAGCAATTACAACACACAAACGGGTCAAAAGATTAACGTTTATATCATTAAAACAAAGCACGAGTGTTACAATGATCAAACCAAGCAATCTCAGACCTGGGGAGGGTGTTTGGAGAGTGTGTGTGGCAAAAACTGATTATTAGGGCAATGATTGGGCCTATATATACCTCCCGTACTCGTACAGGTCAGTATTGGCGAATAGAGGCTATAAGACATGTACCTATTGGCGATTGGGCCATAATCGCCTATAGGGAACCCCTAATCGCATGATCAGTAATGGCGATTAGGGTGTAATCGCCTATAGCCATCTTGTACTCGCCTATAGCCTTAATCACACCCAAAAACGCGTATAAACGTCTCCAAACACCCCGAAACTCGTCCAAACAACATATATACTAGCCTAGGGACATCATCCACTAACAACCTTCAAATTTTGCATTGGGGATTCACACCAGTTGTTGTTAGGCTCAGATACGAAAATTGTGTAGCGTACAAAAGGCTACATTATTTCGCTTTTATAAAATCATCATAGCCACATGTAGATTAATGATGGTTAATGAAATAAATATTTTAACACTGCATAAAACCCAATATACACCTAGAAGGCAAAAAATGATTATGGGCCATGGTGAATGAAGCATCATCTTCCAACAATAAGCTCTTACTACGTGTGTTGTCATCATCGCTAAAACAGACATTGTTATATGGATAACAAATATAAAAAAAAACACATACAACATCTTCTCTAAAACAAACGGTGTTGCAATAGGTTAAACACAACATTACACCACCTTTGCAATCTTCATTTGCAATAAAATAGGTAAAACATAATGAAAGTAGATGAATAAGGAACACAATAAAAAAATAAAGGAGAAAATACGCTCAGAGCTATCGAAATTATTGGCTGAATGAGGGTTGCAAGTTGGTAACCTACCATCCACTATTCATAGCATGCCATTTTCACAAACTATTTAGAAGTTTTTGTTACTAATCATAGCTACAGGCAACAAAATATATTGTACTTAAGCCTCTACTTTATTGCATGTTGTGTTAGCCCACCTTAGCAGGTGTTATTTTTGTTAAATATGTAGAAAGAAGAACTGGACAAAACAATGGACGAAAGCTATAAACCAGGTGTTATTTTTGTTAAATATGTAGAAAATGAAACATAAGCTGCTACGATGAATGAACGCAGCATGTGTGTTTCCTGTGTCATCAAAAGGCAAACACCACCAGGTTTTGATGAAAATAAGGACATCAAGCATAAATCAGAAGCTAAATCAGCCAAGACAACATCTCAACTTATTTAGCTTCTGATTTATGTTTGAAGTCCTTCTTTTAACCAAAAACAGGAGGTGTATACCTTTTGGGTGACGTACGATCTACAAAAGTAGGGAGATACTAAAAATGTGTCAACGTTACTTAAAAGCACAAAATTTTTTCTTCAACTTTAATGTAGAATATCACAGCCCATAATAGGCAAAACACATTTACATAAAAATGTAAACAACATGAGGCTTAGATCTAGATTTGTAATCAACCAAACTACGTGGATTAATCCGCCATGGCTGCATTCATGCCGACACTCACATGACTGCCCCGCCAATATACGGATAATCTCATGTTTGGTCAAAATCATTTGTGCGCATACAAAGTCATCATAAAGCGGATTAATCCGCCATGGCTGCATTCATGCCGACAGTCACACGACTATCACGACTGCCCTGCCAAGATACGGATAATCTCATGATTGGTCAGAATCATTTGTGCGCATAGAAACTCATCATCATAGCCTCTTTTAACATTAAAAAATTACATTCAAAGAAGCTGCAATACCTTACAGGCAACCAGACCAGGTGGAAATGGTAGATATCTAAGCAAACCACCGCCTAGGATGCACGAAAACGCTAATATGGTTGCCGTACCCGTCTCGGGGACTGTTTGAGGATGGAAGCGCGACCGAAACGTTTCCCAACCGCTTCCAAAGTTCAGGAAACGTACCCATCCCAGTGCTACATAGACCACCGCTATCATGGGTCAGAGTGAGATTTTTAATCAACCAAACAAAGCGGATTAATCCGCCATGGCTGCATTCATGCCGGTTGCCATGCGAAAACAAAGATAGTCACACGGCCATCACGGCTGCCCCGCCAAGATACAGATAATCTCATGTTTGGTCAGAATCATTTGTACACATAGAAACTCATCATCATAGCCTATTTTAACATTAAAAAAAATTATATCAGAAACAGCAGCAGAATCGTGGCCTTTTGCAGCCAGAAAAAGCATGTGGCAGTTGCAGATACGCAAAGTAAATATATTTATAACCATGTAACTTGAACAGCGTTGCATTAATAGTGGACAAAACAACATTCATGTATCCTAGACGCACATAAATATATTTATAGTTGCGTAAACCACATAAGGCGGTTGCAATGACTATGCATTACCAACGACATTGCCTTCACAACAATCACAAACAACGGCTGTTGACGACAACAACATAATTAATGCAACACTGCTCAATTGCTAGTTATGCAAACGTAACATATACATAACTAAAGTTCCTTTAGTGTTTATTTTCATTGTTTCAGACACTTCTACACACACACACACGTTGCTCTCTCTCTTTAAAAACACACAAACGCGCCTTGAAACACACTAACAGTTCAAGGGGCGTATCAGTCTCACGGTAACAATCAAAGGCCACAACCATCATCGCCATGCATGTTTGTCAAACTGACGGGTCGGATGGTAGGTCTCGATCATGTGGTTGTACACGTAGGTGCTTCGTGTTTGTTAACAGAAAGTAAAAATGTTCATAATGATCGTCAGCTGATACTCTATTTGACACATACCAGTTCAACCATCGTACCAGGTCAACAGTTCAAGCGTCGTATCAGCCCAGCAGTAACAATGACAGTGCACAACCATCGGCGCCATGCATGGCTGTCAAACCACCGGCAACGACGGCTCAGATGGTGGGCGTGGATCATGTGGCTGTTCACGTAGGTGCTTTGTGTTTGTTAACAGAAATTAAGAACGTTCATACTGATCGTCGAGTGATACTCTATTTGACACATACCAGTTCAACTGTCGTATCAGGTCAACAGCTCAAGCATTGTATCAGCCCAACTGTAATAATCAGAGCGCACAACCATCGTCGCCATGCATGGTTGTCAAACCACCGGCAACGACGGGATGGATGGTGAGCCTCAATCATGTGGCTGTACACGTAGGTGCTCGTGTTTGGCAACAGAAAGTAAGAATGTTCATAATGATCGTCAGGTGATGCTCTGTCTGACACACACCAGTTCAACCGTCGTATTAGCCCAGCTGTTACAATTAGACTGCACAACCACCGTGACCATGCATAGCTGTCAAACCAATGGCATGGACAGGTAAATAGAAGCCCCACCAACAATAATCACCATGACAGTAAACCCAATAATAAAACCCAACAATAATGATTATACATAACAGCTTAACCATCACCATATAACGTGGTTGTTAGAACCACCTCAGCCACGGATGGATATAAAACCACCGGTTATTGAAACCAGCGCCGCCACGGGTGGGTGACAAACCACCTGCCACGTCAGTTCAATCGCATGTTTATGAAAACATAATAATAATAACAATAATAATAAAAATAGTAATAATAAGGCACATACCCAGCAACTCAGATCCGACATCTTCATCATCATTACCATCCAACAACCACCACCGAAAGACACCGTCTTCAACAACCCTCTGCAAAACCCCAACCACCGAAGCAAAACCTGGCCGATGGAGATAACGAAAGGCATCGGATCTCATTGTAGACTGAAAAGATGTGAACAAAGGGAGTGGCGAGAGAGAAGGTAGGTAAGAATATGGAGAAAGGTCTGGAAAATGATAATGAAGAGGTGGAGGAAACTGACGGTGGGCAACATTGTTGTATAGAAGGAGGATTATGTTAGGGTTTCAAATGGAGAGTAGGTAAGTAAGGGTTTGAAGATGGAGGCAGATGAAACGTGTTTTGAGCAGGAGATGGCAACAAATAACCTGATATGCAAATGACACATACACCCTTGTAAAACCTACTAATTACAAAACTGCCATCATACGAAGGAAAAAAAACCAAAACCGGGCCACAAAGGCTCGAACCCGGCCTACGGGCGAAGCAAACACAAAGCACAACCACTACACCAACACCTCAAACTTGGTTTTCAAGTGGAAACATTTGTATAAGAAGTAAAAAAATATGTGGGCCAGCCATAATTAATGGAAACACTGTTCAATTTACACGGTTATAAATATATTTAGAATTAGAAGTAAATTAGATTATTGTTAAAACATATTTAAAGTTGATTCTTATCTCTCTTTCTCTCTTTCTCTCTCTCTCTCTCTCTCTCTCTCTATATATATATATATATATATATCTATATATATATATATATTTGAAAAGGGTTAATCCTACAGGGTACTCATACATGCATTCTCTCTCTTGAGAGTGTCATGTAGAATGTTATGTGGCACTGAGTATCTATAGGGAAAAAAAATTTAAAAACAAAATTGGATTTTTCTCTCTCATGTTTCCTCCCATAATTTTTAAATGTTAATATCTTTTACCTACGAGATTTTTTAAAGAAAAAAATACACCAAATTAACGAGCGTTTATTATCTTTCCAACGAGTACCATATTGCTATATAAAAAACGGAGAAAAAAAACGACTATATTTTGTGGGGTTTTGTTCATACAGGAAAAAAACACGTGTTCAGGTAATTCATTAATCATGTATAGGCAAGTCACTAATTATGTTTAAACCAGTAAATATGAATTATATTTTCAACCAGAACAGAATAGGTTACTAGAGTTATACATTGTTTTAGATTAGGTATCAATATTAGTATATTAGAGTTGTACATTTTTTTAGCCTTTAGGATATGTGCTAATATTTGAGTTACATTAGAGTTATATATCGTTTTAGGTTAGATGTTAACATTAGAGTTGTACATTGTTTTAGGTTAGGTATTAATATTAAAGTTATACACTGTTTTAGGTTAGATTTTAACATTAGAATTATACATTGTTTAAGGTTAGGCGTTAACATTGTGTATGTCCGAAATACTAGATCTTGTTAAATGCAATAGATTGTTATCACTTAGAAACACCTATTTGTTAGGTGTTTTAAGTGATTAATCCAGAAAAACAAAGATACTAGATAAAGCTAGCAAAACCGACACACAAGATAAAGAGATTCAAGCTTTCCATTACTGATAATCATCAAAGAACCATGGATTACAGAATTTAGTACGCACCCTTTAAACTTGTGCTATCAAGATAATATCCAAAACCCTAACCCCAATCCTGCACACACATCAGCTTTATATAGGCAGCTCATTGGGCCTGCGCACTTAGCTTAAGTGCGCAGAGCCCGTGCACTTAAGTGCGCAGATTAGGGTTAGGCAACCAAAACTATGCAATAATTACATTCTAGGTCCTTTAACTTTCAATCTATACAATATATTACTAAAAGTCTCTAATCTGGTAAATGTGGTCTCAATATAACCCAACAATACTCCCCCTAGACCACAGCTACCAGTCCTTTAATCTTCAATCTATCTCCACTTCGCTGTCCTCCCCCTCAACCTGTTCGGGGGGGGGGGGGTCTTGCATGTATAAAGCGACTGGATCTTCTTCAGTTGCTTGAGGAGCTTGAGTTGATTCTGTTGTAGTTCCTTCAGGATCAGCTACTGGTGCAGGTTCTTCAGTATGTGCCTCTGAAGCAGTCTCGACTTCAGGTTGAGCAGTTTCTGTACTAGCAGCAGCAGCAGCCTTCTCTCTATCCTCCTTTTCTTTATCTGCTGCATTGATCCTGTCGATTATCTCAAGCAGCTCTCGTTTCAGATGCATGGCTCTATCCACAGCCCTCCTAAACAGCACAGCTTCTTCAAACAACATGTTCCCGGCACCCACATTGATCTGATTTGCAAACAGCATATTCAGATCTGACAAGTTGAGTGCAAACACGTCCACTGGATCCAAAATCCTTAACGCCTCTGAATCGTCCTGCAGCTTAATGACAGCTTCACCAGTGTTGCTGTCGTAAAACCATTTCTTGAAATTCCTCAGCATTACTGGAAGCTCAGATATAATAGGGACTCGAGTGACGACCTGTGGAGGGTCGATCACATATGTTATCATCCCACGACCGGTTGCTGGATCGATTCTTTTCTTCGAGATTCTCCTTCTTGGTTTCTGCGGCTTTAGGATTTGGAAATCTGTGTCGCATTCTTTCTTGATGAACCTCTCGACCATGCCAGCCTGGGAGTCGAGGGAGCGATTGATGAAAGGGGCCCTGCTAAGCTCCCGGATATCCCATCGGGGGAGAGATTTCAGCTCCTTTTGACCTTTGAAATATTGTATCACTCCCCCTCTCCTTTTCACAGCAAATAATCTCTTTTCCTCATCATATTTCCAGGAGATGATCTTCTCCTGGTGAGCAGACTTTGTGTGATGGATATTCTGATGTAGGGCTGGAATGGTGATGGGCTTTCGAGGAAACCAAGTGGATCTTTCGGGATCCAACTTGTGCCCATCAGATGTCTCATAAACCACTTCTTCGTCCATTCCCATTTCCACAAATCTCTCTGGCATCTCATCTTCGCTTACTTCATCAACCTCACTTTCCTCGGCGATCCTTTCTTTCTCTTTCTCCTTTTCCAAAAACTTTCCAAAATCGAAAGTTTCATCAAAAGTAACGCTGGGTGCACCTGTTAGTTCCTTCTTAAATTCTTGGAACATCTCAAACATCTGCATTTGAACTTCATTCTGGAACTTGATGATGTATCTTTGATCTTTAATGACTTTCTCCATGTTCCTATTCTTGTGTTTGAGCTTCTTTACTTTCTTTCTAAGCTCCTGGTTATTGTGCACGTCGCTCTTTAACGTGCAGATCTCCCTAGCAGCAGTTTTACCGACCTCTTTGACAAGTTTCTCATAAAGTTCCTGATGCACCGGTTTGCGACGAGGTGCAGCAGGAGCTGATGAGGATGGTTCGGATGATCTCTGGGCTGGAGCTTTAGGAGCAGGAGCAGCAGCAGTGGAAGGCCCTGGTTGATTCGGTTGTTCAGGCCCAAACATGTGTTCTAAGACCGCTTCTCCCTCAATATCTTCCTGAGTCACAACACGGGGAATCTCAGATTCAGGCAGCTGTTCTCTTCTTCTTTTTCTTGCAGCCCTTTCATACTCAGCAACTTGTTGTAAAGCTGCAGCAGTTTCAAGTTGCTCAGTTGTCAGAGTGTCTCTCCCTTCTTGCAACAAACCTGCTGGTCTTTTCTTCTTGCTAGGTTTTGATGGAGCAGGTTCAGTCGCCACTCTTTTGCCCCTTGATTTTTCTAGGGCAATCTCTTCAGCCGTCGGCTGGGCTGAAGGAGTGGGTTCAGATGATCCAGGTGCAGGGGCAGCTCTGGATTGTGGTCTGGGTTCTGCAGCATCTGATCTCCTCTTCTTGATTTTGTTGTACAGTTCCATAACAACAGGATATCGCTGGGCCGCATACATGTTTTCCAGCATTGGTTCCCAGTCCGGTGTGTTGCACTCTGTGAAGAATCGTGCCCCTCTGGTGAATATGTATTCGTCACCGACAGGCAGACCCTCATGTTGAGTGTTTATCATCATCTGGACAAACCTCGGATACATAGCCCACTTCCCTGAACCAGCATCTGCATTCTTTACCATATAGTCAAAGATCATGCCTGACAAATTGAACGCTTCGTCCTTGCAGATCTTTATCATAGCTGTCGCCCATTCAGCACTCAGCGCATTGTATCCTCCCTTTCTGTGACATAGAGACATTAAGAATACATGACTGGTAAGTCTCCAGTCTCTTGTAAGCTGACTCTTCTTTACATCGCCTCTCTTGTCAAATTCACCCTTGTAGCCGAAGATCCTGAATTGTTGGTGAATATCAGCTTTAGACATGAATCTGAAAGTTCCAGGTTGATCTTGCAGCCTTAGCACATTTCGAACTGTGTCCTCAGTAATGATCACAAGCTTGTTTCGGACAGTTGCGTTGATACGCTTGACCCTTGATACTGTTTCGACTCTAGCTGATCTCCAAAAGTCTTCAATGTGGGAGACGCAAACTGGTTCAGCGTTCTGCACAGCAAATCCGACTTTGCTGCGTCTTATCCAAGTCACTACATCTCTAAACTTGGCATCCTCAGTATCGAGATTCATTGGTTGGTTGTGCATGCCTCTAGGATCCCAGTCAAGTGCCATCTGTTTAACCAAGAGCACGAAAAGCCAATTAGATCTCCGATAACTGACTTTAGACTTAAACTTAGACGGACAACGAACTTAGACTTAGATTTTATTAATATTTTTTAGGTTTTAAATTTTAACGGTCATTGGATTAAGATTTGATGGATCGGTGTCATCGGTGTCAATGGTACGTTTGAATTTCAGTTGTTAGATCATTAAGGTCCGGTTTTAAGTTCGCAGTCCCTTCAAGTGTCTTAATAGTCAATATGAAAGTTATGTTGTTGTTTAGAGTCCAAGTGTGCAAGAATATCAAGTACGCAGTCCAAACAAGTCAATCAGTATCATGTGCTCAGTCAAGTGCGCACATACTTGACTGAGCACTTGGTTAGTACGCAGGTCTAAGACAAGTGCGCACATAATGGCCCAAAACAAGTTCGCAGTCCAAGTCAACCCGGGCATGGTAACATCTTAGATAACCAGTCAGGTCTGCGTACTAGGCAAGTACGCAGACACTTGAACCTTCGTTCAAGATTTAAGTTCACACATATAAGTACGCAGCATATTAGGGTTCTTGAGTACTTGTATGATTATGAGACAAGTGCGCAGTCTCTATGAGACAAGTGCGCACTTGTTCATTTATCATGTGCGCAGATCTTCAAGAATTCAAAAACCCATAATAGCTAGAAATCCAACAGATGCATCAAGAACATCCATTTATACCCTGTAATAACAATCAAAGAACCATTAATAATAAGTAATCTACCTTAATCAGTAGATACGAATCAACACACAAAGAAACAAGGTATGATTTGGGTGATTAGTGTGTGATTAAGTTGTGATGATGATGATGATGAATACTGATGAACGATGATGATGATGATAAACAGGTGATTTGGGGTGATTAGGGTTAGTGAGAAATGTTAAAGATGATAAAACCTTTTGACCAACATTGACCTGGTATATATACACAAACAACTAATGGGCCTGCGCACTTGAGTTAAGTGCGCAGGGCCCAATAAGTACGCAGAGTCCAAAACTTTGGCCCAAAAAGTGAATTTAAGGCCCAAATCCATTAGATAAGTGGGGTTTTACCAATTCTTACCTTCTGCATTCAAGATCATACTAACCATACCTGCCAGAACCCGTTTCAACTCTCCGTTGGATAGCTGCAGCCTAAGAACATGCCTTTTCTCTTTCAACATGTGTTTGGCGATGCTGTTTATCATGTTTTTCGGTAATATTGACGAAAATTTTATGGACCCCACAGTGTGCTAGGTATTGGCCTACCGATCCTCAAGGTTTATTGAAATATAATGATGAGAGCTTCAGGTCTATGTTACCATAAGCAGAGAAGATGATCATTATCTTGATCAGATGATGAGAGCTTCAGGTCTATGTTCCCATAAGCAGAGAAGATGATCATCTGATCGTTTGATGAGCTATCTATATATGTTTGCACGTCACTAACATTGCGTGTCTTTTGCTGCTCAGTTTTTCAAAAAAAAAATTTTGTTTTTCTTAGCCCCGCATTGGTAGCTTGCACTCTTAGGTGTCTTTTGATTTACCTATGCACAAAATTTTCTGTGTCTTTTAATTTCTCAACCTATGTATGACCGGACTCAGCTTGTGCAGACCTAAAGCACAGTGGGAATCCAGCTTTCCGTGTAGATCTTCATTGTTAATCACCTAGTGGCAGTTTACTTGATTCCATGCTGAATCTACCGACACATCGTTGCTTGAGGCCACAACATCCTCTGGGTCCTATTCACATGCTGACGAGATATGATTAGTTCCTATCATTTCCTGAATTAATTTTGCATTAAGAATAGACCGGTTTACTTTCTCCCCCAAAAATCTTGTTTTAAAAGAAAAGAAGATTTTTTCTATAAAATATACACAATTTTTTTTTTTTTTTTCAAAATTTATCATCTCAAGCCATGAAACCAACTGATGAAACCGGGTTTTATCGAAAGCTTTTGTAAAGATATCTGCGTTTTGATCAGCAGTATCGATAGACAACACCTGTATGTACCCTTTGTCGTGCGCATCGCGAATTGAGTGAATCCGAATTTCAATGTGTTTGGTTTTAGAATGATCAATTGGATTCTTCACGATGTCACGACATGCATCATTATCAATAAAAATAGGTGTATGCATGACATTCAAACCGTAGTCCAAAAGCTGATTTTGGATCCATAACACCTGACAGCAACAACTGGAAGCAGCTGTGTATTCGGCCTGAGCAGTGGAGATGGACATGGTGGTCTGCTTCTTGCTCTGCCAAGACACTAGCCGGTTACCCAGAAATTGACAGCCACCAGAGACAGATTTTCTGTCTATCCTACAACCTGCATGATCACTATCAGAGTAAGCGATTAGATCAAAGTTATCGCTCTTAGGATACCATAAACCAAGTTTTGGTGTTCCTTTGAGGTAGCGGAAGACTCTTTTTACTGCAGTCTCATGCGATTGCTTAGGATTGGACTGAAAACGCGCGCAGCATCCAACTGCCCACATTATATCTGCTCTGCTAGCTGTAAGATACATCAGGGAGCCAATCATTGATCGATATGTGTGAGGATTCACTGAAGGCCCCTGAAGATCTGGTACAAGTGTTGTTTGGGCCGCAAAAGGAGTATTGGACGGCTTGCAGTCGGTCATGTTGAATTTTGCCAGAATGTCTCTTGTATACTTTGCTTGATGGATGAGAATTCCGTCTTCTTTTTGCTGCACTTCCAAGCCTAAGAAAAACGATAATTCTCCCATCATGCTCATTTCAAATTGAGACTTCATGATGCTTTCAAATTCCCTGCATAAGTTTTCATCAGTGGAGCCAAAGATAATATCATCAACATAAATCTGAACAAGGATAGAGTGTTTGTTGACTTCTTTGGTGAACAAAGTCATGTCGATCTTCCCTCTTGTGTACCCATTCTGCAGCAAGTATGAAGATAAGGTCTCATACCAAGCTCGAGGAGCTTGATGAAGTCCATAGAGAGCCTTATCCAGTTTGTAATACTTGTTGGGATGATGGGGATCTTCAAAACCTGGGGGTTGACAAACATAGACTTCTTCTTTGATCTTCCCGTATAGAAATGCACTTTTCACATCCATTTGAAAGACTTTGAAGTTCTTGTATGAGGCGTAAGCCAGGAAGATACGAATGGCTTCAAGTCTAGCAACTGGAGCGAACACTTCCTCATAATCAATGCCCTCCTGTTGACGAAAGCCCTGAACAACTAAACGAGCCTTGTTCTTAATTACCACACCTCGTTCATCCATTTTGTTGCGAAAAACCCATCTTGTTCCTATAGGATACTTTCCTTCAAGTAAGTCCACAAGTTCCCAAACCTTTAGCTTTCTAAACTGATACAACTCATCCTGCATGGCTTCAACCCAACTTGCATCTCTGACAGCGTCTTCAATGCTGAAAGGTACCGTCTGAGATAGGAAGGCTGAAAGTGCAATATTCAGTTTGTCTGCCTGATTTCTAGTAAGAACACCCTCAGAGATTGGTCCAATAATGTTCTCCACAGGGTGATCCTTAGATGATTTAAATCCCATGTTTGGTTCTTCTTGAATTTGGGAAGGCAGATTGGAAAGGTGATATGTAGGAGTTGACGAACTGGATGGATCATTTGCAGACTGTTGTGCTGAAGATGTTTCTTCTGAAGCTGGAGTACCTTCAGGAGATTCAGTAGTTTCAACAGTTGCATCACCATTTGTGGTCTGAAGGGGAACAATTGGATCAGCTACGAGTGGAGAAAAACGGGTGGTGAAAGGTGCTGCATCGTCTTCAGAAGAGTAAAGAGTATCTTCAAGAGGAGAAGGATCGGCTGCTTGATTTTCAGATGGTTGTTCATCAATGATGCTGAAATTGTTGAAAACAACATCCACGTCAAAGAACCAGCCAGGACCGGCTCCTGTGTTGGTAGAGTTGGATTCCTGCCAATCAACATAAAAAGACTCGAGAACCATTTTGGTTCGTTTGTTGTACACTCTATAAGCTTTTTGACTTGAGGAGTATCCAACAAAGAAGCACTCATCTCCAACTGCATCGAACTTCATTATGTTCTCGAAGTTGTTAAGCAGCGTGCATGAGCATCCAAAAGGCCTGAAGTAGTCAATCAAAGGTTTTCTTTTAAAGAGCAACTCATAACCTGTTTTCCCGCGCGTCTTTCCAATTAAGACTCTGTTAAGAACATAACAGGCGGTATTCACAGCTTCAGCCCAGAAAATGATCGGCAGTTTAGAGTCGATAAGCATGGTTCTGGCCGCCTCAATAAGTGTACGATTTTTCCTTTCAGCAACACCATTCTGTTGAGGAGTTCTCGTAGCACTGTACTGAAGATGAATTCCTCTGTTGTTGCAGAAAGTCACGAAACTTTGATTCTTGAATTCGGTTCCGTGATCACTTCGGATTGATCTAACTTTTGTCTTTATTATGTTTTCAATGAGAGGAACAAACAGCATCAGAATCTCAGCAGCTTCACTTTTGTATTCCAGGAAGTACACCCATGTGAATCGGGAAAAATCATCTGTTATCACCAAACAATAAGACTTTTTAGCTAGACTTTTAACACTAATAGGACCAAACAGATCCATGTGCAATAATTGAAGAGGTGAGTCTATAGAGTTCACAGCTTTGGACTTATGCGACTTTTTGTGTTGTTTTCCTTTGGCACATGCTAAGCATTTTTCAGAAAAGGGGAATTCCTTAGAAGGAAGACCTCTGACAAGATTTAGTTTTGAAAGCTTATTAATATTTTTGAAGTTAACATGTCCTAATCGCCTGTGCCATAGCAGTGACTCTGACTCGGATGCTTTAGAAAGTAAGCATGTCATTTGACATTCAGACTTTGCATCCCTCATGTTTATCACATAAGTATTATTTTGTCTAGGAGCTTTAAGCATAATCATATTGGTAGGAGGAATGAATCCTGGCTTTAGAAAGATGCACTCCATGTCATTAAATAACACTGAGATTCCTTTGTCGCAGACTTATGATACACTCAGCAGATTGTAACACAATTCTGGAACATAGTTCACATCTTCTAAAGTCAATGCATCAGAAATCATGTCCCCTATCCCAACTATCTTTCCACCCTTCTCGTTGCCGGCAAAAGCAACAAATTCTCCATCAATGAATCGATAGTTTTTAAGGAGTTCTTTTAGTCCCGTCATGTGCCTTGATGCCCCGCTATCAACGTGCCACAGATATCTCATCAGGGGAATCAACCATTTCTGTAGCTTATTCTGAAAAACACATAAAACAAAAGAAATATACAGATAAATATACGAGACACTATGTACAGTCACGACTCAGACCATAATTTAAGTAACTTTTGGAATCCAGGTCTATTTTAGTTTTGATCTGTCGTGATTTTCACCCAAAACTGACTCTTGTCTTTTCCAAGTTTTTGTGACCTTAACAAAACTTCTTATAGTTTCTTGAAGATCTTTAATTTGAACTGAAAAAGATTTTTGGGTATTGGTATCACTTTGTGGTTTGGGTTGTAGATGACAATTTTTAACCACATGTCCCTCATTTCCACATCTAAAGCATTTAGAGTGTTTAGGTTTGATCTTTGAAGAAGATCTGGATGATGATGGTTGTGATGTTCTTCTCTTGTCTTTGCTTGAGTTGGGGCTGTCTGTTGAACATGCTTCATCACTGTTGTTGTTGCTTGATTCTTCATTTGAGATGCATTCTGGCTCGCTGATGTCACTTTCTGTATCACTCTGTGATTCCTCAGAAGTTGTGTTATCTGTTTCACTTTGTGATTCTTCAGAACATGACATATCTGTTGATGATGGTGTAAACTCTGGAATTTCTTCAGTAAGAAATTTCCCAAACCTGTTTCTTTTTAGTTCTGGAACAAATGGAGATGGTCTATATACATTTTCATTATCAGAGAATGCATTATTAAGATCAACACAAACAGGCATAACATTTTCAATACAAACATTCGATCGTTTGATAGGATTCATCCTATCATTTGGGTCCACAACACCCTTGAAATCAAGTTTAGAGGTTAAAGTAATACAGTCATCCGGCCTAGATAAACTATTACAGTTATCCATCCTAGATAAACTATTACAGTCATCCAAATTAGTTAAGTTATTACAGTCATCCGAATTCAAAGAAATGTTTGACTTATCATGGCTCCAGATGAACCAATTCACTGTAGAGTAATTGGCACCTGGGTGACCTAACCCCATTGTTTGACCACCACAACTGTCATCATCGTCCACCTGATCCTGTTGGGTCATATCTGCACTACTTTTACTTATATTAGAGTGTGGCTCAGATGTGACACATTCCTTTTCAAAAAGATCATTTCTCGGATGTGGTTTTGGAATGGGTATATACTCACTTTTGCTCAAGGGTAAAAATAGAGATTTTACAATTCTCTTTTTATCCTTATACCCAATTCCATCTTTGACGAAAGATTTCCTTGAACAATCAAGGATATCAGTATGAGCATGCTTGCTTACATTCCATTTGTCCACAACAATTTGGAGATGATTTGTTTCATTTCTAGATTTTTCTAGTTTTTCAGTTAAGTCATTTATTAAAAATCTTTTCTGAGAACAAATTCTTTTAGAGTGTGCATTTCAGCTATTGTTGCATTTAACTTTCGCTGATAAGCTAACTCATTTTCTTTCATTTCAGTATTGATTTTTCGTATGTCATCCATTTCTCTTAAAATTCTCCTATTGTGGGACAAACAGTAAGCAACGGCTGTAACACACTTTGGTGAGCACAGCTTTGATTTTATTTCGAGCGGAATACTTACCAGGTCTCTCTCCTCAACCTTCTTCTGCATGCTCTGTGGTTGCTGATCATCCTTGCTTGTGGAAGTCTTTTCAGCGACAAAAGCTTCCTCAGCAGCAGTCTCCTTCCCCTTGTTCTCACTCAACACACTTCTTAAACCAGCCTTCTCCATCCCTTCTCCTTTTGGCATCTCAGCTGATGACCCTTCCAAGGAACTCACACCAAGTGTTGATTTAGTGCAAATTTTCGCCATCAATGCCTTGTTTACTTCAGCCTCTGCTACAGCAACTTCTTCACCCCAATCAAAGTCTTTCACCACAAGCGCCTTCTGTTGGTTGGCTTCTCCTCCATCAGTAATTGCCACCATCCTCTTAGCTGGTTTAATTTCAGCTTGATTTAAGGTTGGACACTCATACTTGAAGTGTCCAAGAGTTTTGCAATTGTAGCACCTGATTTTGGATTTATCAAACCCAGCCTTTCCCAATCCAACCCGTCGACCTGTTCTATCCTGGAATCTCTTAACCCTGAGAGTAATCATGGCCATTTGCCATTTCAGGTCCATCTCCTCCATGTCATCGGGATCTACTTGATACATATCTTCAGGACTCATCATGTCATTTTTTAGATCACCTGTCTTTAAAGCTTCAAAGCTGGTCATGAAGGCGTTGAAGAGTTCAACGTGTTCATTAGCAAGCTTTGTTTGTTGAGGATTGAGAGTTGGGGGTTGAGGATTCTTGCCACTGGTTTGAGAGTATGGAACGGTCGTTCCTGAGCTGGAGCTACCACCAATCATTCCATCAGCATACACCTGAGAAGAGCTTGAACCCATGGTACCCACTGGAGTCATTAAAGCCAGGTTTTTCATTGCAGTAGTGGGTACTGCCTTTGGATTGGTCTGATTCATCTCTCTCTTTGTAATGTCCATCTCAAAGGACTTTAATGTGTTGATGAGATCAGCCAAGGTAGACTGGGCGTCAAGATATTCTTTTCTGATTAGCATACACTGGATGCTCCATTCTTTTGGCAATGAATCTAGCAGCTTCTTGATAGAATTTCTGTTGTTCACAGGAATTCCAGCCTTCTTCATCTTTGTCAACATGCTCATGAACCTATCAATGTGCGAGCTCAAACTTTCCCCACGAATACTGCCAAACATGTCATATTCTTTTTGCACCATGTCTTGCTTATATTGGCGCATCTCTTCGTTCCCTTCATAGTATTCATTCAATGCAAACCACAGATCATGTGCCGTGCCATACTCTTCAAACATGTTGTAAACATCATTAGATAGGGCCATGGTTAGAGCACCATAAGCCTTGTGATCTCTTTGGAGTAATTGTTTGTCAACATCGGTGTAGGTGGTTGGATCAGGGTTGAATTCTTCCCCAGTGGCAGTGGTTCTCATGGGAATGTGTGGGCCCAACTGGATAGAGTTCCATTGGGTGAAGTCTGTGACGTAAAAGAATGACCTTATTCTGTTCTTCCAAGTCCCATAATCTTCAGCACCTTTTAACTTAGGTACTCTGGTAGTGGTTCCGGTTTCAAGATCTTGTTGTGTGATAGGGTTAACAGTTGATTGATTATTGTTACCAGCCATGATTTAGATGAATTTTAGGAAAGTAGTTTAACAGTTTTTAGTTATCAGTCCAAGTCCGTAAGTACACAGCTAAGTTTGCAGCTAAGTATGCAGTTAAGTTCACACTTAAGTTCACAGCAGTCTGGATAAGTATGCAGCAACCTGTAAGAATATAAACAGCCTTGTCAAGTTGTAGTCTCTGTTAAGTGCGCAGCTCGGAAGTATACGTGTGGCTATGCTTCTTGATAAGTGCGCAGATCAGTCAACACTTGGGCATTATAAGTGCTCAGTGTTTACTGATCAGCCTGCGTACTAAATTAAGTGCGCAGACTCACTTAAACTCTCGTTTAAGATTTTAAGTTCGCAGAAACCCTAGCCAAGTACTCAAGACTACACCTTCAGTAAGTGCGCACAAATCCAAGATTTCTGTTTAAGTACGCAGAAACCCTAGATAAGTACTCAAGACAATGAGATGCAATAAGTGCGCAGAAATCAAATTAAATGAACAAGTGCGCAGAAATTCAATTTAGAATGCAACAAGTGCGCAGAAACCCTAGCTGCGTACTAAAATGACAAGTTTAAGTACTCACAGTCACAAGTATGCAATATATGATCCAAGTACTCAAACTAAGAAACAAGTGCTCAGCTTATGAGATAAGTGCGCAGGATATATGAAATAAGTGCGCAAAAACGAGCTGTAACAAACATAAAACTCAGCTGAATCCTTTCCAAACCATTTTCTGATCAAAATAACATACTTTAAACATTTAGAAACACGATTTTCACGAAATTTGAAGCCAAAATATACGAAAAACACCTAAATTTTAAAGTTTACAAAGAAAATAATCTTGATAATAAAAACTAACAAGATGAGGGTTTTGGTATCTTAAAGTAGATACAATCTAGAGCACAGAGGCTCTGATACCAAATTGTAAGTCCCAAATACTAGATCTTGTTAAATGCAATAGATTGTTATCACTTAGAAACACCTATTTGTTAGGTGTTTTAAGTGATTAATCCAGAAAAACAAAGATACTAGATAAAGCTAGCAAAACCGACACACAAGATAAAGAGATTCAAGCTTTCCATTACTGATAATCATCAAAGAACCATGGATTACAGAATTTAGTACGCACCCTTTAAACTTGTGCTATCAAGATAATATCCAAAACCCTAACCCCAATCCTGCACACACATTAGCTTTATATAGGCAGCTCATTGGGCCTGCGCACTTAGCTTAAGTGCGCAGAGCCCGTGCACTTAAGTGCGCAGATTAGGGTTAGGCAACCAAAACTATGCAATAATTACATTCTAGGTCCTTTAACTTTCAATCTATACAATATATTACTAAAAGTCTCTAATCTGGTAACTGTGGTCTCAATATAACCCAACACATTGGAGATACATTGTTAATTATTTTAGGTTAGGCGCTACCTGAATCATTCCTGCATGCAACAGTAAGGCGCATTAAGTCTATTTCATATGTAAAATTGATGTGTCATATTAGATTTCTCAACCCCAGGATGCTCCCGGAGGATAATCTAGTATATGTATATTTCAAAGGGCTAAATCCTACATGGCACTCATATAGCCATTCTCCCTCTTGAGAGTGCCATGTAGGATGACATGTGGCAATGAGTGATTTTAGGAAAAAAAATATTTAAAAACAAAATTGGATTTTTCTCTCATGTTTCACCCCCATAATTTTTAAACGTTAATATCTTTTATATACGAGAATTTAAAAGAAAAAAATTACACCAAATTAACAAGCATTTTATTATATTTCCAACGAGTGCCATAGTGTTATATAAAAAACGAAGAAAACACACGACTAATTTTTTGTGGGGCTTTGTTCATACAGGAAAAAAAACACAAAATGTTCAGGTTATTCATTAATCATGTATAGTCAAGTCATTAATTATGTTCAAACTAGTAAATATGAATTCTATTTACAACGGGTCTTAGCATTGGAGTTGTACATTGTTTTAGGTTAGGTTTTAATATTAGAGTTAAAAACCGTTAACATTGGAGATACATTGTTAATTGTTTTAGGTTAGGTGCTACCCGGAGCTTTCCTGCATATAACTGTAAAGCGCATTAGTCTAACATGCATGCAAACACGAATTTAACTACACTAATTGTTGTTACGACTAACAACGAATGGATCTAATAAGAAACTACAAGATCTACAAGCTAAAGAGTAAAACTATATATATGTGATTTTACGTAATGATCATCACTATTTGTACAATTATACTGTAACGTTTCGTATTTTATCCATCTTGTAATAAAGAAAATTATTCAATAAATCTTTGGATCTTGACATTTTTGTGCGTATTAAAATTCTTCTCATCATTTTTAATCAACTATGATCATATATATATACATAATAATATAGTTTTAATATGGAAAATGTTCTAAAAAAATAAAATGTTTGGACCGGGACTCGAACCCGCGTCCACCACAAAGCCAAACCATTTAACTACCAGCTGAGCCATGGCTAGTTGGTGTTATAAACCCAACCCGATATAAACTTAAGTTCACATTATAATCATATCAGTTAACTAATAAAAGTCAACACCCATATCTATATCCATTCAATTGAGTTTTAAATCCCACGTTTTCCTAACATACAGGTTTGAGGAAGTCGTTAACAGGTTGTTCGGCTTTATCCCCACAGGAATTCTCATCAAAACGAACCAGAAATCCTGTAATTACGCTTATAGATTGAACATTCAAATTCAAATTTAAAATCGTTCAATCCTTGTGTTTCACTATAAATTAAACCCTCCTCTAGAGCCTAAAACCACCGAAAATCTTTTCCTCACCTTCAATTTCTGTTAAAACACACCTCTCAAGATGTTTTGATCGCATTTTTGAATTTTTTGGTTGCCGGATCAATCGAGCACAAACACTCTCTCTGAGTCTCAATTGATCTTTTAGTTTTGTTCTTCGGCATCTTATAATCAAAAGCCCTATGGTTTCTATGGCCATTGATTGATAACTGTGTCAATTATAATAGCTAGGGTTCTTATGCACGATTTGGGGATAATAATACAGTACAACAAAGGTTTAAATTCGTTTCAGATCTAAGTAAATCACCAACTAATCCACAGATCAGTTGGTAGTTTCCCTACTTGTTAAAACAGTGAACCAGTGGTAGACGAGGGATCGAATCCCGTCACCATATCCCTTTTTCTAAAAAAAAAATATGATTTAATCCAGTTAACCTATATAACAAACTGAAACTGGATTCAAATGTTCTCAGGGTCCAGCCCAGATGGTGGCTGGACTTGTGATTAAGGCACTGAAACCGGCCAGACTCGGGTTCGAGTCCTGGCGTGTACAACATATTTTTTAAGCGTTTATTTTATAAATAAACCCTTTATTCATTTAAAATAATTTTTAAATACTAAAAGTGGTTTATACATTCTATAAAAATTATTTTATGTTATTCTGATGATGAAGTTTATTATACAATTTTTAGTTTTTCAAAAATTATTTATTTAATATATATAAAAATATTACAAGTTTATTCATTTATAAATTAAAAATTCTATAAAAATATCTAAACAGTTTTATAAAATTCCACAAAAATTATTTTAAACTTATAAATCAATAAATGTTCCAGAAATAAATTTGTATTTTAGAAAAACGTTTATTTATTAATTTTAATTAATTTATGCTATTTTATTCATAAATAATTCATAATAAATTCATTTTTCATTATTTTTACATCAAAATTTCACATAAATTATTTTTAATCATTTAGATCAGAAATATAATTTTTTTTATTCAAAATTTATAAATTATAATATTTTTAGATATTAATACTATATTTTGACAAATAAATATTAATGTATATATATATATATTCATTAATTAAGAAAATAATTTTATAAAAATTATTTTCCCATTTATTTCATTATAATACAACTAGCTTTAATTAAGATTGGTCAAAAATCCTTTTTATTAATTATATCTTTATTTATTAAATCATTAACAATTATTCTAAATTAATCATTAATCAATTATCAATCCCCAAATTAGGAACCCTAGAATACTTTAGACTAGAAAACTTAGACTTTTTAAGTTTTCCCAACACTTATTTATTGCCTTAAAATATGGTGATACTTGGATACACACGAGCCACATTTATTCTATATCAAGGGATTCAATACTAGCATTAAGTTGAGTTTACATAGCCCCTTTTTCCTTTTCACTATTTTGGGGTGAAACATGTTACAACATCAATTTACAATTCAACATAAGTGTCTATGTGTTATTTTATGTTGCATTATGTCTTAAACATTACTAGGGTAAGCACAATTATTCTAGCATAATCAATAACATTGATCAGCCGACGATATACAATGATAGATCTATTGGACTCACAACCCCACCCGGATACGTGTACCTGCTACATAGGTAGCGTGGGTGATTGTTATCGAACATATAACAAAATCGAGTGAACCATATGCGTATGGGGTGGACCACAATATTCTAGTCACAAGGTTTGATTATGCACTCGATTTACCTAATAAATTTGTTTTCACATATGGGCTAGACTTGCCATGACACTCGAATTGTACAAATTTTTATTTAATATACAAACCTATGTAATTCTCACTAATATTTTGTTGACCCAAAAACGTTTTCAAAATTAACATGTTTCAGGTAACAATGAAGCTGAGGCTTAGAGTATGCTTGAAGAATTATTATGAAGTTGTTTGCTGTATTTCATGTTATGTACTAGAAGTTTTGGATTTTTAGACAATGTTTCATTTGGATATTTATGCTATGAATAAAGTATTTAAAATTTCAATATACACCATGTGCTACTGAACAATCATCCATACGTGACATCCCGATGTTTCCGCCATTGGTTGGGGTGTTACAGATTGGTATCAGAGCCTTGTTTATAAGGAATTAGGTTATTAGAAAAATAATCTAGACTATAACCTTAGGGATTTTAAAACAGTACTTGCTTCTCCTACTTATAACCCTATTTGCTTCCTTATCCTTATCCCTATCCCACACCCTATACTACCCTAGTCCTACGAGTTGTCTACTCTTGTTTGTCTGCTGCAATCCTGATCCACCTTTAGATTAATAGGACACAATCCTCAAGTATAGCCTGAACCACCTTGAATATCTCGTCGAAGTTCTAGATTTTAATATCGAACACGTGCAATCTGGAAGGGTGAACGCCTGTATTCTGAGTTTTCTGTCTAGGACTGACATTGCGTATAAATCCCAATCAGACGAGGGACCCGGATGCCTACCTGGGAATTCTCGGGATGAGTGTTCACTTATAGGCTAAAGCATCTCTTCACTATGTTATTAGAATCTAGAAGCTTTGATAAGTCAACGTTTTCGTTTATTCATTTTAATTAATGAGTAAATGATTACATTCCTTATTACATCTCATTATCCTTGATTCATCCTATGTCTCATTGAAACATTCATTGTGTCTCTTGTTGGATCAGTAATTCTCTTGATGTATTGATTTCTAGTGAACACTTATGTGCTTAGCAAGTTCAATCAGATTTGCCCAGCGGAATGATTAAGTAAAGTTACACTATCAACAGGAGTTATTACTCCCCTGGATGTTTGAAAACTAAAGACAAGTTTAATGAGAATCTAAGTATTGAATGTGAATGATAATAAATACTCTAACAGATTCTCAATAAATGAAATGGAAAGAACAATAATAAGCTTTGAAGGATTTCTGTTTCAATAAAAATCAATGTCTAAAACAGAGGGATGAACCCATCTATTTATAGACTTTACATATACATGAACCTTGCCAAAAAGCAAGTCTGTAACAAGTAGCAACAAGTTACATTCTTGGAACTTGCACAAACAGATAAAGTAATACTAAATTAATAAACTACTGAAACATAAGGCGGTGGAAAGATTCTGGTACAAGTGCTGATGAATGAAAAACTACTGATGAGTAGTTTGTCTTCAGTAGTTCTTTAGTGAACTGTCTGGTTAGGCTTCAGAACTTCTGATACTTCTTCTTCAGTACTTGTTGAATCCTTCTTCGGTACTTTAGTCTTCTTTCTTCAGTAGTTCTATACTTTGAATATTTGCAGAAGTGAATTAGACTATGGCTTACAAAAGTGGTTTCCTCAATCCTTTTTGTCCTAACAATCTCCCCCTTGATTGATGAAGCCAAAACCTTTTCTAATTCCTTATTGTTTTCTTCTGTCATTCACAATCTTCCATATCTCCTTGAACATGGAATTTTTCAATTGATTTAGCTGTTCATCAGTGAGAGATCCCCTTTGAGGTTCTAAATGTTGAATTTTAAGCAAGTCCTGAGTTGATAGATTCTTCAGTTCATTCAGGGACTTGTAGGCCTTGCTTGTAAGATCTCTTCTTGTCACCAATACTGAGTTGTCATCAGTAAAGGACCATCTGATGATCAGCACTTTAGACTTGTCAAAGTCTGAAGTATAGGGAACCATGCTGGATCCCTGGGATGTTCCTGAGTGTTGGATGTTTTCTATTTCTGTGACTCTTAGGTGGGATTCACTTCTGTCTTCTTTTTGCACTACATCAGGTAATTTAAAGGTTGGTAAATGATGTTCAGTAACTACCTTTGTGTGTAGTCTGTCAGTGATAGTCTTCTGAATTTGGTAAGCAAATGTTGATGGATCCCTAAATTGAGTTATCAGAGGCTTCTCTTCAATATCAAAGTCTCCATGTACAACTGTGTTGCATTCTAGCAACACCATCTTGAAGTCAGTCTTTGTATTGTCCTCTGATTTCTTCTTGGTAGCTGGTCTTTTAACACCATAAGTTCTTACTACTGAAGTTGATACTTCAGAAGTTTTGAACTTCTCTGGATTAGCAGCCTTGGCAGCCTTGTATTTCTTGTATGTGTCCAGTAATTTGTCTTCTCTCCATCTTGACACAGAGGCTTTTGAACCATAGTCATTTGCTACCAGTTCTTCAATCATCTCAGCTCTCTTGGCTTTTCTATCCTTTTCTGTTGCTAGTTTGTCAGCAACAATTTGAGCTCTTCTGGTGAGCTCATCCATTGAGAGCCCTTTGAGTGAATAGTCTTTAGTTTTGCTGTTCTTTATGATGACAGACACCAGTTGTTGTCTTTTGTCTTCTTTAGTGAGTTCAGCAAGCTGTCTTGAGTTGTTGTCTATCTTGTTGGACAGCTCACCGAGTTTCTTGTTGATCACCTCAAACTGAGTTTCGGTTGACAACTCCAAAGCAGTTGTGAAAGATTTGAGGTGATTGGCAATGAGGGTGTTCATCAGCTGGTATAGGGGACCATCTGGGCTGCATAGTTGGTTCAAGTCTATGCTGGATGACCAAGGGAATTGGGTAGGTATTTTCAGTGAGGGTGTGTTTTTGGGTGATCTTCATGTTGTACAGAAGATGCCACTTTAGGGGAATCAGGGATCAAGTGGACTTTAACATGATATGGTGTGACCAGCTCTTTGAGCTTAGAGAGACCAGGTGCAGGACCTTCACTAGCAGCCGTCAATTCAAGTTTGGTGGAGTGTGAATCATCATCCAAATTAATGGAATCATCTGAATCCCTGCTTACTTCCTCAATGAGGACGGTATCAGTTAAATCATGAGCTTTGCCCAACCCAGTTGTCTCATGTACCTCTTGTTCTTGGTTCAGAGGATTTCCTACCTCAGGCATTAAGCCTTCATCAGTAGTTGCCACAAGTGAGGTCTTAGCAATGTTACTTCTTTCCTCAGATCCACCACTAGGTGGTATATGAGTAGTAGCAGCCTCAAATGTACCTAGAGTCTCTATGTTTGGGCTTAGAAACCCTGGTTCATCCTCATCTCTTGGGTTAGGGCTATGGACATCCACATCCATGTCAAGTTCTGAATGCATGTCCCCTATTTGATGTGGTTGTTGGGGACTGACATGTTCAGATGGGATGGTCTCTTTTCGCCCAGAGAGAAGTTTGGCAATTTCAAGGGCTTCAGGTTCAGAAATTTGTGGTGCTAGTTCAGTAGTTTGGGCTAAGGGTTCAGCAGTTTCAAAGAAGAGTCAATGGGGATTGTTTTCTTAAATTTCTTTCTTTTGAATAATATGGTGATTGGTGCTCTAGTGGGGGTTTGAGATGGATGAGACTGAGAGGATGTTTCAGTCACATCTTTATCAAGTGCAGATTGCACATTAGCAAGTTCAGGCGTCTCAACTTCCTGAACTGCCTTTCTTTTAAGGCTGGTGGGTTTTTGTTTTTGCTGTTTGGGTTTCTTGGCCTTTTTGGGTGAAGGTTTGGAAGATGAGGGTTCCTTGGGGACTGTTGTGTGTTCCCCTTGGTCATCTTCTGGCCAGGTAGCCGGTTTATTGTGCCTAGAGTATGCTTGTGAGGTTAAGGGATTTAAAACAGTTGTTTTACCCACAAGCACCTCTTCTTCAAGTTCCTTTATTATGCATTGCATAATAAATCTTGGATACAACAAAAACTTCTTTTTTGAATTGAGATGATGTAACACCAACTCATTAAAGAAAAGTGCTGATGCCCTGAATTTTGTTTCATTCACAATGGAATGAAAAATAGGTTGAAAAGTAGAGGGCATCTGATCATAAGATCCAGTTTTTGGACTCAATCACATTATTATATAATGAAACAGAAGTTTGTACTTAGTTTCAAAATATTTCTTAAAAATGGTAGCATATGAGAGAGTACCTTGGTAACCACACTCTGTCATGGTCATATGAATTTCAGAGTTTGGAAATTGTTCTGGGGCATTCACATCATCCAGACCAAGTCTAATCCCCAAAGTTGCTGGCGTGATTGCCATTCTTCTCCCTTGGATGGTTGAATTGAGGGAGATCACTTGATCATTCACTGTCACCGTCTCCGGATTTGCCCAGAACTCATTAAGAGTTTTAGTGTAGATTGGAGGATCAATGGTGAGGGCAGTGAAGTATTGGGATTTAACGACTAAATCAATGATTTCGTCGTATTGGGACCAGGCTTCATGTTTCTCAAAGTAGCCTCTTTGATTGTGTCCCTGTTTCAGTATTAGAGCCATGTGGTTTGTGTGTTTGTGGATCGAACAGTGTTTTTGCAGGTTTCAGGGTTTGAGAGCGTTTTTGAGAGAGAAGGAGGGAATTTTTGCTTTTTGAAAGGATAAGTGTTGGAAAAGGTGTTTATCATAAGTTTTGTAACCGCCCTAGGTCAAACTTATGAAGTGGGAAATGTCTGATTTGCCCTTAATGACAAAACTGCTGATGAAGAATAATTATCATCAGTAGTTCCCACTTTCTCTTCAGTAGTTTATTAACAACTGATGAGAATGTTTATAAACACTTTATTCATAACTTCTGAAGATTATTTTATCAGAAGTTACTCATTTTTCAGAAAATATTCCCATACTGATGTTTTTGTTCATCAGTAGTTTCTCTCTTCTTGTTTTTCAGAAGTTTTGGTCTAAAAACAGATGTAAGTGAAAAATAAAATATGTGCAGAGAAGTAAAAAGAAACACTTACAAATTTAGCATCCCAAGCATGGATACTAACTTCTGAAATGTTGATGTGTCAAGGGGTTTAATGAATATGTCAGCTATCTGATTAGTTGTTGTCACATGCTTCACTTCAATCTTGCCTTTTTCATAGCAATCCCTGATGAAATGATACCTGATTTCAATATGTTTAGTTTTTGAGAACTGAACAGGATTTTGAATGATGCTAATGGCAGATTTGCTGTCTACAAGCAATGGTGTCTTGGTTTCTTTGATTCCATAATCAAGAAGTTGATATTGGAGCCATTGTATCTGTGATGTATAACTTGCATCTGCAATGTATTCAGCTTCAGCAGTTGAAGTTGCAACAGATGTTTGCTTCTTTGATTGCCAAGACACTAGACAGTTTCCCAAGAATTGACAACCACCAGATTTTGATTTTCTTGACATTTTGCACCCTGCATAGTCACTATCTGAAAAAGCTGATAACTTGGTATTGCTAGAAGCAGGATACCAAATTCGAAGTGTAGGAGTTCCTTTCAGATATCTGAAGATTCTTTTGACTGCAATGAGGTGTGATTCCCTAGGAGCTTATTGATATCTAGCACAAACACATGTTGAAAACATAATATCTGGTCTAGAATAGTTAAATACAGAAGGGAACCTATCATACATCTATACATGGTTTGATCAACCTGTTTTCCTTGATCATCTGGTTCAACTTGTGTGGTAGGTGTCATGGGAGTGGAACATGATTTACAGTCTTGTAAAGAAAATTTGTTCAATAATTCTTTAACATATTTTGATTGATGTATAAAAGTTCCGTTAGTTTGTTGTTTAATCTGCAGTCCTAAAAAGTACCGCAGTTCTCCCATTGTACTCATCTCAAATTTTGATTGCATGAGTTTCTTAAATTCATCACACAATTTTGTGTTTGTTGAACCAAATATGATATCATCAACATAAATTTGAAAAAGTAAGACATGATTTCCAACATTTTTAATGAAAAGAGTTTTATCAATGGCGCCTCTTGTAAAGTTATTTTTGAGCAAAAAGTTGGAAATTGTTTCATACCAGGCTCTTGGAGCCTGTTTTAGCCCATAAAGAGCTTTGTCCAGCTTGTACACCCACTCAGGATGAGAAGGATCCTCAAACCCAGGTGGCTGAAAAACATACACTTCCTCTTTAATCTTGCCATACAAAAATGCACTCTTAACATCCATTTGAAAAACTTTTATTTTGTTGGAAATGGCATAGGCCAGAAATAACCTGATGGCCTCAAGCCTTGCAACTGGAGTAAAGGTCTCATCATAATGAATTCCCTCTTCTTGAGAGTAACCTTGTACCACCAGCCTTGCCTTGTTCTTAATGATCATACCAGCTTCATCTTGTTTGTTTCTAAAAACCCATCTTGTACCAATTGGTAGCTTGTTTGGTGGTAAGGGACAGATTTCCCAAACCTGTTGCTTCTTGAATTGAAGCAACTCATCTTGCATAGCTTCCACCCAATTGTTGTCTTTGAGGGCTTCTTGGTACTTCTTAGGTTCCAACTGAGAAATGAATGCTGAGAAGAAGCAAAAGTTGGAAAGCTGGTTTCTTGTGAGAACACCTGATGCAATATCACCCGTGATTTGTTCCAATGGATGATCTTTGTGTTCAATCAGTTGTTGTAAACCACTGAGGTTTATAATGTCTAGTTCAGCTGTTTGAACATCTTCAGTAGTTGTAGGTGTTGAAGCAGATGTTTGTGTTTGTACATCATCAGTTGTTGAATCAGAAGTTTGTGAAACTTCTGAAGATTTGAAAGTTGACTTAATGACTGTATTAGGAGTCCATGGTGCTGGATCCTCATCATCAAACCTTTGGTCACCATAATAAGTAGGTTTAGATGAAGTAACAGTCTTTTCAGGTCCAAAGTGGAAGCTGTCAAGGTCAAAGAGTTCAGCAGGATGTGCTGGAATAAGAGTGTGTTTTAACTCATTGAACTTGACATTCAGTGTTTCTTCTACTATCTTGGTTCTTGAATCAACTTTAGCAGCAAACTTTGAGATAGAGTCTTTAATGTTTAGAATGAAACATTGACATCCAAAAGCCCTGAAAAAGGAGATAAGGGGCTTTATGCCATGAAGAACTTCATAAGCAGTCTTGGAGTGTCTCTTGTTGACAAGGACTCTATTTTGAACATAACATGCAGTGTTAACTGCCTCAGCCCAGAAATACAATGGTAGGCCTGAATCAGCTAACATAGTTCTTGCTGCTTCAATTAATGTCTTGTTCTTCCTTTCTACCACACCATTTTGTTCAGGAGTTCTGGGAACACTGAATTGTCTAATAATCCCTTTAGACAAACAGAATTCATCCAGAGTTTTGTTCCTGAACTCTATCCCATTATCACTTCTAATGGCTTTTTACAGATAGAGAATATTGTTTCTCTACTTGTAGAATGAAGAACTTGATGATTTCAGCTGCCTCATCCTTGGAGAATAAGAAGAATACCCCTGTGAATCTTGAATAGTCATCAATGATGACCAAGCAGTACTTCTTCTTCTTACCAAGGCTCATGATTTTTACTAGCCCAAATAAGTCCATATGGAGTAGTTGAAGACATGCAGTTGTTTTTGATTCTTCAATAGACTTATAGGAGGACTTATGCTGCTTTCCCTTTAAACAGGATACACAGTGTTCTTGACACTGGTAAACTTTTAAGGGTAGACCTCTGACCAAGCCCATTTTTGTGACTTTATTTATGGTTTTAAAGTTCACATGGCCAAGTCTCCTGTGCCAGAGATCAATCTCTGAAGTTGATGCCTTTGAGAAGAAACATGTAGTGTTGTTCAGTACTTTGTCCTTTTCAATGTCCACTGCATAGACATTGCCACATCTTTTGGCTATCAACAAAGTATGATCTTCAATGATCTTCTCTATCAACTTCTGGCCTTCTGGTGATATGATCTTGCATGTTGTCTTTGTGAAAAAGGAAGAATATCCTTTATCACACATTTGTGACACACTCAGCAAGTTGTACTCAAGGTTTTCAACTAGATTGACCTTGTCAAACTGTATTTTGCCAGAGGAGACATTGCCATGTCCCAGCACATATCCCTTGACATTGTTCCCAAAGGATACAGATCCTTCTCTTTGACTGATAAAGTTGTTTATCAGGTATCTGCATCCTGTCATGTGCATTGAGCCTCCACTGTCCACATACCAAGTGCTATTTAAGCCTCTAGAGACCCTCTGCACAAAGTAGCAAATTAGTTAGATTTAGGAACCCACGCCAGTTTGGCTTTGGGTTTACTCTTAAGAACATTAACAGTTTGTTCTTGACCAGGTTGAGGAATCCATGTCTTTTTGGCAATGGATTTTTCATTAAGAGCCATGGTGGTATCCTTTTGAGGACCACCATCAACCTTGGTCATCAGTAGTTGTACCATATGCATGATATCTTTAATCTCAGCAGTTTGTGAAACTGCTGATGATGTAGGTCTAGCTACTGAAAGAGAATTTTGAGAAAAAGATTTTTGTTGAGATTTCATCTTTTTCTGAGAAAAGGTGTTTCTGGTTGTTGTTTCTTGGGAGAAAAAGTTTCTACAAAATCATTTTTTATTTGTTTTCCCACAACCAGTTGTGAAATTTTCTTGTTGTACTGAATTCCTTTTCTATAACTGCAAATTTCTGTCTTGTGGTTAAACATACCACATATTTCACATTCTTTTGCCTTTTCTTTTTCATTTAAAGGCAAATTTCTGAATGTTTTGATTGGTTTTAGGTCATCAGTAGTTTTCAGGTTCTCAACTCCTGATGTAGATGAAACTACTGATGGCTTAAAGTCAGATTTTATCAGTACTTCTGAAGAACTTTCTTTGTGAGTTTATATAAAGTTTTCATGAAAAGATGTGCATTCTTTCTCTTCAGAAGTTTCACCTGAAACAATTTTTCTCCCATCTTCAGTAGTTTTGGAGGAAAAATCTGTTGGTGTTTCAGTGTGATTGTACCCTATGCCAAACCTAACATTTGAAGCACTTTGTTTGTTTAGTAGTAGTTGGTACCCTTTACAAGATTCTACCCATTTTTTACAAGTAACCTTGGTGTCAGCAAGCTCTTTTCTGACATTTCCTAGGTCATCTATCATGATTTTAAGTTGTGCTTGGGTTTCAATAGCATTGTCAGTTAATTTAGAATTTTCTTTTGCCTTTGCAGCAAGTTTTCTTTCTAAATCACATTTCATCTGAGTGAATTTTTCTCTCAGAGTCATTTGCTTTGCCTTGTAAATGCACATTAGTCTCTCTTATGAGAGCAAAATATTCTTTACATGAAGTTGAACAAAGTTTTGTTAAAGATTCTTTTGATACCTGAGACAGGGCAGATTTTGAGGTGCAGCCCTCAAATGCCATTAAGGCAAAATTCTTTCTGCCATTGTCAGGTTCTCCCCAGTTGATGTCAAACATTTTGTTGTCTGCATCAGGATTACACTCAGTAGTGTCAAAAGGAAGATTGCTCTAGTCAACATACACTGAGGTGAACAAGCTTTGTTGTGAGGGTTGCTGAGTCTGTGGAGGTTGTTGAGCAGCTGGAATGGGAGGGATTGATTGTTGGCTCTGCATCTGTTGAGCAGGCATCTGTACATATTGTACTTGTGGCACATATTGGATTTATGGAGCTTGTGCCTGTACAAAATGTGCACTCTCCTGTGTTCCATTATTCCTATTATAACTAGGGTTATACAGATTTCCAGACTAAGATTGGTTGTAGCTAGAGCTTCTACACTCTCTAGCAAAGTGTCCCAACTTCTGACACTTGTGACATCTAAGTTTAGACTTGTCAAAACCAATTTTTATAGAACTGTTAAGTCCTGTAAATTTCCTTCCTGACCTTTTGTAAAATTTGTTTGTTTTAATACTTAACATGGCCAGTTGGTGTAAGATGTCCATTTCTTCTAAGTCATCATTGCTGAAATTTTTTAAATCATCCATGATAAAACACATGTTATCAGCAGTTTGAATATATTCGTCATTCTCATAACCTGGGAATGATATTTCTGATGAGATCCCAGCAGTTATGTCAATGTGGTCAAAAGATCCAAAACTATTTGAACAAGTAGGTGAATCTTGTCCCAATAGTGCTGTACTACCTGGTAGATAGTCATCAGCAGTTTTACCAGAACTTTGAAACTTTTTCTTTTGATCGATTTCTCTTTCAAAAGTTAGTAATCTCCCATGTAATTTTGTAAGAGTGAGGGAGCTAAAGTCTGGTGAGGATCGAGGACAATAGAGTATGTTTCAGGTAAAGACCTTAAAAATCTATGAAGCATAGATACAGTTGTGTAGGTCTGACCATTTAATTTTAGCTCAGATATTAATGAGGAGAATCTTTCAAAGTGTTGAGTTAAAGTTTCCCCATTTATATGAGCAAAAGTTTCATATTGTTGAGCCAGGATTTCTCTGGTGTTGGCAATCACCTCTTCAGTTCCTCCAAACTGTTCTTTTAGGCAGTCCCAAAGCTCTTTGGCACTATCACAATGTAATAGTCCAGAGTATATTTCATTTGGGAGTGCCATTGCCAACATAGAGAAAGCTTTAGCATCAAGCTCAAGTTTTAGGAAATCATCATCTGTATAGTCCTTTGGATCTTTTGGTATTTCTACTTTAGTTTCAAGATTTATATTTACTGGTTTGTGAGGACCATATATCACAGATTTCCAGCAACCAGTGTTGTTCTGTGATAATGTATGTGCCATTCTCCTTTGCCAGATAGTGTATTCATTTCTTACTAGCATAGCAGGTTTATTGGCAGAACCAGTATTATGTGGATCCATTTTAAAGAGTATTGATTTGTCAAATATCTCTTAAAGTGAAGGATGTTGATAAAAGTGAACTTTTAATCCTTTATTGAATATCAATAAGAGCCTGTGTCTGATTCTCAATGTGTTAGATTGATATGTGATCAGATAAACCAGTGCTCTGATACCAATTGTTGGATCAGTAATGCTCTTGATGTATTGCTTGCTAGTGAACACTTATGTGTATAGCAAGTTCAGTCAGATTTGCACAGCGGAATGATTAAGTAAAGTTACACTATCAACAGGAGTTATTACTTCCCCTGGATGTTTGAAAACTAAAGACAAGTTTAATGAGAATCTAAGTATTGAATGTGAATGATAATAAATACTCTAACAGATTCTCAATAAATGAAATGGAAAGAACAATAATAAGCTTTGAAGGATTTCTGTTTCAATAAAAAATCAATGTCTAAAACAGAGGGATGAACCCATCTATTTATAGACTTTACATATACATGAACCTTGCCAAAAAGCAAGTCTGTAACAAGTAGCAACAAGTTGCATTCTTGGAACTTGCACAAATAGATAAAGTAATACTAAATTAATAAACTACTGAAACATAAGGCGGTGGAAAGATTCTGGTACAAGTGCTGATGAATGACAAACTACTGATGAGTAGTTTGTCTTCAGTAGTTCTTCAATGAACTGTCTGGTTAGGCTTCAGAACTTCTGATACTTCTTCTTCAGTACTTGTTGAATCCTTCATCAGTACTTTAGTCTTCTTTCTTCAGTAGTTCTATACATAGAATATTTGCAGAAGTGAATTAGACTAAGGTTTACAAAAGTGGTTTCCTCAATCCTTTTTGTCCTAACATCTCTTACAGATAATGCCTCCTCGTCGCAGCAATCGTCTTAACAATGACAACGATCATGATGGTGACAACAACAACAACCATGACAATGATGTCCAACTCGCTGTGATCATTTCCCAACAAATGGCTCAACAAATAGTGATATTAGTTCCCAATTTGGTGGCTCAAGTCATAGAGATGAATGGAAAAGGCAATGGCAATGGAAATGGCAATGGGAATGGCAATCACAATGGGAACGGGAATGCTTACACTGTTTGCACCCTCAAGCACTTCAACACTTGCAACCCTCCTAAGTTTAGCGGGGACGAAGGCGCCACTGGTCTCCTTCAGTGGTTCGAGGGTATCGAAAATACTTTCATTAATAGCGAGTGTCCTAACAATCTCAAAGTTCGCTATGCTATGAGCGTCCTCCACAAGCGGGCATTCACATGGTGGAACGAAGAGAAAAGGATTCGTGGAGCTGAAGTCGCACTGCTTTGACTTGGGAGCAAGTTAAGGATATTATGAAGGAAGAGTTCTGTCCTCGTAATGAAGTCAAGAAGTTAGAGGATGAGTTTCACATTCTGGTCCAGGACAGTGGGGAGAATCTGGCCTACAACACTCGTTTCCATGAACTGAGCCTATTGCTACCACATAAGGTCACACCCCTCCCTGTTGCTATTGAAAAGTATATTGGAGGTTTCCCCATGCAGATTCAGGATACTGTGTGGGGAAGAAATTCTGCCACTCTCGAGGAATCCAAGCACCTAGTAGCTACTCTGACTGACAACCATGTGAAAAATGGCACCCTTTTTCGTAAGGATACAAAGAAAGCTGTTGTGTAGGATACTCCTCAACCTGCTAATGAGGTTAAGTCTGAGCCCTCAACCAACAAAAGACGCAAGGCAAGAAATTTTGCAATAGTTGCCACTCCTTCACCCAACAAGAAACCATATACTGGACCCCATCCTTTGTGTAACACCTGCAAGTATCACCACCCAACTCAAGTGCCTTGTCGTCATTATACTAACTGTCAAAAGTATGGGCATCTCGTGAATGTTTATCGAATTCCTTCTACTAATGCCCCTGCTGCTCAAAATAACCCTGCTAGAAATGCTCCAGCTCCCAATCATCAAAATGATAGGCCTGCTCGTGGTCAGTGTTACGAGTGTGGCAGCCAAGATCATTACAGGAATACGTGCCCTAATCGTGGAAACCAGAACCGTAACCAGAATCAAAACCAAGGTGCTCGTGGTCGCGCATACAACATCAATGCTAATCAAGCCCGCAACAACAATGAAGTGGTTAATGGTACGTTTCTCGTTAATAACCACTATGCCTCTATACTATTTGATTCGGGTGCTGATAAGTCGTTTGTGTCACTTAAATTTGAACCCCTACTTAACATGCCTCAAACCAACCTAGAAGAACCCTTAGTGGTAGAAGTAGCTGACGTGAAATCTATCTCGATCGATTCTGTTATACGAAACTGTGTGTTGAACCTTGATGACCATACCTTCTCTATTGATCTCATTCCTATGCATCTTGGAAGCTTCGATGTCATAGTCGGCATGAATAGGTTGTCAACCCATCGTGCTGAAATCTTATGCTTTGAGAAAGTTATTCGCATCCCTCTTGTATCTGGTGACGTTTTGAAGATTTATGGTGAGAAACCTTGTGGTGAACTTAAACTCATGTCTTGCACGACTGCTCAAAAATACTTACGAAAGGGGTATATGGTTTTCATGGCTAATGTGATAGAAAAGAAAGACAAGGGCAAGAATATACAAGATATTCCAATCGTTCGGGATTATCCTAAAGTTTTTTTCAGAAGATCTACCTGGTTTACCTCCTTCTCGTCAAGTTGAATTTAGAATCGACCTTATACCTGATGCTAACCCAATCGCCAAATCTCCTTATCATCTTGCACCCTCTAAGATGCAAGAGCTTGCCAGTCAACTCCAGGAACTCTCAGATAAGGGTTTCACCCGCCCCAGTTTTTCTCCTTGGGGAGCCCCTGTTTTATTCGTCAAGAAGAAGGATGGATCTCTCAGGATGTGTATCGATTATCGTGAGCTTAATAAACTTACCATCAAGAATCGTTATCCTCTACCTAGAATTGATGATCTTTTTGACCAACTTCAAGAAGCAACTCATTTCTTGAAGATCGACCTTCGTTCTGGTTATTATCAGCTTAGAGTTCATGAGGAAGACATTCCCAAAACATCTTTTCGCACACGTTATGGTCATTACGAATTCATGGTCATGCCCTTTGGATTGACCAACGCTCCCGTAGTGTTTATGGATTTAATGAATCGGGTTTGTAAACCTTATCTTGAGAAGTTCGTGATCGTCTTCATTGATGAAATTTCGATTTATTCCAAATCAAAATCTGATCACGAACAACATCTTCACTTAATCTTGGATCTCCTAAAGATGGAACAACTGTATGCTAAGTTCTCAAAATGTGAATTTTGGCTTAAGGAAGTTCAATTTTTGGGTCACGTCATCAACGAGAACGGAATTCATGTTGATCCCGCAAAGATCAAAGCTGTCAAAAATTGGAGTGTTCCTAAAACTCCAACAGAAGTTCGTTCCTTTCTTGGTCTAGCTGGTAATTATCGTCGATTCATTGCTAACTTCTCCAAAATCGTTGTTCCTCTCACTTCCTTAACTCATAAGGGTAAAGCTTATTAGTGGGGACCAAAACAAGAGGAAGCATTCGAGACTTTTAAACAGAAACTATGTGAAGCTCCTATCTTGACCCTACCTGATGGAAATGATGATTTCGTGGTCTATTGTGATGCATCAAATCAAGGTCTTGGTTGTGTTCTTATGCAACGAGGCAAGGTTATTGCTTATGCGTCCAGACAGCTCAAGATCCACGAAAAGAATTACACCACTCACGATCTCGAATTGGTTGCAGTCGTCTTTGCTCCAACATATCTTCAACCAGAAGGATCTTAACATGAGGCAACGACGTTGTGTTGAGTTACTTAACGACTATGATTGCTAGATTTGCTACCATCCTGGTAAAGCGAACGTTGTGGCAGATGCACTCAGTCGTAAAGAACGCATCAAACTTCTTTGTGCAAGGGTTTGTACCGATCTTCAGGATCGTATTCTCCAGGCTCAACATACCTCAGTCACCCAAGGTAAACTTGAAACTAAACCTGATGGTCTACTTTATTTTCTCGATCGACTATGGATCCCTGACCGCGATGATCTTCGTACTTTCCTTATGAACGAGGCTCATAAGTCTCGCTACTCTATTCATCCTGGTGCTGATAAAATGTACCAAGATCTTTGGTATTCGTATTGGTGGCCTGGTATGAAGAAGGATATTGCTCTTTTTGTAGCAAAATGTCTCACTTGTTCCAAGGTTAAGGCTGAACATCAACGACCTTCAGGTATGCTTGAACAACCAGAGATTCCTGTATGGAAATGGGAGAGCATAGCAATGGACTTCATCACTAAACTCCCTCGTACAACCAAGGGTTATGACAGCATTTGGGTAATCATCGATCATTTGACTAAGTCAGCCCATTTCATACCGATCCGTGAGAAATATTCCGTGGAAAGGTTGGCAAGGATGTACATGAGTGAAATTGTATGCCGCCATGGCATAACTTTGGACATCATTTCTGATCGGGATGGTCATTTCACCTCTCGCTTTTGAGAGTCCTTACAAGACGCTTTGGGTACAAAGTTAAACCTGAGCACAGCTTATCACCCTCAGACAGATGGTCAGACCGAACGAACCATCCAGACTCTCGAGGATATTCTCAGGTCTTATGTCATCGATTTTGGTGGCGCATGGGATTCTCATCTTCCTTTGGTCGGGTTTCATACAACAACAGTTACCATGCTAGTATCGACATGGCTCCATTTGAGGCACTTTATGGTCGTAAGTGTCGTTCACCTGTCTATTGGACTGAGATTGGTGAAGCCCAGATCACTGGTCCTGAACTGATCCAGGAAACTACAGACAAGATTCAACTGATCCAAGATAACCTTCTTAAGGCGAGAAGTTGACAGAGAGTTATGCTGATAAACGTCGAAAGCCCTTGGAATTTCAAGTCGGGGACCTTGTACTTCTTAAGGTATCTCCTTGGAAGGGAGTGATTCACTTCGGGAGAAAGGGAAAACTAGCTCCTCGTTATGTGGGTCCTTTCAAAGTGCTTGACAAGATTGGGAAAGTGGCCTACAAACTTGATCTTCCACCTGAGCTAAGCAATGTTCACCCAACTTTTCATGTTTCGAACCTGAAGAAATGTTTAGCAGATGAGAACCTCCATGTCCCTCTTGAAGATGTGCAAATCGATGAAACTATGCACATTGTTGAGAAACCTGTTGAAATCATGGATACTGGAGTCAAGAAACTTAAGCGCAGTCGCATCCCGATTGTTAAAGTTCGTTGGGAATCTAAGCGAGGTCCAGAGTTCACTTGGGAACGCAAAGACCAGATTAAGTCTAAATACCCACACCTCTTTCCAGCAGACTCTCTGACTCCAACTTCAGGACGAAGTTCCTAAAAGAAGGGGAGACTGTAACGTTTCGTATTTTATCCATCTTGTAATAAAGAAACTTATTCAATAAATCTTTGGATCTTGACATTTTTGTGCGTATTAAAATTCATCTCATCATTTTTAATCAACTATGATCATATATATACATAATAATGTAGTTTTAATATGGAAAATGTTCTAAAAAAAATGTGTGGACCGGGACTCGAACCCGCATCCACCACAAAGCCAAACCATTTAACTACCAGCTGAGCCACGACACGTTGGTGTTATAAACCCAACCCGATATAAACTTAAGTTCACATTATAATCATATCAGTTGACTAATAAAAGTCAACACCCATATCTATATCCCTTCAATTGAGTTTTAAATCCCATGTTTTCCTGATATACGGGTTTGAGGAAGTCGTTAACAGGTTGTTCGGCTTTATCCCCACACAAATTCTCATCAAAACGAACCAGAAATCCTGTAATTACGCTTATAGATTGAACATTCAAATTCAAATTTAAATCGTTTAATCCTTGTGTTTCACTATAAATTAAACCCTCCTCTAGAGCCTAAAACCACCGAAAATCTTTTCCTCACCTTCAATTTCTGTTAAAACACACCTCTCAAGCTGTTCAAACACACCTCTCAAGCTGTTTTGAATTTTTTGGTTGCTGGATCAATCGAGCACAAACACTCTCTGTAAGTCTCAATTGATCTTTTAGTTTTGTTCTTCGGCATCATATAATCAAAAGCCCTATGGTTTCTGTGGCCATTGATTGATAATTGTGTCAATTATAAAAGCTAGGGTTCTTATGCACGATTTGGGGTTAATAATACAGTACAACAAAGGTTTAAATTCGTTTCAGATCTAAGTAAATCAGCAACTGATCCACAGATCAGTTGGTAGTTTCCCTACTTGTTAAAACAGTGAACCGGTGGTAGACGAGGGATCGAATCCCGTCTCCACATCCCTTTTTCTAAAAAAATTTATGATTTAATCCAGTTAACCTATATAACAAACTGAAACTGGATTCAAATTTTCTCAGGGTCTAGCCCAGATGGTGGCTAGACTTGTGATTAAGGCACTGAAACCGGCCAGACTCGGGTTCGAGTCCCGGCGTGTACAACAAATTTTTTAAGCGTTTTCTTTTATAAATAAACCCTTTATTCTTTTAAAATAATTTTTAAATACTAAAAGTGGTTTATAAATTCTATAAAAATTATTTTATGTTATTCTAATGATGAAGTTTATTATCCAATTTTTATTTTTTCAAAAATTATTTATTTAATATATATAAAAAATATTACAAATTTATTCATTTATAAATTAAAAATTCTATAAAAATATCTAAAAAGTTTTATAAAATTCCACAAAAATTATTTTAAACTTATAAATTAATAAATGTTCCAGAAATAAATTTGTATTTCAGAAAAAACGTTTATTTAATATTTTTAGTTAATTTATGCTATTTTAATTATAAATAATTCATAATAAATTCATTTTCCATTATTTTTACATAAAAATTTCACATAAATTATTCTTAAATATTTAGATCAGAAATATAGTTTTTTTATTCGAAATTTATAAATTTTAATATTTTTAGATATTAATACTATATTTTGACAAATAAATATTAATGTATATATATATTCATTAATTAAGAAAATAATTTTATTCTTTTCAAAAAAAAAAAGAAAATAATTTTATAAAAATTATTTTCCCATTTATTACATTATAATACAACTACCTTTAATTAAGATTGGTCAAAAATCCTTTTTATTAATTATTTCTTTATTTATTAAATCATTAACAATTATTCTAAATTAATCATTAATCAATTATCAATCCCCAAATTAGGAACCCTAGAATACTTTAGACTAGAAAACTTAGACTTTTTAAGTTTTCCCAACACTTATTTATTGCCTTAAAATAGGGTGATACTTGGATACACACGAGCCACATTTATTCTATATCAAGGGATTCAATACTAGCATTAAGGTGAGTTTACATAGCCTTTTTTTTCTTTTTCACTATTTTGGGGTGAAACATGTTACAATATCAATTTACTATTCAACATAAGTGTCTATGTGTTATTCTATGTTGCATTATGTCTTAAACATTACTAGGGTAAGCACAATTATTCTAGCATAATCATTAACATTGATCAGCCGACGATATACAATGATAGATCTATTGGACTGACAACCCCACCCGGATACGTGTACCTCCTACATAGGTAGCGTGGGTGATTGTTATCAAACATATAACAAAATCGAGTGAACCATATGCGTATGGGATGGACCACAATATTCTAGTCACAAGGTTTGATTGTGCACTCGATTTACCTAATAGTTTTGTTTTCACATGTTGAACTAGACTTGCCATGACACTCGAATTGTACGAATTTTTATTTAATATACAAACCTATGTAATTCTCACCAACATTTTGTGACCCAAAAATATTTTCAAAATTAACATGTTTCAGGTAACAATGAAGCTGCGGCTTAGAGTATGCTTGAAGAATTATTATGAAGTTATTTGAAGTTGTTTGCTTTATTTCATGTTATGTACTAGAAGTTTTGGATTTTTAGACAATGTTTCATTTGGATATTTATGCTATGAATAAAGTATTTAAAATTTCAATATATACCATGTGCTACTGAACAATCATCCATACGTGACATCCTGATGTTTCCGCCATCGGTTGGGTGTTACATATACAACATACACGTATTCCAAAGACACACCAATCGGGTGAACAACTTGCATGGTAAATGATCGAGTATAAAACATAAACTGTCCTTTAAATTCTAGGCACTTTAGGTCGGATTCTAGTTTTCATTCGGGTTTACCATTTGCTAGCATACTTTCTCGGACACAAGGTGAGTTTCACGGTCCCTTTTTACTGTTTTCATATTTTTTGGGGGGAAAACATGCTACATTATTTGAGTTACAAATTGTTTGGAGTGAATTCTATCATGACCACCATATTACATGAGACAATTGGTTCATGAGATCTCAATGGTCCTTCTACATACGTTTTACCGTAACCATTAACTATAGGTTTAGCCATGGAACACTTAAATATATCTATTGAGTTTGATAGCCCCACCCTTGGTTAATCGCGATATCCTGTTACAAACAAAAGAGTGTTAGTTTTCTACGATTCTTACATTGTCATTACTGTACAATGCGCGAGGCACAACAGTCAAAGAATTGGTTACATTAATCATCGTCTTAACTAGGCTTTGATTTGTCACAAACGAATTTCACTAAATTTACTTTGCATACAATTAAACCTGTGAACTCACCAGCTTTATGTTGACAAATCTTTTATGCATATTTTTCAACTAATTGATTTGCACTCCATGGGACTTGAGAACCATTTGGGCACGCATCTTTTGATACCATATTTTGTGGGGATTTACTTAAATTTAAAACATAAATGTGTGTTTTTATGGGTATTCTACCCCGATTGAAAGACAATTTTACTCTCGTTTTGTAAAATTTTAATCATTTGGTATCAATTTCAATAGTTTATTTTATGTGAATGCTCAAACATTATGCTTGAAAAGCTTTCGACGTTACATCCCGTGTTTTCGCATAGGCGGGCTATGACAATTCTGTTTTCACTATTTTATCTGGTTAGGTTAAATCTTTTTTTTTTTTTTCAGTTCCAGGTATATCTATTTTGCTTTTATGAAAACAGTTTTTTGTGTTAGCCTCAATGTAGTCAATGAAATATTTTGCTTGTTGAAAACTTCTAACAATGATTGAATTATCTTCCATTTCTAAGTTCATCAGATTTTAGTTCCCGAATTCTGGCTAGCTCTCAGATTGTACTTTTAAATTTTTCAGTTTCTCTTTGGATCTTTTCTTGCAATTGTTTATGCTCTTGTTTAAAGTTTTCAAATTCAAAATTTTGACTAGGGATTGTTACCTGAGAATCTGGAGTTTCATCCTCAGATTCATTTCCAGCTTCCATGAGATAAAAGTTAGTCATCTCCTCTTCATCATCTGATGAATTGTCTGATAGCCATCTATCTTCTCCAACAAGTCCCATTTGTTGCTTCTTTGCTTCTTCAAGCTTCCTTTCATTATAAGAAACATCTCTCAGCTGTTTGTTCTTAAACTCAGTTCAATAATGACCTTTTTTTTATTACATCTGAAACAAGTCACTTCAGCCTTTGATTCTACCTTCCTATCTTTAGATCTATCTACCTTGCCTTTGAATGTATGGTTTCCTGACATTCTTTGCTCAAAGGTTTTGGTAAGTAGTGCAACGGTTTCTGTGAAGGCCAGATAGTCTGATCTGGGATCAGATGTTTCTGCTTCACTGAATGTTAGAATGGTTTGTGAGGAGTTAGGTTCTAGTTTATGGGTTGGAGAGTATAGTGCTATTTGTCTACCCTTATGACCAGAGTTTTCAAATATTTCATCTTCCCTAGGAGAAGAATGCTATAGAGATCATGGAGGTTCATATTGTCTAGCTCCAAGGTTGAAGCTAAAGTCATGGTTAGTGATCTCCATTCTCTAGGTAAGGCTCCTAAGAACTTAACATTCTTTTCATCATTTGACTTTGTTACCCTATATTTCTTTAACTCATTCAAGAATTTTGAAAATCTATTATAAGTTTAAGACAAATTTTCATTTGGAGGACTTTTGAAATATTCATAACTAGAAACACAATTTGTTCTTTTGAATCTTCTCATTTTCTCTCCTCCTTTACAAAGATTTTCCAGCTGATCCCATATTTCCTTTGTAGATGAGCATGCATCCACATGAGAAAAATATGACATTTGAAAGAGCCATAATCAGCAAAGATTTTGCCCTTTCATCAATAGCCATCGTTCCCTTGTCCTCATCTTCCCAGTATTTCTTATCTTTGGGGACCTGAAAGGCAGGAATCGCTGGTGTTCTTTTAGTTGCTATAACTTCTGGGATTTCAGTCATGGGAATGTATGGTCCACTCATAATGGATTGGTACAGACGAAGATCATGCCCATTTAAGAAGTTGATCATCCTGACCTTCCGTTTGGGGTATTCCCCTCTCACAAGAATGGGAGGCTTAGACATTGACACCATCTTAAATGCAGAATTCCAAGATTCAAAGCTTACCATTTGTAAAAGTGGTATTTAGGATACTTGTTTAAAACATTTAAGATTTGAGCTTAAATAGTTCTTTAATTGATTAGGATCTTTTTGAAAATAACTTATTCATGTGGCTCTGATACCAAGTGTTGGTCCCAGAAGTATCACCCTAACTTTTAAGCAAATGGCAATGTGATTTCAACAATATGAAAATAGTGTGCGGAACAAGAAATCAAACTTTCAGAAACAATAGAAACACAAGGTTTTTAAGAAGTTTTTGAGTTTATGTATCGATTACCTTATAACAAGGATCTCGTTTAACATTACAAAAGAATGACTAAAAGAATTCTTATGGCTGGTGTGATTGTGATGTGGAGTATGTATACAAAAGATATATCTATGACTCGACTCTATTTGCTTTGTGTATCACACAACTTCACATTCATACTTGGCACTCTTCATCGATGAATGATGTCTTCTATTTATAGAGAAGAGTTGACCCAAGTTGATGAACAAACAATTAGTTTATTCCAACTTCTATTCTCTGCAGGATAACACGGTGAAGAAAATATGCATGATTGATTGGGTCCAAGTTGTGTGCACTTCAACATTCCCACTTGTCAAGATTCCAGATTTCGTTCCAGAAATCTGAAGTCTTAAGCTGGAATAGAAGGACTTAGTCTGTCTTTCATTGTGTCCTAGAAATCTAGGTCTTTCATCCCATATTTCAGACTTTCTTCCCAGATCTCATCATTTATGAGTTGTACTTGTCTTCAATTGTCTAATTCTTCAAAGAGATCTTGTTCTTGATCTTTGCTGGTCTTAATCTCTTCAGCAGGAACCTGTTCTGGATGTTCTTCTTTAAGTGAGCTTCGGCTTCCTTGCTTCAGTTTTCTTCAACACTTCATTTTACGTATTTCAGTTCTAACACCGTTCCTTGCTGCCATGTCGAGCCGTTAATTAGACTATGGTCCCCGCCGCCACCACCTTGCCGCATTGGACACCTGTTGCATGATTACTGGATAAATTAAAAGTTGTGGATTGTCATTGAAGACTATGGATTAAAGTTTGCTGGAATTTTCGCAAAAGTTTCAATGATTGTTGTTGTTGTTGTTGTCGTCGTCGTCGTTGTCCTCCAGTCTAATCGTTTGATTATCTACCGCTGACTGTGGGGGAGTATTGGAATATAGTACTATGGGTTTTGAGCCCATAAGCCCAGTTTATCTCTATATATTGTAACCCTATTGAATGGGATACAATCAACCAATTCTAGTAATTTATATTAGTAAGTGGTTTCAACTTGTAAAACTGCTATCAAATTAGTTATGAGACAAAGCATAAAATACAATTATATATTTGTTATTGAATAAAAGAGTTAAAAGGGATTAACAAATACTTTTGGTTCGCCTTTAGTGAAATTTAAAGAGTTATTATTCAATTCAAAATCAATAACTATTTCTTCATTTATATATGTTTATCTAATTAAAACCAATCATGGATGCATAGTTTAGCTCAATTATTGGGGATTTTACGCTCCACGATCTAATGCAAATTGACCAACAGATAAAAACAAATGTAGATAGGGTGGTGTCCCGTGTCCATGACCCACGTAAGTTACACAAAGCCACAAACTTAAAACCACGTGTATTACAACCATACGTCCATCCAACCAATATGCGTAGCAATAGATATATAGTTGCTAGGAAACGTTACACATATCATGTCGAATTTTTTTTGAATGATCAACTAAAGTATTGTCGGGTACTCTGTACGCGACCTCCAATGATCGAAAGGGGCCACCGACGGTCTCTAGTCCGTACGGTCAGAGCCCTTCGACCCACCCGTCTCCTGTTCCAGGGAAAACTCGGCCCACAAACCCGCCCGAAGGCACGACGGTAGTGAACCGGTAAAACCTGGAGGGATCAGGAGTCGAACCCATGACCACAAGGGTCAAGGGTCTCTCCATCACTTCCCAACCATCTACCCCATCACAAGGGTGGGGGTATCTATCACATGCCTCCCGTGGGAATCGAACCCGGCTCCCCCAAAGAGAGAACCAGCCCTTTTACCACTAGGCCCATATCTTGTCAAAATAGACATAAATATAACAAATAGAAATACGGAAGTATTACTTCATACGCCATTGATGACGTGGATGTGTCCATACTCCATAGAAATCGTGTCCTATGCTCTAACTGAAAGTTCAATATATATACAGAGCTATCAACTCTAGGTCGATTTGGCTCGTTAACCCGGTTTCAGTTGGGTTCTATTATCGATTTAGCTTGTTTACCACATTTGGATCAGGTCTAAATACACGAGTTATCTATTTGACGCCATGTGGGAATGGTAGAGAGAGAGAAAAGAAGAAAAAAATCACAAGGTAAATGATATGCGATAGACAAAGCGAAATAAAGGGACGAGGGGCTAAAAACAATAGTGATAGTGGGTAGAAAAAAAAAAATCCAATAGAAGGTTGATGGCTTGATGCTATTCTAAAAGACAAAAATAATATAATACTTTTTTAATTTATACATATTACACAAGCCTAGAAAAAAAAAATCCAAAACACCAACTTTTTAAACGATAAAGGATACTATAATTTGAAAAAAACTAGCAAGAAGCTAGACACAACGCAAAAACAACAAGAAACAAAAACAAAGAAGAAAAGAAAATAACCTAAAAAACCAAGCTAGACAAAAATAAAAATAAAAAATCACCACCCAAGATACCAACAAACAGAGAAACCTCCATCCAAACTAGAGTATGTTTGGCAAAACTAGCTGGTGCCTGAAAACATTTTAAATATATTTTGGTGTTTGGCAGAGTAACTGGATCTTTTAATAAAATGTATAAAATGACCAAAATGGGTATAATTAAAAGCTTGTAAAGAAAGTTTTTATTTTATTTTTAAAATAGAATGGGTATTTGTGTCATTTAGTAATTAAAAGTTTGTAGCTAGTAGAGCTTTTTCTTAAATGCTAGTACTAGTAGCTTTTTACTATAGAGCTTTTTCTCCTAACATAAAAGCTTCCAGCTCTTCAACCAAACAAAGCTTTTTATTAAATAAGAGCTTTTTCTTAAAAGCTTGAAGCTTGAAGCCCATAAAAGCTCTTAAAAGCTCCTTGCCAAACATACCCCTAAGCTAAAAGCTCAATTGGTGAAAATTTGTGAAAATTAGGGGAGCTAGAGTGGAGGTCATGTGGAGGTTAAGGGTTCGATTCTTGTCGGAGCCATATTTACCACATGTGGGGGTTCCACCTGGAGAGATCCCCAATCCAGGTGAAATGTGTAATCAGTACAGGCTAACTCAGGGCGTTAGCCGGAGCTCCACCGGTTGCATCACTTACCGTTCAAGAAAAAAAACACTAAGCTAAAAGCACTCCTAACGAGAAAATGTTAAATGATTTGGATGCATTTAATTTCGAGTCCACACATTTTTCCACTCTTGTTGGAACTAGAACACGGAGACATGCATTTAGGAATCATACACTCTTAATTTAGGATTTATACACCCTGGCCCACATGATACATCAATAGAAGGTTGGCACATACTTCAGAATGTGATGTTACACCCCAGAATGTGATGTCACAGGGTGTATGAAACCTGAAACCCCATTTAAGCCCAATTCCAACAAGGGGTTGTGGAATCATTAACCCCTATTTTAGGATTTGAACCCACAACCTCACATTTGTAATGATTTGAATCCACAACCTCACATTTGTAAGGGGGGACACCATACCACTAGTTAATTAATTAATACACCTACTAGTTAATTACTAGCAGGAACCCGCGCGTTGCAGCGGAGCTGCACGTTGTTTAGCTGTTGCATTTAGTTAATCGCCTCGATATTGTTTTCTGTTTGATCTGAAGCACTGTCAAAATGGTGAGGAAAGCAAAGTGACAATCTATGCCGGTTGGTTTGAGTACCTAATTAATAATATGTTACGTGTGAGCCCCTACGTATGTGTCTGGTACAAAATTCGTTTATACGAGCGAGATATTATAGTGTGAACCCGTGCATTGCAACGGAATCGACAATTTACAGCGATGGGAATCATTGATGCTCTTTTAGTGATCGTAATATAACCCGACAGGCCTTAAACACCTAATATATTTGTGTATTACGAAAGTTGTAAGAACAAAATACATCAACTATGTAGACATAAAAGCATTTCCTACTTGGTAAACAATCAAAATCATTAACTAATTGTCAATACAGCCGACAAAAGTTAAACAACCAAAATCATTCCAACAAAAAGTTAAGCTATGAACGATCTCTACTTGTTTGTTACTAAAGCTTTTTTTTAATCATATCAAGCATCAATTCTCTTATAAACCTCTGTGCATCATCTTTTAATTTTAAAGCCCTTTTAACAACTCTCATGATTAGCTAAGCTTCATCGTGGAAGTCATTTTCTGCTACACATTTGATATTGTTAATTTGTTGAAACCTCAAGTTACCAATATTAAACATGAAATATTGGATCTAACACTCGAATTTCTAAAAGATAATCCCTTTCTATTCTAACTTCTTCAGTAGAAACATCATAATACCAAATTCTAAAAATTTGCAGGCACGGAGAGGGTTGTTGGGAATATTAATCCTTCTCACAACTTTTTCCGGTAGTTGTACTATGGGTCGGAACAAAGGTGGTTGTGGTTTTGTTGCTGGACTTAGGTCTGCAAGAACGTGGTAAGAAATAGAGAGGGTCGAGGGAAATAAGTCTGGGTCGTGGCTTTTTGGGAACATATGTGTTCCGATAGGTTTCAATTTAATTGCTTTCATGATGATTGAATCACATAGAATGGGTTGAATTAAGTATAGGGGTGTTCAAAAAAACTGACAACCAAATAAAAACCGTAAACCGAACCGTAACTGTAACCGAAAAAACCGATCTGATCAATGAATTTGGTGTTTGGTTTGGTTTTAACCGAAACCGAATTGCTAATTCGGTGTTTGGTTTGGTTTTTGGTTCTACATTTTTTTTTAATTTGGTTTATTCGGATAACCGAATAAACCGGTAAACTAATTAATTATTAAATAAAAATTATAATATTTAATAAGCCATACATAATATATAAGCCAAAATATTAAATGTAAGCCCAACCCAAAATAAAGCCCAATTATTTCTATGATTTTTGTGTTTGTGTGTAAGACTATTTTCCGGATTTGTTCGTTTTATTTTGCTTTTAAACTTCCTTTTACAATATATTGCGAGGTTTGATTTTTTGGTTTATATTAATTGCTAGCTTTCTATTCGGATTTCGGAATAGAAACATATATAAGTTAGAGAAAAAAACTTTGGTTGAATTTGGTTGAATTTGGTTGAAATCGGTTTGTTTGGTTTTAAACTGAAACCAAACCGAATTGAATTTGGTTTAATTTAGTTTGGTTTACATATTCCTAATTTGGTTTGGTACGGTTTTTGGTTTGGGGTACAAAATTTTAAAAACCGAATAAACCAAGTAATCCGTATACCGAACCGATGAACACCCCTAGAATTAAGTGGTTAGTTACAAGTTAACGATTGGCCGACCATTTCTCTTTTCCACATCGGTTCCATTTTCTGTGATAATGTTCAAATATATGGGTAGAAGATGAATGACATGTTTGTTTTATTGTCTTATTCGTCTTTTATATTTCTATTATTATTATTATTATTAATTAATTATTATGGTTATTATTATTTGTTTATTCGTTTGAATGTGTAAAATATCATATAAATTCTTATTTTTTTTTGTCTTTTTGTGCATTTAATCAATAGAATAGTTAATTAATTGTTGTATTAAATTTGTCTTGCCAATTTAATAGAATTACAATTTTGCCCATATAGATAAATATGAATTGACTATTTTGTCCGTTCAACACCCATTATATAGTAATAATATAGATTTAGGGTTGTGGATTCATACACCCCCTAATTTAGGAATTATACACCACTAGTTAATTATTACTAATCATATTACAATCATTACATAACTAGTTAATTATACCACTATTTGAGGAATTTTATACAATTTTTAATTATTAATCATATATTATTTTTTACATGTTTCTTTATAGATTAATACTTAATATATATTTTATTATATTTTTTTAAATATAATTTTTTAAAATATAACAAAATTGTATTTAGTATATATAATGTTTTCAAAATATAACATCACTTTTATATATTTTAAAAATAACATTTTTTTAATAACGGTTTAAAATAGCTTTTGGTACTTATCTTTTTTTTGTGGGATTTGGTCAGGGCCATTCAAAACCGAGAAGCATGTTGAACTGTTTCCCATCTGATTACCAACACAAAGATGTAAAGACATCATTGAATGAACCACAAAAAGCCTCTGTATACTCCTTTCAGTGCTACTAGCATCTCAAATACCTCGTAGCTTTTGTAACCAGCTCTTTCTCACCTCTGATTTTTCTCGTAGTCTTTGATAGTCGGTGACCCATTTATCCTCAGATTCGAATGATTGCCTAAATGGCGTTTAATATTTTTCATGAATGTGAAATCTACAAAATTTGTGACTGTAACCGGGTCGCATCTGGAAAGATACATGGGCTAATTTTGTTTTGCGGCCAAATTATGATTGTGATAGAACCATAGTCACGGTCACAAAATTTGTGACTGTGATAGAACCATAGTTATGGTCGCAAAATTTGTGACTGATAGAACCGTAGTGATGGTCGCAAAACTTGTGACTATGGTAGAACCGGAGTGACGGTCGCAAAATTTGTGACAGGGTTTTCGTAGGCAAATTAATATGTGATAATTTGTGACTGATAGAACCGTAGTGATGGTCGCAAAACTTGTGACTATGGTAGAACCGGAGTGACGGTCACAAAATTTGTGACTGGGTTTTCGTAGGCAAATTAATATGTGATAATAGCATAAGAGACTTCTAACCTATTTCAATTTATTATAATTTTATTTGGTTTACATAAAATAAAAACCAAGTTTGAATAATAATGGACAGTGGCGGAATCAGAGGGGGGGGGGGGGGTCAGGAGAGTCCATTGACCCTCCGGCCGGCCGGATTTTTTGTTGACAGGGTAACTAAGTTCGACATCAAAATGGTAGTTTTAATTTACCCATTTTTAAACTACGGTTTTAAGCTTTCTGAACACCTTTTTATTAATTTTCTTAAATGACGTTTTTCCTTATAAAAAAAAATATTAGGACAACTGTGAACAATCGAATTAGAACGTAATTCTATTCTAAACATTTTAGTTCAAAAATGGCAAACTGATATAAAAAATATTAGGACGTCTTATCTAAAAAAATTATGCGATTATTAAATACAAAACCGAATCAACGGTTGTTTGCTGTGTTCGGTTATTACAATTTTGTTTTTTTTTTTATCAGCAAACAACAAACTTTATTTCATCACCCAAAGTTTACATACAATTATATGCCTTGCAAGGCACTAGACAATACATTGTTCACCAAGTTATCCACTCCTCTATATTAGAAAATTACAAAACAGGGACATTAAACAATCTCCAGCTTGTTGGAATAAATATACGTAACGTTTGTATATTTATCGATAGCCATTTTAATCATTTATATTATGATGATAAATTATTAATATTATCCTAAGCCCAATAACATATATGTCTTTGATGGGCGGACTATCATTAGATGGGCCTTATTAGGGTGTCCTCCGGGTATGTATAAATAGAGAGGTTATTATGAGATTAGGGTTGACACACAATAATAACAACATAACACCATTAGCAGTCCCCTATCTCTCTCTCTCTCTCTCTCTCTCTCTCTCTCTCTCTCTCTCTCTCTCTCTCTCTCAATGTGTTAATAACTTAAGAACACATAAACCATCAGAACTGCATACCCTAAAGGGAACCCGAATTCACTGACAAGCATGTCAACCTCAAGTCTCTTACGACATCAGTAGCATGTCTCATGGATCTATCAGGTATTACTATTATTATTATGTTTTCCATTACATACAGTCAAAACTGATCAACATGTGGTATCAGAGCAATGTTGCTCAATCAGTTTTGATTGTTTTCCATTAAGATCTGGAATTAAAATCGGAAAACAATTATGTTAAAACCTGATAATGGTGTTTACGGGCTCCTATAATTTTTGGTTAATAATTAAAAATTCTCGGTTAATAATTTTTCTATTTTAACCGAGTTCATGGTTTATGATTATTTTTTCGAAATCTGTAATAAGTTTTAATGTTATCAGATTTCGATTCCAGATAATATATTATGTTTTTTTTTGATGTTTAAGCTAATTTTTTCGGTTGATGTTCTTCAAGAACTTCATTAGAGGAACCGAAAATTCCTCATGTTTTGGTTAGTTTTAGGATTGATTTGTTGTTTCCTAAAATCAAGGGATGTAACAACCTTATGATTATCCCTTAAAATAAGGAAACAACTTTAATGATAATCCATAATTTTACTAATCAAATTTTAAAATTTAATGATAAAATTTCCGGATTAATAAACAAATAAGGGTTTCCTAACCCATAACTTGTTTCCAGATTAAAAGAATCTTAATAAAATTAGAGATATAATCGGTTCCAAAAATATCTCGTCAAGAAACTTGTTCACAAAGAAACATTAGAGTGTCCGACCCTTATAACTGTGTCCGACCTCATAAAATTGTTTCAGAATCTAAGTGTCCGACCCTTATAACCGTTTCCGAGTAGAGGGTTGTTTCCGAGCATTAGTGTATTTCCGAACCCATGAGAGGCTTTCCGACCCATAATGATGTTTCCGACCATTACAGTTTCCGAACTTAAAAGGCCGTTTCTGGGTCATCTGGTTATTCCGAATAAATTAGTTCTCAGTTTAGGTTCAAATCAGATTCATGAATCTAACTTGTTCTCGGGTATCTTACGAATAATTATTCCGAGGACACTTAAATATTTCAAGAACCATTATTTTTTAGAACCTTCTAAAGTTTTGAGAACCTCATGATATTCGTAAAACATTATTTTTCGAAACCCATTATTTTCTTGTGGGATATCTCATTGAATTTTTTAAAGGTTTTGACGAAACATAACGTATCAGTTTTATCAAAACATTACTTAAACCTTGCTTAACTTGCAATAACATTTGAGGTGTCACTTCTGCCCAAAGGTGATGTGTCACATTAGGTGGTTATATAGATCTCGTTAAGCATTGTAGCTCGTTCACATAAGTTCCATAAAGTTTCACTTCTGCCCAAAGGTGATGTGTAACAGGTTATGTTGGTGAACTGAGCGTTTTGCATTAGGACTTTGAATGTCTCACTTCTGCCCAAAGGTGATGGGTTACATTCACTGTCGGCAATTTAATACTTAAATGAACAGCGTATAGCCAAAGCTAGAGCATGTTATTTAAGTAGCTTATGTTGGTGTTATGATATTATCACGTCTTCATTACAAAATTGATCCTCACGAGTAATGATCATTCATTAATATAATGATCATAATCTAAGTCTGCCTTACATCAATACCCATAACTCAAAACTAATCTCACATTCTTCTATAAATTCCTATCTCAACTAAGTAATACACTCTAATTATCAAAACATAGAAGAGTTTGCTTAAATTTTGTTCTTATTAAGTTACCTCTTAAGACATGACATTCCTACGCTCTATCTGATAAAGTATTACAGAATAACACATGAGCATAATAAGTGGAATAAAAATGTCTCTTATGGTAATTAAGAACTCCTTTTACTGATTCCTATCAGGTGAGCTATTAATGATTCTGAAATTCCTAAGACTAATGTATTATATATGGAATGAAAGAATATAACGAATTCCTAAGAAGCATGAAATAAATAAGTCTAACTCTATGGTTAAATGGGATCTGTGAATACATCTTAATATTGAATAACATGACCCATAAAGCTAAGGGTTACACATGAAGATCAATAAATTTCTAGTGCATAATAACTTTTCCATCAGTACCATTAGATGCATTATGAATCAACTAATAACACTCAGAAATATCAAAGTAAAATGAGTGGGTTGATAGCGAATTACATACAGGAAAAAGAACGCATTACACTAGAAAAGTTGATGTTATTCACCTTACTACCATTAAACCTAAAAGAGGAAGAATAATTACCATAGAGAGGATAATTATAAGGTCTGGAAACAAGATACAAGTACTACTTTCAACTATAAGTTTCTCCAAAGGGAAAGTCTTACTAAGCAAAACTGTGCCATTAAGCATAGGCATAAGCAAAAAGATTACCCATAAGAAAGGAGAATGGCTGGCTAAGATATGTAGTTCCTAATTAAGGATATTTAACTCCACAAATGCTAAGGATTTCAATTAACACATGATGGATGAGTCTAGTTTTATACGTTTCCTTACTATAATTCAACACATACATAAGATGAGAGTTGGTGGCTAAATTAAGGGTCTATTAACCATTAATAACTCATCTTAGTGTTGAAGCTTTATGACACCTTACGATATTCTTGAGATTACTCAGAATTTAGTATCAATACTAAAAGCTACAATTTTTTGATAGTTACAAGGTTTTAATGACCAAACCAAATCCACTATTAAGTTAAACTCTTATATTGTTTGTTGTCATTATCTGAATAGAAACCTTATGAAATAAAACTAGATGATCCAATAACGTTTTCACAACTTTGTTATCATGAAAATGAGAATTTAACAAAGGAAAATGAGACCCATGCAATTCTTCCACTAAGACCAAAATTTCATGAGAAATCATGACCATGTCACTAAAGGATGCTTAGGTATCAAATCTCATTCTCAGTGACTTTAAAGCATCTGTTAAACGCCTCTAAACATTAAATGGCAAAAGGAATAAATGGTTTTCCATCATAAGTCATAACTAATTGACATCCGTGGAGCTTAGATAAATATCTAATTGTATCAATTCCGTTTCCTACAGGCCAAAAGTATTAAAGAAATCAATTCATATATACTTAATAAGATTCCCTCTAAGTATGTTCTTAAAATTTCTTATGAAATCTAGACGATAAGGGAAATCAAATATAAAATATATGAAATATTCTCGTTCACACACATTGTTAAAAATTATTATGTGGAGATACTAAGAGACCTAAAAGATTAGTGGGAGCATTAGATGTCCTACTTATGACTTGCAAAAGTTACAAAGATAGGGGGAACAAAAATTTGATCTATCCTCAAATTACACCTCTTGCACTGGACAACGCTCTATCACAACTTGTCTCCTTAGCATTTAACGTACTCCTAACAAAGTTTTGTGGATACCTAAATATGGGCGAACTTAGATTTCTTACTAAAGTAATCCTCATTAAGAGAAACGACAATAAACATCATTAGGTTGTTTTCTCTATTAAAATCTATGAAACTTCCAAATGTTAGATCTTAAGCATGCTGAATTCATTAAGATCTCTAAGGTAAGTGGGAGCAGTACAAGTCCTTATTATGAATTTTCGGAAGTACAAGATGCGGGGGAGAGGATCATTAAAATTCGAGACTCATTAAGTTTAACTCCGAATTTAACTTCGATTATTCCTCTTGTACACCTTACTGCACCAACTCTTACACACTTAGAAACTAATGTTGCTCCTTATATACCTGAAAATAAAAAATCTTAACTAAAGTTAAGTTTGTATCATAATAAACTCAATGTTCAACTTAGGAAGTCATTTGGGTCTAAAAGCCCACTAACTTTGTTGATTATGTAACCTACCTGACTAATACAAAATGGATGTTTGGAAAGATTACCGATCCTACCTCTTCTAATTAAATCATTAGTATCAATCCATCTTCTAAATGGAATAAAGCTATTATTAGCAAAATTTAATTCCATAAATTAGAATAACGTTTGGGATTTGGTTGAATAACCTAAAGGTATTCATAATTAAACCAGATCTGAATCTGAACGTTGTTAGATAAGATTGATTGTAAAAGATTTTACTTAAGGATGGATTAGATTATCAATGAATCTTCTTATCTGTATTACAAAGATTTCTTTGAGGATCATTACCGTCCTAGTAGCTCATAATGACTAAGAGCCACATTAGATGAAATTAAGACAACTTTCCATAACAATGACCTACATGTTCATTAAGAAACCTGGAAGTTCTAAACTGAAGGTTAAGAACACTTAGTTTGTAAGTCAATAAGATCCATGTATGGGTTGATGAAAGCATAAAATGTGTTTGAATCATAATGAAATTACTCTTCATCAAGAACTAAGTGGATTAAAGAACCTACCTCAAGATGAGTGGGAGCAACTAATGAAAACTTGTCCTTACATAGATGACGTTTCTCTTGACAAGTATATGTTACCTAAGTCAAAGCATTGTTCATGCATAATTTTGACATGATGAACATCGGGGATTCCTCCTATGTGATAGGAATCAAAATACACCGAGATAGACCCAACGGGATATTAGTTTCATCCCATAAGTTTTGCTCTAAGTGGGTCCTTAAGTATGTAACATACAGCATTGCTCTCTTTTAGAGGATAATAGGATAATTTGAGATTATCACCTTATGCTTCATTAATTAGAAGACTGATGTAAATTTAAGTGTATGCTTGTTTATGATATTGTTCGTATTGCTTGATACTAGACTTGTCTAGATTGATGAAAAGCATCTAATGGAACATTATAATATCTTTAAGAAACAAGAGACTATATTCTAAAGAAGAAGTGAGAACCTAAATTGATTGACTACTCTTACTTTAACTTTGTTATATTCAAAGGAAATCAAGTGTCAATTTTGGGGTATATTATAACATCACTAGACATAACTATCTCATGGAGGAGTCATAAGGAACTGTTAACAACCACCTAAGTTATCATGACATAATGTGTTGCTGATCACAACAGAATGGTCATTAAATTTTGTTGGTAAATTTATCAGTTGACTCATAACTTATTAACTCCATTTGAATATTATGTTGAAGACTTAATGTGATAAGTCAGCTGTCCTAATTTCACGAACAGTAACAGTTTGAGAGGAGCTGTATTAGAGTTCGATACGAAATTATTGTTCACTTATGTTATGAACAAATAGAGGAAATTAGAATTTTGTATCGAATGCATTCATGATATGCTTATGGATCCAATAACTAAAGGTCTATTACCCATAAAGTCTCACCAAGGGCCAACTAAGAGAACAGGGTTTTACTAATGACCATGTACAACTGCATATCGTACTATGAATGACTTATGACTAATGACTAATGATTAATGATTAATTTTCCTCATTATGATTTGTTTGTCTATTAGTATGCTAAGCTAGCATAATGGCATAAAGACAATAATATAACAAATCTACTAAGGGCATAACATTAATTGATCCTAATGTTAAGTTTTAAATTTGGGTGTAGTATGATTAATGGGGGTCCTAAGTCGAATAAAGACTTAACGGCTGTATTTCTCTGCTACATTTTGGGTTTAGAACTAAAATGAGTATTAATCTCTGCAGGCTTACGTAATACTCATAATAAATGATTACTCGGCTAAGTGTGAGAATGTTGGAATAAATATACGTAACGTGTGTATATTTATCGATAGCCATTTTAATCGTTTATATTATGATGATCAATTATTAATATTATCCTAAGCCCAATAACAGATATGTCTTTGATGGGCGGACTATCATTAGATAGGCCTTATTAGGGTGTCCCCCGGGTATGTATAAATAGAGAGGTTATTATGAGATTAGGGTTGACACATAATAATAACAACATAACACCATTAGCAGTCCCCTTTCTCTCTCTCTCTCTCTCTCTCTCTCTCTCTCTCCCTCTCTCAATGTGTTCATAACTTAAGAACACATAAACCATCAGAACTGCATACCCTAAAGGGAACCCGAATCCACTGACAAGCATGTCAACCTCAAGTCTCTTGCGACATCAGCAGCAGGTCTCATGGATCTATCAGGTATTACTATTATTATTATGTTTTCCATTACATACAGTCAAAACTGATCAACACAGCTCTCCCAATCCCACCTATTTTCTTTCACCTTGTGCTTTGCCCATATGTAAACCGTGGCTTGAGCTTCTCCAAAGATAGCAGCTGGATCCGTCCTTTTCCCAGAGAAGATTAGAGCGTTACGAGCTTTCCATATTGTCCAACACACACCAATAATCACCAGCCTGACGCATTTTCTTTTATTCCGCTCGACTCCAACGGTCTTTGTACATTTAGGAGGTCCCGAACATTAAACGCATACACCGGTGGGATTTTACACCATGCACTTACCTGTTGCCATAAACAAGACGCAATGAAACAACCGGTAAAGAGATGATCTGCGTCTTCATCTGCTTGTCCGCATAGCTTACATGAAGTGGACCCATGCAAAATACGTCTTTTTTTGCAGGCCTAGCAGTGTAGGTAATCGGTTTTGTTCAGCTCTCCACCCAAAAATACTCACTTTCTTCGGAGCTCCTTCGACCCATTCGAACGAATAATACGGGACAGAAAACTGATTCAGTAACTGTTTTCAATAAGAAACAGAAAAGGAAGCGTCTGGCCCTCCATTCCACATCCATTTATCAATATTTCCAACCGCTTGTACTCTTGAGATAATATCCGATAATTGTGACAGCTCCGAAGTTTCATCTGCAGTCATCGGCATTCTCTTCCATCCCCATGAGACTCGTCTACGTGCCACCTTGACATCCTTAATACTTTCCAACCTGAATAGTTTTGGAAACTAGTACATTAAGGGTCCATCTAAAATCCAGAAATCCAACCAAAAACGGAACGACTCCCCATCACCCACCACCCCTTTCCGTAAGGTTCAGATATTAATGTTTTTTTTCCAACAAGTTCTTTTCAATCTTATTAATACCTGACCAAACGCTGGAGATTCCCGGCTTTATAGGCAAGTATGACCACCCCCAGGATTAAAATGAATCGCCGAGACCACTTTGGCCCATAAGGCCGATTTCTCCGTGTTTAATCGCCACCACCATTTCATGAGGAGATTAGTATTTGTGTTTTGTTGGGACCCCAAACCAAAACCCCCTTTTCCATCGGACCGATCACCTTTTCCCAGCAAATCCAGCTTGTTTTGGCCTTGATATCATCTCCTCCCCAAAAGAAGCGTCTGCGTAGGGACTCTAATTCTTCAAGAATTCCTTTCGGGGCCCTGTAGAGCGAAAGGAAGTAGAGCGGTAGGCTATCCAATGTGGCTTTGAGAAGCGTTAAACGTCCCCAAACGACAGATTTTTTGCCTTCCATTTGGACAACTTTGTTTTGAAATTATCAACTACACATCTCCAATACCGGGTCTGTCCCATATTAACACCTACAAGAAGGCCGAGATACTTACATGGAAAGCTTCCAACATTGCAACAGATGAGTCCAGCCACCTGTTCAATGTTCTCTTCAGCTACACCCACACCAAAAAGAAGCGTTTTTTGCACGTTAATTTTCAGCCCTGAAATAAGGTGAAAGCACCTCATTAATCGAACCACGTTACGGATATTTCCTTCACCCCAATCTCCCATGAAGACAATGTCATCAGCGAACATCAAATGTGTCATATGCGGACCACCATTAGGTAGTTTAACACCCTTTATAATATTCAGAACCTTCACTTTCTCTACAAAACCCGATAATTTTTCCAAAGCAATAATAAATATGAAGGGGGGATAAAGGGTCTCCTTGGCGTACACCTCGAAAGGCTTCAAATTCCAATGATGGGGACCCGTTAATCAACACGGATGCCCTACTTGAGTGTAACACCCCTCCCACCCATGTCCTCCAACGGTCCGGGAAATTCATTTGTTGGAGCACTTTATCAATGAAAGACCAACTAATAGAGTTATAAGCCTTTTCTAGATCGACTTTGAGAATAAAAGTTTCCTTCTTCACCTTCTTAGCCCAAGAAATAATTTCGTTTAGCATTAACGGGCCATCTAAAATGCTCCTATCCGATAGAAATCTAGATTGCACCTCCGAAACCACCTTCCCCACTACTTTCTTTATACGGTTGGCGAGCACTTTAGAAATAATTTTTGATAAACTCCGAACCAAACTAATCGGTCGGAAGTCATTGAAAGTAATTGGATCATTACACTTTGGAACGAGGGCTATGAAAGAGGACCCACAACCTCGGATAATGATCCCATGCTCATAAAATTCAGTCATCATCCCCATGATATCATCTTTGAGATTCTCCCAATAGTTTTTAAAGAAACCAAAATTGAAACCATCGGGCCCGGGAGCCTGATCACTACCGCAATCCGAAATCGCCCTTTTAACCTCATTAACCGAAAAGTGTTTTACCAATTCAGACGCATCTTCTTGGGAGACTTGCTTAAGATTCGGACATTGGAAAGACGGACGGGAAAGTTAGGTTCACGATACTTGAAGGCAAAGAACTTCCACGCCGCCATTTTAATTTTTGTTGGGTCCGTGATCCATGTACCTATGTCATAGATACCATTAATACGGTTAGAAACATTTCTGACATTTATAAAGCCATGGAAGAACGCCGTATTCTCGTCGCCTTCAACCGCCCATTTGATCCTTGCTCTTTGTTTCAGGTCCGCGGCTGTCACCTTGTTTAATTTCTCCAAGTTTTTCTGTTATCAGTCCACAAAGCCAACTTATCATCGGATAGGGGTCTTTCTTCCATGAGCGCATCCAGACTACTAACCGAAGCTTCCAATAATCTTTTCGCCTCATTTCTTTTATCACGGTCTTGACTTTGCCACACTTTTACAGCTTCTTTGACATTTTTCAACTTGTTTGCCAAAACAACATCAGCCGGACCAGATATATTTTGCAACTGTAGCGCCCCGACGACGACTTCATCCAGTCCCGATCTCCCAATACATGAACTATAAAACCTGAAAGGCACAGAACCAAAATTTAAGGCTGTTAGTGATAAGACCAGGGGGTTGTGGTCTGATTCCAGCCTTGGTAAAGCCGTCAGAGATGCATCCGGCCACTTGTTATTATGGTTCGGTTCTGCTAGGGGTTTTTTTAATTAATTTTGAAGAAAAATGTGCTTAGTTTTTTTATGAGGATAAATTTTCATTAATAATTAGTTTATTGACAAAAAAAATATTTTGAATGGACTTCATAAAAATAACGTTTATAAAAATAATATTTTTGAAGGGGTTGAAAATAACAATTTTTAACATAAATTTTCTAGGGAGGGGGTATGACAAGTAAGTTGCAATTGCAATGAATTAGAATCAAAGATCTAATCAATAATCAAATGGTGGTCCCTACAAATATGTTTGTTCACAATAAAGGTAGGTGAAGTTTACTTTACAGCTCAACTTAATGGTGTATATTCCATATGCTGATGTCATGCTGACATCAAGGGGTATATTATTGTTTGGTACGAACAAAAGGGAGCCTTTAAGCATCAGGGAGAGAACATGAGGAGCCGAATTGCCAATTCTTTCCGGCAACGGAACAACCGGGGAATTACAGATCCTAGACCGATCACAACCTTTTTCATATCGAACCTACCTATGGGGGTGACCGATTCTCTGCTATGGAAAGCTTTTCATCCGCATGGAATTGTGAAGGACGCTTATGTAGCAAGGAAAACAGATTCTAGGGGGAACTGGTTCGGATTTGTTAGATACCTTGGGGTGAAGAATATCAACGAGGTGCTAGAAGATATGAACAATGTTAAGATTGATGGAGCCAAGCTCGGGGTGCCAGTAGCCAAATATGATAAGAATAACAACAAGATGAGGCAGCTGGGGGGTCATAGAAGGGATGAGAATATAACGTCTTATCAGCCTTCGGTGAATCATGTCCATGTTCCAGGGAATGCAGGTACATTGACTGGACATGTTCCAGTTAATATGGGGGCATGGAACATGGCTTGGGTTTGGCAACCGTCATCTTCCTCGAAGTCTCTTATGGTGAATGAGAAGGGTGCCCTATACCCTAATCATTGCACTATGAGGACGGTCATTGGTGAAGCAATTGATATAAAGGCTATTAGAGGTGTGAAGAGTATGATGAAGTCCGGGGGTTACGACGAAAGTCTACTCAGTCTTATCGGGGGATGAAGGTTATGATGGTGTTTCGTGATAAACGAACTGCCGTGGAGTTTATTAATCGAAAAGATGAGTTGTGGGACAAGTTCTTTTTATCAGCTGAGCTATGGAACGGTGATATTATGGACTTTGAAAGGATTGCTTGTTTGAAAATAAGAGGAATGCCTCTCCAGTTGAGGGAGGGCCACTTTTTTGATAGAATTGGCGAGTTCTTCGGAGGAGTTGTTCGATAATCGGATTTCTCTTGGTTATCGCCTATCAACGCAGAAGGGAAGGTGTGGGTATCCATGCGATCAAACGGTCGCATCGATGAAGAAGTTAACCTGAATTGGATGAGAAGTTAACCTGAATTGGGTCACCGGTCAAATCGGTGGCTTCAGCGGTTAGAATGGATGAGATGGAGGACGGAGAGTTCCGTCCCGACATTAACGATGACCAAGGATTTACCAGAAAAATTCTGGTGATGTCTGAAGATCAATCAGCAACAAGGGAGGGGGATGGAACTCAAACGTTGCATGGGGAAGCCAATTTGCATGGGGAATTCCAAGGGACTCCTAGGGTGGGCAAACAAACATTTAATGCAGCTGTATTACAGGAGTGGGGACCACAAGGTGAATTTAGTCAACAAAATTCAATAGATCTTAACAGATCTGTTGGGAGTCTTTCGATGGGCCAGGGGGTATGTTGGGCCACAACAATAAATCTAGGAAGAGGCCAAGTTTTGTAAGAAGCCCAATTAGTGAGGAAGTTGATAATCAGGATCCTACTTCGGCCCAATCCAATTTATTAGCTAAACTGGACGTTGCAATGGATAAGACAAATGGGGTGGCACATTCTTTTCACTCTAGTGCTGTAAGGAATAACGAAGACAGAGACATGGAAGGTGTTAACAACATCTAGCTAGGGTCATCAGTAGGTACTATGGGAGATCATACGATGATTAATCAGAATGAGACTAGGGTTGGGAACGATGTTCCGGATGAGGCTCATGAGGACCAGAACGCTGTAGCAAGGATTGATACAATCAGGTATGATGGTAACGTCATCAACACTAAAACCGAGCTTATAATTGAAGCTGGACTTGTGGTTGTGATTGAACTCAATGGATTCCAAAATGAGGTAAAGGAATTAGTCAATGGTGAAGGTGTTGTCAGAGGATATCAATGAAGTTCCTGTGCATCAATATAAGGGGGGTGAGGGACGATCGGAAGACGTCTTGGATTAAGGGGCTGAAAACGTGTCATGGTTCGCATTTCGTGGGGATTCTGGAGTCCAAATTGGGTGAAGGGTTTTTTTTCAACTCAACAGCTTATGGGGTAGATCCGCCTTTCACTCCGAACAAGTCCATTCTGAAGGGAGGTCGGTGGTTTGATTAGTATTTGGGACCCGTCTATGTTCCAGATATTATTTGTTACTAAACATAGATATTTCCTTGCCACTTCGGGTGTATTAAAGGCGTCTGGGGATTTATTAAATGTCGTTAATGTATATGCCCCAAATGATCCCGGGTTAAGACGAGGGCTTTGGACGGATTTACTGAATTTTAAAAGCTCTCATTCTGGCTTATGGGTATTCTTGGGAGATTTCAATGATGTAAGGTGTCTGTCGGAACGGATGAATTATGAGTTCGTGTCTTCTAATGCCGCGTATTTAAATGATTTAATTATGAGGGCGGGTGTAGAAGAATATAATATGGGTGGCCATAAGTTTACATACATGCCTGACGATGGTAACAAATTGAGTAAACTTGATCGATATCTGGTGTGTGGTTCTTTCAAAGCTAAATGGGGGGATGATTCAGTAACGGCCATGTCTAGATTCTTATCTCATTACAGTCCGGTTATACTATATGTGGTCGCGTCTGATTTTGGACATATATTGTTTAGGTTCTTTAATTCGTGGCTGGAAATCCCGGGCTTTTTGGACTATGTGAGTAGCCTATGCGGGAGTTTCTCCTTTTCTGGTCCGGCGGATTTGGCCATAGTTACGAAACTAAAATTTCTAAAAAGGAAGATTAAATGGTGGATTGGCACAGAAAAAGGAAGGCTGGAGGAATCATTCAGGAGGCACAAGTTAACATTGTAGAAGTTGGAGGAAGTGGCCGAATCTAGGGACCTCTTTAACCTAGAGCTCGAGTCTCGAGCTGAAGCTAAAACATTTATTTTGGATTTTGAAAGACGGAAACAAATGGACGTACAATAAAAGGCAAGGGTGAGGTGGGCGGAAGAGGGCGATGAGAACTCTAAGTTCTTCCACGGGGTTATTAACGTGAATGTGGCTAGCAGGAGAATCAATGGGATTTTGTCGGATGGTGAGTGGATTTGCAATCCAATCTTTATCAAGGATAGGGCGTTCACTTTTTTCGAAGATAAATTCAATGAACCTATGACTATTAGGCCGAAGATTATTTGCCACAATATTAATCGCCTTTCAGATTCGGATGCGGATATGTTGGCGAGGCCGTTTACTATACAAGAAATCAAAGATGCTGTGTGGTCATGCGAGGGTGACAAAGCACTCGGACCGGATGATTTTAATTTCAAATTCTTAAAGAGGTGTTGGAGTAGTTTCCAAGATGATTTTGTTCGGCTTTTTGAGGAATTCTTTAATGTGGCTGCTATGGGTCCAGGTCGCGCCTCATCTTTTATCGCCTTAATTCCTAAGAATAACGATCCTCTAGACTTCAAGGACTACCGTCCTATTAGCTTGGTGGGGTGCATCAACAAGGTGTTGTCGAAAGTGTTAGTTGCGAGACTCAAGGTGGTCATAGGGAAGCTAATTTCTCCTGAGGAGTCCGCTTTTCTATCAGGAAGAAATATCACGGACGGCCCCCTTATTTTGAATGAGGTAATTGGGTGGATGAAGAAAGTTAAACGCCAAGGAATGATCTTTAAGGTAGACATTGAGAAGGCCTATGATTCTTTGAATTGGGAGTTTCTTCAGTCCGTTATGTTGCAAATGAATTTCCCGGCTAGGTGGTGCAAGTGGGTAATGGCGATTGTCACTTCGGCGGGCGCTTCGGTGATGATAAATGGCTCACCTGCACATGAGTTTGTTTGTAGCCGCGGACTTCGACAAGGAGATCCACTCTCTCCTTTCTTATTTCTTATCGCTTTGGAGGTGCTTTCGGGTGTCATGAGGAGGGCCACGAGTGTCGGGTTGTTCCGGGGTGTAACTTGTGGTGTGGACGTGAACTACCTATCTCCCACTTGTTATATGCGGATGACGTGGTCTTCCTAGGGGAATGGTCCGTGAGTAATGACATGAACCTAAGGCGTATTCTAAGGTGTTTCTACCTTGTCTCGGGGCTAAAGGTTAACTTGGGTAAGTGTAGTGTATTTGGTGTTAGGTTAGTGATCCGGAGATTTTTCAGATGTCGGACGTCTTGAGGTGTAGAGTTGGCTCATTCCCATTTATATATCTTGGTTTGTAAGTCGGTGCCAACATGAACCTTTGTAAACATTGGAAACCGGCGGTAGACGCCTTTAGGAATAAACTTTCCATTTGGAAGGCAAAGACCTTATCTTTTGGTGGGCGGGTTACCCTTATTAAATCGGTGCTAAATGCTCTACCTAGATACTATTTTTCCTTATTTAGAGCCCCTAGAAAGATTATTGATGAATTAGATAAACTACGGCGTGTGTTCTTTTGGGGTGGCTCCGAGGAAAAGTCGAATATGAATTGGGTTACGTGGCAAAGGGTTTGTGCTCCGGTTGATTGTGGTGGCTTAGGCTTCGGTTCTCTCCTTGATGCAAACTTGTCTATGTTAGCGAAATGGTGGTGGAGATTCAAATATGACTCTACCGCCCTTTGGAGGAATATTGTCTGGTCTATTCATAGTTCGGCTAGGGATTGGAATCCAATCCCGGCTAAACTTTCGATAGCTGGGTCCTGGAAGCAAATTCATTCATCTAAGCAGGTCATTAAAGGGTGCGGGTGGATGTGGGTTGGGCCATTAAAGGGATTGTGGGTAACGGGTTGGGTATTTCCTTTTGGTTGGGTAGTTGGGCTTTGGATATTCCTTTGTCGGTGGCGTTTCCTGCTCTGTTTTGTCTAGAAAGGAACAAGTTCGCTGTTGTAAAGGATCGGGTCTTGCTGTCAGGTACCGAGTGGAACTGGGACTGGATTCGAGGGTCTTTTTTTGCAGCAGAACATGCGGAGCTGCTGCTGTTTCAGCAACAGTGGCCATTCCAATGCTCTATCAGGCTTCGGATAGATGGATCTAGAGGATAGGCGATGTCTGCGATTTCACGGTGGGTGGTCTCAAGAAAGTTCTAGACTCTAACAGGTTCGAGCAAGCGCCGTTTATTCTGGATTGGGACTCTTGGGTTCCAAAAAAGGTGGCGATTCTAGCGTGGCGAGCAGAATTGGATAGACTTCCGACAAGAAACGCTCTCATAGACGAAACATTAATATTGGTTCAGACGTTTGTCCGTTCTACGGTGAGGCTGTAGAAACTTTGGAGCATTTATTCGTCAATTGTGGCTTTGTTCAGGTCTTGTGGCCGGTTGTATTCCAGTGGTGCAAGCTTCGTGCAGTATTTTTATTCCATTTCAAGGACTTACTCCTACAACATAACCATGTGGGTGGCTCAAAGATGAAAAGGAAGGTTGTTAACAGGATCGTTTTGACGTCTATTTGGTGTATATGGAAGCACAGAAACGAAGCGATTTTTAATCAAAAGCAAGTGAATCTCTCTAAAGTTCTCGGTGATATCAAGGTCCTAAGCTTGTTTTGGATAAGAGCAAGGGCGAAACAACAATCGTTAACTTGTAACATTTGGTGTAATTTTAACATATCTTGTATCGCGTGGTGATGTATCTGAGTTAGTGTATTATGGTGTAATATGTATGTATGGCGTATAGCTAGTTTCCCGCTAGCTTGGTGGATTAAGTTTTTGTTGATCGTTCAAAAAAAATCAAGGGGTGTATTAATCCTAGGACCTTCATATTATAATCATTACACCACTATGCTTAAAAATCCACAACCACCACTCATTCTCTCTCTTTCCTCCACTCACTCGCTCTTTCTCTTTCCTCTCTCTTCATTAGTTTTTTTTCTACTATTTTCAATTTTCAATTTATTGTTAGTTTGACCTCTTTTTTATTTTTAATTTTTTTTTGAATGAAAAAAAAAAGAAATGGATTGAAGCTTTTTTATTTATTAATTTATTTTATAAACATTTACCAACTACTAACCACGTTCATTAACTATTTTTCATTCACTTCTAACTCTCAACCACTTAAAAAATACATTAAAAAACTAGTAATAAAAATAACAACAAATACATACTAAGTTTTAATCTATATTTACATATTCATGAGGTTTTTCTACCCAATATCTATACATATTTTGATGTGATTCGAAAATATATTCCCAACCGTCTGCACTGCTTTCTCTCTTTAGCGTCCATAGATTGTTTGTATTAGCCATTAGATACTCTTCTTGAAATTCTACCCTTACATAATGGTTACTGCCTACAAGTGCAATCGTAATTACCTTGAACTCCTGAAAATGTTCAGGGCCTTTCCAAAGAGGGAAGCACGTCGAACTGTTTGTTCGTTCATTAGATAAAAAAAATGAACAATTATGTTATACTTGTTCGCAATCAGGAACCCTGCATTTGGCTTAATCATCCAAGTTTTCTCGGTGCATCTCTTGAGCCGAACCAACAAAGCGACGTATAGAGATCTTTGAATGATGCACAGAAAGCTTTTGTATACAACTCTCTAAACTCCAAAAGCTCTTCCAATAGTTGTCTCCGGACTAATAGCCATTGATCTTCACCATACCCGATAGCAGAAGCTATCGGCCAAAACCCACAATTTCCATCCCCCATCACATTGTGTATACATGATACGTATGCATGAAAAATTTCTGGAATTTGATGAATATGTGTGTGTCGTTCCTGTTGTTTCGTTTGGAACACTCTCTTGAGTCAATCCAATGAAATCAAAACCCTGTGAGCTTTCAGGGTTGGGAAAATAACTATGTCTGTTAGAATCTTCATTCAACCCCATGAAATCATAGGTTTGTGTGCTTTCAGGGTTGGAGAAAAAGTATATCCTGTATAATATTGGTTCAACCCGATGAAATCATAGGTTGGTGGGCTTGATTCATATGCAAAAGAACTTTGTCCGTTAGAATCTTGGGTGAACCCCAAGAACTCTGTCCGTTAAAATGGGGTTTTCCAACAAAATAGTTACATGAAAATTAAGAGGGTACGTGCATAGGAAAAGATTGACCAATATATAGCTTTTTTTGTTTGCCATTTGTGGGTTTGGAAGATGATGTTTGTTTATAAGTTACCATATGTAGGATCCATTTCAAATGGTATTACCGATGAGAATTCCCGTTAAATGTCCCATCAACAACAAGTTGCAACCAAAGGCGGTTGGGCCTACTGGTCGCAAAATATTGGATAAGGCATTGCCTTTCTAAATGGTGAGAGATTCAAATCCCATAGGTGACAAAAAATTTAGCTTTTGAAAAAATAAACATGTTGCAAAGCCCTTACCAAAATCTTATTTGAAAACATTTCCTTAAAATCGAGGGAACATACTTGTTGGAAAACTATTTCCAGGTTAGATTCTGTAAAACTTGGTTCGAACTTTATTCATCAGTCACACGACAAATATTACACATATTGGTTAAAAACACTTTATAGTGGCAGATGAAATGTGTAAAACGTTCACAATGAGTTTCCTTTATTTTAAAAAAAATAACAAAATAAGAATGTTATAGGGGCTACGTGAAAGAGCTTGATTCAAGATGATCTTTTCATTGATAATTCACAACCTAAAATAATACAAAGAGATTTCCTAAATATAGACATATATCAATCTATTATAATTTCAAATTGTTGCCATGTATACGCCACACAAATCATGGCCAAATATACGTTATTACACCCCCACAGTCGAAGCGGGAGGAGGCCGAATACTTAGACTGGACCGAAAGTCATCAAACAGAACTCTAGTTAGGCCATTGGTGAAGATATCTGCTATCTGATGATGAACGGGGACATACAGAACGCGAACATTGCCTCGTTGAAGTTGTTCTCGAAAGAACAGGATGTCAAGTTCTATGTGTTTCATACGATGGTGTTGAACAGTAATTCCGAATATATAGATAGCACTCACATTATCGCAGTAGACCATAGTGGTACGAGAAAGAGGTCGATGAAGTTCCAGGAGGTGGTTATGAACCCAATAGATTTCAGCAACAATATTTGCAACCCCATAATATTCTGCTTCAGCATTGGAATGGATACAATTGATTGACGCTTTGACAACCAAGAAACTAAGTTAACCCCCAAGTAAACACAGTATCCTTATGTTGAACGACAAGTATCCGGGCAGCAAGCCCAATCCGCATCAGTATAAGCAGTCAACAAGATGGACCGTGTGGGACCAAGATGAAGGCCAAACTCAGAAGCACCCTGGACATAGCGAATTATTCGCTTAAGAGCGTGCAATTGATCAGTCATAGGGGAATGTATGTGCACACAAATCTATTCAACAACATATGATATGTCTGGCCGAGTGAATGCTAGATACTGCAAAGCACCAGCCAGACTCATTTATGTGGTTGGGTCATCAAATAAAGAACCAGAGGTGCCGCTAAGCTTAGATTTAGTATCAACAGGGGTAGCGGCTGGTTTGTAGTTGTCCATACCTGCTTGTTGAATGATATCTTTGGCATAGGACTTTTGTGAAAGAAACATGTCGTATCTAGTGCGTGTAATGTGAATTCCTAGAAAGTAAGTGAGCGACCCGAGATATTTCATAGCAAATTCACTCGCTGGAACAATCATCAATTGTTTCCTTAGAGCATTAGTTGATGTAGTGAGAATAATGTTGTCCACATAAATTAATAAGTAAGCAACGTCTGCGCCATGCCTATAAATGAACAACGAGTTGTCAGACTTACTCTGAGAAAATCCCTACAAAAGAATAAAGTCAGTGAAACGTTGGTACTAGGCACGAGGAGCCAATTTAAGTCCATAAAGGGACTTCTTTAGGAGACAGACGTAGTCAGGATAATCTCGATGTCGAAACCCCATAGGTTGGTGCATATAGATAGTATCGTCAAGGTGCCCATACAGAAACGCGTTAGTAACGTCCAATTGATGGATATGCCAAGACTGTGAGAGAGCCAGAGAAAGAATTGTTCTAATAGTCGTTGGTTTAACAAGCAGACTAAACGTTTCACCACAATCAATTCCCACCTATTGCTTTCGATCATCACATACCAAACGAGCTTTATACCTTTCTAAGCCATTTTCATATTCACGTCCGTTGTCACATTGAAATTGGTTTATTTTATTTTTCTTTCAAATTGAGTGTTAATGAGATTATAGAAAATGGAGAAGTAGGAGAAGATTTGAGATTTATTGCTAAGGGGAAAAGTCCATAGAAAATTAGTATGGTCATCGAGAAATAGGATGTAATATTTGTGACCACCGGTTGTAAGAACGGGTGATGTCTAGAGGTCAATGTGAATTATATCAAAAGGTAATAATGTGGAATTGATACAATGATGAAACATAAACATAATGCTTTTACCAAACACATAAGGTTCACATAAAGTCTTATTAATTTTATTAAAATTAATACAAGAATAAGATTTTAAAGACTGTAATATATTTAATCCAGGATTCCCTAGGCGTTGGTGCCAGAGATCTCTAAAGCAAATGTGGAATGATATGGCTTGTTGTAAAGGATTGGAGTGGTCAGCGGGTATAAGTACCATGTGCTATTGCATCGTATGATAGGTGCCCATGTCTTGAGTTCCTTCATAACAAAACCAAAAGGGTCAAATTCAATAGAAATAAGATTGCCGGTTGTTAGGCGAAGGACAGAGATCAGGCTTTTAATAAGGTTTTAGGCATAAAGATAATTGAAAAGTTTTAAGGGTGGGAAGGGGGAAGGTAAAGTGAGATTGGTCTGCCCAAGGACTGGTATGGTCATGCCATTTCCAATGATAATATTTTGATTAGTACGGCAATTAAAAACAGATGGAGAAAACGTATCGTGCTCATTACCAATTGGTGTCACACCCCAACCGATGGTAGAATACATCGAGGCGTGACTTGTGATAGATTATTCAGAGACTTCATAACACTAAATTGTGACAATATTTTAATATGAATTTCGTTCATCTCTAAGATCCAATATCTATACTATCTTATAATACGTTTCACAAGGACCTCTTAACATTTAAGTTTTACAAGTATAATTCCTTGGAGTACAACACACAATGCATATGGTAACTACTTTTTGAGGGTAAATATGTCTTTTATACAATACTTACGCATTTTTCCCTTCGATTTTTTTTATTTAAATAACAATTACACTTTACACCCTTATTTTAACCAACTACCCTCACGATTTATAAACGTCCATAAGTTTTTTGTACGTTAATATTTCCCTAATATTATTACACCGTATAAATGATCATTTTTTTCTCTTTAATTTGAGTATAGTATTGCTATAGTTTTTTTAATTTAAAAATGATATGTTATGGTTAAGTAATAACCGAAACGAAAACAAACTAAAATGAACCAAAATCATCTATATCACACTATATTAATATACAAACTGAATTGAACAGTGATATATATATATATATATATATATATATATATATATATATATATTATTCAGCCACTTCATTGTAGCTTTATTTTTTTTATTTCTTTCTAGCTGGTTTTAGTGTATTTATATTGTTATTTATGGATATGATACAAATAATGATTCCAACCCAGTTAGTTAGTATGTTGTGCATCTATAAGATGTGCCTGGGTTCGATTCCAACTTCCGGTTTTTTTTCTTTTTTTTCCCAACGGTTGGGCAATTTTTAGTGGGACAGGTGGCGTTTCGTTTGGCTTCCATCTGGGTCAAAATAGATAAGTGGCATCCACACGTCTCTTCACTTTTTCTTTGTGACATGTGTGCCATCTCTATTCTCTCTCTCTCTCTCTCTCTCTCTCTCTCTCAATCTCTCTCGGGTCTTTCTCTCTCTAGAAACCAACCGTCTCTACGACACCATCGTCCTAATTCATGGACCTCATGGTCATCACTAACGTCGTCACCATCACTACCATCGAGAAAAAAATTGGTGGAAAGGGACATGGAAGGGAGAATCCACCGCCGCCGTCAATTTTGGGTTGCGATTTGTCCACCACCGTTATCATCCTACCAACACTATTTCAATCGCCGCTACATCATCACCGTAACACCATCACCACTGCTACATAGCATCCAGTACCACCGTCTCTGTCACCGGCTGCCGATTTATGCCATGCAACAACCGTTGATGATGGTAAGGTTGTCGGAATCTTAACAATTATGTGGTTGGTGAACGGTTTTGGTGTTGTGGCTTATGGTGGGGGTGATGACAGTTAGGGAGGCGTAGAAGGTGGGGGTGAGGTAGACCAGGCATCTACAGTGATGACGGTTACCGTGTATGAAATATACACCAGTCACTACATGAAATTAATAGAATTTGAGGATGGAAAATGATCGATTAGTGTTTCTTTAGAAGTTTTTCTTTAATTCCCGTAAGTAAAAGAACAACCTTATGTAATACAGTGATTGGGGGAATTAATTTCGTCTTCTCTGCTCACAACTACGGCTACCGACAAGGAAACGTCCCACTCATCCGCCCTGCTTCGCATCCCCACTCCAGCGTGATGTCGTCTCCATGCAACCCTGATCACATCTCATAGTGTTATCGACAATTCATCCATCTATGGTAATTGTTTATTAATTTGTTGTTTTTTATGTTTATTTTATTTTATTTTATTTGGATTGTGTTTTTTTCGTGTTTGGAGTCTAATTGTTATGTTGTTTCTGTTTGGTTTGATTGATCTGTTTGGTTTATTTCGTGTTTGGAGTCTGATTGTTATGTTGTTGACTAAGATTATGCTGATTTAGACTTTATTGGGGTTGTTGTAGCGTATTGAGTTGTTTCGTTCTTTTTTACGTGTGTTTTTCACCTTTTTGTGTGTGTTTGATGATGATTGTTGATATGTGATAGTTGTTGTTAGTTACAAAAGAGTGGCTAATGTAAGCTTTTTTTTTTGTTATTCGTATTCTTTTGTTGATGTTTTCAGGGTTTTGTTGTAGACCGGGTTCTTGATTTCGCGTTCAAGAGTTGTATCTACAAAAAATTGAATTGTAAGTGTTGCTTTGATGTCTTTGAATTGTTATTGATGGATTTGGTATGTATTTATGTAAATTTGAGTGGTTAAGCGCACGTGAAAGGATTTGTTAACTTAGTAGCGTTAGAGCCTAGGATTTGTGTTATTGTTATGTTTTGTTCGTAGGTTTTGTTCGTTTTTGTGGTTTGATTTTGAAATTTGTTGATGCAATAGAGGTTTTTTTTTCCACTAAATGTTTCAAATCCTAAGTGTAATCAAATTTCTTTTGTTTATATGGTTTTTTTCCCAGTTGAGATGCTGGTTGTCGCTGGCATACGTTCAACGCCATCAATAGTTGTGGTTAATGTTACTTTTCTTCCTTCGCTTTGTTTTTGGTAAAAGTTTTTGTTATGCTCTATTTTTTGGTGTTGTGTAGACAACGCGGTGTTTTAGGTTTTGGATCAAGGCGCCACAATGCGACATATATTTCTGTTGAAGGAAATCTAGGAAATCCAGGTAACTTATTTCTCCAAAATGATAATAATGCAAATATCATATAGACTTCTTATGAAGTTAGGGATTTCCTTCTTCACCGCTCCACTTAGGCTTTTGATACGGATTTTATACAAGGTATACTACATTCTCTCACAATTGTTGCTCTCTTCTATAGCCATAATATTTTCAGCAATCTTTTTCTTGAAATTTTAGGTTATTACTTTCATATCCTTGGGCAGTTCGATGGTGCTTGGTATGCAACTACCTTTATTTTTATCTGTCGTTGTTAATCCTCATTATCACCAAATTACTTACCAATATGGAAATGTATGGTGTAACTAATAATATGCCCTATAACATGGCTTTTACACTATAGGCACCTTATCATATTGAAGGGGGTCAGCCGTCATACTTGATAGTACCTGACTTAGTTTTTACTCCCCTGTCAGAACCACTGATAGAGTATGTATTCTCTTAATGTAATCCATTTACAGATTTGTGCAATATATTGACATCAGTTATTATTCTCTTAATGTAATCCATTTACAGATTTGTGCAATATATGTTATCTAAATGTTAAATACCTTTTACCTTGCATCCATTATTGTTGAAGCAAGTGGCTTCATTCTAATTGTATTTACAATATTTGTTGTAGGAGTTTATTACTTTGATGCAGTTACAGGTTCTTCTGTTAATGCAGGTATGCACTGATGTCTTTTGTTTCATTTTTGGGGTCTTTGGTGCTACTTTGTTCGGTGAGGTGTTTGCACAGGTATAGACAGAAAGTGCTTCTGAATTGTATATATTAAATAATTTGATATATGAAAATGTATATGATCTGTTATTTTCTGCGTATCGTCTCAGCATCCAAGCATTGAACCACAAGGTTGCGACCCAGGGCTCTTGCCAACAAGGCTGTTCACGGGGTCTCTGCTGCAACAAAGGTCCTAAACTGTTATGCTGATGTATGCAAACTGCAATCAAATTCGTTCAACGCGCTTAACAAACCAACATAAAGAAGCCTAACATTCAAATATCATGCAACTCACAAAAGACCCTTATGATTGACTATACTATTGTGAAGTTTCAGGATATGTTGAGACTATGTTTAACAACCTTGCACTCAATGCTCCCAAGCTATTTCTTAATATTTATCCTTTTAGATCGTACCTGCATCCATGTCTATGGTACGTCTTTTTGTCTCAAAGTTCCATGTTCTGATTTATAGGTAGTTGTTCTTTGCCAAGTGAAAAAATCTAAAGAAAATACACTATTAGTTATATAGTTTATGAAAATATTATACCAGGTACCATGCCAGTCTTGCTACTGTTAGATTGAAGGTCACGGGTCACTGAAGGCCCTAAGATATTGTTCTTGATAGCTTCATAAAGTGTTTAATAAAACGCTTATTACTGATTCACTACGTACTAATTCTTTTGCTAAATGGAATTCAATATTAATGGTCAAACTCCATGACTAACTGACTTTATTCCTGTTTTACCAATTATTGTTTTCCAATTCACAGGGAACAAAAATCCGAATACAAGTTTGAGAGGTGCGAACCGTTCGACGTGGTCTGGTGGATCGATTTCGGCAGCAGGCACATTTACGAAAAAAAGACTTGATATTATCTTTCCATTTTTCTCCAATGTTTTTTAAAATGTCATCATATTTATATAGTGTTTAGATTACGTGTGCCAGATTGATCAACACCCTTTCTTTCTTTATTGCTTAGTCTAGCTTTTATGGACAACCCATCAACATAGATTTTGCAACATGTTAATGTGTTGTAAATGAACATGATAATATATTATTTTTTTAAACATTTTGATTACATGTTATTGTCGAGACACGTTTTGTAAATATTGGATCCCTGCCGCGATGTTTTGTGTTTTGTAATACTAGATCGCCGCCACAATGCGGGCGGGATAAACAACTAGTAAGAATACAATATGTTTCAAAGCAAATACATCAAACATAAAAATGAAGTAAATATAGATTGTTTCGTTTGTTTCAAAGGCCGAATCCTAAGTGATATTTCTTGTAACATCTCGTCAAGTTTTTCCTGCAACATGTATAAAATATTTGTCAACACAAATTATGTTGGCGAGTATACAAGTCTATATACATGCGTAGTATAGTGATTGAATAAACTCAAATCCACATGTTATTGTATACTAAATTATGAGTCATACGAACATGAATTAACCAGATGTCAAGCCAAAGTGTCCAATAGAATGCATCCCTATCACCGAAGTGATAGACCGTAAAGTATCCTTATTACCGAAGAAGATTAGGTGTGATTGAATGATATTGTAATCTAATGCCGAAGTAAAGACCATAATAGAATGAATGTATACCTTAACAATAACCCACAAATAGGGCGGTGTGCTACTCAAAAAGGGAGGCTTGCAAAGTTAATAATAGATAGCTAAGCATAATTATTCTAGCATGTATCATACAAGTAGCATAACAAATAAGCATTTTATGGATTAATTGTTTCATAAGATTGATTGTGTGTGTGATAGTAAATTTAATAATTTTACATGTTGGAACCTAAAAGTGTTTTAAAGCATAAAATGGGTCAAGTGTTAGGATCTGAGTTTGATTTGTTATGAAGTTTAGTAAATGAAACAATAATGAAGATGAATAATAAATCTAAAGTGCAGTAGAATTGTAAACTTTAATTCATAACAAATGAGACAATTGCTTTTAACTATTACTTTTCATTAATCATCACAATTTACAGTACAGTACACAATTCTCCCCCTCAACCTGATCACTCACAGCTCTGTTTTTCAAAGAGAATGTTTTGGAGTGATGAATAGAATAGTACAGGCACTGTTCTATTTATAGACAAACTAAAACTCTGATGACCTAAGGCTGACATCACCTAAGACAGTGACATCTAACAGATATAACAACATAAAACATATGCCCTATTACAAACACTGTTACATGTGAAAACTCTGATGACTAAACAACTGATGGGATAGACTCTGATGGGTTGTATCATCTATTGGAGCCTTAGTGCTGTTGGCTCCAACAGACCTTGTATTCTTCAGTCCTTTGGCTCAGCAGATGTTTCCTCAACAAACCTTGTAAACAGCAGCAGTTGTTAGTGTCAAAAGTCTTTTGGAAGGATCTTGTATGCAAAATACTATTTTATTGGAGCAGATATTTAGTATGTTTTGGCTTTTCAATTCATCTGTTCTTCTCCGGTTCAGCAGACCCAACAATCTCCCCCTAGAACAGATGATGCCAAAACTCAACCTTTATTGCTGATCTTTATCTCTCATCAGACTTTCTCTAATTTGGCCTTTGAATTGTAATTCAAAGTTCAGAGAGTACAAGTCTTCAGCATCTCTTTCTAGCTCTAAGTTCAACAAGTCTTGGAGATCATCTGCACACAGACCTTGTGCATCATCCATGCTTATCTTTTGAGCTTCTCCATCAGATCTGAGCAGAGTCAATTCGTGTGTGTCTTTGTTGACTTCCACTTTAGAAATTTTGAACCTGAGGAGTTTTTGAGTTGCAAATTTATTCTTGATGAGTTTGGTGATGGAGGCCTGGCAATGATTTTTCGAAGTTCTTCACTGATGGGATCAGAGAAGTAGCGGACTTAGTTGAAAATCCCTTCTTTCACAAAAGTTTCTTCAAACTCCTTTTCATCCTCCTCAGACATCTGCTTTTGCTTTTGTATTGTTTCTTGGCAGCAATGGTGAGATCAGATATTGAGAGTAGGCTTTCAAGTGAAAAGGTCTGCTGGGATTTTCTAACCACTGTTGTATCAGGGTAAACTGGTTTTCTTGGAAGTGTAGGATCAGTTTTTCTACTCTCTTCAAGCTTCTTGTAAGTTTCAACTAACCTCAGCTCAGACCATCTTGCTACAGACATCATCTCTCCATAATCAGCAGCAACTATTTCTTCACTCATTCTTTTGAATTTCAAGGCTCTGACAGGGTCTTTACCTTTTCTAAAATCAGGAGCTGAAGCCATCTGATTTGGATGTTTAGCCATTTCTTCAATTCTATACAGTTCTTCTTGAAGGACATGACTGGTCCAGCCTGCAAATTATTTTCTATTTGCTTTGTAAGGCTTAGTTGCCATGATTTGATCTAGAAGAGATTCACTGACTAACTTCTACAATTCACCACTGATTGGTTTGTTGGACATGGAGTTACTCAGGTCCTTAGAAAAATCTCCAATCCTTCTCAATTTGCTACGTTCTGCTGAATGGATGCCCTGAGCAGTCCTGTCATCCTTTCCTTTACATTTCTCCTTAATAATCAAATCTGTTTGTAATGCTTTCAATTTCTTGTATTCATCAATATTCTCTGGTTTAGGCAGATTTGGGAGAGATTGGAAGGATCTTTGTGATGGATGCTCAGTATTGTAGAAGGATTGAATTTCCCCCATGAGTAAGTCAAGTTCAAGGGGATACTGAGCAGCCAATGGGGTCATGGTTGGTGGTGGTTTATTGGTGGTGGAAGGATGGGATGAAAATTTGGAAGCGTGTGATGAGAAGGATGATAATGGAATGGATGGAATGGGTTCAGATAGTGGTGATGAAATGGGTGTAGGTGTGGTTTCAATGTTTTCATCCTGTACCACAAAGGTGGCCTTTCTTTTCCTTTTGTACACAAAGGGGATGATGGTGGTTGTGAAGTAGTGGGTGAGTTAACATTTGTTGGCACTTGTTTAGTACCAGCAGATGTTTGGGTTTGAGAGGATGGTATGGGTGACATGGATGTGGATGGTGTAGTGGTGGTGGTCGTTGTGATGATAGGTTCAGTAGTTGTGGTGGTGGTGGCAGCAGATGTTTTGGGAACAGAGGTTTTTGAGATGGCTGGAGGTTTCCTAACATGTCTTGCAGGCATTTTCTTCCTTTTAGAGAAGCCAACATATTCTTTTTCCTATTGTTTTTCTTGTCTTTGTTTCACAAGAGACTCTGCTTTTGTTTCCAGAGTCTCAAACCTTATCAGCTTTTCTTCAGCAGCCTTTTCAGCCATGACATTGGCAGATTCATCAATCTTCTTTGCCTTATCAGCTTTGGCAGTGTCAGTAGAGGTTTGAGCAGTGGATTGAGAAGCTGAAGCAGACTTTTGTTGTTGACCCTTTTGAGAAGGCGGAATTTCAAATGGATCAAGCTTTGGCAATCTATCTCTGCCACTCTCCCCTTTTTGGCATCATCAGCTGTGAAGTCATCATCATGTTCATCTCCTAGTATAGTTGTAGGGGCAGAGCTAGTGGTATTCAGCAAGTGATCCTTAATGGCTTTGATATATGCCAGGGTATCTTTGTACCTGGCATCCACCATGTTTCTAATCTCAGCCATGTAAGTTTCATGTGTTTGATATGCTAGTTTTCGATGAGCTATGATAATTGGGCTGACATATTTCCATAGCTCGCTAGCAATGTCTTGAGTGGAAGGTTGACTTTTGGTGAGGGTGACCAAAGTTTGCATCATTGTTTTGAGATCAATTTTGATGTCATTTAGTGATGACTCAATACAATTAACCCTTTCCGTTAATTCCTGGTATCTTAATCCATCACCTAATTTAATAGGATCATCTGAATTCCTGCCAGAAGTGGTAGTTGTAACTGGTTCAGTTCTAGGAGGTTAGTCAATAGAAAAGAAATCAAATGCCCCTTTTTCTTGGTTCTGGGGACTTCCAACTGGTTTAGGGATCACTGTAGTGGCCTCATCAGTTGTTGCTTCCAAGGAAGTCTTAATTATGTAACCACTGTCCTGTTGTAAGACAATGGTCTCTAAAACAGTAGTGGCTGCTTCACTTGGAAAACCTCCTTGGGTTACATGTAAATCAAGGGGTGTGGCCTCCTCTATTCGTGGGCTAGCCTCTTGACTTATCTCAGACCCAGTCACTTGTTGGAGTATACTCTCATTGATAGGTGATTTAGAGGAACTGGGATTAGCCTGAGTTTTGTCAATGACTTCGAACAATGGTTGCATTGTGGGTGGAATGTCATGTGATGGTGATGGTTGTGGAGTGAAAAGAGAAGCAGCCCAGGAGAAGGGCTTTTGAACATATGGTCAAGTTACACATGTGCTTCTTGATGTGTTTCCCATTGGCTTACAACATGATCCTTTTGTAAGGATATATGAGTATTTTGGATGGGTAGAGATATATCCATCTGTTGAGAGGAAGTAGCAACAGTGGTTGTTTGTTGCATTTGTGTTACAACAGGGTTTTCCTCTAGTATCTCATCTTCCAGAGTTAACGTTTTTGTTTTTTTTTGGGGGGGCTTAATGGATGGAAGTTTCTTTATGGTGGTTGCTGGTGTGGGTTTCATAACACTGGATGTAGTGCCATGATCACCAGGAGCAGTGGGCTCAGCAACAGAGGTTGTGACAACAGTTGTTGTCTTAACACTCTTTGCTTGTGTTTTGGAAACTTTTGCTTTTGATACTTTTTCTTGGGTGTTAGGACCCACTATTCTTGTAAAAGTTTCTTGTGTGAGGCTTTTCATCTGAAAAACTTCACCTTTTTTAAAGTCCTTTTGAGGTAAAACCTTTTGTAGGAAAACACTTAGAAGTCTTGGGTACAAAAGAAAAGCATTGTTTGACCCAGACTTGACTCCCTTCACATTTGCTTCTAAATCTAAGAACAGGGCCTGGGATAGATTGTAGTCATTAGCTGACAACATTGCATATCTCAAGTACTGAACTTTCAATGGGATTTCATTGAAAGCAGTAGTTTTAGCAGAGAGACATATGAGCAGGGTATGAAAGAAAAATTTCATGGCTGGGGGAAAATATTTTTTGAAAATGGTTGCCCCAGTCATTTGTTCTTCATACCCCCTCTCTAAAAACTCTGTGTGAAGTTCATGTCACACCCTGACAGCGCACAGCGGAAAGCTAGTCATGAGGTAACAGAAGTTGCTACCACAAAGTTTAGCAACACACATGATGATACGTATGAGCATCTTGCAACCACACTCTAGCCTAACACATTCACATTTCCGGTGTTAAGAAATTTAATAAACAAATGTCATAACCCAGGTGAAGCGAAATTACATAGTTAATGTTTTTCAGATTATTCATAAATAAAATAAAATAATGGTCATAGTTTTTAGATTTTAAGGTCCCAACATCATGCTCATCGTAGTGCCCGCTAAACCCACTCTCAAACCCCTAAACGTCAGTACCTGAAAAACATGCTTAAAAATACCAACAATAATGTTGGCGAGATCACAGGTTTTATAGCAACATATCATGTATACTTACTTATAATCTTGTTTCAAAGTATGATAGAGTACAACTCGAAGAGAACTAGGCAGACAAGCTAGGTCTAGCAAGTATGATGTTAACCTAGGGCTCTTAATCAAACCATAACTTTTTCTTCCCGATCCCAACCCCTAATGAAAGAGGAAATTGTGAGGTTATGTTATCCCATTAGTCCCGCTCTACCGGTCTGGAAAGGGGTGTTAACCCAATAGATCTACTAACATAAACTGAGGCCCTAATTAAAGAGCTAATGATTAGGACATGCAGGGAAGTGTCCGTCCGGAAGGACTAACGAGGTACTCCCAGCAACTACTCGTACACTTACCCCGGGCCATCATTTGTTCTACAATCCTAGTCCTACCCTTCATACAGCATGTTAATCCCCCGATATTAAAAACGTTCAATTACATTTAAGAAAAGGGGTCGTGAAATCACCTTATCGAAGCAATCCACAATTCCAAACAATCCAAATAATCCAAATAACAATCCTTCCTTTCAATGCCCTATATTGCATATAGCTAATTCAGTAATTATCCTAAGTCTAATCAATTCATTCACCAAACCTTTTTGACTTAGTTAAACCGAGGCGATTTATTTTCCATTAACCCTTACCCTATTAGCCCTTTGGTGATTTCAACAACCGGTCTAGTTTTTTTATTCATTACATACATAACAAGCAACATCAAGTCACCCATTACTTAGGTCCATGCACATAATTAATACATGTCATACCACGTAATTTATCATCATATTATTCATTTCATATTTTCCAATATTAGTTATCATGTCATTAGAGCACGTAATGAGGTTCATTCCTGCAATTCCTTCGCATATAAGTTGCATATATCATTTATTCTCCTATATTTATCATATGATCCTAACTTTCATCCTAGGACCTGTATATAATCCACTAAACATGACCAAATTTGCTGCTCTAAAACAGCCACATATTCTATCAATTATGTGTCTTAAAACTCACATTTTGGCGACATCTAACACATAGTTTTGCACTGTAAGCATTTGTTAATATGGTAAACACATCATACACCTTAAATAATGACTTTTACAATTATTATGACACTAAATAAGCTGTTTCGAATCATATCTAAAGTTAAGTGTTCTTGACTCATAATTCTTGTCGAAACCATGCGTTTTCGCGCATCTTTCGCAACCTACATAGCTTTTTAGTTTAGGTCCTCCACATATATCTTGTTACCTTTTATTTCTTACCAAAATAAGCTACAAGAACCTGTTTTAATTGAGTTTTAGAAAACCTATTTTAAAAGTTCATAACTTGGCGTTTTAAGCCGACAAACATGCTTTGATCGTATATGCAAGGTCTCCCAAGCGTGTAGATTCGATCTAAACTTGCTTTGCACTATTTTAGGCTTATGAAAACTATCAAAACATGTTCATGATCAGATCTGTAAAGTAAGCTTAACATCTTCCAACAATCATCATTAAACCTAGCAAAAACATAAACTTACAACTTAACAAGTCACACTTCAATAACCTCATCTCTATATCATCTATTTATACCATCTTAAAAATAAAAATCTATTTTTATTTAAGATCTAATATCCTTCATGAAAACCTTATTGCATGTTAGTAAAATCAAAGGATCCAAGCTCCATCTTGCATTTAATCACATAAGTACTCATTTACACACATAAATACATGTATATATATATATATAAACACACGGCACACACTCACATATATATTTTCATCACCATTTTCCTTTTATCTTGCTACCATTGTTTATTTTACAAAACCCACTTACATGTTCTTATTCTGTTTGGTGAAAACTTGATTAAAACAGAAAATATCTAAAGATTTGAGTAAGTATTTAGTTCATAATCATACCTTTATAAACTCTTGTGAAAGTGGTAGGTTTTGATGTTTCTCTCTCTAGAACCTTGGATTTTTGGCTTCAAATCACCCTAAACACTAATTTATCTATGTTGTTGAGTCCATTTTTATGATAAGATGAACTAAACAAGATGGTTATGGTGTTGGTGGGTGGAATCGTCCAAGAAGGAAGAAGAGAGGGAAGTTGGATGGTTTTCTTCTCTTAAGTGTGTGGTAATGAGAAGAATGAAAGTAGTGAAGGTATAGGTGGGGTTTAATGGGGAAGGGTGGGTAATTATATTATATTAATAATAATAATAATAATAATAATAATAATAATAATAATAAAAGTAATAATAATAATAATCATATTATAATGGGTGTTGTTCGACCGGTTTGGGGGGGGGGGGGGTTGGGTGTTATATTTTTTTATATAAAACTTATAACATAATACACAACCTCACCTTTTATAAAAACTTTCTACTACTGATTAAATTAAGGTTTTTTCCTCTTTGGTCCATAATAATATTTCCCATATACCCATGTCCATTCCTAGCTAGTTTATTACTTTAGAGGTTTCCCTACCGTACCGGGTCTTGAATTTGCGCTAAACTCTAAAATGCACGACTACTAGACCTTAACGGTTTAAAAACCGTAAAATATAATCTATATTGGTTTTAGTAATATTTTCACCCTAAAAATATCATTCCATGCCAAACCAAGCATCTCAGGATATATCCCAGATTTTTAAGTTTAACCGGGTCATCGCCAATATCCGTTTTGGGTAACCTATTTAGCAAACGATCCAGTAATTCCTAAAATGTCGCCTGATTCCTTAATTTCTATTCGATTATTGCCATCGTATCTCCAATGACTCTTATTACCTCCCATTAAGTCTAGCACACGTTGCTTGACGTCAACTTGATAATTAATTTTATATACGAATAATACTCGGATTTTTGCAGTTGTTACAGTCTCCCCTCGTTTAAAAAATTTCGTCCTCGAAATTTTCGTTTGATACTACTGATTTCGATTCGGGATTATTTCCTAATTAAGGACATTCCTGTTACAATTACCATCTCTCCTAGTTAATACGATACTATTCCACCTAAACTCTTGGACCCCTGATTGGTCTATAACTTGCAAATTTTCTATGCCATTTCCCCATCGTTCAGTCTCCTCCTGGCGATATCACTACGTCTATTCGTTCGTCAAACTTCCAAAACATGAATCACACCATGGATTTTCGTATTTCCTTATTTGTCGATTCTAATCTCACCTTCCCAAGGCAAGAAGTCTAACATGACCTGAACTTTGCCAGAATTTCCCCGGATATTTTTGTCCATTCATTACTTAGTCTTTCCAACTATCCTTTGTTGCTCGTTCTATCTATCTAGATTCAACGACTCTACCTATAATCCTCTAGACTGACTTTCAATTAAGACGAGTAATACTTCCAGCCATGCGGCATTGATACATATCGTCTAAATAAACTTAACTGTTGGAAACCAGTATTTCGGCTTCCTTCAAGCCATATACATGTTTTACAACAAAATACTCCGGTACCTAAGAGATTCTATCGTTTCACTGCCTGTTCCTAACTCTAGCACCTAACTATCCTCATTTCTAAATCTTAGTTTCCTTTACCAAATCTTGATTTATTACGATATAAATTTTCATAATTGACATGTATCCAATTACTCCATAGATTAGTTTTCATATCAGTCTTTAGCCCTTAATCATATCATTAATTTATACATATTGTATACTATAAAGCTCATAACAGTCATGGTTCTAGGTATAATAACTACAAGTTACCTAATTACAAGAACGTACCGGTCACTGCAGCGGAACCTCGGCGAACTGTCCTCGTGTTTCCCTCCATGGCTTTACCTCTAGCGCCATCCACGCGAAGCTCCGGGCAGTATCTCTTAAAATGTCCCACTGTCCCACAGAGGAAACAACCCTGACTATCCTTATCCTCGCTCATATCTCTTGGGAGTCTTACTCTACACTTCGGAGCTGTATGGCCCGCATAACCACATCTCTCGCAGCAATCCTTCCTAACCTTATGAGCACCTTCATCGTTCCTTTTCTTCAACTTAAGGTTCTGATTCTTCTTACCCTTAGTTCGTCTTCCTAAATCACCGTCTCGTTTCCTCCTCCTACCAGCTACCTGAATTGCTGGCTTTGGACTCTCTCTGCTTACATTGACCGAATTTGTTCTCAGTTCCAATCTGTCCATCCAGTGTTCCCATCCTGGCTGCTCCATCCATCAAGCAATTTGCTAAGAACATTAGGCTCTGCTTCGTAGTCGGTTTCAAAGAAAGTACCATTTCTCGTATTTGAGGCGTCAATCCCTAGACATATTGTTGTTCAACACAAGCTTCCTCTGAGGCAAACAAACGAGGAACCAAAATAAACTAACTCCCGAAATCTCGACGTGTATGCCTCTATCTCTGCTCCTTTCATAGTAAGTGACCATAATTCAAATTCCATCCTCTATAACTCACTACAAGGACAATACTCCTCCAACAACAATTTCTTTAATTCATTCCAAGAAAGGTTGTACGCAGCATCCTTATCGCGCGTCTAAACTTGAGTATTCCACCATGCAATGGCGTCATTACGAAATGAGCACATAGCATACCTAACCTTTTGAGATTCAGAACAGTTACTAAACACCATAACCGTCTCCATTCCCTTAATCCAACTAACAATGCCAAAGGACCTTCAGTTCTAGAAAATGTACGGGGGCCATGAGACAAAAATGTCTTATAAATGTTTTGGGTTTCCTGTTTCATTTGAGTGCATTCAAGTTACTATTTAATATATGATCAAAATAACAACTTCATGAAACAACAACCAAATCTCAAACATCTTTTACCTTTAGAGCTTCCGACATGGACTCCTTTACCAATTCTTCCTCCAGTTACGCCCTGCTCTTGCACTCCATAGCTACCTAGTGCGCCTCCTCCTCCTCTAGTGCAACCGAGTTCCGCATCCATCTTACGCTGGTTAAGGCATACTTCACCTGTTGCGCAAATCCTATTCTACTGTTCCGGTGGTATCGAAAGTGGAAAGTTTCCTGCCTCCGCGTTCCTTCTCGATACTAGTGCCATGGTTTCTTCTTTTTCTATACGATTTCAAAGAAAACATACATAAGAGATGGGCTAATGATTTTGAGATCTAACTATATCGGGTGTTAAAATCATTCTTAACTGGCATCTATACTAAACAAAATAATCCCCTGCGATCACGTACTACTATTGGTTCTTAATTCAAGAAAATAGCATAACATAAACTAAATAGAATAACCAAACCATGCAACTTAATATATAAAAACCAAATTAACTTGTCTCAATTATTTGCAAGATCATACAACCAAAATAAACATAGTTTCGGGAGATCGATAGTAAACTAAAGGGTGTAACAAATGTTGTCATAACAAGTTCGTCCAACAGGACTAACAAAACATAGAGCCTAACATGCCCATTGTAACACCCCAACCGATGGCGGAAACATCGGGATGTCACGTACAGTAGCTCATGGTAAATAATAAATTTCAATAAATGATTTAAATAAATTACATACAATTGTTCTAAGAATTTTGTACATCAAAATGAAAAATACTAGCTACGCATCTTCAAGCAATAACTCTAATCTTCAAGCAAGCTATAACCTGAAACATGTTAAGTTGAAAATATTTTGGGTCAACAAAAGTTGGTGAGAATTACATAGGTTTTGATAATCGAATAAAATTGTTATGCAATTCATGTGTCATGGCAATCTAGTCCATATGTGAAAACATACTAGAAGTAAATCGAGTGCATAATCAACCATTGTGACTATTGTATTGTGGTACATCCCATACGCTCATGGTTCACTCGTTTATATTGCAGTAACAAACACCCACGCTACCTTTGTAGGAGGCACGTATCCGGGTGGGATTGTCAGTCCAATAGATCTATCAATGTATACCGTCGGTTGATAAATTTTTATGCTAGAATTGTGCTTACCCTAGTCATGTTCAAGACATAATGCAACATAGAAAAACACATAGACACATTGATGATTGAATTGCATAAATGATGTTGTAACATGTTTCACCCCAAAAAAGGTGATAAATAGAAAAGGGGCTATGTAAAACTCACCTTAGCAAAATGTTATATCTGTTGAAAAATTGAATAGTGGTGTTGCCCAAATGTGTCAAGTATCACCCTATAATAAGGTAATAAATATGTCTAAGTTTATCTAGTCTACAAATGTATATGTTCTAGGGCTTCGAATTTGGGGATAAATGCTCGTTTGATTAATATAAAAAATGTTTGATAATTGAGAGAATATTAGTAAATAAAGAGACAAAAATCTTTTTATGAAATTTAAATTTAAGATGGTCACAAGAATGGGTTTAAAGTATAAAAATAATTTTTATAACATTATTTTCTTTAAAATAGATTATTAATTCTATTTATAACAAATTGACAAAATTTAACTTTAATATTTAAAAATATTAAAATTAAAGAATTATTAGTTTAAAATTTGTATTTCTGTTCTAAATATTCAGAAATAATTTGTATAAAATTTTGGTGCAAAAATATTAAAAATTGGATTTATTATGATTTAATTATGATTAAAACTAACAAAAATTGATTAAAAATATTAAATAAATGATTTTACAGAATTAAAAATTATTTCAGAAAAGTTTATCACCATATAAACTCAGAATAATTTTTGTGGAAAATTATAAATTTGTTTTGATATTTTAATGGAATTTTATAAATATAATAGAATAAAATTGTTTTAATTATTATATATATTAAATAAATAAATTTTTGAAATCTAAAAATTGTGAATGAAACTTTTTCATCAGATAAACTTAAAATAATTTTTGTAGAATTAATAAAAGAGTTTTAATATTTTAAACGAATTTAATAAATATATAAGTAATATATGTAATTAAATTGATTGTTTTGATTAAAAACAAAACAAGTGAAAAAAAATTGCCACAGCTGGGTTTCGAACCCGCGTGGTTTGTACAGAAGGCACCAGACACAACCACCTGGTCCAGACCAGTGGTTGTGTTTGGTTTTAGTTTATTTAAAATAAATAGTATACGTGTTCTTCCCCAAATCACCATACGAGTCCTAGATTTACAATCGGCCAATTTACACAACCTCAATTCAATTAACCATAGGGTAAACGTTGTATACATGCCGATTAACGAAACCCATATCAGAAAGAAAACTTACAAACACGATTGATACTTGATTGATTGGTCAAAGCCCGAAGTCAATACACGATCAATAATTCGAGAACAGAAGATTAACAAAAGGAATTGGGGGTTGGAAAAGGTTGTTCGGCGAGGTGAGGATGTGGTTTGATGTCCAATTTATAGTGTCAAAGTTTAGATCGTAGAATTGGAAAGTCTTGACCACCATGAATACGTTGACGCGGTAATTGGTAAAAAAGGAATGAATTAACGTTAATTATACATGGGTTTGACTCGTAACAGTCCGGTAATCGCGTCATGATGCCTAATTACAGATCAATTTACGAGTTATAGTGGTGATTAAGGTAAGTCGTGTCTCACAGTTGACTTTCCAAGTCAACTGTGAGGGTTTTTAACTAGACTTATAATTATAGTGGCCCGGGTTAGAAACAAACATGATGGCTAGACCAGATGGTTAGGTCGTTGAGTGTATTGGGCCGGCTGAGGACTCGGGTTCGAACCCCGGCCTCTGCAATTAATTTTTAACAATTAATTTTTAATATATATATGATATATATATATATATATATTATGAATAATTAGGGTTTAAAATGTCACAAAAATAATTAAATGTAAATAATAATAATAAAACTTGTCATTTTTATCCAGATTATACGTAACGTACATTTATTAACGCGAAATGTTACACCCATGGTCCAAATAACAGAGAAACACATCATGGAGTTCTGCCTCCACGAAGGATAGTAGCCATAAACATCAACAACACCATGGTTAGTGCCATAGTCGCACTATACTTCTCTTCAGCATCAATCATACGCTGCTCCAACCCAACCTTGCTAGCTTCAATCTCTTCTGCCTTGACATCCTGTTCCGCCATCTTCTCCCTCATATCTGATAAGTCTCTTCGCATGTCCACCAGATCTGTTTCAAACCTCTCAATCCTGTAACACATCTGATCTTGAGCATCACTATGAATCATAGAATCCTCCTCAAATGTAGAAATCCTAACATCCAGGATGTCCACTTTATCACCCAAAGAACGGATCTGACCATCCATAGTCACCGACCGGTCATGAAGCGAATCAAACCCTTCATTCATGTCATCCAATCTGCGCTCCGATCCGTCCATCCTATGTTGTAGGGTATCTGCCCTCATGTCTATCCTCACATACTTTCCCAGGAGGGTAGTAATCCTAGTATCTGTACGGGCACCATGTGCTACCAGCGTAGCTACCGTACGTGCTAGTGGCTCACCTGTCAATGTAGGTATATGGGCAGCAGATGAGGGCCCACCCTGTTCATAAGTACGGGGTATTCCCTCTATCTTTGTCCACTCGTTCAACTGTCGTGGCAACCAACCCCAACGTCTAGCCTCCGCTCTACGCTTCTTCTTCGGAGGTGCCGACTGATCTTCCGTATCCATAGGTCTCTTGAGTGTAGCCTCACCGACTGGGGGTGCTATCAAAGTAGGCTCAGGGTCAACAGCTGGTGCAACTAAAAGATCTACTCTAGCGGGTACCTCAACCACAGACTCAACAACCACTGGTGCAACCACTACCTCATCATCACGCTCTACCAACCATCCTACCCCGGGCACATCAAGATCATGATCTTCTGAAGCTAAGGGTGCTATCTCAGAAACGTGCGAAGTTTGTGGCGGCTCCTTCTCAGTACTGGAGAAACGGGTGCTGGACGAAGCCATGATCTGTGATAAGCAGTATCCACACCTAATAAGTATACGAATATATATATATATATATATATAATAGAATCACGTAAACGTAATTAATAGTATACTATTCATATGATAACAAATCTTAACACTATGTCCAAGGTACTCTACCTGATGCATACTATTCCTATAAAATATCCCACGGGTATTTTGAGAGCGTTCATGGTTATAGTATACACCAAAAATTCCTAATTGTCTATAACCATGCTCTAATACCAACTACTGTTACACCCCGACAGCGCACAGCGGAAAGCTAGTCATGAGGTAACGGAAGTTGTTACCACAAAGTTTAGCAACATACTTGATGATACGTATGAGCATCTTGCAACCACCCTCTAGCCTAACACATTCACATTTCCGGTCTTAAGAAAGTTAATAAAAACATGTCATAACCAAGGTGATGCGAAGTTACATAGTTAACGTTTACAGATTATTTATAAATAAAATAAAACATTGTTCATAGTTTTTAGATTTTAAGGTCCCAACATCATGCTCATTGTAGTGCCCGCTAAACCCACTCTCAAACCCCTAAGCGTCAGTACCTGAAAACATGCTTAAAAATATCAACAATAATGTTGGCGAGATCACAGGTTTTATAGCAACATATCATGTATACTTACTTATAATCTTGTTTCAAAGTATGATAGAGTATAACTCGAAGAGAACCAGGCAGACTAGCTAGGTCTAGCAAGTATGATGTTAACCTAGGGCTCTTAATCAAACCATAACCTTTTCTTCCCGATCCCGACCCTTAATGAAAAAGGAATTAATGAGGTTATGTTTTCCTATTAGACCCACTCTACCGGTCTGGAAAGGGGCGTTAACCCAATAGATCTACTAACATAAACTGAGGCCCTAATTAAAGAGCTAATGATTAAGACGTGCAGGGAAGTGTCCGTACGGAAGGACTAACGAGGTACTCCTAGCAACTACTCGTACACTTACCCGGGGCCATCATTTGTTTTACAATCCTAGTCCAACCCTTCATATAGCATGTTAATCCCCCGATATTAAAAACGTTCAATTACATTTAAGAAAAGGGGCCGTGAATTCACCTTATCGCAGCAATCCACAATTCCAAACAATCCAAATAATCCAAATAACAATCCTTCCTTACAATGCCCTATATTGCATATAGCTAATTCAGTAATTATCCTAAGTCTAATCAAGTCATTCACCAAACCTTTTTGACTTTGTTAAACCAAGGCGATTTATTTTCCATTAACCCTTACCCTATTAGCCCTTTGGTGATTTCAACAACCGGTTTAGTTTTTTTATTCATTACATACATAATAAGCCACATCAAGTCACCCATTCCTTAGGTCCATGCACATAATTAATACATGTCATACCACGTAATTTATCATCAAATTATTCATTTCATATTTTCCAATATTAGTTATCATGTCATTAGAGCACATAATGAGGTTCATTCCTGCAATTCCTTCGCATATAAGTTGCATATATCATTTATTCACCTATATTTATCATATGATCCTAATTTTCATCCTAGGACCTGTATATAATCCACTAAACATGACCAAATTTTCTGCTCTAAAACAGCCACCTATTCTATCAATTATGTGTCTTAAAACTCACATTTTGGCGACTTCTAACACATAGTTTTGCACTGTAAGCATTTGTTAATATGGTAAACATATAATACACCTTAAATAATGACATTAACACTTGTTATGACACTAAATAAGCTGGTTCGAATCATATCTAAAGTTAAGTGTTCCTGACTCATAATTCTTGTTGAAACCATGCGTTTTCGCGCATCTTTCGCAACCTACCTAGCTTTTTAGTTTAGGTCCTCCTCATATATCTTGTTACCTTTTATTTCTTACCAAAATAAGCTACAAGAACCTGTTTTAATTCAGTTTTTGAAAACCTATTTTAAAAGTTTATAATTTGGTGTTTTAAGCCGCCCAACATGCTTTGATCGTACATGCAAGGTCTCCCAAGCGTGTAGATTTGATCTAAACTTGTTTTACACTATTTTAGGCTTATGAAAACTATCAAAACATGTTCATGATCAGATCTGTAAAGTAAGCTAAACATCTTCCAACAATCATCATTAAACCAAGCAAAAACATAAACTTACAACTTAACAAGTCACACTTCAATAACCTCATCTCTATATCATCTATTTAGACCATCTTAAACATCAAAATATATTTTTATTTCAGATCTAAAATTCTTCTTAAAAACCTTATTGCATGTTATTAAAATCAAAGGATCCAAGCTCCATCTTGCATTTAATCACATAAGTACTCATTTACACACATAAATACATATATATACATGTATACGGTTCACATATATATATATATAAACATACAAAACCAACTCACGCATATCTTTTCATCACCATTTTCCTTTTATCTTGCTACCATTGTTTATTTTACAAAACCCACTTTCATGTTCTTATTTTGTTTGGTGAAAACTTGATTAAAATAGAAAATATCTAAAGATTTGAGTACCTTTTTAGTTCATAATCATACCTTTATAAACTTTTGTGAAAGTGGTGGGTTTTGATATTTCTCTCTCTAGAACCTTGGATTTTTGGCTTCAAATCACCCTAAACACTAATTTATCTATGTTGTTGAGTCCATTTTTATGATAAGATGAACAAAACAAGATGGTTATGGTGTTGGTGGGTGGAATCGGCCAAGAAGGAAGAAGAGAGGGAAGTTGGATGGTTTTCTTCTCTTAAGTGTGTGATAATGCGAAGAATGAAAGGAGTGAAGGTATAGGTGGGGTTTTATGGGGAATGGTGGGTAATTATATTAATAACAATAATAGTAATAATCATATTGTAATAATGGGGGGGTTGGGTGTTATATTTTTTTTATATAAAACTTATAACATAATAAACAACCTCACCTTTTATAAAAACCTTCTACTATTGATTAAATTAAGGTTTTTTCCCCTTTGGTCCTTAATAATATTTCCTATATACCCATGTCCATTCCTAGCTAGTTTATTACTTTAGAGATTTCCCTACCGTACCGGGTCTTGAATTTGTGCTAAACTCTAAAATGCACGACTACTAGACCTTAACGGTTTAAAAACCGTCAAATATAATCTATATTGGTTTTATTAATATTTTCACCCTAAAAATATCTTTCCATGCCAAACCAAGCATCTCATGATAAATCCCAGATTTTAATTTTAACCGGGTCGTCGCCAACATCCGATATTGGTAACCTATTTAGCGAACCATCCAGTAATTCTGAACGATCCCATTAAGTCTAGCACACGTTGCTTGACGTCAACTTGATAATTAATATTATATACGAATAATACTCGGATTTTGGCAGTTGTTACAGTTCAGTCTTTGAGAAAGAATCTTTACATGCAAAGTCGTCCAGTGAGAAGGTTGTGGGGATGGTTTGGGGGGTTATGGTGACATGTGTGCCAATTTTGGAGATAATGGTTGTTGGCTTTTTGTCTGTAAACAGGGTTTCAGCATTTAACCATAACTCTTGGAGAGTGTCAATATAGATTGGGGAATTAGCGGTGAGAACGGGAAAGTACTTTGATTCTTTAAAAATGTCGATTATGGAATGGAATGGACGGTTTTCATCTGTTTTGGACAGATATGGTAAGTAATTGTGGGGAACTTTTACTTGAAGATCCATGTGTTTGATTTGAGTAAGAAGATCAATGGAATTAGGTCGAGGGATAGAGGTTGATGGAAGGCAGTTTTCAGAAGTTTGAATATAATGAGACAATGTAACAACTGTTGGGGAAAAACAGGGTTTTTATAGTCTTAGTTGAAACCGCTAATGTGGCCAAAGCACTGCTTTTGAGAGCAGACGTGGCAAACATCTGATGGAGCAGTTGTGGCAAACATCTGATGGAGTTTACCAAAGCACTATTTTTTATGTATATATATATATATATATATATATATATATAATGGAAAACAGTTGTTTTATCTGATCAGTGTGTTGAACCAGATTTTTCTACCAACAGTGGTTGGTTTATCTGATCAGATTTTTGAAACAGATTTTTCAACTAACAGATGATAAAATTTATGAAATAGTGGTTGTTTTATCTGAACAGATTTTTCAACCAAGGCTATATGGATTTTGATTTCTGACAACATTTTAATGCTTTATTTATGAAAACATTTTTGTTTTTAATCTATGTATAGCATACCAATCCAAGAGATCAGATTTTTAAAGGTAGATGTGTCTAAAGTTTTTGTCAACACATCTGCCGGCTGATCCTCTGTTGGAACATGGTGCAGAGAAATCAAACCTTTTTCATAACTATTTCTCACAAAGTGGTGTCTGATGTCAATGTGCTTTGTGGTTGAATGGGAAACTGGATTTTTGATGATATTTTCAGCTGCTTGATTGTCCAACATAAGTGGAGTCTTTAGGGCAGTTATACCAAAATCCAGTTCCTAATTTTGAAGCCACATGAGTTGGGTTATACAGCTTGCAGCAGCAATGTATTCAACCTCTATTGTGGATGTTGAAACAGCTGCTTGCTTTTTACTTTGCCAAGAAACTAAGGCATTCCCTAGAAATTGGCACCCTCCTGAAGTGGACTTCCTTGTGGTGAGACAACCAGCAAAATCACTATCTGAATAACCTGAAAGCTTAATATTTCCATTAGCAGGATACCAGATACTAAGTGTGGGAGCACCTTTTAGGTATCTAAATATCCTTTTCACAGCTATAAGATTTGACTTTCTAGGTGATGCCTGGGATCTTGCACAGACACAAGTGGCAAACATAATGTCAGGCCTGGATGCAGTGAGATACAATAAAGACCCAATCATGCATCTATAATGTGTCTGATCAACCAGTTCATCTTTGTCATCAATAGTGAGTAGCTTAGTAATGCTCATGGGTGTTCTGCATGGTTTACAATTATTCATCTCAAATTTTGTAAGTAAGTTTTTAACATACTTATTTTGATGAATAAATGTTCCATTTTGCAGTTGCTTAACTTGGTGACCAAGAAAGCACTAGAGTTCACCCATAGCACTCATTTCAAACTCTGCTGTCATGAGTTCCCTAAACTTTTCACACATTTTGTTACATGTGGATCCAAAAATGATGACATCCACATATATTTGAACAATCATCAAATCTTTCCCTTTCCATTTTAAAAATAAGGTTTTATCAATTTTACCTCTAGTGAAACCAATGGATAAGAGAAAGGTGGAAAGAGTTTCATACCAGGCCCTTGGTGCTTGTTTCAAGCCATACAAAGCTTTGTTGAGCTTGTAGACATAATCAGGATGGAATGTGTCTTCAAAACCAGGTGGTTGGCACACATAGACTTCCTCCTGAATTTTGCCATAAAGAAATGAACATTTCATATCCATCTGATACACCTTGATGTTGTGGTTGACAGCAAAGGCTAAGAAGAGTCTAATAGCTTCCAACCTAGCTATAGGAGCAAAGGTTTCATCATAATCAATTCATTCTTCTTGTCTGAAGCCCTGAACCACAAGCATGGCTTTATTCTTGACAACAATATCCTTTTCATCAGTTTTGTTCTTAAAGACCCATTTTGTGCCAATTGGACACACATCTTTTGGCAGTGGCACAAGTTCCCATACTTGTTGTCGGGTAAACTAAAGGAGCTCTTCTTGCATAGCTTCAGTGCCTCTTGGTACTTGACAGGTTGTGTGAGAGAAAAAAAGCCTGCAAAAAGACAAATGTTTGAGGATTGACTTCTTGTGAGCACCCCTTCACTGATGTTGCCAATGATTTGGTCTGGTGGATGAGCTCTAAGGTAGATTAAATCTCCTTGATATGGTATGATGGCATTTTTGAGGTGAGGGACAAAGGTTTGTGGCATTTGTTGTTGTAACATCTGTTTGCACTTCTGTAGTGCCAATAGATGTTTGAAATGCAGGTGGAGGAATAGGACCAATTGTGTAAAGGTGGACTGACTTTTGTCAACTGAAGTTTGACTTTTGTCAACAGATGTTTGAGCAGTGGTTGAGCTGGATGAAGCAGTGGTTTGAGGGTAAGACTGGTCAACAGTGGTTGACACAGCTATGGCAGAGTTTTGATAGATGTTTTGAACATCTGCTTCCCCTGATGCAGAATAGACTTTGCTGTGAGATGGAATCACAATGTAAAATCTGTAATCTTGTTGTGGAGATTGTGGTGTACCTGCACTGTTAGTTTTAGCAGTAATATCTTCAAATTTGAATTTATCTAAATCAAACAGTTAAGTAGGATTTGCTGGGATTTTTAAGGATGAAAGTTCATTGAACTTTACATTTAGAGTTTCTTCTATTGTCCTAGTCCTTGTGTTAAACACTTTGTAGGCCTTGGCAGTAGAAGAATATCCCAGAAAATATCCACAATCTACTTTGGCTGCAAATTTTGAAATGGAATCTTTGAGATTTAAATTGAAACATGGGTAGCCAAAGATTTTGAAAAATGAAATCAGTGGTTTGATTTTGAACAAGATTTCATAAGCAGTCTTTTGATGTCTGGGTTAATTAAAGCTCTGTTTTGAACATAGCAAGCAGTGTTTACATCTTCTGCCCAAAAGGACAGTGGTAAGCCAAAATCTGCTAGCATAGTTCTTGCAGCCTCAATGAGGGTTCTGTTTTTCCTTTCAACCACCCCATTTTGTTCTGGTGTTCTTGGAATGCTGAACTACCTCACAATTCCTTTTGACACACAGAAGTCATCCAACTCCTTATTTTTGAACTCTGTTCCATTGTCACTTATAAAGAGTTTTACTGGCAAGTCATATTGTTTTTCAACTTTGGTGACAAAGTCCTTCAAGATACCTGCAGTCTTATCCTTAGAGTGTAAAAAGTAAGTCCATGTAAACCTAGAATTTTGTTTTGAGAGTGAGTTGACAGTTTGAAGGTTGGTGTGACCCAATTTCCTATGCCACAATTTTGTCTCTTTTGATGAGGAAGCAGAAAACAGATAGACATTGGCCATAGGATTATCCTTCAACATATCAACAACATACACATTGCCACTCCTATGAGCAACAAGTTGTGCTTTGCTCTCAGCAATGATGGTATCAATCTTTTTAACCACTTCTGGCCCAATAATCTTACAAGTTTTCTTAGTGAAGAATGACCCATAGCCTTTGTCACTCATTTGTGAAACACTAAGAAGATTAAATTTAAGATTATCAATAAGATTGACATTTTCAAACTTGAGTCTCCCAGCCTGAACAATCCCAGAACCCAACACCTTACCATTAGAATCATTACCAAAAGACATATCACCCCCTCCATGAGCTAAGAAGTCCAGAAGTAGGGCTCTACATCCTGTCATGTGCCTAGAGCCTCCACTGTCTAGATACCATAAACTATCTAAGCAAGCAGAAGCTCCCTAACAGACTCAAGTTTAGGAGAATGATCGGTGGTTTTGAACAAGTTTTTGAACCAAGTTCAACAACTGTTGTCGACCATTTGCCAATGTTTGTATGTCAACACTTGGTGCGATAGATGTTTGACCATTTCCCGTCAGATGATAGTAACCATGAGGATGCCTATTCACTTTTGATTTTGAAGGCCTTTTTGGGTCTTCATAGACATGTGGCAGACTATGACAAGGTGGTTGTCCATATCCTCTTGGAAACTTGTTTGAGGGTGGAGCATCTGTTACTTGAACATATCTAGGAGCAGAGTTTTGATAAGATTTTTAATAACAGATGTTTGGGTTGGTCTAAAAGTCTGTTTGGGCTTTCCTTTTAAGGTACTAACCACTTGACTCGCTTGAGTTTTAACTTTATACTCTTGTATTTTGACACCAAAATTTTTGAGATAAAGACACTCTTGGGTTTTATGATTCTTTTTACCACAAATTGAACAGTTTGGTTTAGAATCACACACACTTGTTCCTTGGCTGATGTCATATGCTTTCAGAAGAAAACAGTTTTTGGTAACATGGTTCTTCTTTTCACAAAAATCACAAAACAAGTGTGCACCCTTTTCTTTCTTCTTCCCTTTTTCCATCTTCTTTTCAACAGATGTTTGAACATCTGCTGGAAGATCATTCAAGGGAATGATTTTTGCCTGTGGTGCCTTTTTACCAGCAGGGGTTTCAAAATTGACTGGTTTGAAGTTATCAATAACATCACACTCATTTGACCAAGTTGGTTTAAACTGATATTTTTCAATTTCAGTAAATGATGAGGAACCCTCAAGTTTTTCAAGAACAATTTTCTTGCCATTAGGTTCAGTGATTTTAATTTCTTGACCCTCCAAATTTGTTGGAATAACCTCAACAGGCTTTGGTTCCCTTTTGTCATGGTTTGAGAAATTTGAGCAGTGGTTTCATTGCAACTAATGCCAAATTTCACATGACTATTGGTCTATTTGTTGAGGAGTATTTCCAATCCTTTGGATGATTCCACCCATTTTTCACACTCAACTTGGGTGGATTCAAGCTCCTGTTTACAACTCTGATATTTTGTTATCATAGTTTGGAGCTGGTCCTTAGTTATACTTCATGTTTTAAACTGCTGATTTCGTATTCATTTTCAGTTAATTTTGAGTTTAACTCTTTTGTGAGTTTTTCAAACTGAATTTCATCCTCTAAAATTTTCTTTCTAAGGTTTTCATTCACCTCTTTAATGTTTGCAAAAGCTATTACACATTTGTCTAAACATAAATCATTTAAGATTTGAGGAGATGCCTTAGCAGCAGCCATCAATGCACAATCACACTTGCACTCACAATCATTTACACTCCATCGATCTGAGAGATTCATAACCTCTTCTTCAGACTTTTCATCTGAAACAACTGTATCAATAACATCATCAGTCACATTTTCAGACTCAGAAACCACATCCTCAGATTCAACTTCTTCAACAATTATGTCCAAAGCCATGAAACAGAAATTTTCTGGTTCATTTTCAGATTTGGAAACAAGAGCAAAGTTCTCATCTGTTAGCTCATCTAGTAAACTGCTCCAATCAACAAAGCCTTGTGTGAAAAACCTCTGTTGACTGGTCTCTACAGGGGCAGAGGGTGGAGTAGCAGTTAATGGCATTTGAACCTGAGCAATAGGGGTTTGAACATATTGAATCTGTGGAACAGTGGTTTGGACATAGTGGACAGGAACAGCGAATGAGGACTGTGCAAAATGAGCAGTGTTTTGCACATTCGGTCCAGGGGTATTTTGGGAAAACTGATAAGTGTTTGTCTGAGGCCTTTGATTTGGATAGTTAATCATAGGTGTTCCATTAGATCGAATTTAATTGACCAAGCTCTGATACAAGTGCTGAAGAGTAAAGATCAGAAGTTCTGAAGATGAACCAGACAAACATCTGAAGAACAACTACTGAAGATCAAACTTCTGAAGTAATACGCATCAGAAGTTTGTCACTAATTAGCAGTTCTTGTAGAAGCTTCCCACCGCGTTATTCATCAATAGTTTCTATACTTAGCAAAATATGCAGAGAGGATATAAGACTAAGGTTTATACTGGCTTGTCAATCCTTTTTGACCCAAAAATAAAATAATCGCGGATTGAAAGTTGTCACCAAAGTAAGAGAATCACTCCTATTTTGGTGAGGTCCTTTCGTTTTGTGTAATACGAGTGTCTTCATTTTTGTAGCATACTTTTTCTTTAGGAAAGGCATATATTTTATAACAAAAGAAATAGACAAGGATTAAGTAGGAAGAACCAAGTATTTTAAGGGGATACCAGAATGGCCAAATCAAAGGTTTCTAGCAATAGACTAGGTCAATCATGAAAATTTTGCTAATTCCCTATAGTTATGTCTCTGGTATCAATCTGTCACAAACGAACGAATGGTGGAATACATTGAGGCGTGACTTGTGATAGATTGTTCAAAGACTTCATCAAACTAAATTGTGACAATATATTAATATGAATTTCGTTCATATCTAAGATCCAACAAGAATACAATATGTTTCAAAGAAAGTTCATCAAACATAAATATGAAGTAAAATATAGATTGTTTCTTTTGTTTCTATGGTCGAATCGTAAGTGATATTTCTTGTAACATCTCGTCAAGCTTTTTCTGCAACATGTATAAAATATCTGTCAACACAAAATATGTTGGCGAGTATACAAGTTTAACTACATACATAGTATAGTGATTGAATAAACTCAAATCCACATGTTATTATCTACTAAATTATGAGTCATACTAACATGCATTTAACTAAATGTCAAGCCAAAGTGTCCACTAGAATGCATCCCTATCACCGAAGTGATAGACCGTAAAGTATCCTTATTACCGAAGTAGATTAAGTGTGATTTAATGATAGTGTAATCTAATACTCGAGTGAAAGACCATAATAGAATGAATGTATACCTTAACAATGACCCACAAATAGGGGGTGTGCTACTCCGATAGCGCGATACATGTTAAGGGAGACTTGCGAAGTTAATAATAGATATATAAGCATAATTATTCTAGCATGTATCATACAAGTAGCATAACAAATAAGCATGTTTAAGGATTGATTGTTTGCATGAGATTGATGTGTGTGTGATAGTGAATTTAGTAATTTTACAAGTTGGAACCCAAAAATGTTTTAAAGAGTAAAATGGGTCAACTATACTCACGGTTTGCAAATGTTTTCCACAAAGGTGAGCTTGAACGGGTTGTACATTGGATCACCGAAGGTACCCTAAAATGGGAAACGAAAGGGTGTGAGTTTATGGAGTTGAGGATAGAATATATTCGAAAATTACGAAAGTAGGAAAGTATGAACGTATAAAAAGTTTATCTTGTTTAGACACTCATTTGGACCGTATATTTTATTGTGTTTTCATGGGCACCAAGTCACCCTTAGAAGTCCAAATTTAAGGAATCTAAAACTAGATGATATTTACCTTAACACATAATATTCAGCCATCATTTTGGTTGGTATCATGGTTTGGTTTCTGATTTGATATTGCATATATATATATATATATATATAGGTATAGACACTTATATTTTAGTTAAAGAATGTCATTAATGGAACGCAGGACGAATTCCATCCATTTAACCTTTAGGATTCACCGATCCATAAACCATCACAAGGATGCTTCGGATGGTCACGAATACAAGAACGGAAATTGCGTAAATTAAACGAATTTAACTAAGTATAATCTAGTGAGGTAGGTGGAATGTGATGAGAGGGTAAATGAATGTTCAATAATAAGCCCATTTTGTGTGTTTTTGTTGTGTTTGTGTTGATTATATATGATGAATGGGATAACTACGCGAGCTTTAATCGTTTCAGGGTAATTGGCTAAGCGGATGGAATTAGAGCCACAAAACGTGAAGCGTAGTATTCAAAGTTGAAGAATTGAAGAATTGAGAGTGTTCGGTAGCTCGAGGAAGAGAATTGAATGTTTAAAGAATGTTTAAATGATGTTTATGATGAAGAAGTGAAGATTAGGGTGTGTTTGGATGAAGCAAAATGAGATTGGAGGGGGTTTGGATACAAGGATTTGAAGAAAAAAGACTTTGGAAAGAAGTTGAAGAAACAAGGCGTAAGCTACACCTTCCATCTGTAGCTTACTAATGAATTACAAGGTAAATGGAGCTTTTTCATGTGGATTTCATTAGTAAGGTACAGTGCTGATCTGTAAGTTACAGCTAAAGAAAGCAATGCTGGTAGATTGACTGAACTGTAAGCTACGGCTCCTATCAGTACCGTACGGCTCGCTTAAGAGCAAAATTAGATAAAGGTTGTTTTTCAATAATAAAAATATTCTTATCAACCCTAGTTGCCTCCTGAGCCTTCTTGGACGAAAATAATCTATCTTTTGGAGCAATTTGGAGCTACAAATATCATTGTTCATCCTGATTCATCCTTACTTTCAGTTTGCATCAACATGTTCAGTATTATTATTCATGCTTTTGAGTTGTTTCTTGTTACCATGAGCGGCTAAACATCTTTGTAATCACCTCCGGGTGTATGGTGTATTTGTGAAACTTTAACTCTTGTTTGATTTGGTTTATGGATTGTTTTTCATTTAGTTGAAGAATATTTGTGGTTTTTATCATTTAAACGATTCACTTGTTTTCAATTGCTTATCTTTTTATCATTCACATCCGGTTTTCTTGCATCGTGAGTAGTTTGATAATTGGGTGGTTAAGTGATACTTGCGGGTTGGTAATTGAATTGTACAAGTTATTATTAAAAACTTGTGTTCGGTTATCACTTGATTTGAACCGTCCAACAAAACTATGTCTATGTAGTGTCCAATCATTTAAACAAGGGTAGAGTGAAACATTGAACCGGAAACCTAGAGGGGATTACTTCTTTAATATTATTGTTTACAACTTCTTAAATTCATTTGTTTAAAATTTTAAAACAACAACAAATCAAGTAGACGTTAATTTTATTAGTTAAGTTACAAAACTACTCTTTCCACCAATTCTCTGTGGAGACGGCTCACTTACACTTTACTGCTTATTTTCATTATTTTTTTATTGACCCAACGACATCGATCAGAATCCAATCTTTTGGACCAAACTGTCATTGTTTACACCATTACCTTAACTCAAATATTTCAACATTACAAGTTAAAGACTTGGTTTGATTTACACACTTGTGAGGTTACTTCGGTCATAAAAACAAGGAAGAAGCTAACAAGGCTTGCAACAAAGATTTTTACCAAAAATATGGATGTTGAACTTGGAGAATCGTTGAGAGGATTTGGAGATTTGGAAGTGTTTTGAGAGTGGTGTAAGAGATTAGAGGTGTTAGACAAGAGTATTTATATGTGAGATATTAAGGTTTAGTAGAGTGTTAGTTGGTTGGTGGTGGTTGGATATTAAATGAATAGGTAGCTGAGAGTTAAAAGTGGGTGAAAATATTTAATGAAGGTTGTTAGTATTGGTAAATGTTTATAGAAAATGTTAATAAATAAAAACTTTTATAAATTATAAATATTGATATCAATCAAGGTATATATGTATGTATACGTGTATGAAATGGATAAAACGAGAGTATATAAAAATTCTGACGGTTTTATTTATCACTGAATCTTAGTTACAACAAGCAGAAAAATGCGGATATTACATGTGGCTTGAGGCGCTAGAGTCCAAGACAGAGTTATCAGGCTGGTTGAGAGACAGAGTCTAGAGAGCCTGAGCAATGTCGGTGAATGTAAAACCTACAGTGTAGGCTTGAGATGGACGAGGACCGAGTATACCTGCGTCAGGAGTGGAGTTAGGCCTGGAAGTGGATGGATAGGGGCAAGATGGCTGGCTCATCAGAAACTGCCAGAGAAAGAGTGTGCCAGCCCATTGAGCTCCCCATGGGTTCTATGCCCAGTTTTGATTAAAACCGGCTGGGGCTTGGTTTGAGTTGGAGCGTCTACCACAACGAGAAGAAGTCCGGCCTCTGTCACGACCTCGTTGCCGGTCAAAGGAAGAAGATGCCGGTGGTCTGTTCCGATATAATAATTACAAATCATTGTCATTTATAAACTATACAAATCATGGCTAAATATATGCTATTACTGATGAAGGAAGACAATACTATTTCTTTTTTTAAGTTGACTGAAAAGTTAGTGTTTTGAAATTTGCTACAAGGAGTACAGCACATCATAAACTTACTGTGATTACATCACTAGCTACTACTAAGTTATCATTTAGTATAAGGGGAACGGGTGCTACCTGAATTGAAAAAGGTACCCACTACCAGCACGTTAATACCGCTGGAACCTATGCTGATAGTGGTCCCGTGAACCATTTTGCTAGTCTGTTTACCGTGCTGGTAACCATTTTTATTTTATTTTTTAATTAAAATAATTAAAATTTTTTATTATAACCGTGTGTTTTATCACTTTTTTTGTTATTGTTTTTTATAATTTAAACCGTGTGTTTTAAAAATAATAAAAATAAATTAAAACAAAATTAAATAACAAAAGCATAAACATAGTTCATTAAATATTAAACATTAATAAAAATACATCAAAAAAAATAAATAAAGCTTAAAGCTGCCGCATGAGGTGCCACGCCTGGACATGGTCAAATGTGCCGTGGTAACGACTCGCATAGGTCGCCTGGGTCATCTCCACAACAATCTCCGCCCCAATGCCCGGGTGGCGGCTCATTGTGCGCTCGTACAATGTCGTCCACCGATCACACTTGACGTTTAGATCGGCCCATTTTCTTTGCAGACTCTCGATTGTGCGGGCTTGGGCCGTTTGGCTGATTGAAGTCACCCAAAACAGGGTCCCAGAACCGTGTGTCCTTGCCACCCGAGCCTTGGCGGCGTTGGCGCTGCAAGAATGGGCAGTTTTGTGCGTCTTTGATGCACACAACCAGGGCAATTTCTTCATTTTCTGTCTAATGGGTCATTTTGAAGGGTGTGGGTGTTCTTGATGTTGTGTGGATTTGAATTGTGTTTTCACCACCGTCTATTGGGTCTGCTGACCTGGAGAAGAACAGATGATTGGAAAGCCAAAATATACTACACAATTGATCCTTAATAAGAACAGCATTTACAAGTTACTTCTCCCAAAAGAATGTTGACCCTAACATCTGCTGTACCCTAATAACTGTTGGAACAACTGCTGCTTACAAAGGTCTGATGAAGAACAACTGCTAGAGAACAACTGCTGATCAAAGGTCTGATGAAGAACAACTACTGATCTAAGTACTGAAGACTAAAGGTCTGTTGGAGCCAACAGCACTTAGGCTCCAACAAACGTTACAAGACCATCAGAGGTTTCCTATCAGCTGTTTGCTTATCAGAGGTTTCTATGTAACAGTATTTGTGTCATCAGATGTTTTATGTTGTTATTCTGTTAGAGGTCACTATCTTAGGTGACGTCAGCCTAGGTCATCAGTAGTTTAGATTGTCTATAAATAGAACAGTGCATGTACTGATTCTATTATCACTCAAAACATTCTCTTAGACAAACTTACACGAGTGATCAGGCTGAGGGGGAGTAATTGTAATCGTTTGTAATCATTCGGTTATATGAAAGCTTTCGATTCAAAAACAATTATTCTCTTGTTTTGATTTACAGTTTATCATTCCGCTGCACTTTCCATTTATTGTTTACTTCTTTCATTACTCATATTACTTAAACAATCAAAACAATCAAACTCAAATCCTAACACCGTCGTATGGTGGTTTATATAGTAAAAGATCCAACCGTATTGCATGTAAAATTAAAGTTCATCTGACGGTTAGATGAGTCCGATTTTAATAGAAATAAATATTTTTGACCATGTTGGGTGAAGACGTTTATGAGAAATTAAATCGTGCTGAAGGTTTGGTGATAAAATTTATAAAACCGTGTGAATTTAAAAAAAAAGTTATTTTGTATTTAAATGAAAAAAAAAAAGAATCAGTGGAGTGCTACCTTCAAAAATGTGTTTCAGTGAAGTGATGTGGCAATGTATGATTGGTTAAAATCAGTTAAACGGAAAGTAAAACTACATGCGCCCCTTCCTCCTAACATATTATAGAATATTTTTTTTAATTATTTGATATTATTTTGTTATACTTAGTATGATAATTTATACCTTTATTTGAGAATAGATGATAAATGGCTAATAGATTTTTAGAAATTAATAATAATAATAATAATAATAATAATAATAGTAATAATAATAATAATCTATATCTATATCTATTTCAAAGGGTTAAATCATATATGACACTCATATAGACATTCTTACTTTTGAGAGTGTGGCATTGAGTTATTTTAAGAAAAAAAATTAAAAACAAAATTTGATTTTTCTCTCTCATGTTTCCTCCCATAATTTTTAAACGTTAATATCTTTTATATACGAGATTTTTTAAAGAAAAAATTACACCAAATTAACGAGCGTTTTATTATCTTTCCAACGAGTACCATATTGCTATATAAATCATCATCATACTCAATTAATCCCACCTATAGCAAAGCTAAGGTAGGGTCTGAGGATGGTAAGATGTAGACAGCCTTACCTCTACCCCTAAGAGTAAAGAGGTTGCTTCCAATGAGACCCCCGGCTCAATGTGGTTTGGTATCAAGCCTTGGACATAAGGCACAAAACACTTAGCAATCGGGACAAACCCGATCAGTGCATGTACCCCTTTATCTTTTGGCTATCAACGCCACCACATGATGCATGATTAACCGTCCGTCGTTTTCACGTTATTTTCACAAAATTAGTAAAATAACGTTAAAACTAGTGCAACTTTACTTTTGCCCCCCAAGGGCCACACATATATACATCATAGTGCTATATAAATAACGGAGAAAAAAACGACTATTTTTTTGTGGGGTTTCGTTCATACAAGAAAAAAACACAAAGTGTGCAGGTTATTCATTATTCATGTATAGGCAAGTCATTAATTATGTTCAAACCAGTAAATATGAATATATTTACAACATGTGTTAGCATTGGAGTTCATTTTAGGTTAGGTTTAATATTAGAGTTATACATTGTTTAAGGTTAGGCGTTAACATTGGAGATACATTGTTAATTGTTTTAGGTTAGGTGCTACCCGAAGCTTTCCTGCATGTAATTATAAAGTGCATAAGTATATTTCATTTGAAAAATTGATATGTCAAATTTGATTTCTCAGCTTTGGGACACTCCCGGTTTATAAATCTAGTAATAAAAATATGTCCACTAGATCGAAAATGGGGCCAAAGTCCTTGGGACATGACACGTTTGTCCTTCAAGATGTTAAGAGATTTCAATAACTCTATAAATAGGCACACCTTATACACATTTTATTCACCATTAGGAAATGAGAAACATGATCACAGTTTCTCAAGGTGTGAAGGACTCGCATGAGTCGGTCACGAGAAAAAGAAACCTTTTCAGAGGTTGTACATGGAGGACTCTGGATATTCAAGTAGGCATAACGATTTTAGTTATACACTTTCTTGCACTTTTCGCTCCATTTACATTCACATGGGGTGCATTCTGGGCAAGCTTTGCCAAATATGTGTTGTGTGGAAATTTTGGTATAACTTTGTCGTATCACCGAAACCTATCACACAAGAGTGTCACATTGCCCAAGTGGCTTGAGTACACCTTTGCTTATCTGGGAGTCCTTGCTTTTCAGGTTGGTTAATTATTTGTTTCATTCATGCATGTATTCTTTAGTTTCCATAATGAATTGAAAATTTAGTTTCTCATAAAGGAACAAGTGTACTTCCACTCTTTTTTTGAGTCACTATATAAGACATGCTCGGTTTCTGTGCAGATAAAACACCAAACGAAATATATAGTACTTATGTTTTGCTTTCTTGGCATTTTTGTGTGTGACTAACGCCAACTCTATTGTAGTGATTTATACAAACTCTAATGTGTTCAAATATATAGCGGAATCCTATATTTTGGGTGAGCCTCCATAGATATCACCATCAGTATGTTGATTCCGAGAAAGATGCACACTCCCCAATATTCGGATTTTGGTTTAGTCATATGGGTTGGATCTTTGATAGCGGCTACATTCTTGAAAAGGTACTTTGTATGTTCGTGTGCCAAAATGGTAAAAATAATCTCTTGGCGAATTATCATGTTTATTTATTTATAAGTTCTTTTTTATATCACAGTATCAAGAGCGTAAAAATGTGGAGGATTTAAAGAAACAAGCATTCTATAGATTCATAGAAAGAACCTATATATTGCATTTATTTGCATTTTCTGCCCTTGTTTATGTTTTCGGTGGATTTACATACCTCGTTTGGGTTGTGGTAAGAATTTATATGAATATTTTTCAACTTTGTGTATCAAACGGAGATCGAGTAACTTATGTGCTCAAGATATGTAGGGAGTTTCAACCACATGGTTATATCACACGACTTTTCTAATTAACTCAGCTTGTCATATATGGGGAAACCAAGCTTGGAGCACTGGCGATCTTTCCAAGAATAATTGGCAAGTTTTCAAGAAAATAAAAATAATATATATATATATTATTTGTTATGTTGGTATTTACATGCTAATTAATAATCATGACTTCATACAGGTGGGTTGCACTGATTTCTTTCGGTGAAGGGTGGCATAATAATCACCATGCATTTGAGTTTTCAGCTCGACACGGGTTAGAATTCTGGCAGATTGACATGGGATGGTATACGATAAGGTTTCTTGAAGCAGTAGGCTTAGCCACCAATGTCAAATTACCAACTAAGGATCACAAACTTAAGAAGTCATTGGCTTCTCTTAACAAGTTTAAGTGATTATAGCATAAATATGCATGTGTTTATGCATAAAACTTTTAAAGCCTACGTATTAAGAATAAATGCATGTGTCTATCACTGCTTCCGTGTGCTATGTATGTTTGTATTACTTGTTTTATTATGTAGTTTCAATATCTGGATTTGCATATATATGTCTGTCGTTGCTGTATGTGTACAAACTATATTGAGTTTGGATTTGTAAATGCCTGTGAATGCTTCACGTTTTCTTATCATAAACTCTCATTATCAACTAATATGAAGGATGATATTCTTTAAGTTTTGCAAGGGTATGTTTATAATTATCATAGCTAAAAATTAATTATTTATCAGATAAGGCAAAGTATTAAAACATAACGATTATATAAATATCAAAAATACAAAATGGACATATTTATTACTAGTTTATATCCAGGGAGTATCCCGTTGTTGTAAAGTCTAACATGACGTAAAAAAATCTTAAATGTATGATTTGCATAAGAAAAATTCAACTAAACACGACTGCAAAGAAAAACTATCATTTCGACTGTTATCGTATCCTCTAACCGCCTAATACGCTATCATCTCAATTATATTGGTCCCCTATGAATTTGATTCCTATATTAGCCAACAGTGATTATAATAGAATACCACTACATAAACTAAAGTAAAGACATAAACTTAAATTTAAAACAAAACTCAAATCACGAATTGTCATCACCACTATAACATCAATTATCTCTAATCAAACAAAGAAATATAAACCATTTCGATTGTTACCATATCCCCTAACCACCTAATATGCTACCATCTAAATAATATTGGTTCCCTATGGATTTGATTTCTATGTTAGCCAATAAAAATTACAACAAAATACCACTCCATAAACTAAAGTAAGGACATAAACTTAATTCTAAAACAAATCACAAATCACGAATTGTCATCATAACTATAACATTAATTATCTACATTCTAAACAAAAGAAATATAAACTATTTTGACTGTTACCGTATCTTCTTCTCCCCTTTTCTGCTTTTCTTGACTCAAACAAAGCAGTCCAAAAAAATGTAATCAAAACAATAAAGATTCCTACATATTCCATATTAATTAATATCTTAATGGATCATAAAAGGACATAAAGATTAAAACCCAATAACAAACATTAAAACCTTTAAGTTAGGAAAACATCGCGGAAAACGCGCAAACATAAAAAAGATATATGAAGCTGATCTAAAAGTTGGGGTAGAAAAGGACCTAACGTATCATAATAACAATAACAATAACAATAACAATAATGTCATCAAACCTTGGTGCCACCATCAATAAAAGTGGGTGAAGATAACTTTGCATAAACATCCATTTTACAAAGACTATCACAAAACTTGTTATCATCAAACACCCTTGTAATAAACAGATCATAATTTTCAGGCAGTTTAGATTCCAAAACAAACTCAGCCAATGAAGCATCATGAAAGGCACGTTTAAGAGATGCAAGTCTACAAATCTCCTATGGGTTTAAGTGTAAGGTCAAAGAGGATTGACAAAGCCAGTTTTGATCCTTAGTCTTAATCATATTCTACATATTTTGTTAAGTGTAGAAACTGTTAAAGAAGAAGAAAACAAGTACTGAAGAAGCTTATACAAAGTGCTGAAGACAAGTTCTGAAGATGAACCAGACAAAAATCTTGTCACACCCACAAATTCCACTTGCGGGGTTTTACCGCGAGGCGCGTGACATGCCAGGATCCAAGTCAACGATCACAATAAACAAACACTAAATATATAGAATGAGACCAAAACATTATGCTTTGAGCCATAAACCAGCAGCGGAAGCATTTCTTGTTTATAACCAAAAGGCATATTACAGTTTACAAAACATTGTTTATTATGCGACAAGACTCTAGACGCTGTGTAAGACTTCGTGCGCCTACTCCATTAACTGCTACCTTAACGACCTGAGAAAACATGCCAAAAATGTCAACATATGATGCTGGTGAGTTCACAGATTTTTATGAAAGAGTTGTTATAAGTTTGAAAGATCATATCCGTTACTACTAGATTATCAGAATGTTAGCTAGACGTTAAGTGTTTTTACTACTACGGTTGGGAACTCATTACTAAACATGTACCAATGTTGAAACCAGCCCAGATTGACTGGGTTGCCGATGCCTCGGCAATCCCGAAGTTAGAGACAATATGCACCCGCCCGGCATCCCCGCCGTCGAGTGGGGTTTGTGAGGCCCAATAGATCTATTCACATTTCCCTCGTTGTGCAACCCGCACATTCATGGTTTCCCCCTGGGACTTCAAAAAACGCAGTATAGTAATGTAAAGTAACCATAGTATAACATGACCTTTAGTAAGTAAGTATGTAGCATGTTTCTCCCCGAAAGCAAAACAGTAAAAGCGGGGCTGTGACACTCACCTTAGATTGCGTTACTTGAAAACAGTTAAATTAGTAAGCTATGATAGCCCCAAATAGCGGCGACCTATCATAAGATGTATATAAGTACCCAGACTAATGACCCGTAGGTTAACTAGTCCCGAATGTCCAGATCGTAACCATGTACGTTTGAAAACACCTTTGACTGTTAAACCGACTGTACCAGACAAGACCCGACATCCCATTGGTGACCCGACATTCCATGTGTTAGCCAAATACAAGATATCATGCAACATATGTAGTTAAACACTTAGCACGCGCAAGAGTTCACTAAGTCTAGCATAACGCTAAATGAATGCATAAACGAGTCCGAACAAGTGTTACTAAGTCACTAGGCATGTCACGGGGTTCCTATCATGTTCCTAGGTGTTAAATCATGTTTCAAGATGTCAAAATACACTTACAACAGCAGCACACGCGATTAGGAAATTAACATGCAATTAGGAAAAGTCAACTGGTGATTAGGGATGGTCAACATGCGATTAGGGGTGTAATCGCCCCCTATTATAGGCGATTGGGGTGTAATCGCATGACTAAGGTGGCGATTAGGACCCTAATCGCCCCCTGTAGTGCTGCCCCGAAATCTCGCACGTTAAACCCTCCAAATCAGGTCCGAAACATGTAAAAACACCCAACATCAAACCTAAACCATTAACCAACCCAACAGCAAACCTAAACCATTAACCCCAATTTATCACTGCTCTAACACCCTTTGTGCAATTATTTCCAAAAAATGGCAAAGTACTAGGTTTCATTAACTATGCATATCTTTCCTTAAATGGCAAATAATCAGATTTCACCACCTACAACCTTGCAAATCATCATCCCTCTGTTATAATACCCTTCTAATGTGAATAGTAACAACAAAAAATCATCAAATCATATCCTAACATCCTAAATCTTCAAGAATCATCCAAATGGGTCAAAATGCATACTTTCATCAAAACACAATAATAATAGCTCAAATCCTTAGGAAAACATCCTAATAACTCCTACACATCAGAAGTACATCAATTTCATGGAAACATTCATGTTTTGACCATTAAAAATCGTTTCTTGCATGAATACTTCACATAGAGCATGTATAAAGGTTTAGACTTGTTTTAGAGACTCATTTCAAAGGTTTTTAAAGACACAAACTTGGTAAAACAAGGTCTGGACCTTTGGGAACCAAAACATTAACTATACAAAGGTTTGGGATGAAGAACACACATTGGATTTTGTTAAAGAAAAGAGTGTAAGCTTGGAAATGGTGGGTTTTGAAGCAAAACGAGTTCCAGATGTGTTTTATGGTGTGAGGGAGGCTTAGGATTAGTTATGGTTGCATAAATGATGTTGCACAAGTTAAGGCTTGTATTTATAGGTGTTTTTACTCGTCAACATCAGAACCAGCGATTACAATGCTGCAACAGGCGATTAGGCTCCTAATCGCCTATAATGACACGCGATTAGGGCCTAATCGCCCCTTATTATTGGCGAGTAGGCTAATCTCCTGTTCCTAATCACGTGCAAATCCTCGTAATCGCCTCCAGCATGCAGCTTTGGGTTTTCGGCGCGTTAAACACTATTTTAACACATATAAACACGTATTCACATACCGACAAGTCACGTAATGATTATAAACACATAATGCATGATAACGAACACATTCACATCCGTTCACCAATTCCCGGGACTCGAGACTTGCGTGTGTGCGTTAAACTCGGTGACTCCACGAATCATCAATCCTTGTACACATGGTTATAGACCGACTCCCAATGATCCTGTGGATCATTGTAACGACTCCCGATGATTCCCCGAACTATCGTAACGACGCAACTGACCCAGTTAAGTATGTAATATGCATGACTCGCTAAGGTAGACTTACTAGTTTGATCAATGTTACTAACCTGAGTTTGTCGGGTGTCACACATCTGAAGAACAACTTCTGAAGAATTACTCATCAGAAGTTTGTACTCATCAGTACTTCTGATAGAAGCTTCCCACAGCCTTATACTTCTGTAGTTTTAATATTATATTAGTTTAAGTTACTTTATGTACAAGTTCCAATACTACAGCATGATGTATTATTATTATAATTGTTTCAAGACTTCCCTTGTACGTATTACTCAGTCTATAAATAGATGGGTTCATCCCTCTATTTTAGACAAGATTTTGTAGTAACATTTCTAATATATTTGAGAATCATTTCAAAGCAACTTATTACTGTTTTATTCATTAACTACTTTAGTTCTGCATTCAAGAGAGAGTAATAACACCTATTAAAAGTGATACGTTAACATAGAACAATTATTACATTCCGTTGTGCAATTTACTTTGATAAATATTTACAACTGTTCATAGAAGAATCTGTGATAGATAAACAGTTTGGCTAACAAGCTTTATGATCCAACAATTGGTATCAGAGCTCTGGTTCATCTGATAACATATCAATCTAACAAATTGAGAATCAGACACAGGCTCTTATTGATATTCAATCAAGGATAAAAGTTCACTTTAAAAAAACATCCATCACTTTAAAAAATCATTGATCAACAAAACTTCTTAAAAATGGACCCTCATAATACTGGATTTGCTAACAAGCGTCCCATGCTAGTCAGAAATGAATATAACATCAGGCAGAGAAGGATGGCACATACTTTGTCGTAGGAAAATACTGGCTGTTGGAGGTTTGTCATGTGTAGACCCCATAAACCAGTAACAACAGATCTAGAAACTAAAGTTGAAAAGGCAAAAGAACCAAAAGACTATACTGATGAAGATTTCCTAAAACTTGAGCTGGATACTAAGGCTTTTTCAATGTTGGCAATGGCTCTCCTAAATGAAATATATGATGGGCTTTTACACTGTGAAAGTGCCAAAGAGCTGTGGGATTGCCTCAAAGAACAGTTTGGAGGAACTGATGAGGTGATTGCCAACACTAGAGAAATTCTGGCTCAACAATATGAAACATTTACTCATATTAGTGGAGAAACTTTAACACAACAATTTGAAAGATTTTCTTCTTTAATATCTGAGTTAAAATTAAATGGTCAGACCTACACAAACTCATCTATGTTACACAGATTTTTAAGGTCCTTACCAGAAAAATGGAAAACTTACTCTATAGTCCTCAAATCAGGACCATATTTTGACTCCCTTTCACTCATAAAACTACATGGGAGATTACTAACTTTTGAGAGAGAAATAAATCAAAAGAAAAAGTTGCAAAACTCTGGTAAAACTGCTGATGACTATATTCCAGGTAGTACAACACTTTTGGGACAAGACTCACCAACTTGTTCAAATGATTTTTGATCTTTTGACCACATTGACATAACTGCTGGGATCTCATTAGAAAGATCATATCCAGCTTGTGACAATGAATAAAATAGTCAAACTACTGATAACATGTGTTTCATTCTTGATGATTTAAAAACTTTCAGTAGTGATGACTTAGAAGAAATGGACATACTGCACCAACCGGCCATGTTAAGTATAAAAACTAACAAATTTTTCAAAAGGTCAGGTAGGAAATTTTCAGGACTGAACAATCAAACAAAAGTTGGTTTTGACAAATCTAAATTGAGATGTCACAAGTGTCAGAAGTTGGGACACTTTACGAGAGAGTGTAGAAGCTCTAGCTATAACCAACCACAGTCAGGAAATCAAGCTAACCCCAGTTACAATAGGAATATATGAACACAAGGAAGTGCTCATTTTGTGCAGGCACAAGCTCCCCAAATTCAATATGTGCCTCAAATACAATATGTACAGATGCCTACTCAACAACAGGGCCAACAACAAATGCCTTCCATTCCTGCTGCTCAACCTCCATAAGCTCAACAACCCACTCAACAAAGTCATTTCACTTCTGAGTATGTTGACTGGAGCAGTCTTCCCTATGACACATCTGAATGCAGTCTATATGCAAACAATAAAGTTTTTGACATCAATTGGGGAGAACTTGACAATGGCAGAAAGAACTTCGTTTATTTGAACTACTTCCCGACTCCTCGTTCATCAATGGGACTTTTGACCACTCCTCACTTTCTTTAGCAATCTTTCACGTGCCTAGTTGTTTAAAAGGCTTCTTTGTTTTTTCTTGATAATCATCTAGCGCCCTTGTCATCACATCTTGTAACATCCCAACCAATGGCGGAATCATCGAGGTGTCACGTAGTGACGATTGTTCAATAGCTCATGGACTAAAAGTGTAAATATTGATTCATTGTTTAAGTAGTTTATTACATTGAAATGATATACAAGATACAATGATTCAAACTAACAATCTAAACTGAAATACAATGAATCCAAAGTCTAAATATAAACTCCAAAAGCTAACAAGGCATCTCAAAAATAACCTGAAACATGTACCAAAATAGTATAGGTCAATACAAAAATGTATTGGTGAGCATACCCTGTTTTGAATACATATAGTATAAAAAGAGTTTCGCAATTCATGTGTTGTATACCGTTTGCAATTATGTAATAAGTAGTATCCGGGTCAAAATCAACCCTATGAAAGTGAAATGAGATTTATATATAGTATGCGCTATTGACAGTGGTAATGAAACACATAGCAATGACCAAGGTCTCTCAACAGAGTCACAAGGGGTATATACCATAGTACTATTCATTGAAATGCTAGGCCGCAACGGTTAATGATTTTTACAAGTCATAGATACACAAAGTAACACAAAGCAAACACATATGAGAGTTGCACTTAGTGAAAAGAAATAGTAATTTGACATAAGGTACATGAGTAGCCCCAAACAGTAAAATGAAAAAGGGGAAAGATATACTCACAGTTTTGCTAAGTGGTAAATCCAACAAAGTTCGTCACAAAAGGCTTGGGAATTCCAAAAAATTCAACCTAGACGTATAAGAATTCTAATGAGGGAAAAATTACTTAAAAGTCTAAGGTATCTAGGGTTCTAAGGCATTAGGGTGCACTAAGTTGATTTGGGGAATTAGAGTTTTGTGATAAATCAAATTAATACAAAATTTGTATATCAAAAACATGTGACAAGGTTTATAAATATGATTAGGTAATATATTTATTACCAATTGAATATCTAGTTAAGATGTAATTCCAAATAATTGGGACAAAGTAATTGAATTAATTGTTTTAAAACTATAATTGTAAATAATTACAATAATTAGAAATAATTGAACATTTAAATACAAGTTACACAAGTGAACTAAATGTTGATGATTATAACTTTCAAACATAAAAATATCTCTGTTTTATAAAACATTAAATTTATAAAACAAATTTTATATATATAAATAAGCATAAATATAACTAAAATACAAGATATGGCTCAAAAATGATATTTTTATGAAAAATAAATAAATTCTGATGAAAAATGATCAAAATAAGTTTTTCATAATTTTTCTGAATTTATTTGCATTTAAAACAGATTAAATGCATTTAAATCATATTTAAATGATTAAAAATAGGAAATCCAATAAAAAAAAATTGTTTTCTGTACAAATAAATTTTATTTCAGTTCTTCATGTCTAGAAATAATTACCCAAAAAAATTGAGATTTAAACCATTAAAAATGAATTTTTAATCAATTAAATATGATTAAAACAATTTAAATGAAAACAAATACGAAAATAATTTATTTTCCAGAAATTAAAAATATGATCATTTTCTTTATGGTGTCGGGAGTCTAAACCTAAATTTTTAAAATTTTTGGATCAAAAATGAATTTACTATGAATATTCTAAGTTTAATTGAATTTTATTGATTATATAAAAGTTTAAATATGAAAATAAAAAAACAAAAAAAAAAAAAGAAACAGGTCGGGGCATGCCTAGGCTCGAACCCGGGTACCCAACCTTGAACAACGCAAGCATAACCACTACACCAAGACACATTTTGTTGAAATATTTAATCCATAAATATATTTAACATAAACTCAAGTTTCCTCTTCGTCTTCCCCAAACTAACAACTAAGAACCCTAACCCTAGGTTTTCAATCGACCCTTGATTCGTAGACTCTATTATCATAAACTATAGGGCTTATGTTCGGAATGTTATGGAGAGTAAAACGGCACATAAAATACAAACTTACAGAGCATAAGGTAATCGTAAATGGGGCTGCAAGAACTGAAACTAAAACCAAAAATTATGAGGCTTTGGGACGATTTTGGAGCCGTTTAAAAGTGGGTTTTGAATGTGTTAAGGTGCAGAAACGAGTTGGAATGAACAATTTATATAATAAACGATTAATAATCTAGTTTTAATGTGTTTTATGTTTCCGGTCAGTTACATCTTGAAGACCCGATAATTACTCATAAAACAGCGTTTATGGACCTATTATGCATAGTAAATCGTTGGGTTTAAATGGAGAAACGTATTGAAATGATTAAAAGCGAATAAAAGTCATTAAAAACCCATATGTATGTGTCGTCGGAGTTACAGGTCGCCGGCCGGAATTTATTCCGGCGACCGGAAAAACGTGAGGGAGGGAGATAGATTTGAATTTTTGCAATGTTGACACAAATAGTCCCTAGACTTATAACCATGTTAGTATAGTAATTAACTTGGTTAAATTTCTTTTATAAAGTTTAACAAAACTAACAAAAATTTAACTTAAAACTTCTAGAATCTTTTAATTCCAAATAAACTAAAGTTTATGGTCCGAACATCTAAACGCTCAATACGAGTAGGACTAAAGGTGAAATTTCAAAATAGACGAATGACTAAATTGACAACATGCTACAAGATGAGGGTGACAATTGTCACACATCTACCATTGTGCAATTTCTTTTCTGGATCCGCTCCTATAAAAATAAAAATTACAAATATATTTAAAGGTCGAACAATGGTTTTATAAAATTATCAAACTAATATAAGGAAAATTAGTATCGCTTGAATGTAAAAGTCGTTGAATGAATTCAATTGCGTCAACATTTTACCCCACTTTGAACGAACTTGATGAGTGGTGCGATTGGAACCCCCAACTAGTTTGTTGTAATGCTTTAACACGATATTCCATAAACTACCAGCACTTTGTTCGTTTCCTTTCACCCGATTGACCGAAACATGTACGAATGCGTTCGCCACAACAACGTCTTCATCTTGACCCCAATCGGTTCGCCTAGCTCAACCACTAAATTTCCTTTTTTTTTTCTTTCCCTTTGGTCTTCTCGAACCTCAACATCTTCTCCAATCTGCTCGTCTTCTTCTTCATCATCATCTTCTTCTTCTTCAAACACCTCGAAAGAATCCATAACATCTCCTGAAAAGTCGAAAGTGGGAGGGGGTTGTGTGAAATATCCTTGTGTGTTGGGTTGGGGCTGTGTAGGCACGCTACCATGAGGAAAAAATTGCGTGTTGTATGTTGGGCTATAGAAATTGAGTGGGTGTTGTGTAAAATATCCTTGTTTGTTGGGTTGGGGTAGTGTAGATCGATATAGATCACCTTGATATTCCGGATTAAATGGACCACTAGCACGTCGGTTCGCATCTCGTGAGCTTGCATTGCCACCCCGAGGTTTAGCAGTTTTCTTGCTTGAACCAACAACTTTTGTTTGATCATCCATGGTGAAATAGTTTGGATGTAATAAAAGAAAGAATGGTTAAATGGTTTGGATTTGAAATGATTTGGATGAAAAAGTTATTGAGAAAGGTTTAAATATATATATACATGATTTGGATCATTTGAGAACCCACCATTTAGGGAGAGAACCAAGGAACCAGTGTGAACAGGTGATATTTTTTGTAAATATGAAGTGTGTCTACAAAAACCCCTCCATAAAAAAATTAATAAAAAATTTATAACCTAAAAAAAATAAAACACCAAAATGATTATTTAGTATTAATAATTCGAAAAAAATAAAAAAATAAAAATAAATGGCCGATATGACGTCATACGACGTCATCCCTAATGCACATGTGCAATTCGCTGTTATATATACAGAAATATACCGTATGCACATGTGCATTCACTTTTAAATCACACTTTTGAATGAATTGTCAATTACCATAATTAAATGATTATTAAATGAACGCGATACAGATATATAAGGGGTCACAAATCTTATTCAATGATCATTAAATGGACGCAATGTGAGATGTAAAATACACTCGAACTCGTCAAGTGTTTAGTCATGCATAATATAACATAAATTGAAAATAAAGCACATGTATGACAACAAACATGAATAAACTTAAAACACCTCTACATAAGAACTATAAAATAAGAAACGTGTACTGCATGCACATGTGCATTTCACTAATATAGTTAGATTTTTTTAGTAGTTTAACTTTCGGGCTTATTTTTTAGGTATGGTGGGATGGGGTGGGGTGGGGTGGTGGGTTTAGGTTTTTCGGTGGTGGGGTTTTAATTATAATCATGCACATGTGCATATGTCAATTTCATTATCATAACAATTTACCTACGCTAAAATAATAATTACAAACATAATCAACGTATCAACCACCAAATAAGATCAACCACGATATACATATGTGCATGCATCATCTTTCAAATAACAAACTTTTTTGTACCCATATGTTTTTATTATACAATCACATGTACTTTTTACTAAACAATCAATACAATAAAACAAATGATAACAGAAAAAAAAATATCCATATTACAAACCAACCATGTTACCACTAACCACCTACCTACAAACTTCTAATTATCTCACAACCTCACGTTCACCAACAATGTCCCTTTATATTGCTTATTTGTCCCATTTTCATCTTCTTCTCCTTTTACCTATCTTCTTACAGCACTCTTCACACCTCATTGATGCCTCATCTAACATCTCCCTTGTTTTTTAATCCGTCAACCTGAACATCGTATACTTCTCAAATTCATCACATTGTTCGTGTGTTTAAACAACTAATAATTAACATGAAAAATATACATATATGCACATATGCATATAAATCTAAATTGCTTAAATAAATATCAACGATCTTTTTTAACTTCATGATCAACGATTATGTCATCTTCCTCAATCCCATCTGGCAGCTTTTTTTGACCCTTTCTCCCTTGATTCTAAGACAAAAGTTACCTTCTTCGATTTTCCCATTTCTTTAACTATAAATAATAAACAACAGATAAGAAAACCAAAATTTCAATCTTAATGCACATGTGCATTAACATTACTTTTTTCATTACCACATAACATATGCACATGTGCGTTAGAATGAATGACCGTACTTATAACAAGAATTAGACCTTAATGCACATGTGCATTAACATTAACTCTATCATTACCATGTGCATCAATATAAATGACCTTAATGGTACATAATGCAATGAATACACATATTTGCAACTTATAATAAGATATAATTCAACTTGCTTTTATCAGTAATACGAAACACTACAACAAAATTCATCCCAAACTAACATATATAACATGTCATATTCTCAATTATAGTGGTAAACAATATATTCTAAAAATATGGATCGATTATTAGTTACTACTTCTCGGTTCTAAAACATTGAAATATGCAAATCTACAAATATATCACAAACTATGCTTCCAAAGACAAATTCATTATACTATTAAACCAACTTAATCGCCTGCGAAAAATGATCTTCCAACATATCATATTGTGAAATATATTATCTCTTGAGATAATTAGATAATTAAGCTTTACATGAAAATAATAACATTAATCCGTTAATCTAACATATATAACCAACACAATGCCATATCAATCATCTTCAAAACAAGCGATAAGTATATTTTAAATAACTAGTGGGAAACCCGCGCATTGCGGCGGGGCCGGTAAACCAAACAAAAATAAGTGAAAAAACATTAAATTCAAACACACGCGTGTCGGCGAGTTAACTTGCCATATTAAAAAAAAAGTTCAAAATTATTTTAGAAAAAACTAAGTAACGGGTCATCCCGAACGTGGTATTCTATGCCTTGTTCCTCTTCGGCTAGTGGGAGTTGGAAGAATATCGTTAAAATTAGTGAGAAGAGGCTGCCAAATGGTCGCTCGCTGCACAGTTATTTTGCAGGTTCTGTTGGTATTGGCTCTTCAGTTTCCTTTTGGGGCGATACTTGGTTACGCGAAATTCCTCTCAGGATTCTCTACCCAAATCTGTTCAGGTTAGAAGTGGATAAATGGGTTGTTGTGAGCAGCCGTGTTAAAGTCCATAATGGTATTAAATCTATCGATTGGGGCTGGAGGTCTGATCCATCTTCATAGGTAGAGGTCTCCGAGTTATTTCAACTGCTGGAGGATTTATTTGCGTTTCATTGGGAAGGGGGATGTGACACATGGAGTTGGAAGGGGGACCAGAGCGGTATTTTTTCAGTTCGATCAGCCAAAACGCTTCTTTATGAGGCCTATAACACGGTCAGTACTCCGACTATAAATTGGAAAGTTTGGGTTCCTCTTAAATGTAAGATTATGGTTTGGAGAGCTATTCGGGACCGCCTTCCTACCTGCGTGGAGTTAACGAAACGAGGTGTATATTTGCAAGATGATCGATGTAGTTTCTGTCAAACGGGTCAAGAAACAGCAATGCATTTGTTCACCGGGTGCGTTTTCTCATTTGAAATATGGAACAGAATTACGGCTTGGTGTCGATTGAGTCCATTTTATGCATTTGATGTGATAGATGTTCTAAACATGGCTGAGTCTCAAACCTTGTCGCATTCGGAAAGGTCTATTCTTCGTGGTATTATTTTCTCTGCTATGTGGTCGATATGGAATGAAGGAAATGCTCGTATCTTTTTACACAAATCCAAAAGACCGATTGAAGTGTTCGAGAGCATCAAGTCATCCTCTTTCTTTTGGTTTCGTCATAGAACTAGAATAAAAGATTTCGATTGGAAAAAAATGGTGTAATTACCCTTTGGACATGATGTAATCGCTTGTTTTTTGCTTGGGGGTCCTTGTTTTAAGGACCGCTTGTGGCTGTTGTGAATGAAAGTTACCTTATAAATATATAAATATAATATATATATATATATATATAACAAATTAGACGTTATATATCTATTTTAACAGTATTCAATGTTAGGATGAGGTTAATAAAATACCAATGCTTTGGTAGAATGTCAACATTAGCATAACAAATTAATTAATTATTAAAGAAAAAAGTCACCGAAAGATACTATAGGAGATAATCACCGACGATGATTCATGAAGAAAATATGTCTGAGATGATGAAAAGAAAGTGCGTAATTCGATTGTCGAAAGAACTCGTTAATCTGTGATGAAGATCTTGTGAACCTAATCGAAGAATACGATTTGGTGGTGGTGGTGCGGTGATGATTTGGTGGTTAGATGTTGTGGTTGCAGGGGTGGTTCATGGTGGAGATGAAGCTAGGGTTTGGATGATAAAGGGGGAAAATGATGATTGTGTTTGTTTCATATTTTTTTTTATTTCTTTTTCTCTTTATCATATTTACAAAATTACCCCATGTTTACATTGGTTCCTTGGTTCTCTCCCCAAAGTTGGTTCTCGTATGATCTCTACCATATATATATATATTTAAAAGCAAACGGTCATATTAGCATTTAATTGATTTTTATCAATAATACCATGGACATATGACCGTTCAAATTTTCCAAACCCAATCGGCATCACCAGGCCGAAAATCTTAGACGAAAAAACTACCCCTTGGGTCGGAACAGTGTAGCCTCTCGGCTAGTGAAGCCCATAGGCACTAGCCTCTTTTGCCCCCGTCCCCACCTTATTGTCATCCACTTAACTAACTCTATTCATTTGGAAAATGACGAGATTGGCCTGCTGACCAATCCATTTACGAATATAGCCCCCGGAGACCTCTCGTGGAGACGGTTCACAATTCCCAAACCGTCTAAGGCGTCTCCCGAGACGGCTTGAGTCCTAGCCAATAGCACAACGCCACGTCTTCGGTGACGTCTCCGGAGTCATCTTTTCCAGACATCTCCGGTAACGTCCCCGGAGACGTATTTTTTTTTAATTTTTTTTTTAACAAAACAACAAAAATACCATGAAAAACATAAAATAAACATAAGATTCATTCGATTAATAAAAACATAAAATAAATACATAATTTATTACAAAAGTTAAATAAGCTACGCGTTAAGATGATCCCTCATCATTCGCCAAGCAGACACGTGTTTGAATTCTTTGCACTGCTTGGATTGATACTCTTTTTTGGTATATCTGATTGTGACGTCTTCGGGCATGTCTGAAGGTACCACTCGAAGTATTCGATAGTGTTACCCGTTGAATAGCTGAGACTTCGTGTTCAAATCGTTGCATTTACGGCTAAGTGAGTCGATGGTTCGGTCAGAGCCTCCCACCAACCGATTGTATTCATATAAAATATGGTACCACTTGTTTGTTTGGTGTGGGCTATCTTCGACATGTTGCCACGCTGATACTAGTGCAATTTTTTGTTCCTCCGTCCAACGTTGGGGTATCATTTTCTTTTGTATGAATGAGACAGTGGTGGTAGTGGTAGTGGAGGAGTCGGACGGAGAATGGTATATATAGGGGGGACGTGGAAAACTGAACCGTCGAACAAGTCTCGGGAATCAGCAGAGACGAAAACACCCGAGACGTCTCGGGACCCACGAGAAGACTCCGGAGATGTCATGGGTAGACGTGCAGCAGACGTGGCGTTTCCCTATTGGCTGGGACCCCAAGCCGTCTCAGAAGACGCCTCAGACGGCTGTGGAAATGTGAACCGTCACCACGAGACGTCTCCGGAGACTATCTATACTATATTATAATGCATGAGGCAAGGGTATTTTAAGATACCTAAAAATTAAGAACTTTATTTTCATTAACAACCCTAAAATGAGGGTAAAATAGTCATTTAAACACTTTTACACTTTAATACCTCATTTTAGTTACTTTAACTCCCTTATTTTTAGTTAGTGGTTACCTTTTTTCCCATCCCCTTGCAAAATTATAATTTTTTATTTAATTCTATTATAACTTTTAAACTATTATGTTTTAAAAACATTTAAAGGTACCATGATGACCGACTCATTTTTCTCAATGCCTCGATGTTTGTTTTAGTCAATTTCGACATGTGTGGATTAAAATGTACATGTGAGTCATGTATCAATGTACAAACATAATTAACATAATCACTAATTCTTTATATTAAGTACATGCATATGTTTAGTAAAGGAAAAAAACCGGTAGAACTTTCAAATTTTAAAGCAAATGTTAGTTTTCTTTTTTACTATTTTTGCTCTCTTTGACTCAGGAGTTCCTCAATTATCTCTTACGGTTGTACACTGCTTCAGGGTTTTCACATGTTGTTAATAACCAGTTTCTTCATTCGACTTCTCCTTTTTCACACACATAAAAAAATGTTTCAAGTTTTTCAGGGTTTTTTTTTTTTTGCTCTCTGATGTTTATCTTACATATTTGCAGGTTTGGGATTTAAAGACTACGAATAAAGTGTCCTTTGGCTGTCTTAGTAGGTGGGTGTTTGTTTATATATTTCTTTGGGTTTGTAGTCACTCTGGATCATAGCTAGCTGGTTTGCATTTTTTGTCCATTATTTAATTTTATGTATAATGATTCAAGCTAAATCTATGTTAGTTTGAGCCAACAAAAATTTGCTTTGCTCAAAATAGAACTACAAAACCAGGGGTAAGTCTTATTCTTCATAACCAGATAACTATTTAAGCTAACATTTATGTGTAGCATCATTTTTATACATCTTCCCATTAACTAGCTTATCAAAGGTACTCCATGAGCATAAATCGGCACTTGCTTCGATAGGGACGTCCTTAAGCCAAAACCAGCACGAGTTATTGCAACATAAACGCCCATGAAAGTCATGAAACACTAGGGTAAATGAACAAAACTATCTTTCATTTGGTACATTAGTTTTATAAATTTCTTTTGTGGCGTCTTATGTTAACTTGCAAACTAATTCTTACTTTATATAAAATCAAAGGCTAAACGGAGACCCATGTCGGGTAAATGCATATCTTATACAAAAGTGACGCTTTTTGTTGTATGTGAATACTTAAGTCGTATCTGTTAATCCCACCATCATGAAAGTCATGTTTAGTTTGTGTATTTGAAGCCTTAGTGCATAATTTTCGGTCTGATGTTGGATTTGACTAAACATGAAATGGAAAGTTAAACATGTGCAATGGCATGCAACATGACATGGTTGTATTTCCACTCAGTATATGGGTTGAAGCTGGTATAAGTTCACTCAGTATAATGGGAACAATTGAATTAGATTTTAGTTGGTTGGTGTATTCTGACTCTTACATTAAGTTATACGGGTCAGAATGGGTTCTTTTTATCCATTAAAACTTTTTTTCCTCAACCAAAATAACCCATTTTGATCCAAATCCGATGGAATCAAACCAAAATAACTTGTGTTTACCTGAAACCGTTTTGACTCGAACCCATTTTGACCCAAACCAAAGTGACCTCTTTTTGAATCGACCCGTTCATATTTTTTATGATTCCTGATTGTTATGGTTAAATTTTTTGTTTTATAATATTACTCTATTTGTTTAGACTAACTTCTTTGGTTGTTTATATAAGATTTATGCATGTTATTTATATCAAGACCTGTGAAATAAAGAAATTAAAAGTAAAGTGATATATTTAAGTAAAAAAAATCCATCTAATAATCAACCCATATTTGACTCGATCTGTTTTGGCTAACTAAGAATATGCCCCCATAGCGAAAAATGTATTGTATTCCCCACTAATTGCATTCATTAAAAACATATATGGGATGACTGTCACATTGGACATTGACTTTTTATATGATCATGAATCATGATAACTCTTGTCTCATCCTGTCCTGACGGCAACTTTTCACACAAATTCATTAGGGGTGGTTATTCTTTTTAGGATTTATGTGTACTTGTGTGGACACCATGATATTCAATCTTTTTTATTATTTTATGTAGGAACAAAGTGAAAATACTTCAACAATTCTGTGAAATGTAGTTGATATACATTTTCAAAGGTTATTATTATTGTTATTATTTTAACATTAACTCACTATTTCCAATTCTTAATAATTGGATGCATGATATGTGGATCTTCTTAATAGTGTCCCTTTTAGTTTCGAGGTGACATCAAAGCTTCATGCTGACATCAAAGAACATTTCCAAATAGCTTAATCTAAATTTTCATTGAGACCATGAGCCTTGCCTAAGATGGATTGTAAACTTCACCCATTTGATGGAAATCCATGAGTTTTCAATTATACCTAGGGTCAAAACTTATGTTTAGATGAAGCCTTTGCACCTCACTCAATTGTTTGGAAGGTTTATGTTTATATATACACATGGAAGTGATTGAAATGGGCAAAAACAAGAATATAGAAGAATTGTTTCAAGTAAAACTTAAAAGCCAAAGTTTGGTTATTACCTGACACATCGTAAAATTTTGGTTTGAAACCGTAAGATTCTGGTTGTATTTCAAAATCTACTGTGAACACCCAATGTTTACAGACCTGGGTAAACTATGAATCCTAACGATACAGTTGTCCTTTTAAACCTTTTAACGTTCATTTGTAATTTTACGAATTGGGCAAAGTGTAGACCGTAAATTTACGGTTTCGTAATTCCAAATTTCTGGATTTATTACTGAACTTTATTGTTGGATTTTTAGTGTTTTATTGTTAGTAATCATCATAAAGTATTAGGCCATTGATATGAACTTACTTGGCTTTTACTAATCTTTATCTTTTGAGTCAAGCTATTACAGGCAAAGCAATTCGGATGGACGGGTAAGCGAAGCGAGTCTCAAGATCGAAGTTAAACAAATACTTGGGATTTACCCGACATGTATAATCCCACTCTAAGAGTCAAAATTATGATGTGTTCAAGTTAGAATCCTATCTCCATACTTTTTTATGAGGTATAATCCCCCCGAATTAAAGGTTTTTGTTCTTCCCTCAAACCATTTTAAAGCTTTTGATCCTATTTCCATACTTTTTTATGAGGTAAAGCATGCCAACAAACTTCTTTCCTGTTTTATTAGGGCGGATGTGCATTTTCTTGCTTTCTTTCTTTCCTTGTATGTTATGTAGTATGTGTAACTTGTTTCTTTGTGCTGCTATGAACAGGAAGTATTCTATACTATTTAAACATGATGCAACTGTTGGATTTCCGGCTGATATACTTGCAGAAGAAGAAATTGATGATGGGGTGGTTGAGTTGTTATGGAATTGAAGTATTGACATTTGCTTATTGATACGGTGCACAAAATCAACAAGTTTTGAGTTCCTTTTCAGCCACAAAATAGTTACCCATGGAGTGGTAGCTTTATGAATATGATAAATATGATACGGATTGAATTTTTCTACTTGCTTATTCAAGCTACGGTTTTACATGTTTTCATTTGTTAATTGTTACAAAAATAACTACACAATCATGTTCAAAATAGTCGTTCCCGCCGCATCGCGCGGGTTTCCTACTAGTATTCGTAAATGGATTGGTCAACAGACCAATCTCGTCATTTTCTTTTTTTTTTTTATCGTTGGCATTTTTGCCCATTTATTTATACATATTAAAAGCTTATTAAATGGGGCCACCATCTCCCTCAGGCTCTCAGCCAAGCATGAAGCACGACCACCAGCTCCAGACACCGCCGCCTACGCCAATATCGAATGCAGCCGCTCATTTCCAGCCACCATCATCACACATTGGCGGACAGCAAGCACAAAGGACCTCGTTGGGAGAAAATGAACATCTCTCGATTTTTGGGAAGCAAACAAACAGACCACTACCACCATCACCAACCGTGGCTTGAACACATATAACGAGACCATCGGTAGGTCCCGTTCAGATCTCGCCTTCAACATTGTTGTTCGATATCGTCGAGATCTCAACAAGAAAAGGGGAAGATTGATGATGATTCTGTTGGTGTTCATTGCTTTGCCGCTGCATATCACAAGTATTTGTAATATCATAAGTATTTGTATTATATGTATAGTCCTTAATTTAATTTGTGTGTATTTAGAGCGATATGAATAAACTGTTTATGAATTGTTCATTTTGTCCCTCATATAATTATAATCACTTGGAGATGTATTTTGATTAAAAAGAGTTTAAAGGACCGGGTTCGCGTTGTTTGAATGAAAGTTTATTTCAAAAAAAAAAAAACACTAAATTTTTTCTGTCATATCAATAGTAAAACGCTAGAGCCCACATATATAAAATGATACGCATCCAATCTAGCCATTTTATCATTTTAAAGGTGGATCTATGCCTAATCCATAAATAAGATAACTACTTGATTTCCTCCATTAACTTTTGAATCCTTACTATTTTCAAATTTAACTAGTGTTTTATTTCGCCTCGCGTTGCTGTGGTATCAATTCGACGTTTCAAACTTGAGTCGATACCGTAGAGAGAAAGGTGATAAATGATAATGTAGAGAGAAAGGAGGACGCTATGTGATTTGCGGCCGTCAACTATTGGCGGCAACGGTCATCTAATCTACAGTCGTAGCTCTTCGAATGTAGCTCTGAGTAGTCTCCATGGTAAAATCCTAAAAATATTTTTTTGAGCTTTTAAATATGATTAGTCTCAATGCTTAACAAATTCTATTTGTTTTTTTATGTCTATCTAGTAGCTTTCAAGTTTTGAACGTCCCGTATGTGTATGGTGTGTTTTCATATATAGAGAGTGTGAGATGCCAAGTGTTTTCATTATTTCATTCCAAATTGCAACTCTTGACATCTCAAATCGCAACAACTCTTGAGTATGGTTAATACCGAATTTATTAAAATAAGATAAAATTTTATTTATCCAAGTCAAATTAATGAAATGTGGCTTGTAATTCTAGACACCGTAAGAGGTGAATTATGTATTAGACAAATTATATTAAATAGTCAATCAAATCAAATGTTCTTCTACCTATATAATAGCATTCACATCGTTTTTTTTTTAAATTGTGATGTAAGTTTCGTATTTGGTTTTAATGAAATACAAAAAAATTCGAGAAAAAAAAAAATTTATCTTTATATGTTTTCATATCCACGAAACAAATTCACATCAAGATCTTCATAAATTGTGATTGAAATTTTCATGTTTTGATAAATGGTATTGTGTGGTTGTGAATGAATGAGAGAAAAAATATTACTATTTGTCTCTACATTTGGTATGACATTGTTCACTCTCTATAATTTTTTTTAATATTTTTTAAAATTGATTGTAAGTGAAAAGAAAAAAAAAGTAATGATAAAAGTATAAGGTCAAGAAAAAATTTACTTTCCCCGTTGAAAACGCAACTCAATTTTTTTAACAACCAACGAAATCCCGATCACCCGGGTAAACCAGATGGCAAAAGGCCACATACACCCGTAAACGCAGACGATGCTGGTGACCCGACCCGCCACCATTCCAGAGGAAACAACGCCTAGTAAACCCCTGACCAGTGAGAGTCCAACTCAATTGCAAAAAGAAACATAACGCATGAAAAATCAATAGGTTGTTCCCAAAGAGGTATAAAATCAAATTATATTTCTTTCAAATGTCTACAAAAAAAGCAATCCTCCTTTTCAATATAATCAACAAAATCAAAACAAATGTATACAAATTATAAATAAATAACATTTAAATTAAAGCCAAAACAAAATTTTTCTATTCTGCCTTTACACTAACAATGACCTCTTAACTTGTAGCACATGCAATAATATATGGATGGTTTCTGTCAACATACCTTTGCCATAAAGGCTTATACCTCCCAATACCAATCTTTAACCATGGCTTCATATTCCCATTAAAATGAACCACAGCTGCACTCTCTATCAGCCTGCTATCAATATTAACATCGAACCCGAGTCCTAACACGTGCCACCTTCGGTCTAGTGGCTCGGTCCGTCCATAAAAGGCTAACAGTCCAGCAGGCAAAGTACCTAACTTCCATAAATTTCCATCTGCATTTTGTTCTTCCCAATAATGATACATATCTGTCACATTAGCATTTCTCCAGGCTACCAAATCAAAAACGTTTAGCCCGAATGCCCACCCACAACCCTGCGGGTCAATCTTGGAGCTTAAAACCGGATTTGAAAAGTTAAGATATTTATACAAGCGGTGATGCGCTTCAAGGCATGTTTCAACTGCACCGTTTACATTCCCATGGAGATCCAAAGAGAATAGAGGGGTTAGATCTTTCTGAACGATGACATCATCGTCAAGAAAGACGACCTTTTCAAGGTGAGGATAGATTTCGGGAATATAGAACCGCAGATGGTTCAATAAAGATTCATAGTTTCCGTTCGAGTAATGTTCTGAATCTTGAGAATCTTTCAAAGGGTACCCAAAAAAGTCAACTTTTTTAAAATTTTTGACCACAGGTGAGTAAGAAGCATTTAGCCAAGTAAAATCTTCAACCTTTTGGATTTCAATCATGGACCCTTTAAAGTCATTAGTAACAAACCATGCTTGCATAGCGGCATAGTTGGCACTATTCGTGACGATGTGAAACACAAGTTGTTTTGGATGGTCAGCGTTTGATATGGTAGAGTTGACCACAGCGGATACCGCCATCAAATTATCTGAAAACAAGCAGAAATGGTAAAGATTATTGTCCAATAATCTTGGAGAGTTGTTATTCTCATCTGAAAGCTCTTTAATCCTCTTTTTTGTTATCCAATCAGCCACAAGTTTAACATTAACGCAGTGAAGATTCTTGGGAAGTGATTTGGCAGCTAAATTTCCAAAATACGCGCTTTGAACCGTTGCTGCATTTGTGCGTGCTTCCAGGGCTTGAATGTGAGATTTCATGGTCATCATTGTGGTTGCAAGATCGTAATGAGCATCTTGTGATTTAAGAATAAGGGATGATAAGCTAATAATCAGTGGCTCGGCTTCTTCTCGTGTGATGGGGTCTGCTTGCATGGAAGCCTTTGAAAGCAAAGATTGACAGGTTCTTATTTTTGAACTTAACTGCCAAGCAAGATGGAGATTATTGTGTTCTTTTGCAATGACTACATAAGCTTTTGCAAGTGTCATTTGCTCTAATAGTTGTCGCGCGTATGAATCGGCACTACCTAACTCCTTTGTTAGATTCAGCTTGTTGTGAGTAACTTGTATGTTTCTAGCATTCTGATCCTGAAAACAGTAAGATGATGCAAGTCAAGTAGGTTGGCTAACGGGTCAGGTTGGGTCAACCACAAACACTATTTTTATACAACCATTTCAATTTATAAATAATTAACATGCTAAACAGTGGCGAACCTTGACCCGAAACTTTGGGGGGTCGGAAATCACTAGTTTCGGGGGGTCGAAACCATATATATCAAAAAAATTCTATACGAATACTATATAATTGGAACTTCTGGGTGAAAACTCGGGGGGTCGGCCGCCCCTTAAGAGCTGCGCCACTTATGCTAAATATAACTACAAAATTTATATTATAGCGACAAAAATATGACTTAATTTATTTATGTAATTTAGGGAGTTTTATGTGTTTTAAGACCCGTTTCCTTTTAACTTGAATTTAGTTTAACCCATTTATCGGGTTAGAGAAAATACAAGACCAAACCAACACATGATTTAGAAAAAGACTTGGAAAATCAATTAGTAGTTGAACAAATAAGCTTAAGTGAATGTTATGCTCTTTATAGTTAAAGAAAAAGATTGGGTCAAATGATAGTTTTTGGTTCTTACAAAAGGACCCAAAGTTGATTCTTAGACCGGAAGCGGGGCGTATCTCCAAAAAGTAGTAAAAAGTAATTGCGCTTAAGCATATAAACGTGTTTTGCAATGACAAGATAAAGTATTAACAATTAAACTGTTAGTCCCTAAGTTGTTATAAAACCAAAAGTAAAAGGAGAATTTCTAACAGAATAAAGACCAAAGAGCCCCACCAAAAGCAAACAGTATAAATCAAGCAGAGACAACCTTTTACTTCAAGTTTGGTGCATTTCGGCATATGCATCTCAAGATTTAAAACAATTAATAAACAAAGCTTTGAAAATGTTCGGTGAATCTGTATCACAAACAATGTCATCTACTCATCTATCAAAACACAAATATTTTATGACCGGTGTCACACTTTGTAAATGTTTAGTGAATCGGTGTCATAAACGTCACCTATCGAAACAAATATGATTCCTGTGATCATGCCATGACTCATGCATCTTTCGTTGTTAAGACTACGAACGAATCACCTAATAACACGAATTCGGCAGTATTTGTTTTGACTTTGTTCTACCAAAATCCACAGCTTCAACACCTAAAATGAATGATTCTACTTCTACCAACTAACATTTCACAATCTAACAAACAGATTAACTAAACAACACACGTGTCCTACTCCTTTCAAAACACAAGAAAATAACAAGCAAATAAAAATTATCAATTTAAAGAACAATAAACACAAACCCAATAAACAATCATTAAAAAACATAAAACAGGATCTGGGTCAGCCAAAAAGATCATACCAACACTGTCTGGCGATCTTGATCTTGATATTGAGCTTGACTATGATCATGATCTTGAAAATTATGTTGAACAAAGATTAAAACACAACCAGCAACAGAAAACAGAACAAGAAACAACCAGATCCATATCGAAAGCCTTCTCCGAACGCGCCGCCGATAATCGGCAGCTCTTCGGCGCATGTTTTGATCGAGAATTGAAGCAGCCACCAAATCAGTAACTGAAATGGATCAAATTCGATAAACCCATGAAAAAGATTCAATTTTTAGAGAAACCCATCAAGGAATTGATGATTGAAGCAGTGGGTTACTGTAATTTGGATGAAATCAATCAATGTTTTTGTGTGTTGAAAGAGATAATAAGTGTCGGTTTAAGGGAAAGGAAGAAGAAAGTGATGAGAGGTGACAGAGTGTGTGTGTGGGTTTGGTTTTTGTTCGTTAAGATTTGATGGAATTGAGAAAGGAGGAGATTTGGGGGAAGTAAGGGTCAACACATGGTGTAACATGTGCTTTAAAGCCTACTTTAAGTTAAATTTAATATTAATGTTAATGTGGGATGGTTATAATTTATAAAGTTTGGTGTGAGTTTTGTTTGGGGTGAATGATTTGATGAAAATATCAATAGGGTTGACGATTAAACATTTAAATTATATAAAGTCTTGGGTACAAGTACCACAAATTATATGATTAAAGAAATTAACCATTAAAAAAAGTAGTGAGAAAAATGTTAAGCATCACTTTTTAGGGTTGTGAATGAACCAAATTTAGTGAGCGGTTCGTAAACTGTTTGGTCGGAAGTTCGTTTATGCTAGTTTGATTAATAAATGAATGCACGTAAACTAGAAATTCGTTCGCTTAACCATTAAGAGGCCCAACTTAATGATTCAACACTTAATTATTTAGACATCTTAATGATTCATCACATATTAAGTGCATGTTTAGTGGGCTTGAAAGGGTGCGCGACCCACCTTCACTATATTCACTCATTTTTTTTAATTATAAAAACTCAAGATTTTATTTACCTATTATTCAACCATGAATCCATTCACCCCGTGGTTTTGTTACTCCTTAATCAAGTGGCGACCCTAACCAATCCATTGCTTTGTGTTCGGTTCCCACCCAACTAACTTCTTACGGAACCGGGTTTTGTGAGTATAATCAAAACCAAGCTAGTTTCATTAACCTCTTGAACCAACCCATGGCATGGGACCCGAACACATAACTTCAACATGGGAGGTTTTGAGTCATCTCAAATGTACGGGTCGTCACAAATGTTTGGCTCATCACAAGCTTGGGGCGGGTCACAAGCGGAGCCCAACTTCGTTCCGGAGACACAACCGAACAACGATGAGCCGGAGCCACAACCCGCGCGACAATAACGTTCACATAAAAAGAAACAACCGACTGAGACCCGCGTAAAAAAACGTGTAATTGTGGGATGATGAAGGGGAGTACGTGTTAGCCCGAGCCTTTATCGACGTATCGGAGGAACCCGTAGTTTGTAAAATATTTAGTTTTTTTATGTTATTTGAATTTATACATATTATATTTTTAACGCGCATTTATATATTGTTTTTGGCTTGTTTTTTAGCAAACTACCAAAATAAAGGTGTGTTTTGGAAACGAATTCGAGAAGTACTTTCTAGACTTGTTGGTAGGGGGAGAATTACCGGCCCCCAGATTCCCTATCGGGCAAGTGGAGCGATATGAACACTAAATGCACAAACATTCAAGCGATTTATCAACGCGTAAAATTTTTGTTGGAAAAGCGGCAATAGCAACGGGATGATCATGGAGGCGACTTTGGAAGAATATCAAGCCATACAACGAAATTTCCCATACTTGAAGGTTTGGAGGCTCCTACGTAATAGCTCGAAATGGGCCAACGTCCGCCCGATGGTTGGAACTTCTTTATCTAGGTCGAAAAATATGAGGCCGACAAAGAAGTCAAAGAACTCCGAGTCGGTTGAGCCCGAAACGCCAACGTCCGACGCTCGAAACATTGACTTCAATGCCAAAGAAAATTTTTTTTTTTTTGTTTTTTTTTTTTTTTTGTGGGGGAGGAAGGGGCAGATGAGTTACGACGACTGCCAGGTCGAAGAAGCGGTGCAAAAGCCATGAGAATGGAGTCATCGTCGGGGGTAGGCGAGTTGGGTCTAGCGTTTTCCGAGATGAATCAACGCCTTTAAGACATACGCGACATCGGGTTCAACGTATCCAAGATAACCGAGAGGTGGTCGACCTTATGAAGAATCAACAATTTAAACGAGACTTTGAGTTTTACTCGAAGTCGCACGACCACTTAACCTGAAAAGCGTTGCAATTGGCTCTAAAACGTAGGACCCAAATCGAAAAAAAAACATGATCTTTGAGTATTTGTATTATTTTTAGTATTTGTAATGTTCTTTTTATTTAATGAAATGTTATTTGTTTTTTAGTGGGGTTTCATGGAATTTATCCACTTCACACATTTTTATATAAAGCCCCACATTTCACTTTATTAATAATCCCCCCCCCCCCCCTAAAGCCCCCCACCACATATGCATTCACATTTGGCCCCTCATAATATTGTGAGACAAAACCCCCATATGTTTTATAGGGTTGTGAGTTGTTGTGAGTGGAGAAAATGGGGAACATAGTGTTTATCGGTATATTTGAGGATATTTGAGAATATTTTGGGAAAAACGGTGTTTCTGTATGTATTTTTTTAATATTTATTGAAAGTGGTTGCGAATGAAGGAGAGAGTGGATAGGGGATGCGGAAGCTACTATGAATGATCTAAGGGGTTCTTCTTCTTTCACTAATACCTCTTTCTTCCGATAAAGGCATGTGATACACTCAACCTCTGTTGTGGTAAATTGATAAATTTTGGATAACTTATTGATGCGTTAACACATAATGTTTAGTTAATAGTTTTGTCTACTTTTAGTTATGTATCTTGTATTTCTAGTCTGTTTAGTTATTACTTAGTATAATTGAGTTTGGCAGGTGTTCGTGTTCTAAATAGGGAGAAAACGAGCTTAAATGAAGAAGATACAAGCACAAGCATGAAACGAGAAGAAGAAAATAAGAAAAATTGATGCTGGTCTGTTTGTGATACGCAAACATCACAAGCAAATGACTTTGCGATACGTGAAGGTGTAGATTGACCGATTTGCCCTTAATGAAATCTAGAAATTACATTTATTTACATCCGACTAATTTGTCGTTTGCAGTACGCGAAGAACTAATAGATAACTTTTGTGAGTCGCGAAGGTTGCAAAACCCACCAAAAAGCCTATGTTTCATAACAAAACCTAATTCAACCGTATGGGTTTGATACCTTCAACTTCCTGACCTATTTTGTTTTTGTTTTTGTTTTTGTTTTTGTTTTTGTTTTTTGTTTTGTTTTTTTTTTTTTTTTTTTTTGCGATTTTGAGAACTTTTTGCAGATCCTAATCATATGGTTGAAGAGGATGCAAACCGAATCAAGAATCGAAGTTGTCATGACTACCATGAGTGGCTAATCCTCCTACGGTTTCCTCCGGATGAAAGATTTGAGTTGTATTTGAGGCTTGATATGTTTAAGACTTAGCATTTGGATTGTATTTTGTGAACACATTTAGTTCTTTTTTACTCAATTGTATGTTTGACTAACTTGAACAATTTAATTTAATTGCTTGAATACAAACTTCATCACTTCTTGGTTTTCTTGCACTAGGAATAACTTGATCTTGTGTATTATGTGGTGATGTTAAATTGGATTTAACAACTTAAACAAAATTATGTTTATGCGATTTCCTAGCCAAGTCAGAACTCATATTAGATTCTCAAACTACCGAATCGGAAACCCAAAGTAACCGATTTTAACTTAAATTGTTTTCTCAAATCAACTTAAATCACTTATTGCAAGCAAACCAACACGATTCATAATTAATATCAATATATCAATCTTAATTTTTTTTGAAAGGTAAACTCCATTCAACACAAAACTCGACAAGTCCTCAGATCAAGGACCGACGAGAAACATCAATCCAAGGGGTACATACACCATTTTTTCCAATCTACATCGTGACCTTTAGTCCTATTACAAAACCAAAAAAACGAAGTTGTTTTAACCGTCTCGACTATCTCAATAGGCCTCCGGCTCTTGTTGTTGAAAATCCGATTATTACGGTTGTTAAAAATAACCCACAAAGCTGTATAAATGATGCCCCTTAACACATGAGTGGCTGTTTTGGTCGTCTTCTGCATCTCCGGCAATCTAATTATGTCCATAATATCGAATGGAAAGCACGGACTCAACCGGCAGCAAGCTTCGATTTTGAACCACACCTCTTGAGAGAACACGTGTTAGGACAAAGAGGATTGGTGAAACCACTTTTGGAAACCTAAGTCTAATTCACTTCTGTCTGAAATATTCTAAGTATAGAACTACTGAAGAAAGAAGACAAAAGTACTGAAGAAGGATTCTACAAGTACTGTGTCACACCCTCAAATTTCCACATGCGGGGTTTTACTGCGAGGCGCGTGACACACCAGGATCCAAGTCAACGGTCACAATAAACGGCATCTATATGTTAAGAAAACAACGTAAACTACCATTGAGTTTCAAAAACCGTTCTAACACAGCGGAAGCAAAATGTATTATTACAACTTAAAAGTAAAACTCAAAGTCTGAAATGATTAACAAAACATGCATATGATCCCTAGACGCCGTGAGACTCCGTGCGCCTATACTCAATGCTGCTACCTTAGCGACCTGAGAAAACATGCCAAAACGACGTCAACATATAATGCTGGTGAGTTCACAGGTTTTAAGTTCGTAAACGTTTTCATGTGTAAAGCAATTCTTCATAAAGTGCCAAGTGTGCAAAAGTTCCAAGTAAATAACAAACGTTCCCTTACTACTACGACTATGTTGCTAAAACCATTACTGACAAACGTTGCTCAAGTTGCTGCCCATGTGTCAAGTGTCAAGTGTCAAGTAGAGACAATATGCACCCGCCCGGCTCCCAGCCGTCAGGTGGGGTTCGTCACGCCCGATAGATCTATCCACATTTCCCCCGTTGTGCCCCGCACATTCATGGTTTCAATAGGGACTTAGGTTTCGTCGTATAGTAAATAAGTGCCAAGCGTCAAGTGTCAAATGCCAAACATCAATGTTTAAAAGTGTCAAGTGCCAATGTTTAAATATGCCAAGTGCCAAACGTGTCACGTTTCTTAAAAGAGTCACATTCCCAAAAGGCTTCATGTTTCTAAAAGCGTTGCGTTTCAAAAGCGTTATGTTCCCAAAAGTGGTAAGTTTCATAAGAGTTGCGTTTTCGAATCATAAACGTTGCATTGCTAAAACGAGTGGCATGCTTCTCCCCCGAGAGAAAAGAGTATAAAAGAGGGGCCGTGAAACTCACCTTAGAGTGCGTCTTCTGATAACTAAAATTCCAACACGTGTATGATAATCCCAACTAATGACAACCTATCAATGAGTTTACATAAGTGTGATGACTATTAACCCGAAGGCTAACTAGTCCCCGATTGTCCAGATCTTGACTACGTGTGTTAAAAAGTGTGTTTAAACGTTAACCGGACATCCCAGACCGACCCGACATCCCGTTGGTGACCCATTACATCAATTAGTAATGCACATAAGTTTAACACATAAGTTTCAAGCATAAAACACTTAGTTTGCATCAAAAATCTCATTTTAGTAATCGTAGGGTCGAATGTGGCTTTAAGCGGTCGAAGGAGGCTTTAAATGGTCGAATGTGGCTACCTTCGCCCCTTTTCTCCCTCCTTCGCCCATTTGTAATACGTTCGACCATTTAGTAACCAGGTTCGACCCTGGAGATCCTCCTTCGCACCTTCGATCGGTCGAAGGAGACCAGGTTCGCCCTTGTTGTGCAAATTTTCCTAAAAACGCTTCAAACACATTCAAAACGACTCGAAACATCATCAAACACAGCAGTCAAGCATGGATAACTTATCCCTACAAAACCCTACCGATTTTACACCAAAATCTAGTTGTTTTACAAGTTTCCCAAAATAGTAAATTATGGAGATGTCACATCATCATGCATGCAATCTTTACCCAATTAGGAAACTTTATGAAATCAATCTATAATCAACTTAATATGCTCAGATTATCATGAACAATAAACCCCCAATCCCATCCTCATCACTATCATCATGAACAAGCCCTAAATCTAACCCAAAATCCCCAAAATGGACATAACATCATCAATAATCAATTGTAACCTATCACAATCATAAAACATCATCAATAACAGTCCTAGATCATCGTTATAACATCTATACAGCAATCAATCATCAAACAATGCATAACATCACATAAAACACCATTAACACATGTTATTTTGTAGGAAAACTCATTGTTTATGAATAGGTTTTGTTTAGAAAGACATTAGGAAGGTTTTTATACATGAAAACATGTTTGTATCAGATCTGGACTCTTGGGGTTTAATAAAAACGAATTGAAATGCTTTAAAAATGATTTTAGAATGAAGAACACACCTTAGATCTTCGTGTAGAAGATGTTTGTAGGTTAGTTTATAGAAAACAAGGGCAAAAACTCCTTCCCCAATGTTTAAAGTTGCTAGAGAGGGTTTAGAGACGTTTAGGGTTTGTGAAATGGTGAAAAATGACAAAGTGTGGTATTTATACTATGTTCACATTCGCCCCTTTTACCTGGGCGAATGTACTCTCCTTCGACCCTTTCACAGGGTCGAATGAGCCCTGTCCTGGTCGAAGGGAATTCTTTCAATTCCATATCCCAGGTTCGCCCATTTACAAAGGGTCGAACCAAACAAGTTTCCTCCTTCGACCATTCGAAGTGGTCGAACCAGAGTCCATGTTTGTCTAGTTTTTTCCAGTTTGTCGTGTTTAACGCATTTTAATGCACCCTACCATACGAGCATGCAACCTTAGTGTATGTTTAACATATTTAAGCACGAATGACTATCTACACATCATTTAAACACATCTAAGCATATAATCCACCATACGACAATTAGTCTACACATACACTTAACTAGTTTATGTAATTCACCAACAACGGGACTCGTATCGTGTGTGTGTGACTAACCCAATGATCTCCCGAATCATTGAACCCTGGACAACACGGACTGTGTTCCGACTCTACCGACCTCGCCAAGTATGTTTTAATAAACGTTTTTTGCTAGGGTAGACTTATGTGTTTATAAAATGTTGACCCAAACATGCCGGGTATCACATATTGAAGAAGAAATACATCAGAAGTTCTGAAGTCCAAACCAGACAGTTCACTAAAGAACTACTGAAGACAAACTACTCATCAGTAGTTTGTCATTCATCAGCACTTGTTCAAGAATCTTTCCACCGCCTTATGTTTCAGTAGTTTATTAGTTTAGTATTACTTTAACCTTTTGTACAAGTTCCAAGATTGCAACTTGTTGCAACTTGTCTCTGAACTTGCTTTTTGGCAAGGTTCATGTATTTGTAAAGTCTATAAATAGATGGGTTCATCCCTCTGTTTTAGACATTGATTTTTAATACAGAAATCCTTCAAAGCTTATCATTGTTATTTCCATTTCATTTACTGAGAATCTGTTTATGTATTCATTCTCATTCAATACTTAGATTCTCATTAAATACTTATCTTTAGCTTTTATCAAACATCCATGGGGAGTAATAACTCCTGTTGTTAAGTGTAGCTTTATCTTAAAACATTCCGCTGTGCTATAACTGCTAAAAGAACTTGCTAGATACTTAAGTGTTCACTAGCAAGTTCATACAAAGAGCAATACTGATCCAACAATTGGTATCAGAGCACTGGTTTATCTGATCACATATCAATCTAACACATTGAGAATCAGACACAGGCTCTTATTGATATTCAATAAAGGATTAAAAGTTCACTTTTATCAATATCCATCACTTTAAGAGATATTTGACAAATCAATACTCTTTAAAATGGATCCTCATAATACTGGTTCTGCCAACAAACCTGCTATGCTAGTAAGAAATGAATATAATATCTGGCAAAGGAGAATGGCACATACCTTATCACAGACCAACATAGGTTGCTGGAAATCTGTGATATATGGTCCTCATAAACCAGTAAATATCAATCTTGAAACTAAAGAAGAAATACCAAAAGACCCAAAAGACTATACAGATGATGATTTCCTAAAACTTGAGCTTGATGCTAAAGCTTTCTCTATGTTGGTAATGGCACTCCCAAATGAAATCTACTCTGGCCTATTACACTGTGATAGTGCCAAAGAGCTTTGGGATTGCCTCAAAGAACAGTTTGGAGGAACTGAAGAGGTGATTGCCAACACCAGAGAAATCTTGGCTCAACAATATGAAACTTTTGCTCACATTAATGGGGAAACTTTAACACAACAATTTGAAAGATTCTCCTCATTAATATCTGAGCTAAAATTAAATGGTCAGACCTATATAACTGTATCTATGCTTCATAGATTTTTAAGGTCTTTACCTGAAAAATGGGAAACATACTCTATAGTCTTAAGATCTTCACCAGACTTTAGCTCCCTCACTTTTACAAAACTACATGGGAGATTACTTACTTTTGAAAGAGAAATTGATCAAAAGAAAAAGTTACAAAGTTCTGGTAAAACTGCTGATGACTATCTACCAGGTAGTACAACACTATTGGGACAAGACTCACCAACTTGTTCAAATAGTTTTGGATCTTTTGACCATATTGACATAACTGCTGGGATCTCATCTGAAAGATCATTCCCATGTTATGACAATAAAGATTTTAGTCAAACTGCTGATAACATGTGTTTTATCATGGATGATTTAAAAAATTTCAGCAGTGATGACTTGGAAGAAATGGATATTCTACACCAACTGGCCATGTTAAGTTTAAAAACAAACAAATTTTACAAAAGGTCAGGAAGGAAGTTTCCAGGACTCAACAGCTCCACAAAAATTGGTTTTGACAAATCTAAACTTAGATGTCACAAGTGTCAAAAGTTGGGACACTTTGCTAGAGAGTGTAGAAGCTTTAGCTTTAACCAATCTCAGTCTGGAAATAATTTTAACCCCAGTTATAACAGGAATAATGGAACACAAGGGAGTGCACATTTTGTACAGGCACAAGCTCCACAACACCAATATATGCCACAAGTACAATATGTACAGATGCCTGCTCAACAGATGCAGAGCCAACAATCAATCCCTCCCTTTCCAGCTGCTCAACCACCTCCACAGACTCAGCAACCCTCACAACAAAGTTTATTTACTTCAGGGTATGTTGACTGGAGCAGTCTTCCTTTTGACACTACTGAGTGTAACCCTGATGCAGACAACAAGATGTTTGACATCAACTGGGGAGAGCCTGACAATGGCAGAAAGAACTTTGCCTTGATGGCATTTGAGGGATGCACCTCAAAATCTGCCTTGTCACGGGTATCAAAAGAATCTTTGACAAAACTTTGTTCAACTTCTTGTAAAGAATCTTTTGCTCTCATAAGAGAGACTAATATGCACTTACAAGGTAAAGCAAATGACTCTGAGAGAAAATTAACTCAGATGAAATGTGATTTAGAAAGAAAACTTTCTGCAAAAACAAAAGAAGTTTCTAAATTAACTAACACTGCTATTGAAACCCAAGCCCAAATTAAAATCATCATAAATGACCTAGGAAATGTCAGACAAGAGCTTGCTGACACCAAGGTCACTTGTGAAAAATGGGTTGAATCTTGTAAGGGGTACCAACTATTGCTAAACAAACAAAGTGCTTCAAATGTTAGGTTTGGCATAGGGTACAATCACACTGAAACACCAACAGATTTTTCCCCCAAAACTACTGAAGATGGGAGAAAAATTGTTTCAGGTGAAACTTCTGAAGAGAAAGAATGCACATCTTTCCATGAAAACTTTCTAAAAACTCACCAAGAAAGTTCTTCAGAAGTACTGATAAAATCTGACATTAAGCCATCAGTAGTTTCAACTACATCAGGAGTTGAGAACCTGAAAACTACTGATGACCTAAAACCAATCAATACTGTCAGAAACTTGTCTTTAAAAGAAAAGACAAAAGAATATGAAATCTGTGGTCTGTTCAACAACAAGATAGAATTTTGCAGATACAGAAAAGGTATTCAGTACAACAAGAAAATTCAACAACTGGTTGTGGGAAAACAAATCAGAAATGATTTTGTAGAAACTTTTTCTCCCAGGAAACAACAACCAGTAAACACTTTTTCTCAGAAAAAGACAAAATCTCAACAAAAATCTTTTTCTCAAAATTCTCTTTCAGTAGTTAGACCTAAATCATCAGCAGTTTCACAAACTGCTGAGATTAAAGATCTCATGAACATGGTACAACTACTGATGACCAAAGTTGATGGTGGTCCTCAAAAGGATACCACCATTGCTCTAAATGAAAAATCCATTGCCAAAAAGACATGGATTCCTCAACTTGGTCAAGAACAAACTGTAAATGTTCTCAAGAGCAAACCCAAAGCCAAACTAGCTTGGGTTCCCAAATCTAACTAATTTGCTATCTTATGCAGAGAGTTTCCAGAGGCTTAAATAGCATTTGGTATGTTGACAGTGGAGGCTCAATGCACATGACTGGATGCAGATACCTGATAAACAATTTTATCAGTCAAAGAGAAGGATCTGTATCCTTTGGGAACAATGCTAAGGGATATGTGCAAGGACATGGCAATGTCTCCTCTGGCAAAATACAGTTTGACAAGGTCAATCTGGTTGAAAACCTTGAGTACAACTTGCTGAGTGTGTCACAAATGTGTGATAAAGGATATTCTTCCTTTTTCACAAAGACAGCATGCAAGATCATATCACCAGAAGGCCAGAAGTTGATAGAGAAGATCATTGAAGATCATACTTTGTTGATAGCCAAAAGATGTGGCAATGTCTATGCAGTGGACATTGAAAAGGACAAAGTACTGAACAACACTGCCTGTTTCTTCTCAAAGGCATCAACTTCAGAGACTGATCTCTGGCACAGGAGACTTGGCCATGTGAACTTTAAAACCATAAATAAAGTCACAAAAATGGGCTTGGTCAGAGGTCTACCTTTGAAGGTATACCAGTGTCAAGAACACTGTGTATCCTGTTTGAAGGGAAAACAGCATAAGTCCTCCTATAAGTCTATTGAAGAATCAAAAACAACTGCATGTCTTCAACTACTTCATATGGACTTATTTGGGCCTGTAAAAATCATGAGCCTTGGTAAGAAGAAGTACTATTCAAGATTTACATGGGTATTCTTCTTATTTTCCAAGGATGAGGCTGCTGAAATCATCAAGTTCTGCATTCTACAAGTAGAGAAACAATATTCTCTGTCTGTCAAAGCCATTAGAAGTGACAATGGGACAGAGTTCAGGAACAAAACTCTGGATGAATTCTGTTTGACTAAAGGGATTATTAGACAATACAGTGTTCCCAGAACTCCTGAACAAAATGGTGTAGTAGAAAGGAAGAACAGAACCTTAATTGAAGGAGCAAGAACAATGTTAGCTGATTCAGGCCTACCATTGTATTTCTGGGCTGAAGCAGTTAACACTGCATGTTATGTTCAAAACAGAGTCCTTGTCAACAAGAGACACTCCAAGACTGCCTATGAAGTTCTTCATGGCATAAAGCCTCTTATCTCCTTTTTCAGGGCATTTGGATGTCAATGTTTCATTCTAAACATCAAAGACTCTATTTCAAAGTTTGCTGCCAAAGTTGATTCAGGTTACTTTCTTGGTTACTCTTCTACTAGGAAAGCCTACAAGGTTTTTAACTCAAGAACCAGGATAGTAGAAGAAACACTGAATGTCAAGTTCAATGAGTCAAAACTCACTCTTATTCCAGCACATCCTGCTGAACTTTTTGACCTTGACAGTTTTCATTTCGGACCTGAAAAGACTGTTACTTCATCTAAACCTATTTATTATGGTGATCAGAGGTTTGATGATGAGGATCCAGCACCATGGACTCCTAACACAGTCATTAAGTCAACTTCCAGACCATCAGAAGTTTCACAATCTTCTGATTCAAGAACTACTGATGTACAAACTCAAACATCTGCTTCAGCACCTAAAACTACTGAAGACATTGAAACTGCTGAACCAGACATTATAAACCTCAGTGGTTTGTTTGATGAAGTACAAGAGCCACCTACACCTGTCAGTGGTTTACAACAACTGATTGAACACAAAGATCATCCACTTGAACAAATCATGGGTGATATTGCATCAGGTGTTCTTACAAGAAACCAGCTTTCCAACTTTTGCTTCTTCTCGGCATTTATTTCTCAGTTGGAACCTAAGAAGTACCAAGAAGCCCTCAAAGACAACAATTGGGTGCAAGCCATGCAAGATGAGTTGCTTCAATTCAAAAAGCAACAGGTTTGGGAAATCTGTCCCTTACCACCAAACAAGCAACCAATTGGCACAAGATGGGTTTTTAGGAACAAACAAGATGAGGCTGGTATGATTATAAAGAACAAGGCAAGACTGGTAGTACAAGGTTACTCTCAAGAAGAAGGAATTGATTATGATGAAACCTTTGCTCCAGTTGCAAGGCTTGAAGCCATCAGGTTATTTCTGGCCTATGCCATTTCCAACAAAATCAAAGTTTTTCAAATGGATGTTAAAAGTGCATTTTTGTATGGAAAAATAAAAGAGGAAGTATATGTCTGTCAGCCACCTGGGTTTGAGGATCCTTCTCATCCTGAGTGGGTGTACAAGCTAGACAAAGCTCTTTATGGGCTCAAATAGGCTCCAAGAGCCTGGTATGAAACACTTTCTAACTTTCTACTCAAAAATAACTTCACAAGAGGCTCCATTGATAAAACTCTTTTCATAAAACATGTTGGAAATCATGTCTTACTTGTTCAAATATATGTCGATGACATCATATTTGGTTCAACAAACACAAAATTGTGTGATGAATTTAAGAAACTCATGCAATCAAAATTTGAGATGAGTACAATGGGAGAACTGCAGTACTTTCTAGGACTGCAGATTAAACAACAAACAAATGGAACTTTTATACATCAATCAAAATATGTTAAAGAATTATTAAACAAATTTTCTTTACAAGACTGTAAATCATGTTCCACTCCCATGACACCAACCACACAAGTTGAACCAGATGATCAAGGAAAACAGGTTGATCAAACCATGTATAGATGTATGATAGGTTCCCTTCTGTATCTAACTGCTTCTAGACCAGATATTATGTTTTCAACATGTGTCTGTGCTAGATATCAATCAGCTCCTAGGGAATCACACCTAATTGCAGTCAAAAGAATCTTCAGATATCTGAAAGGAGCTCCAACACTTGGAATTTGGTATCCTGCTTCAAGCAATACCAAGTTATCAGCTTTTTCAGATAGTGACTATGCAGGGTGTAAAATGTCAAGAAAATCAACATCTGGTGGTTGTCAATTCTTGGGAAACTGTCTAGTGTCCTGGCAATCAAAGAAACAAACATCTGTTGCAACTTTAACTGCTGAAGCTGAATACATTGCAGCTGCAAGTTGTACATCACATATACAATGGCTCCAGTATCAACTTCTTGATTATGGAATCAAAGAGACCAAGACACCATTGCTTGTAGACAGCAAATCTGCCATTAGCATCATTCAAAATCCTGTTCAGTTTTCAAAAACCAAACATATTGAAATCAGGTATCATTTTATAAGAGATTGCTATGAAAAAAGCAAGATTGAAGTGAAACATGTAGCAACAGCTAATCAAATAGCTGACATATTCACTAAACCCCTTGACACATCAACATTTCAGAAGTTAGTATCCATGCTTGGGATGCTAAATTTGTAAGTGTTTCTTTTTATTTTTCTGCACATATTTTCATTTTTCACTTACATCTGTTTTTAAGTCTGAAAACTTCTAAAAAACAAACAAGAGAGAAACTACTGATAAACAAAACATCAGTATGGGAATATTTTTCTGAAAAATGATTAACTTCTGATAAAATAAAATTCAGAAGTTATGAATAAAGTATTTATAAAACATTCTCATCAGTTGTTAACAACTACTGAAGAGAAAGTGGGAACTACTGATGATATTTGTTCTTCATCAGCAGTTTGGTCAAAAAGGGTAAATCAAACTTTTCCCACATCAGAAGTTTGACCTAGGCGGTTATAAACTTCTGATAAATACCTTTTCCAACACTTATCCTTTCAAAAAGAAAAAATTCCCTCCTTCTCTCTCACAAAACACTCTCAAGACCTGCAAAAACACTGTTCGATCCACAAACACACAAACCACATGGCTCTAACACTGAAACAGGGACACAATCAAAGAGGCTACTTCGAAAAACATGAAGCCTGGTCCCAATACGACGAAATCATTGATTTGGTCGTCAAATCCCAGTACTTCACCGCCCTCACCATCGACCCTCCAATCCACGCTGAAACTCTAAATGAGTTTTGGGCAAATGCAGAGACGGTGACGGTGAACAACAAAGTGATCTCCCTCAACTCAACCATCCAAGGGAGAAGAATGGCAATCACACCGGCTATTTTGGCAATTAGGCTGGGTTTGGATGATGTAAACGCCCCAGACCAATTTCCAAACTCTCAGATTCACTTAACCATGACAGAGTGTGGTTACCAAGGTACTCTCTCACATGCTACAATTTTTAAGAAATATTTTGAACCAAAGTATAAACTGTTGTTTCATTATATTATTATGTGTTTGAGTCCAAAAACTGGATCTTATGATCAGATGCCCTCAACTTTTCAACCTATTTTTCATTCCATAGTGAATGAAACAAAATTCAGGGCATCATCACTTTTCTTTAATGAGTTAGTGTTACATCATCTCAATACTAAAAAGAAGTTTTTGTTGTACCCAAGATTTATTATGCATTGCATAATAAAAGAACTTGGAGAAGAGGTGCTTGTGGGTAAAACTACAATTTTAAACCCTTTGTCCTCACAAGCATACTCAAGGCACAACAAACCGGCTGCCTGGCCAGAAGATGACCAAGGGGAACAAGAAACAGTCCCCATGGAACCCTCATCTTCCAAACCCACACCCCCAAAGGCCAAGAAACCCAAGCAACAAAAGCAAAAACACACCAACCCAAAAAGAAAGGCAGTTCAGGAGGTTGAGATGCCTGAACTTGCAAATGTGCAATCTGCACTTGATAAAGATGTGACTGAAACATCCTCTCAGTCTCATCCATTTCAAACCCCACCAAGAGAACCAATAACAATCCTCTTCAAAAGAAAGAAATTCAAGAAAACAATCCCAATAGACCTTTCTTTTGAAACTGCTGAACCCATAGACCAAACTACTGAACTAGCACCCCAAACTTCTGAACCAGAAATTGAAATTGCCAAGCTTCTCTCTGGGCTAAAAGAGAGAATCCCATCAGAACATGTCAGTCCCCAACAACCACATCAAACAGGGGACATAGCCTTAGAACTTGACATGGATGTGCACACTCAAAGCCCTAACCAAAGAGATGAGGATGAACCAGGGTCTTTAAGCCCAAACTTAGATACTCTAGGTACATTTGAGGCTGCTACTACTCACATACCACCCAGTGGTGGATCTGAGGAAAGAAGTAACATTGCTAAGACCTCATTTGTGGCAACTACTGATGAAGGCTTAATGCCTGAGGTAGGAAATCCTCTGAACCAAGAAAAAGAGGTACATGAGACAACTGAGTTGGGCTCAGCTCATGATGTAACTGATACTGTCCTCATTGAGGATGTAATCAGGGATTCAGATGATTCCATTGATTTGGATGATGTTTCACAACCAAACATTGAATTGACGGCTGCTAGTGAAGGTCCTGCATCTGGTGTATCTAGGCAAAGAGCTGGTCACACCAGATCAGGTTAAAGTCCACTTGATCCCTGATTCCCCTAAAGTGGCATCTTTTGTACAACAAGAAGATCACCCCAAAACACACCCCTCACTACAAATGCCTACCCAATTCCCTGGGTCAACAAGCATAGACTTGAACCAACTATGCAGCCCAGATGGTCCCTTCTACCATATGATGAACACACTCATCACCAATCACTTCAGAACCTACACAGCTGCTTTGGAGCTGTCTGTCAAAAACCAACTTGAAGTGATCAAAACAAAAGTGAATGATCTGTCAGACAAAATTGACCACAATTCAAAACAGATCACCATCCTCACTGGTACTTTCTCCAAACCTTCCAAACTTGATGAATCCAAAAAGGGGGAGAAAATTAGGGAACCAAAGGAGTCATTCAAAGCTAGAGTAAAAGCAAGAGTGGCTCTCCAAGAAAGAGAACTCAAAGACAAAGCCAGGAGACAAAAACTGGCTCAACAATTTGGTGTCTCTGAGAAAGAGATAGAAGAAGCTGAAACATCCCAAGGCCATAATGAAGAAACTTCTGATGCTGATGAAAGTTCTAATGATAACTCAGAAAGTACTGAAGACAATCCTTCAGTAGTTGACAAACCTTCAGCAGTTGTCAACACATCAGAAGTTAACACTTCCAACATACAACCAACTGAAGAGCCTTCCAAAACAACTGAACAACAACCAACTCCTATTCCAAGGCCTACTACAACTACAACAATGACTGTGTTAAATCCTTCTCCACTATCAATGTCCAAAGAACTACTTGAGAAGAGTTTGATTTCAGCCGAAAGAAAGGCTAAGGAAGATGAGATCTGGAATGCTTTGGAAGCAAGGGATGACTTAAGCTACAACGAAAAATTACAAGCTTATGGAGCAGAGTTACAAAGGCAGGCTAACCTTGAAGAAGTTGCTGAAGAAGACAAAAGACAACAACTGATGTCTTACATTACAAAGAACAGCAAGACTAAAGCCTCTTCACTGAAAGGACTCTCCATGGATGAGCTAACAAGAAGAGCTCAAATTGTTGCAGACAAACTTGCAACAAATAAAGATGGAAAAGCCAAGAGAGCTGAGATGATTGAAGAACTGGTGGCAAACAACTATGGTTCAAAAGCTTCTGTGTCAAGATGGAAAGAAGAAAGACTACTAGACACATACAAGAAGTACAAAGCTGCAAAGGCTGCTAATCCAGAGAAGTTCAAAACTGATACTTCAGAAGTTTTGAACTTCTGGTGTTACAAGACCTGCTACCAAGAAGAAGAAGACAGAGGACAATACAAAGACTGACTTCAAAATGGTACTACTAGAAGGAAACACAGTAGTCCATTCAGACTTTGATATTGAAGAAAAGCCTCTGTTAACACAGTTCAGGGATCCTTCTACATTTGCCTACCAAATCCAGAAGACCATCAAAGACAAACTGCACACTAAGGTAGTTATTGAACATCACTTACCAACTTTCAAACTACCTGATGTGGTGCAACAAGAAGAAAGAAGTGAATCCCACCTGAGAGTCACTGAAATTGAAAACATTCAACACTCAGGAACTTCCCAAGGGACCAGCATGGTTCCCTATACTTCAGACTTTGATAAGTCTAAAGTGCTGATCATCAGATGGTCCTTTACTGATGACAACTCAGTATTAGTGACAAGGAGAGATCTTACAAGAAAGACCTACAAGTCCTTAAATGAACTGAAGAAATTATCAACTTAGGACTTGCTTACAATTCAACATCTGGAACCTCAAAGGGGATCTCTTACTGATGAGCAGCTTAATCAATTAAAGAATTCCATGTTCAAAGGGATATGGAAGATTGTGAATGACAGGAGAAAACAATAAAGAATTAGAAAGGTTTTGGCTTCATCAATCCAGGGGGAGATTGTTAGGACAAAGAGGATTGGTGAAACCACTTTTGGAAACCTAAGTCTAATTCACTTCTGTCTGAAATATTCTAAGTATAGAACTACTGAAGAAAGAAGACAAAAGTACTGAAGAAGGATTCTACAAGTACTGAAGAAGAAATACATCAGAAGTTCTGAAGTCCAAACCAGACAGTTCACTAAAGAACTACTGAAGACAAACTACTCATCAGTAGTTTGTGATTCATCAGCACTTGTTCAAGAATCTTTCCACCGCCTTATGTTTCAGTAGTTTATTAGTTTAGTATTACTTTAACCTTTTGTACAAGTTCCAAGATTGCAACTTGTTGCAACTTGTCTCTGAACTTGCTTTTTGGCAAGGTTCATGTATTTGTAAAGTCTATAAATAGATGGGTTCATCCCTCTGTTTTAGACATTGATTTTTAATACAGAAATCCTTCAAAGCTTATCATTGTTATTTCCATTTCATTTACTGAGAATTTGTTTATGTATTCATTCTCATTCAATACTTAGATTCTCATTAAATACTTATATTTAGCCTTTATCAAACATCCAAGGGGAGTAATAACTCCTATTGATAAGTGTAGCTTTATCTTAAAACATTCCGCTGTGCTATAACTGATAAAAGAACTTGCTAGACACTTAAGTGTTCACTAGCAAGTTCATACAAAGAGCAATACTAATCCAACAACACGCACCCTGTGAACAAGTGTATAGCCATTTCTGTATCATCAAGGCAAAGGCTGCATAATTGATTTTGAATATTAATGCCATGTTTTAATAATTCAGCGATAGTAGGTAGACAATTTAGGCCAGCTCTCCAAACCATTACCTTGCACTTGAGAGGCACCCAAACCTTCCAGTCGATAATAGTATTATGAGCAGAAGACGTAACGTTGGACAGCGACCTTTTCGCCGAACTGACCATGAATAACCCATCTGATGCATGTTTCCACTTCCAGCCATCCACGCCTCCCCTCCAATTGAACTCGTGAATATCACTGAGTATTTCAAACAGCTCAGAGACTTCATCAAACAAAGACGGGTCTGAACGCCACTCCCAATTTAAGATTTTAACATTGTTTTCGACCCGTAGACGCTTGGAAACCTTGACCCATTTGTATTTCTCCAATCTAAACAGATTAGGGAACACGTGTCCAATGGGCTCGTCTCTTAACCATATATCCCCCCAAAAGCTTATAGAATTACCGTCGCCCACCTCAGCAATGAAACCAGAATTGAGAGTGTATCCATTTGCTGTGACTAACTCTCCTACTTTAGCAATGCTTTTCCAACAACCGAAAGCCGATGAATTACACGGCAAAATCGTCCATGGTCGGCTCATCCTATGGCAATCCATTATAATATTCTTCCATATACAATCCCCATACTTTTTGAAATACCACGTCCACTTCAATAAAAGCGCATTGTTAACATCGTATAATTTAGACACCCCTAACCCTCCATATCTTTTCGGAGTAGTTACAAGGTCCCACGCAACCCAAGGGATTTTCTTCTCTTCACTAGATCCCGCCCAAAAAAACCGTCTCATAATAGATTCCATAGCCTCTAGAACCGCCTTTGGAGCTTTATATAACGAAAGGTAATAAACCGGTAAGCTTTCAAGGACCGATTTAATAAGAATTAAATGACCGTTGTAACATCACACAAATTTTCTTTATATATATATATATAGAACTCCCTCGTTTATTCATCCGATTCATGTTTACAGTATCTTTACCATCCATTTTGTTAATTTTTTTCGTTTAAATAATGACGTATAATCAATATTAAATTGGATTGTATTAAAAATTCTGATTTAAAAACGTTAAAAAAATGTTTGCCTGTGCTAGGATTCGAACCCGAGTCCCTGGCGGGCTAAACCTTAACCATACCACACAAACCACTACACCATTTGGTGTTTTATGATGTTAATTAAAACCAATTAAACTTAAACCCTTTCAAGGTCCCTTAGTCAAACCTGAAAAGTCAAACGTAGTCTCCTAGTCAAGTCAAGTCAAAGTGTTAGTAAATATGGTCCCCTAGTCAAGTCAAATTGTTAGTAAATATGGTCTTCTAGTCAAGTCAAAGTTGTTCCTAAATTCTAGCCTAGTCAAAGTAGTCCCTAATTACAACTCCAAATTTTACACTATAAATACACTAGCCTACCAATCAACTCTTTATACCATTAAAAAAAAAAAACATTATTATCCCATCTCCCATATACTAAAGTTTTCATCCGTCATTATCTCCTCTAGCTAGTTCGAGTTTTCCAAGGCATTATTACTAAGTGTTTCCACGCTCAATAAAACGCACGAACTCATTATGCACCTAAGGTGAGTTTACATAGTCCCTTTTTTTCTATTTTAAATTTTGGGGTGAAACATGTTTAACCATTTTATATACTATCATTTACTTATTCTTACATTGTTGAAACTTGTGATTCAATTATAAACATTTTATACACTATCATTTACTCATTCTATCATTTGACTGTAACAAAAAGACACAGTACAATCATTAACATTGATCAAGCCGCCTGTTTAGATTATAGCGCTATAGGTCTGACAAACCCATCCCCCCGCATAAATTCAGGGATGATCGATAACAGTTACACTTTTACTAACTTGCGAGTTAGGTCTCAGTCGACACAAGGTTTGATTGTACAAAAGACGCATTGTTACATGTCGGACTCATATTCTATCGTTACTCATTATTATGCTTCAACTATGATTGTTACACAACATATTGTTTTCAACTATATGCATAACCTATGTATTCTCGCCAACTATTTATAGTTGACCCCCCCATCTTTCCAACTTAACATGTTTCAGGTTTATTTGCTATTGGAAGTTGTACAAGTCTTGGAACACGTAGGAGCTTGGACCTAGTTTATATAAGTCAACTTTTGTAATCTTTACTTGTAAGATAAATTGTGAATTGTTTAATATTATTCAACTTTCATTTAGTACCATGAGCTATTGAACAATCGTCAATACGTGACATCCCGATGTTTCCGCCATCGGTTGGGGTGTTACAGATTGGAATAAGAGCCATGGTTATAGGGAATTAGGTTATTAGAAAAATAATCTAGTCTATAACCTTAGGATTTTAACCAGTATTTGCTTCTTTTACTCGCAACCCTACTTGTTTCTATTCTCTATCTCCCTCCTACTTCTTATCCCTACTTTAGTCCCTACAAGAAGATTGTTCTCCATCACAAGATCTACTCTTAGACTAATAGGACAAATCCTCAGGTTTAGCCTGTAACATTTCGTATTTATACTTGTACGTTTCACGATCATCTTTAATAAAACGTCAAGTTCTATCTGTAATATTCGCATTAATTATTTTGTCGCATTTTTGAAACCATAATACTATATATATATATATATTATATATGTGGATAAGTGTGAATAATTAACAAAAAATAAAACTGCTTGGGCCGGGATTCAAACCCGCGCCCAAGCCGGCCCAAACACACCAACGAACTAACCAGCTGGGCTGGCCTTCACATTTGAATAAACCCAGACGCGATTTAAACTTATACTTGATTTCAAACCTTCACAGTTGACTAGTAAAGTCAACTGTGGGACGCGTATGCATAATCAATCAAAATTAACTCGTAATTGTTTCACAAATGGCAACTATACGCGATGACCGGCCTCGTCTGACTAAGCTACACGTTGATTGTTGATCAATTATCCATCAATTAACCCTTTTTACGCGTATGACATTCAATCCTTGGTCAACCTTGCCAATTCATCAATCCATTGATCCACTATATAAATTGAACCCTTGCGAGTCTTCACAACTCGCCATTAATCTCTTCTCAACCTCCAATCTTCATTATTATACTCTGATTGTGCTTCGCGATTACAATTTTGACTTTGTGGTCTTGACCGAGCAATCGAACACGATACAACATTGTAAGTCCAACATTTTCTGTGGGTTTTGATCTCCGGCGTTCACACATCAAAAGCCCTAAGATCAATTGAGCTATTGATGTGTGAATCAGATTATTGCTGGAACTAGGGTTCGTGGCTTTTGATTTGGGGATAAATTGTTTCAGCATCGTGTATATAATTTATTTAGAACATAATTTATCACAACCACAGGCCTAGGCCAAGTGGTTGTGACTATTGCTTGAAACCATAACCATCCGGGTTCGAGTCCCGGCTTGGGCACCCTTTTTCCACTTATTTTTCATTTTTAAAACAAACCATATATATATATATATATTACATTTAATCTTGTAAATTCATTTTTAATTATTAAAACCTTTTTTATAAATTCTAAAAAAATTATTTTTAACAAATCTGATGTAAAAGTTTTATCTACAATTTTTAGCTTTCTGAAATTAATTTATTTAATATATATAATAAATAAATCAATTTTATGCTATTATATTTATAAAAATCCATTAAAATATCAAAACAATTTTATAAATTTCCACAAAAATTATCCTGAGTTTGTACAATGATAAACTTTACTGAAATGATTTTTAATTCTGAAAAATCATTTATTTTATATTTTTAATCAATTTTTGTTAGTTTTAATCATAATTAAATCATAATAAATTCAATTTTTATTATTTTTGCACCAAAATTTTATACAATTTATTTCTGAATATTTAGAACAGAAATATAATTTTTAAAATAATAATCCTTTAATTTTAGTATTTTTTAAATATTAAAGTCAAATTATGGCAATTTGTAATAAATAGATTTAATAATCTATTTTAAAGAAAATAATTTTATAAAAATTATTTTTATACTTCAAACACATTATTGTGAACATCTTAAATTCAAATTTTATAAAAAGACTTTCAATTATTTGATTATCAAATTTCCCTTTATTTAATTAACATTTTATTATAAATTCAACAATTGGATATCCCCAAATCGAAACCCTAGAATATACTTATAGACTAGATAGACTTAGACTTAATTATTGCCTTATACATAGGGTGATACTTGGCAAACTTTTGGGCTACACTTATACTATTCCTCAATACCTAATACTATACCAAGGTGAGTTTACGTAACCATGTTTATGCGATTCTTTATACTTGCAACATTTTAAGCAATTCAACATGCATGTCTAGTAGTAAACTTTATTGTCTCATGAATTAGTCAACAGTTTCAACGAGTTTCAACATTACATAATCATTAGCTATGGCCAAGCCGGCGATACTCAATAATAGATCTATTGGATTGACAATCCCACCCGGATACGCGTACCTCCTACATAGGTAGCGTGGGTGATTGTTATCGTTCCAACATATTACTAAGGTGAACCGTAGATGACGGGATGGACCTAAACTAGTCGGAGGTTTGATTATGTCAACATATTATACTATTCTTGTAGACTTAAATTTACGATAGACCTACGAATTGCTAGACTTTTATACTTAAACTATTTGCTTAACATGGATTATGTATTCTCACCAACTTCTAGTTGACCCCCCCCCCCCATTTTTACAACTCAACAGGAAATAATGATGCTTGAAGATTAGAGGATTTTATGAAGACAATAAGGAGTCTATGCTTGCTTGATTCTTGTGTGATGTATTAGATTTCCACATTTAAAACTCTTATGTATTTCTATTTTTGGATGTTTGCAATTTAAATTTATTTCAATTAAAATTTGGATTACCATGTGCTACTGTATACTCATTCTTACGTGACACCTCGATGTTTCCGCCACCGGTTGGGGTGTTACATAGCCTAAACCACCTTGAAGATCTCGTCGAAGTTCTAGATTTTAATAACGAACACGTGCAATCTGGAAGGGTGAACGCCTGTATTCTGAGTTTTCTGTCTAGGACTGGCATTGCGCATAAATCCCAATCAGATAAGGGACCCGGATGCCTACCTGGGAATTCTCGGGATGAGTGTTCACTTATAGGCTAAAGCGTGTCTTCACTATGTTATTAGAATCTAGAAGTTTTGATAAGTCAACGTTTTTGTTTATTCGTTTTAATTAATGAATAAATGATTACACTCACTTTCCTTAAACTAAGCTCTAAAATCTCAAAATTTTACAGCTTAAATCAATCTCATTTCATAACCATCTATGGATTTCACAATCACACTTCACCTTACCATCTTAGCCACTTTTTAAATATTCAACACCCTACCCAAATCATATTATTTCATTTTTCCACATGTTACTTATTTTTAAAAACTATAACCTCATACCTTAGCACAAACTAAAGATTTCTAAATCCTGTTGTATTTTCATTACCTAGTAACTTTACAAAGTACATATTTTTTTGTCAAAAGATGTCCTCGAACTTAAATTCAATTGTTTATTTATTGACGTAACAAACAATTTTCTATATAATGCTTTAAACTATTAAAAATCATTTAATAGAACCTTGATCTTCAAAACCTAATGTCATTTTTTAACAACTTTTGCTTTATGTATAAAACCAATTTTGAAAATAAGATTTTTTTTTATCCATAGGAATAATATCTAGTCTCTAAATTCTCCATCGACACTCACTCATTTTCAACTTGTTCAAATTTTTACAATATTTGGCATATACCACAATCATGTTTTCTTATACACTTGATTATAACCTTTGATCCAAACCCCAAAATTTACACTGCTACATAATCTCCTTACTATAAAATAAACTCTTTATCAACTATCTTCACATTCACTATCTCTCACAACCTTGATTCTGCTTCAAGATTTTTCATCATCCTCTCAAGAACTAAATTCATATCCTTCACCTTCTCACACATGAGCTAGTTACCCATGATAACCAAACTATTGAAACTTGATTGTGTGTTGCATCAAACATAATCCTTAGTTATACATGAGGATTCGACTATTTACCATATTTGAACATTTGAAACTAGAATTCATGGAATATAAACTATTTGCTATAGACACACCTAGAGTCATTAACCTTGTCTAGGGCAACTCTATTACAACTCGTATGCTATACTTGATACTTGATTGCTTACATGTACATATTATCAATTTGCAATTCATGTGTGTAATAATTGGTACACTTAATCAAACAACTGATAGATGATGAAGTACTTGCTCAACAGTTAGTAGAGTACCAAATAACCTACTCAACGATTGGTAGAGGTCATCATGCCTGCTCAACAGTCGGTAGAGGCCCTACAACCTGCTCAACGACTGGTAGAGGCTATCGCACCTGCTCAACAATCGGTAGAGGTTCTTACTCACTGACTGGTAGAGGTCTTTTTCCTGCTCAACAGTTGGACTTATTTTTGGATACATTGTATACGATTCAATCACAAGGCTATTTTGCATTACTTACATGTGTGTTTAGAGTCATAGAAGGACACAAAACCCTAATGTAAGGTAAATTGGTGATTGCGGTCCGGAACGTAATCATGAATTTATAAGTACATTAAGTGAAATCCAGTTCTTGAAACTTGATTGAGTCTCCCAAAGAGAGTTAATAACTAATATAAGTTGAAAGAACATTTTGAGGATTCGACTATTGAAACTTGATTGTGTGTTGCATCAAACATAATCCTTAGTTATACATGAGGATTCGACTATTTACCATATTTGAACATTTGAAACTAGAATTCATGGAATATAAACTATTTGCTATAGACACACCTAGAGTCATTAACCTTGTCTAGGGTAACTCTATTACAACTCGTATGCTATACTTGATACTTGATTGCTTACATGTACATATTATCAATTTGCAATTCATGTGTGTAATAATTGGTACACTTAATCAAACAACTGATAGATGATGAAGTACTTGCTCAACAGTTAGTAGAGTACCAAATAACCTACTCAACGATTGGTAGAGGTCATCATGCCTGCTCAACAGTCGGTAGAGGCCCTACAACCTGCTCAACGACTGGTAGAGGCTATCGCACCTGCTCAACAATCGGTAGAGGTTCTTACTCACTGACTGGTAGAGGTCTTTTTCCTGCTCAACAGTTGGACTTATTTTTGGATACATTGTATACGATTCAATCACAAGGCTATTTTGCATTACTTACATGTGTGTTTAGAGTCATAGAAGGACACAAAACCCTAATGTAAGGTAAATTGGTGATTGCGGTCCGGAACGTAATCATGAATTTATAAGTACATTAAGGTAGTGTGAAATTCTATTAAGGTTTTGGGAGATGCCCCGTATGTTTTCGAAGTATCAGAGGTGTGATGGGTTAGCTGCGGTACACCCTATATATAAACACTAACGTACGTGGAAAGGGATATTGTAGGGTCAGACCAATAACAAACCCTAGTTATTTGGTAGTCCATCTAGCATTTATGGTTATCTTATACATTCCTTAAACTCTTACCCTACTCTGAACCATATTCACCCTAACTATCCTCAACACTATTCAAATGTTTCTTCTTAAAATAAACTTCGGGACGAAGTTCCTAAAAGTACGGGAGACTGTAACATCACACAAATTTTCTTTATATATATATATATATAGAACTCCCTCGTTTATTCATCCGATTCATGTTTACAGTATCTTTACCATCCATTTTGTTAATTTTTTCGTTTAAATAATGACGTATAATCAATATTAAATTGGATTGTATTAAAAATTCTGATTTAAAAACGTTAAAAAAAATGTTTGCCTGTGCCAGGATTCGAACCCGAGTCCCTGGCGGGCTAAACCTTAACCACACCACACAAACCACTACACCATTTGGTGTTTTATGATGTTAATTAAAACCAATTAAACTTAAACCCTTTCAAGGTCCCTTAGTCAAACCTGAAAAGTCAAACGTAGTCTCCTAGTCAAGTCAAGTCAAAGTGTTAGTAAATATGGTCTCCTAGTCAAGTCAAAGTGTTAGTAAATATGGTCTTCTAGTCAAGTCAAAGTTGTTTCTAAATTCTAGTCTAGTCAAAGTAGTCCCTAATTACAACTCCAAATTTTACACTATAAATACACTAGCCTACCATTCAACTCTTTATACCATTCAAAAAAAAAACATTATTATCCCATCTCCCATATACTAAACTTTTCATCCGTCATTATCTCCTCTAGCTAGTTCGAGATTTCCAAGGCATTATTACTAAGTGTTTGCACGCTTAATAAAACGCAAGAACTCATTATGCACCTAAGGTGAGTTTACATAGTCCCTTTTTTTCTGTTTTAAATTTTGGGGTGAAACATGTTTAATCATTTTATATACTATCATTTACTTATTCTTACATTGTTGAAACTTTTGATTCAATTATAAACATTTTATACATGATGTGTCGTAAAACACATCTATTCTCTTATGTATTTTTTGTTATAATTTAGTCTTTTGTATATAGTTTTTAGTAGTTTTAGGCGTGTATTCGTTTGTTGGCCTATTTTTGTCATTGTATAGTTTTTGAGTCATTTTTAGTACTTATTTATTTATTTTATACTTTGGTAGGTGTTCGTGTGGACGTTGGAGCATAAACGAGAAATTTTGGTCGAGCCAAGAACACCCGAGTCAAGAGCATGAAGTCATAATACTATATCTAATAATAATAATAATAATAATAATAATAATAATAATATTAATAACAATAATATTTAAATGAAAATAAAACATACCGTGACTTTAGAAGTTATGGGCCACGGCCCATATTAATCTAAAGAATAGATTAGAGGGCTCCACTATTTGAGAGGAAAAGAATTACGAAGGAGAGGGGGGCCGCCAGGAGATAATTATTCAACACATTAGAATTCCAATTCTAAAGAAAATCTAATTCGCACAGAGGAGAAGCACGAAAAAGTCAAACCATTATTCAAGCGGTGACGAGCGAAAGAGCACGGAAGGAGAAAAGGCCACAGGCACGTTAAAGATCAAAAGCCAACGAGCCTTGGGTTAGGTTTAGTTTTCGCTCTATATTTTTATAGACATGATGAAATTGTTTTTTATAAACTTTGAATCTATGTTTCTAATTATTTTGATGAACTAGACTTTTATGGTTGCTTAGGTTTATGAACTAGACACATTATTTGCAGTTTTTAATGATTCTTGGTTTTTAATTTTGATGTGTAGGATTACATGATTTTTATTTCTATTGTTGGATTTGATATATGTGTGTTGGTGTTAATTTTATTTGAAGTTTGTTTATTGGTTTTGTGGAGCTAGGCATGTAGAGATACCCCCTAGGTCTTGAAATCAATCTAGTTCGTCAACTTAGGTTAGCGTGCTAGTATTTGGAGTTGGAGTACGACACAAGTATAACAAAGTAATATAATAAAATTAACTAAGACGTGCAGTCCATTCTTGAGGGTGAGAAATCTAACTCGAGATTGCTAGGTAACTAACTAGGCATTGTTCGGTAGTTGGCAAGCGCTAGGGCGGGAGTCGCTACTTGTCCGTGTTTAGAGTTTTCCTAGGTTTTTTTCAGTAGAGTTTAAGTCTGCTTCATAGTTTGAGGGTTTTAATCCAGGAGATGTTTTAATCTGATTTCTGTGGGATTTTGGTACGCTAGGGCGATCCGGATCCATCTTAGCATTTCTACACTTGTCCCGCCTTGAGTCTAGTGAGCCATCCTTGACAGGAGGTTTATTAGGTAAGAATAGGGTCTCAAGTTAATTACCAGATTCAGGATTTATTGCTAGTGTCTAGGGATTTTACCTAAGTAACCAGCCTTCTTCCTATCCGATTTCTCCAAGTCCCTAGTTCCTATAAGTAGTCGAGGTTGTTTTATTTATATTTAGTTTCTTTTAAGTTTATAATTAGTAGTTTAAAATACCCCCATATAAGTATATATTTATTTAGGCTAGTATTCGGTATAGGTTGTGATCTAGAGTTGCATTCGCGTCTTTGGGTTCGATACTCGGTCTTATCTGTTTACTGCTTTGCGACCGGTACACTTGCCGTGCGTGTGTAGTTTTTAGGTGAGTCGTTTTAATTAAAGCTTGTGTTATTTTTATATATATACATTTACACACATCAAGTTTTTGGCGCCGTTGCCGGGGACGCAATTGGCACTCTTGAGAATCATCCGATCCGTTTCTGGTCTACTATTTTGTGAATAATTTTTGCTTTTATTTTTTTTTCTTTTTTCTTATTATTGTTATTTTTTATTCGTAATATATAATTTTTTTTATCATGTGCGAGATCTGCGGAGGACCCCACTTTACCATAAGATGCCCTCATTCATATTCATCGGGGTATTCCACGGATTTTTATCCTAACACGTATTTGCAGCCGCAGCCATACCAGTCATATCAGCCTTCATACCCACAGGCTAACCAGTGGTTTAACCCTGCACCATCTGAGTCACTAGATAGAATAACAAGTCGGCTTGATCGTCTACAAGCTATGATGTATGAGGAAAGGCATGGTGGTAGCTCGTCAGAGTATCCACCTAGCCAACATTTGTATCCACATCCCGATTATCGGGATGTCTTGTCTCACACTAGGCCCGACTTTGCCGCCCTTCTTGCTAAGCGTGACACCTTCCTTGCTAATCAAGAACTCATGCTCGAGGAAATGCGTTCCTTGCTATCCATGCGCACCGACTATTTGAGGGAACAAGATGCGGCACTTGAGAGGCTACAGACTCAGGTGGATGAACTGAAGACTATAATGGACGTTGAAGTCCCACCTCCAGTTCAGCAGGTTAATTTCACATATGATGACCCAAACGAGATGGTAACACTTAAATTATCTGATTGTATTAGTCCCGTTGCTGAAACTGTTTGTCCTTACTCATCTGATTCTATGCATGATTTAACTGACCCATATGATTCTTTACACTTGTCTTGTGAGGATGATATTTTGCAGGATTCAGGGTTAGAGCCAGAGACCATAATGGACGCCTTAGTCCCACCTTTGGTTCAGCAGGATGAGCAGCCTGGTCAGATCTCTAGTTCAACAGCATACCCTTGGGAGGCAGATGTCTGGAGTGATGATGAGGAGATAGAAAGGATAGCCTGGGACGCGCATAGGAAAGCCATGATGGAGAAGATAGGGGAGGCTGAGGAAGATATGGATTTTTCAGAATCCACAGGCTGGCTGTTTGAGGAAGAAGTGGTGGAAGAGGATGACACCACTGACCTGCTTGAAGAAGCAGCTGATGGGGAAGCAGAGTTTGGTGACGAGTTGGTTGATTTGACAGCTCCAGAAGTGGACAAAGATTTTGAACAAGTGTCACCAAACAAGGAAGATAAGAAAGAAGCAGTGGTGGAAGAAGAAGAAGAACACCACAGCCGGCCCGTGCAGGCATTGGATATTACACTGCTACTAGTGCCACCACCATGGCCACCACCACGGGAGAAGGCGAAGAGGCACCTGGACCGACACAGGGTGAGGGTCAGGAGTTGCAGAGACAACAAGTCCCCTCATTACATGCCAAGAATCAGGTTTGGTCCAGGTAAATTTAAATATTGGTGGCCTGACCCATTTAAATTCAATAAAATATTTTTCGATTCCACTAATGTAATTTTGCTAAATAATATGGACCGGGTGGAATTAAATGGGTAGGATCGGGTCCAGATAAAAGAGAAGCCCCCTGATTAAGTTTAAGTGTGGGGAGGCTCTGTAGAGTTTGTAAATTTATATTTATACCTATTTTTTTTCTAGCTTTTCATTTTTTTTTATTTGTGTTCCGTCAATCGGTAGAGGTTCATAGGTTTTTATCTTTCTATTTTATTTTTGTTTTGGGTCTTTGAGTCTGTTTGCGTGTTTGCTTAGGTAAAGAAAATTTCACCATGAGCGGATCACATGTATTTATCTTTATATATATTTTATGAGTGAGAGTTTTGGTAAAGGTTTGGGTAATAAAAGAGATTTTTTCTTAAAAAAAAAAATTAATTAATTAACTTTCTGTGAAAAAAGATTTTTCACGTAATGTGAGGAGTCTGGGCTGACCTGTTCGCCTCATGCGACCAGCTATTACCCCGGAAAGTTATATATTTTTCGCTTGCAACGCGTGTTGTGATCACCAGTGTCCTTCACGTTGAGCAAGAACCAGATTTTTTTTTTCTTTCTACCCATTTGGTTCTACCACCATTCACCGCCATTTTGCCAAGCAGGTACGTCTTCTTGTTTGTTGTTATATTATGAGTCTAAGTTAGTAGTTTGAGTCTTTTTATTTTTGTGTGGTTCGGTATTATGCTCGGGTTTTGTTTGTTTCATTTTGCGCAGGTTTGGATTGCACCACCCGTACTCAATCTCCATTCGGGTGATTCTGAAGCTGTTTATCGTTTATCAAGGCAAGCCCAGAGTTTACCATTTTGTCAAAGCCGATCGCGACCAAAATGCTATACGATCGAGCTGGATTGGACTAGAGTTTTTGGAGCTTACGCATTAATTAACCAGCTAAGTCTTTTCCAATTTGCCCTCATCTTTTTATTTTTGTATTCGGAATTTTTTTTTATTATTTTTTGTTTTGAGTCGTTTTCTATTCCTACATTGAGGGCAATGTAGAGTTTAAGTGTGGGGATGGAAAACTGTCGTTTAGTTTGTATATAAAGTCGTTTGAGTAGTTTGTATATAAAGTCGTTTGAGTAAAAAAAAAAAAAAAAAAAAAAAAAACTGAAAAAAAAAAGTCCCTGATTTTGAAGTTTGCATTATATAAAATATGGAAAATGATAGGTAAAGTTAGGTGTCCGGTTTTCAAATAGTATGTATAATAAGAGATTAAAATTGATTGAAAACGTGTCTGATTTGAGATATGTGGGTAGGCTCGGCAGGTAGAAAGGTTTCCTTTGAAAAGTAATAAATTAATTATGCTAGGCTATTTTGTGGGTTCTCATGTAGGAGAAACGGGGAGGCCGAAACCGCCAAAAATAGTATAAGAAGCACCGTTATAAGTAGAAAACCGTTAGAATTTCTAATCACTTAAAAAAAAATTGGAAATCAAAGCAAAAATGCTGAAGCTTAAGGTGCCTGGCCACTGGGATAGCGACTTGGATTGGTCACACCCTCTGAGTTAAGTATGCTGAGATGAAAAAAAAATGCTGAAGCTTAAGGTGCCTGGCCACTGGGATAGCGACTTGGATTGGTCACACCCTCTGAGTTAAGTATGCTAAAAAAAAAAAGTGATTTTAAATTCTCTTGGTTTTCTACATAAGACGTTTAGGAAATGGTCAATTGGTCGTTCCTTTAGCTTCATAAGCTTGAGGCGGGATTAGGAGGAACTGTGGCTTCCTTCGAGTGAGACCCTAGATAGACTAATCAACATGAACTTAACATAAATAAAAAGGGGCTTGGAAACCGGTGTGGGTTTAAGAGGATCAATATACCTGCAATCGCAATCAATACGTTAGTAGATTATTAATTAAGTAACCTATGTTTTGAAACTGGATGTAAACCTAACTGTGATTCCATAGCATAATTCTTTTTCAGGGACGAAAAAGGTTTAAGTGTGGGGATGTTTGATGTGTCGTAAAACACATCTATTCTCTTATGTATTTTTTGTTATAATTGAGTCTTTTGTATATAGTTTTTAGTAGTTTTAGGCGTGTATTCGTTTGTTGGCCTATTTTTGTCATTGTATAGTTTTTGAGTCATTTTTAGTACTTATTTATTTATTTTATACTTTGGTAGGTGTTCGTGTGGACGTTGGAGCATAAACGAGAAATTTTGGTCGAGCCAAGAACACCCGAGTCAAGAGCATGAAGTCATAATACTATATCTAATAATAATAATAATAATAATAATAATAATAATAATAATAATAATAATAATAATAATAATAATAATAATAATAATAATAATAATATTAATAACAATAATATTTAAATGAAAATAAAACATACCGTGACTTTGGAAGTTATGGGCCACGGCCCATATTAATCTAAAGAATAGATTAGAGGGCTCCACTATTTGAGAGGAAAAGAATTACGAAGGAGAGGGGGGCCGCCAGGAGATAATTATTCAACACATTAGAATTCCAATTCTAAAGAAAATCTAATTCGCACAGAGGAGAAGCACGAAAAAGTCAAACCATTATTCAAGCGGTGACGAGCGAAAGAGCACGGAAGGAGAAAAGGCCACGGGCACGTTAAAGATCAAAAGCCAACGAGCCTTGGGTTAGGTTTAGTTTTCGCTCTATATTTTTATAGACATGATGAAATTGTTTTTTATAAACTTTGAATCTATGTTTCTAATTATTTTGATGAACTAGACTTTTATGGTTGCTTAGGTTTATGAACTAGACACATTATTTGCAGTTTTTAATGATTCTTGGTTTTTAATTTTGATGTGTAGGATTACATGATTTTTATTTCTATTATTGGATTTGATATATGTGTGTTGGTGTTAATTTTATTTGAAGTTTGTTTATTGGTTTTGTGGAGCTAGGCATGTAGAGATACCCCCTAGGTCTTGAAATCAATCTAGTTCGTCAACTTAGGTTAGCGTGCTAGTATTTGGAGTTGGAGTACGACACAAGTATAACAAACTAATATAATAAAATTAACTAAGACGTGCAGTCCATTCTTGAGGGTGAGAAATCTAACTCGAGATTGCTAGGTAACTAACTAGGCATTGTTCGGTAGTTGGCAAGAGCTAGGGCGGGAGTCGCTACTTGTCCGTGTTTAGAGTTTTCCTAGGTTTTCTTCAGTAGAGTTTAAGTCTGCTTCATAGTTTGAGGGTTTTAATCCAGGAGAGGTTTTAATCTGATTTCTGTGGGATTTTGGTACGCTAGGGCGATCCGGATCCATCTTAGCATTTCTACACTTGTCCCGCCTTGAGTCTAGTGAGCCATCCTTGACAGGAGGTTTATTAGGTAAGAATAGGGTCTCAAGTTAATTACCAGATTCAGGATTTATTGCTAGTGTCTAGGGATTTTACCTAAGTAACCAGCCTTCTTCCTATCCGATTTCTCCAAGTCCCTAGTTCCTATAAGTAGTCGAGGTTGTTTTATTTATATTTAGTTTCTTTTAAGTTTATAATTAGTAGTTTAAAATACCCCCATATAAGTATATATTTATTTAGGCTAGTATTCGGTAGAGGTTGTGATCTAGAGTTGCATTCGCGTCTTTGGGTTCGATACTCGGTCTTATCTGTTTACTGCTTTGCGACCGGTACACTTGCCGTGCGTGTGTAGTTTTTAGGTGAGTCGTTTTAATTAGAACTTGTGTTATTTATATATATACATTTACACACATCAATACACTATCATTTACTCATTCTATCATTTGACTGTAACAAAAAGACACAGTACAATCATTAACATTGATCAAGCCGCCTGTTTAGATTATAGCGCTATAGGTCTGACAAACCCATCCCCCCGCATAAATTCAGGGATGATCGATAACAGTTATACTTTTACTAACTTGCGAGTTAGGTCTCAGTCGACACAAGGTTTGATTGTACAAAAGACGCATTGTTACATGTCGGACTCATATTCTATCATTACTCATTATTATGCTTCAACTATGATTGTTACACAACATATTGTTTTCAACTATATGCAAAACCTATGTATTCTCACCAACTATTTATAGTTAACCCCCCCCCCCCCATCTTTCCAACTTAACATGTTTCAGGTTTATTTGCTATTGGAAGTTGTACAAGTCTTGGAACACGTAGGAGCTTGGACCTAGTTTATATAAGTCAACTTTTGTAATCTTTACTTGTAAGATAAATTGTGAATTGTTTAATATTATTCAACTTTCGTTTAGTACCATGAGCTATTGAACAATTATCAATATGTGACATCCCGATGTTTCCGCCATCGGTTGGGGTGTTACAACCGCCTATCGATAAAGTTTTAGCTTTCCAAGAGGCAAGACGATTTATTATGACTTCAATAACCGAGTCCCAATTACTAATACGATTCATATTCGCTCCAACTTGGATTCCAAGATAGGTAAAAGGTAGGCAACCTCTTTTGCACCCAAGGAACTCCAATATCAATCTTAATTTAGTGTCCATTTTAATTAGTAGTATATTATTAACATTTTCCACAAACTCCATGTGGTTTGATAACCCTACTTCTTATACTACAATCTTTGTAGATAAGGAATTGTTTTTGCTTTTTTTTTTTATTAGCACTCGACATGCGATCAAAATGACACCATAGTCAGGGAGTTCGTGCACTCAGTGTTTGTTTATTTGTTTTCTTTTTGAAAAAAAAATAAAAAAAAACCCAAAAATGTTTTCTTACTTGTCATTTGCTTTTATTTAATTGTTTTTGTGTTTCGTTCCTTATTACTCTAGGTTTTCTTGTTTTTGTTTCTGCAAGTGACTTTATTTTTGCATGCACACTAGGTTCTCCAAGAAGTCTTCATCGCTCTTATTTGATCTAGAGATTGAATAGACTGCATGCCAAAACCATGTTGTTTTTCACTCATCAGTGAAAAATAAAGCAAGTTCATCATCCGTTGCTTAGAGAATTGAATAAGCAACTATTGACATGGCTGATACAAATAATCAAAATGACCAACCACCAAACCAGTAACAAAATGACTTAATTCCACAAATTCCAAACCCACCACCACAATAACAATTCCAACATGGTGGAACTTTTCAACCTGTTAACCGACATCCACAACAAAACCTACAAAACCCACAAAACTAACCACGCCAACAAGTGGCAGTTATCCCACCAAATCAGCCACACAACCAACACATATTTGATATGGTTCCCTAATTTGATGAAGGTAGTGCGCATACATCGGAAACTGATTAGTGTCAAGAAGAGGATTAGGAACCATATGATGAAAGATTCACGGATTACGGGTATAACGAATGGAATGACATGGTTTATGGACACCATCAGCTATAAAAGTAGGTTAATTGGGGAACTGCATCCAGTGGTTTAAAAAACAATAATCAAGCTCCACACAGGGTTCCTCAATTTAATGTGGGTAATAGAGGAATGGGAAATGAGTTAGAGTTGGTTGTTGGTGTAAAACAGGTATGTCAGAGAGCACCAGTTTAGGGGGTTGACAGTCATTTTTTACATGTTATTACAATGAAATCTACAGAGGTGAAGAAGAACCTCTAGGAGACATGAGCCCAAGTTCCTAGTTCGATATTAAAAGGAGAATATTTGAAGATCCAACAGGATTACCTACTGAACACCCTGAGCTGCCAATTAAAAGAATCTTAAGTGTTACAGAGAAAGAGGTAACTGTAGGGGTGACCAGATATATATTCAATGAGTATGAGATTGAGAGAGAAGGCTTGCAACCAATAAAAATCAATGATGGAGATCTGGAGAACCTTCATCCAACATATCTGATTATGATAATGAACAAATTTTTGGATAATGGTTCGTCAAACAAGAGCACCAGATGCAATAGCAAATGAAGCCAGAAAACGGTATCTGAAAAATGATAAAAATGACTTTGATCTTGCCTTAACTCACCCACACATGCTGACCAAGATTAACCTGACACCTCCCAATGAAGACATCCCTGCAAAATTCAACAAGCCTAGATCTGGAATGATTATATTATATCCAGAACAAGGAATCATTTTCTGGGATGACCAGCAAATCAAGAAGATGTTCAGAGTTAATGAGATTAGCAAATATTCAAATCAAACTCTGAAGTATCTAAAAAATTGTATGAAAGTTGTCCAAGAAAAGCTGAAAGTCACGGATACCTCAGGAAAGAAGAAGAAGCTAGATGAACTTAGTGACAATTGGATTGAGTCAAGAGAATTATTGAAGAAGATGTTGCACATCTACACCAGACAAGTCCCTTATAAAAAGAAGATTAAGCCACATGTCAAGAAGATCTTCTAAAAAGTTATTCATTTTTTTTTTGTAAATGTTGAAAATTAAAATCTGTTTTTCTTTTGTTTGAATGTATTTTTATTTCAATTTCAGTACTTTGTTTTTTTGTCTTTAAATGTAATTGTCTAAAGTGTATAAGTTTAGTTAAAACACTTAGGGGGGAATTTTTAGAACTTAACTGTTGAAGAAAACTTAAGTTAGGAACTCGAAGTTGATTTAAAGAAGAACATCCAGAACAGGTATAGCTGAAGAGATTAAGACTAGCAAAGATTCAAGAACAAGATCTCTTTGAAGAATTAGGGGTTGTTTGGCAAGTGCCGAACCAATAAGAGGTCTGAATAGATAAGAGGCTCTAAACCAGTAAGTGCTGAACCAATAATAATTGTTTGGTTGTATGTCTGAGTGAGTGTGCAAAATGACTATTTTATCCCTAACTATTATTATTATTATAAATAAAAATCCCCCTTTATTATTATTATTATTACTAATAAAATCAAACACACACAGGACACCACAACATAAAGAATCTCTTTTTCCTTAACACCCACACACCTACCTGCTCTCTTCTTCCCTGTTACCTTTTCTTTCTTTTTCTCACAAACAAACACACACTTTTGACACCACACATCCACACAAAACACATACTTAAAATAAGCACAGAAGTAGAGAGATAGGAGTGACGGAGGAGCAGGAGGAGACGAGAGCAGAGGAGATGAGAGGAGAGGAAAAAGGATGCGCGTCGGCGGTTGGAGGTCGGAGGGGGAGAGGAGGAAGGGCGGGGGTCGGCTGGTGGTTGGAGCAGAAGGAGAGGAGAGGAAGAGGGTGACGAGGGCTAAGGATGGTGAGGTGGGGAGGAGCGCGACGGGTGGAGGAGAGGAGGAGCAGGGTTGTTGGCGGTTAGAGGAGAGGATGAGGAGGAGCAAGAGAAGCAAGAGAGAAGCAGGAAGGAGAAGAGGAGCAGGAAGGGTAATCAGAGTCTTTTTGGGTGCAAAACTGAACCATTTAGTGTTGAATGATTCCATTAAGAGGCGAGTGTTCATGAACCAAACACTCATACCTCTGACTGATTTAGAGGTAGGCTCTGAATGGAACTATTCAGTTGTGAGACAAACATCCCTTTAGACAATTGAAGACAAGTATAACTCCTATCTGATGAAATCTGGGAAGAAGACTAAAATCTGGGATGAAAGAACCAAATTTCTAGGATAAACTCTGAGACAGACTAAGTCATTCTATTCCAGATAAAGACTTCAAGTTTCTGGAATGAAATCTGGAATCTTGACTAGTGGGAAAGTTAAAATGCATGCAACTTGGACCCAATCAATGATGCATATTTTCTTTACCCCGTTATCCTGCAAACAATACAAGTTAGAATAAACTAATTGTTTATTCATCAACTTGGGTCAAATCTTCTCTATAAATAGAAGGAATCATTCGTCGATGAAGAGTGCCAAGTGTGAATGTGAAGTTGTGTGATAAACAAAGCAAATACAGTCGAGTCATAGATATATCTTTTGTACACATACTCCACACCCCATTCACACTAGCCATAAGAATTTTTTAAGTCATTCTTTTGTAATGTTAAACGAGATCCTTGTTATAAGGTGATCAATACATAAACTCAAAAACTTCTTAAAAACCTTGTGTTCTATTATTTCTAAAAGTTTGATTCCTTGTTCAGCACCTATTTAAATATTGTTGAAATCACATGACCATTTGATTAAAAGTGAGGCTGATACTTCTGGGACCAACACAAAGAAAATACAAAACCAAATATACAAACTTCTATTGACACATGGTCTAACAATTTAACGTATGGACAAAAGAAAATGTGTGGAATATATATATATATGTATGTATGTATATATTATCCACATCACCGTACCTGCCAAGACTTTTCCTTTGGCAACCTATAGAAGAAGACTTGTTGGATGTCTAGAGACTATGAAGACATGGAAGATGAACGTGTAGATCACAAAATTATTGATTGAATTCTTCGATAGTTGATCGATGTCGCTTGGTCGGTGAAAAGAAAGGATTTAGTAGTAAGTGGAAAGTAAGGCCATCTCCACGTGGAGTTGGTTAAAAGTTGTAGTTTTTATCTAAATTAACTAATGTCTAATGATTTTCTTTGATTAATTGAGAAAAAGGCTAAGAAAGGTAGAAACATTTGATTTTAGATTGAAAACAATAGTAAAAGAAAGTAACCCCCTTTCGGTTTTCCGGTTCAATTATTCACTCAACTTGTTTTACCTAGTTGGATACCACATAAATATGGCCTTGTTTAATGTTTAATTAAGTGATAAGCAGAGACATGTTTTTAATAATAATCTATGCAATCTACTTACCAAACCTTATATGCCATAGATCAACCCAATAATCAAACTGCTCTCGATGTAAGAAAACTAGATGCGAATGATAAAAGACAAGTAATTGCAACACAAATGCCTTGTTTAACTAAATCAAGCAACAAGTATCATTCAAGTACTGAAAAAAGAAATCCAAAGACACTAAAGCAAATTAAGTTTGAGTTTCACATAAACGAACCGTCTACCCAGAGGTGGTTACAAAGAGAATTAGCCGCTCATCACCATGATAATATGTTTAATTGATGATTGGGGAATGGTTAATTGAGAGAAAAACACCTTTGGGAGGTCTAAAAACGGCTAGTGTTTGCAGTTAATAATATTTCTAAAAAGGGTAAAAACTCAAAAATTCACCACTTGCGCTGGTCTTGCCAAAATCTCACTTCTTTTCTGTCATGCGCCGAAATCAGAGCACGTGCGCTCCAAATCACTTTACCTTGTGCTCCAACTCGGGTTTCTTCTTTTCTTCATATTTCACTTGGGATCACATCCATATGTTTCCAAACTCTTGTCTAGCTTACAAAACCTTCATATTACACACCAATTAACTCCATTAGGCTTCAAGTACTTGCAAATCACAATCATCCTCAAAGTAACAATGTTTTACACAATTAAACACTAAAAAACACCTAATTACAACATACTAAAGCATGGTTAAACATCCTCCCATCAATGGTAAACCTGAAATCATCTTAAAAGAATATGATGGGGATCTGCACCAACTACAAAGGGTTGTGGTATGAACCGAATACAACAATGGCCTAAGAAATTAAGAGAGAATTATAGATTTGTAAACAACTTTCATGCATGCCTTTCATTAAACTAAGAATGCCTTTTATAGGCTACAACCACAAGGAAAATAACAACTAAACATAAAAGTGCAGTAAGTACGTGAACTAATGGAGACGTGGATAATGGAAATGCAAAATAACTGAAAATGCAATAACTAAACATAAACGTGGGCTCGACATGCACGGACGGTTACGTATGCGTGGCACACATCAATCCACCCCGCTCGAATTCACCTTGTCCTCAAGGTGAAGATCGGGTTTGTCCGTGGAATCAACGATCATCATTAGTTGTGGTTTTAGACACTTGTGGCCCGGCTTATACGTTTCGTCACAGTAATAACATAAGCCTTTAACATGGCGGTCACGAATTTCGGCACTGGTGAGACGTCGAGCATGATTGGGAGCCGGAAGTTGGGCCAACCGCGGTGTTGGAGTCGGTCCCAAAAGGCCTGTAGCAATTTGTTCTTCGCTGGAATCAGAGGCGCGACCCAATTTCAGTTTTTCTTCCACGAGACGTGCCATACCAATGGCATCAGACAATGAACGTGGGGACTTCACCTTAACCTCCAAGCGAATCTCGTCCTTGAGTCCGCCCACGAAACATCCGATCAAGAAGGGTTCCGGTAAGTCATCAACACGGTGGGAGAGGCGTTCGAATTCCTCTTGGTAAGCAACCACCGTTGTAGTCTGTTTGAGGCGGGATAGGGCTTCGCCAGGATCCTCATAATCAGTAGGGCCAAAACGACCAAGGACAGCTTTAGAAAACTCGACCCAGGTCATCGGCCCTTTAGATTTTTCGAGCCATCTATGCCATTGCAAGGCAATGCCATCAAGATGAAAAGAGGCGAGGTGTACCTTGTCGCCATCTTCAACCCGTTGGAATGCAAAATACTGCTCGGCTTGATAAAGCCAACCGGATGGATCGTCTCCACCAAAACGAGGAAACGATAACTTCATATAGGGTTTCGGGGTGTGAGGAACAAGTTTGCCGCCGCTGCCGGAGGACGAACCAAATGAGTTCTGATCACGTTGTGCTTGCAAGGATGCATTGATGCTTTGCACTTCAGCCAAAATCTTTTCGAACATGGCTTCATGTTGGGCGAAACGATCTTGGGTTTGTTGTTGGAACTAGGCATTAGAGATTTTTCGGGTTTCCATTGGATCAAGACCGGCTCTGATACCAATTGGTATGAACCGAATACAACAATGGCCTAAGAAATTAAGAGAGAATTATAGATTTGTAAACAACTTTCATGCATGCCTTTCATTAAACTAAGAATGCCTTTTATAGGCTACAACCACAAGGAAATTAACAACTAAACATAAAAGTGCAGTAAGTACGTGAACTAATGGAGACGTGGATAATGGAAATGCAAAATAACTGAAAATGCAATAACTAAACATAAACGTGGGCTCGACATGCACGGACGGTTACGTATGCGTGGCACACATCAGGTTGGCGAAGTGCAAATATGGAAGCCACGGAAAGTTTTGCATGTTGAAGGATGTAACTATAAAAGGACACTCGAGCGACTCATAGCTTTAGAGGAAGCGGCCAAATTTCTCAGCCCCTTAAACTTATTATCAATGACCTGGACTGAAACTTCTTATGGTTTTCTATTATCGATCTTTCTACGTATATATATGATTATATGCTTATTTCACGATATCAAATTTTGGTTTTAATTTGCACTTATGTTCAACATATTATGCACACAACTGTACAGAAGATTTTTCACATACACAAACTCCAATTGCATCACAACCCACAACCCTCTTACTAATATTTTATAATTTGTGTTAGTTTCACACCACGTGACATTTATTACAAACTTAATGTATTATTCTACTCCAATATGTACATCTATTTCCTATTCAAATTGTTTACCATCCAATCGTATATTACACATTATCAATATGTTTATATAATAGGATACACTAATAATCTGAATGACCAAACAACAAACACCATGTAGCCCCGCTACAATGGGCGGGTTCGTGCTAGTTTATATATGACATGGTACACTATTGGATCTTCATGGGCTAACAGTGGCGAAGCTTGACCTAAAAGTTCGGGGGGTCGGAAGTCACCGGAGGGTCAGAAGTCACTAGTTTCGGGGGGGTCGAAAACCAGTTTCGGAGGGTCGAAACCATATATACCAAAAAAATTCTATACTAATACTATATAATCGAAACTTCTGAGCGAAAATTCGGGGGGAGGGTCGACCGCCCCTCCCCGCCCTTAAAAAGATGCGCCCCTGTGGGCTAAGACACGTGTTACTCGTTTGTTCTGAAAATACACAAGCACTATAGGTTACCGGCAATAAGTAATTTGGTGTCAAATACAGACATACGGTATATGGTTCGCTGTTGAGCCATGATGGGCTTTTGACATGTGTTAGGTGCTTTCGTTTTGGTAATACAAAATTGCATTACATTTCATATATTATGAAAAGCTACATTACATTTTCAAATCTATGAAACAAATTAAACTACATTTTCCAGATCTTACAGATTAATTATATTACATTTCCAAATATTCCATATGATTCCTTGATTTCTATACGTGTCACACAGCATGCCAATGGCTGTCCATGTGTACCTAAGGAATATAGATTCCCTCATCTTTACATTTGTGCTCACAAAGCGGGATTACAACACTGTGGACAACACATAAAGTAATACTCTATCCGTCCCAATTTAGATGTCATTCTTTCCTTTTTTTTGTTTGTCCCATATTAAATGTTTTTTTCCAACAATAGAAATGCAATTTCCAGTTTTGCCCATAAAAGACAAAACACAATCACCACTTTTGAGGATATTATTGTTATTTTACCACATACAAACAAAAGATTTTTTAAAATGTGTGTTTTTAGACTCAGGACATTTAAATTGAGACGGAGAGACTAAAATGTATTTATATGTGGGCCCACACGTACCCATTGCTAGGTGTAGACAACACATTAAATAAAACACATCTATATGTGCACGCACGACATAATACCCACCCATTCAGGGCCGGTCTATTAGTGTTAATGGGTAAGGCTTGGGCCTAGGGCCCCTTAAAAATAAGGGCCCCAATTTTAGGCGTTATATATATAGCAGTGATATTGGGCCAAGTTTAATGATGTTTTGGGCTTTGTAATTAGTATGTAAATAGTTTAATCCATGCCAGACGAGTTGAGGAAATCACGAAATAAGTTGTATGCTAATAAATAGGCAAAATTAATGGAATTAACTGTCTTTAGTTATTTCAATAACTTAAACATTTATGGTCGAATCAAAACTGAGCATACAAATATTGTTAATTAGAAAAATGGGAAACTTTTTCTACATGGGAAACTAATACAGGTTTAGTTTGGTTTAGTTTTTCTAAATCAAAACTGATTTAGTTTGGTCTAGATGGTATGTATATCCTTTGGATTGAGTCGGATTTTCGTTTTGCCGTTTGGCCCTTTATTTGAGGACCACTCGTGCGTGTTTTTTGGTTAATGAAATTTAATTTCCAAAAAAAAAAAACATGGGAAACTAATACAGGTGCACAAACCGGGTTTTTTCAAAACCCGATTCCGAGTAGGGTCGGGTATTACTTCGACCGCGTATTGAAAGAACCGGTTCTAGTTTTGGTTCCTAGCACAAATAATGAACCTGCAAACACTGAACAAAAGATGATAATTGAAAAGAGGCCTCAATTTCCTTTTTTCGCTTAGGGCCTACAAAATGGTTGGGCCGGCTCTGCACCCATTCAAACAAAAATCTTAACAACGATCAACGCTCCATACTAACTTTTCCCACAAACCAGGCCAAACAACTAGCACCTATATTTGAAATTAATTGAGGTTGGCTACGACTTCTTTTTATAGAAAATGTTACCGGAGGGTGTGGAGGGTTGGTGGTTTGGAAATAAGTCTGTTTTTATTGTTTTGGGTAGCATTGTAGCAATGTTATAGACCCCTTTCAACCCTTTCAAAAACTGTCCACAGAATGTCTCAGCTCAGTCTAACCATTCTTTATAAATATTGGGCCAAGGATTCGGGCTCTTCCATCACTTTTTTGTTTTTTTTTAAAAGGCTTTACCTATCTTTTTTTAATCTTTGACTTTAACTAAACTAGAAAAGTTCATTTTGTTTCTCTAAAAGCACTCACATCCCATCCACCATATTATGTGAGTGTATCCACCAAATTATATGGGGTGAGTGTAAGTGGTTGTGAGTGGAGGAAAGAGAAAATATTTGGTGGAAGCACTGTTCCACTCTAAATATGAAAAGCTGTTGTTCATCTCTATATATATTTTAATATTTTTGTAAGTAGTTATGAGTGAGGAGAGAGAAAATGTAATGATAAAAGTATGAAAAAATATTATTATTTTAATTAGGAGAGAGAAGATTTAGGGGTGAAGTAGTGATTTTTAGTGTAATTTAATGGATAAGATTTGGTGGAGGGGATGTGAATGCTCTAAGGGTGGATGGGGTGGTCATCACCCCATCACACTATCACACTCAATCATCTTGTGCCATCTCAGTCCATCACATTTCATCACTAAACTCCTAGGCAGTGTTTTGAAACCCGGACCGGACCGGCCGGTCGAACCGGTTGGACCGGGATCCGGGACCTAAGCTGGTCCGGGTTAAGGGATTAGACCACGTGTGCAGTGAACCTGTAGTTGGGCTGGAAAACCGGAGGTCGGACCAGTGAACCGGTGTAAAAATGGTCGGACCGGTCTTCTTTCTGAGGAGCATTTCAGGTCTGTGATGGCAACTGGTCAGGTTCTTTCTGACGAGCATATCCATTGGTATTGGTTATGCCGGAGAAACGAAGTAGAGATATACAAGGTAGCTGTGTCGGTAGTGAACGTGGACGAAGGAGCCGAAGCTTCACGCTGAAGATATAGTCGTGCCCAGTCATGCCTGTAGCTAACGTTTTCATCGTAGCTGTAATCTGTATATGAGACTTGATAGAAGGTTTTTGAGTTGGAGAAAATAAAACAGGTGAGAAATATATTGATATATGAATATCAAAGCCAATTTAAAATCCAATTCACGTCCACAAAGCACATTGGGAATACCAAAAACATATAAATTTTCAATTTTTTTTTTATTTTTTATTAATTGGTAATCTAGTTTTACATATGGAGTTGGGCTATAAATATTTTCTACATATTTTAAAATATATATTTACGTTATCCGGTTTTTAAATCCCGTTGAACCGGTTCGACCGGTCCGACCAATGAACCAGTAAGGAGTCCGGTTTAATGTCCGGTCCGGTTTTAAAAACATTGCTCCTAGGGTGGTATTCACAATTATCACTAAAACCATCACACCCAATCATCTTGTGACACCTCATTCAATCACACCTATCACTATTTTTTATAATAAAAATAAAGAGAGAGTGTTTTGGTGGGGACCACCATGTCTTTTTTCTATTGATGGAGAGAAGATGAGGGACCACCACCATTTACTTTTCCTCATGGTTTTGAAAACCGGACCGGACCGGCCGGTCGGACCGGTCGGACCGGGCTCCGGGGCCTGGACCGGTCCGGTTCGGGTGTTCGGACCGCTGGTGCAGTGAACCGGCTTCGGACCGGTGAACCGGCCGGTCGAACCGGAAAACCGGGAGGTCGGACCGGAAAACCGGGAGGTTGGACCGGTTTTTTGTATTTTTTTTTTGTTTTTTGGCCGGTTCGTTGGACCGGTCGAACCGGTCGGACCGGTCGAACCGGTGAACCGGCCGGGGGTCCGGTTCGACGTCCGGTCCGGTTCTAAAAACCTTGCTTTTCCTTGCTTTCCATCCTCATGTACATCAGAGGATTATTTCATCACGGCTGTGATCAACACGGTGGGGCGGTGTTGGTGGTGGTCACGACTGATCCATCACGGACCGCCCGAGTACCCTAATTAGTTATAAATTTTTTAATATTTGTTCTTTCTTACAATTGGGTACTTTATTATTATTTTATTATTATTATTATTATTATTATTATTATTATTATTATTATTATTATTATTATTATTATTATTATTATTATTATTATTATTATTATTATTATAGAGTGAGAAACCCAGTAATATATCACTTTAATGTCTAACAATAATTATAAATTCCTTCATCAAGTCTCAAGTGACATGGTGTAGATGGGTGACACCGAAAGCAAATGCCTTCGTTTGGAGGGCTTTACAGGGGAGGATTCCTACAATCAGTGAGCTCAATCAAAGGGGAATTCAAACGATTAATCAGAGATGTGTGAGATGCGGTTATGCAGATGAAAATGTGGATCATTTGTTAGTCAGTTGTGTTGCGGCAAAAAAATATATGGTGGAACGTGGGTGTTTGGGTAGAGTGTCCAAGTCTAGCTTTATGTGGCTCAATAGTTGATATGTTTAAAGTTGTTGTTGAGAAGATGTCGAATAGAAGAAAAAGAGTGATATATTTAATTATTAAGTTGACGCTTTGGTTGATTTGGTGTGACATAAACAGGAGGATTTTTGAGAAACGTGTTTCGGTAATTGTAATTGGTTAGGGACCGGCTTTCTAGCAAATTAGAGCGGGTTGGAAGTTATTGTCTATAGATAGGTGGTACAAATTTGATGTAAATTTTTGTTCATCTCTCGGGTTTCGGTAATTGTAATCGGTTAGGGACCGGCTTTCTAGCAAATTGCTAGATGGTTCGTTTATCCGATGTTTGAAATGCAAGCCATAAAAAAAGGTCTCAAGCGACTACTGATCTGAGTACGTGTAAATTGATAGTTAAAGAGTATTCAAGCTAAGAAAAGTGATATACCAATCATTTAACTCTTAATGCGCATTTCATATGCTTTTGTACTTGTTTCAATCAAAAGTTTCCGTTTTCATTTTGTTATGAAATTCGGACTCAAAAGGTTCACAAATGTACACATTGATATGAACACAACACACAATTAAGCCAAAAGCCAAAAGTTCTTGTGCCTCTTTGTGGTTATGAGATAACCACCGTGTCGTTTGTTCTTTCTCCTCACTGCGATCGTCATGCAATTAGCATTTTGAATACAATAATCCACGGCTCGGCTTTGGCTTCTCCTCCCAGCCCACATTGTCCGGATTCTCCATATCATCGATTGCTTTCGTTGACCCAAAACCAACAATGAAACTCGTTCTTGCTTTGCTGCTTCGACTATCGCTGGACCCTTTTCCTTCCCTTGTCTCACTTCTATCTCAACTTTCACCTTTATGACGAAAAGCGCAAAATTAAAACTTTGTAACTTATTAACAAAATACATTTTAAATGTCGAGTTGTTATATAATCCTACTTACCTCTGGCCTCTTGACTTGAATATTTTTCTTCATTGAATAGAGATGTTCATACATTCTTTGGTTAACTTCCCCACTTGATTTACAACCTTAAAACGCAAACAAAACCAACCAAAATGACTTTCTTGATTCGAATTATCACCAAATTATTAATTTTAATCCATTTACTACGGGCCGGGGTGTTTGGGGTTGCGTTTTAATTGGATTTTTAGATTATTGCGTTTTGAAAACGCATAGTAATTAGTTCTTAGTGTTTGTGGTTGAGTTTTGAAATGAATTTTTAAGCTACAAAACACAATAACCTAAAAGTAGCCCCACCTTGTTTTTCCAAAACGCAGAAGCTGTTTTGAAAAATCAATCTCAAACACCCTCTATATGTCTTCATCCACATTGTTTTTTCAACCAAAAGGACAATAGTTATCACCGAGACTTTGGACTATGATGGCATATATTCGTGAAATGGTTCATGCATGTTTGTTGTTAGGATGACAAAGAGCGAATTGGGAAGGATTAAAATAGATTTTAATTTCATTTCTACCATTATAAAAAGGATGGTTTTGTGATTATGGTTAAACTCATAAAACTTGGCTTAAAGAGAAAATGTTAAACAAATGGATTGGATTTATATAGAATAAACACATCACATTACGTTATTTTGTTTTAAAAAAATTACATTATATCAGTATAAATTTTATATTTTCACACAAATTGTAACCAGAAATGTGAATTTATTAACACCCACACCAGAAAAAAAAAATAGATAGATAAATAAAGAAAAATATTAAAAAGTTTGTGAATTTACCTAGTACTTTTGAAGCACTAGCAACATGAAGGAGAATCATGGTATCTTGATTTTGAACAGTATGATCAAGAGCCCATTGAAGTGCACCTTTAGATTCGGTACTCGAGTCCACCACCACCATCACCTTATTCCCCAACTCGTCATCGGACGCCGTTTCTCCCTTCGACATCTCGCGGCTGATATCGAAATTCAGCTCGCCACTGCTGTTTTCACTGCCCGAAAAAGCAACCGTCTTCACACCATCATTCAACCGGCCCAAACTATAAGACTTCTTGTGGCGTGGTGATGGCGAACGGACTTGAACGCGCGCCCTCATCGAGTTGAACCCGCCTAGTTTGCTCCTGACCTTCATCATCTTAGATTTTCTTATGATTGATTGGAAGGTTCAAACACGTTTTTAGTGATTTATAGAGGTTAACATCTTGTGTTTTTTCAATGGTGGGTCATATGTATTGTGATCGTGGGTAGCATAAAGAGCTGTAAGGTTGTTTTTTTTGGTATTTAAAATTATATGATGATAGTTGAATTGAAGGATGTAATAATCATTTGGTGGATAAAATCCAGATCTACGTACATTGTTGATGTATTTAGGGAGATTCGGAGACATAAAATAGGTTTGGTCAACTCTTAATTAAGTGGTACATATATAAGTAGACGTGCACAAGATTATCCAATTATTCGCATCAGTGAACACAGACAGGATATATATTAATTAATTATAACAAAAAACCGTGTTGATTATTTTATGATAAATAAAAAAAGAGATTTATGATTAGAACTAAACCGGTAACTAATTAAAATAATAGACCTAATGTACCGGTGAGGGATCATGAAAACTTTTACGGGGTTGAAAGTTTTTGGAGGTAAGTGTTTTATATCTCTATTAGATTAGAACCCATGTACTACATAGGTTAGGTTGAATAAGTCAAAATTGTCATAGTTAATTATCACAATATATTCGAAATGGATTCAAGTGAGAACCCCACAACGTTATTTATGAAGATGATGTGTTATTTCTTCTCTGACATTAAAGTCTTCTAAAAACAAAAATACCCAGATAACACCAAAAGACTGGCATAGTTAAACATTTGACTTTAACTACTGAGTTGGTAGAAAGATGCATACTCAATGACAACACTTGCCCAATATTCATATATAAAAATACAAATTGATAAGAGTTGATATGGTTGGCATGAAAAAAAAACCAGCATTACCTAAACACAACAATTAATTTTTAACCGCAGGATGAAATTTTATTAAACAAACAACCACTAAAGAGAACAACACACCAATGAGTCGCTAGGAAGAGGCATGTTTACAATAGACATAACAAAATCCTCCCACGTCAAACAGATAGAACTAAAACTAATAAGATTGAACGACCAAAAAACAAAACTACACCAACAATCTGAGAGTTGAAATTTCATCCAAGACGCATAGTTCCGATCCCACCAACCATGAACCCGCTAGCATACTTGAGATGGAAAGAGTTCCTGGAGGAGAAATTCAAAAAATACTCTATGCCGATGTCCGTATATACCGGATAATCGAAGCTAACATAAGAAGCCCATTCCATCATTTTTGTAACCATCATAGAATCTGAGCATATAAAGTGAAGCAGTCCAGCCCCCACACGTATTAATCATGTTTATTGGGAGTGAAATATGGAGATACTCCACAAAGCAAACACAACAATTATTATTTTTAAAACTTCCACGAAAAGTTAATTATAGCTAAAAAACATTGACAATCTCCAACTAAACTATAACCATAGTACACACCTAATGAATTAGGTGGCAAAAACTGTGTTGACCATATGCTCTTGGTTCACCAAAATCAATTTCTCCCGTTTCAAAAGGAAAGTGAACACCATATATGGATCCTCCTTTCCCGTTACTCTCCATGTTATGACATGTACATTAACTTTAAAATACAAATATTTAATAAGTATATAAAGAATAATGCAATACATGTAAGTGATTTTCTGTAGGAATACCGTTCATAAAATAAAAGAAATACTAATATTATTAGGAATTTCGGATTACAATACACAAATAAAAAGTAAATACAATACAAAGGCAGAAATTAAAATTACAAGAAATGGAAATACAGAAAGAGAAAGGAATCTCGTGGTGACTGAGGCACGTGTAGAACACGCTTCCCTTAAAACAGATTTCGGGCCACCCAAGTGAACCCGTCTGTTTCCCAGGGTACAACAGCCTAAGCAGATTGCACTGCCGGAGAAAACCTAGCACCTGAAATAGTACCTGAAACAAGAGTGCGTAGGGCAGCGAAGCTAGGAAAATTATCAGACATTAGGTGGTGGTTCGTGAACATGTATTCAGAGGATTTTTCTATGTCTCAACAGAGCTCACAACTCTGTATTTATCAACATGAAGGGAGGCATGCCAAGAGTCCATATTCAATAGTATTGAATTACTGGACTTAATCACAATTTAAGTCGTTGTAATTAATCACTAGACTTAATGACTCTTGACAGGTGAAGAATCTGAAAGGACGGACTAGAACACACTAGTTAACCAAACCTGAGCCATGGGCTCAAGCCACACCAATCCAAGCTTGGTTAAAAACATAAAGGCGGCTCTCAAGCGCCTCGCGGCGATGCGAGCGTGCGAAGTGCGCCATCAAAACGCCACATTACGCCCATCGCCCTCGTCCCGGTCCCGTGCCCGTGCCCATACCCAAGCCCGTGCCCGTGCCCGGGCGCGGGCGTGTCGGATGCTTCGCACCCTCCTGGCTACAACTGGGTGTGTCCTGTTGTATAGGAATACATTCCTCTACAGAATTCTACATATAAACCAACACATGATTTATATCTCCACCAATGTGGGACAAGCACAAATTCCCACAACATTAAAGTTTCACCACACACACTTAAAGCTTAGATCTCTTATTCATCTAGCTTTTATAATTAAATATCATTATATTAAACATTAATATAATATTTAAATTAATAAATTTCCAACAATCCCCCACATGAATGGAGATCGCCCCACACACTCAAGTGTCACAATAAAATTTCAGCGGTTAAGCAATGCAGGATAGGTAGGTATTCCCTTTGAACCCTCCTTTGTGATGTGCACTTTGTCTCCTAGCGGTTAGTAGACGCGATGTCCTTGAACCAACCCCTTTTTACGTAGACGTTATTACACATCACACATTACTCTCCCTGGTCTGGTTAACTCCTCAGTGTCGTGTCCGTTTATGGTCATGGAGCACTATCCTGGTTCTGCGAGAGCTCTAGGAATTGCGCCCCCCACAATTCCATTTGAAGCGACCCCACTTCTCTCTAACATAGGTGATTTTACCAAAATCATTAAAAGCCATATGCTTATCCTCGTTTGACAGCACTGATTTATTTTAAGGACGGACTAGGAAGTATGCAACTCCCTTTGTGTTTTGGGGTACTCCCCACAGTGATCTTAGTCCGTACAGTTAGGTGGTCCTATTGAGCCTAGATCATGGGATCTCCAATCTTCTAGGATAGGTTTTCCGTTGTACAAACTTTATTCCAAGGGCTTTAGTCCCATTCCTATTGACGACTTATGTACTACCTCTCTGCTTAAGCCTTTTGTAAGCGGATCCGCAATGTTATCCTTTGACTTCACATAGTCAATAGTGATAACCCCTGTTGATAGCAGTTGTTGTATCGTATTATGCCTATGTCGTATGTGCCTCGATTTGCCATTATACATTGCACTTTGAGCTCTACCAATTGCCGACTGACAATCACAATGTATGCAAATAGCCGTAACAGGCTTAGGCCACCTTGGAATATATTCCAAAAACTGACGTATCCATTCTGCCTCTTCTCCAGCTTTATCTAAAGCAATAAATTCAAATTCCATCGTGGACCTAGCTATAAGAGTTTGCTTGGAAAATTTCCAAGCTATAGCTGCTCCTCCAAGGGTAAACACATAACCACTTGTGGATTTAGAATCTTTCATATCGGATATCCAGTTGGCATCACTGTATCCTTCCACAACAGCTGGATCTTGGCCATAATGCAGTCCATAATTCCTTGTGTATCTCAAATACCTTAACAGTCTTGTCATGCTTTTCCAATGTTCAGCACTAGGATTACTAGTATATCTGCTTAGCCTGCTCACAGCATATGCTAAGTCTGGCCTGGTACATGACATGAGATACATCAAACTGCCAATGATCCTTGAATATTCCAATTGAGCAACACCCTCACCTCTATTCTTTGCTAAATGTTGAGAGGTGTCAATCGGGGTTTGAGCCACACTTGTGTCCTCCGAATTGAACTTCTCAAGGATCTTATCCACATAATGAGATTGACTTAACACAAGACCAGTTTGGGTTCTAATAATCTTCACTCCAAGAATTACATCAGCTAGACCCATGTCTTTCATGTCAAATCTCGCTTTCAACATGTCTTTAGTAGATCTGATCATCTTGTCATCACTCCCAATGATAAGCATATCATCCACATAAAGACATAAGATTACATAACCTTTAGAAGTGTCTTTCACATAGACACACTTGTCACATTCATTTATTTTGAAACCACTGTTAAGCATAACATGGTCAAACTTTTGATGCCATTGTTTTGGAGCTTGCTTTAAGCCATACAGTGACTTGACGAGTTTACATACTTTGCCTTCTTGGCCAGGAGCAGAGAAACCCTCAGGTTGCTCCATGTAAATCTCTTCCTCTAACTCCCCATTTAGAAATGCAGTTTTTACATCCATTTTGTAACATCGCGAATTTTTCCCCAAATCTTATTATAAACGTCCTTACTTTTGTTACACTAATGTGCCTAAGTTTTATTTTTCCGACCACAACTTATATATATATATATATATGTATATATGTATGTAAAAATATAATAATAATAATAATAAAAAAAAACAATTTCCTGATTTTATAAAAAATAATAAATAAATAAACTTAGTTTTATACTCTAAACAAACACCATAGCCTAAGCCCAAAACCCCTCTCTTCCTATATATGCTGTAACCCACACAGGTGGCCCAAGCCCAGATCTGTTAAGAACCCGGCCCAAACAAACAGGCCCATCTCGCTGGGAAATGAAACAAAAAAAGGGTGCCTCGGCTGGGATTCGAACCGGGGACCCTTCACACACCACACAAACAAACTAACCACCCGAGCCACACACTTCAATTGATTCTTATCCAGCGTTATTTATATTTAACCCGATTTTAACTCACTGTTCTCCTCTTCCTTGTCCACTGATAGCGCGCAGCAGCAGATTGTTTGAGTTTTCAAATTTTAACCAATCAATTAACTTAATTAACGTGAAATTTATCTCGATTTGACTTGGACACGTGATTATCGGCCTAATATGTATCATTGCACGTCAAATTTCAACCCAAATCATACCAATTATACCCCAAACGCGTTAAACATTCAATAGCAAGTCAACCTTACCAATTATTCATTCCAGATCGTTATACTATAAATTGGACGCTCCTCAACCATCACAACTCGCTATTTCATCTTTCTCCACCTCTGTTTCTTCATAATTACTCTCAAATCTTGATCTGCGAACGTGTTTTGACTTGGGCTTTGACCGAGCAATTCGTAATCAAAATCATATTTGTAAGTGAAATGTTTTTGATGGGTTTTGATCATCGGCATCTACACAGTGTTTCCCCTATGATTAATTAGATTAACATTGTGTATTTTGTTCGATTGTAAAACTAGGGCTCGTAATGATCAAATTGGGGAAGAACATGAAAGCACGTTTTATATTAAATATCTAACGTATAACATCCAAACACAACCAGAGGTCTAGACCAACTGGTTGTGCTTGGTGCTTGCTATACAGTCCGCGCGGGTTCGAGTCCCGTCCTGGACAATATTTTTTCACTTAATTTCATTCTTTTTAACAAACCATTTTATATATATATATATATATATATTACACTTAAATCTTGTAAATTCCTTTTTAAATATTAAAACTATTTTATAAATTCCAAAAAAATTATATTTATTAAATCTGGGTTAAAAGTTTTATTTACAATTTTTATTTTTCTAAAATTCATTTATTTAATATTTATAATAATTAAATCAATTTTATACTATTATATTTATAAAAATCCATTAAAATATCAAAACAACTTTATTAAATTCTACAAAAATTATCCTAAGTTTTTATAACATTAAGCTATTCAGAAATGATTTTTATTTCTGAAAAATCATTTATTTAATATTTTTAATCAATTTTTGTTAGTTTTAATCATAATTAAATCATAATAAATTCAATTTTTGTTATTTTTGCACCAAAATTTTATACAAATTATTTCTGATCATTTAGAACAGAAATATGAATTTTAAACTTAAAATTATTTAATTTTAATATTTTTAAATATTAAAGTTAGATTTTGACAATGTGTTATAAATAGATTAAATAATCTATTTTAAAGAAAATAATTTCATAAAAATTATTTTTATACTTTAAACACATTCTTGTGACCATCCTAGATTTAACATTTATAAAAAGATTTTTAGTTATTTATTTACTAAATTTCTCTCAATTGGCGAATATTTTTCAAACGAGCATTTATCCCCAATTCGAAGCCCTAGAACTTATACATTTGTAGACTTGATAGACTTAGACATATTTATTACCTCATTTTAGGGTGATACTTGATACATTTGGTCAACACATTTCTCAACAGATATAACATTTTACCAAGGTGAGTTTTACATAGCCCCTTTTCTATTTATCACCGTTTTTGGGGTGAAACATGTTACAACAATTTTTATGCAATTCAATCATCAATGTGTCTATGTGTTTTTCTATGTTTCATTATGTCTTGAACATGGCTAGGGTAAGCACAATTCTAGCATAAACATTCATCAGCCAAACGGTATACATTGATAGATCTATTGGACTGACAATCCCACCCGGATACGTGCCTCCTACAAAGGTTGCGTGGGTGTTTGTTATCGTATAACATTTTGGACCATGAGCGTATGGTATGTATCATATTATAACAGTCATCAGGGTTGATTATGCACTCGATTTATTTCTAGTATGTTCTCACATATGGACTAGATTGACATGACACATGAATTGCACATCATTTTTATCCAATTATCAAAAACCTATGTAATTCTCACCAACTTTTGTTGACCCAAAACATTTTCAACTTAACATGTTTCAGGTTCTATTTGCTTGAAGATTTGTATTGATGCTTGAAGATATGTGTATAGTTTCAATCAATTTGATGTACAAATCCTAGAACTATTGTATGTAATTCATTTAAATCATTTAATGGAATCTATTATTCACCATGAGCTACTGAACAATCATCAATATGTGGCACCCCGATGTTTCCGCCATCGGTTGGGGTGTTACAGATTGGTATCAGAGCCATGGTTATAGGGAATTAGGTTATTAGAAAAATAATCTAGTCTATAACCATAGGATTTAACCAGTACTTGCTTCTTTTACTTGCTATTCTCTATCTCCCTCCTACTTCTTATCCCTACTTTCATTCCTACAAGAAGGTTGCTCTCCATCAGTGGGTCTACTCTTAGACTAATAAGACAAATTCCTCAGGTTTAACCTGAACCCCCTTGAGATCTCGTCGAAGTTCTAGATCTTAATAACGAACACGTGCAATCTGGAAGGGTGAACGCCTGTATTCTGAGTCTTCTGTCTAGGCTGGCATTGCGCATATATCCCAATCAGACGAGGGACCCGGATGCCTACCTGGGAATTCTCGGGATGAGTGTTCACTTATAGGCTAAAGCATGTCTTCATATGTTATTAGAATCTGGAATCTTTGATAAGTCAACGTTTTCGTTTATTCGTTTTAATTAATGAATAAATGATTACATTCCTTATATCACCTCATTCATTTCATGCCACATTGAACCTTCATTGTGTCCCTTACATGTCTCCACGTCGTAGCACTCGCAATAACAGTGGTGAAAACCAAGAGGAAAGTAACAACAACCACAACACCAACCACAACAACAACAAAAAAACAACAAAGGTGTTGATGCCCGACTGGCTGCGATTATCCACAACCCTGCTCAGGTTACTAATCCTAATCGTCCTGGTAATTTCAACTATGGTCAATGCTATGAATGTGGAAACCCAAATCACTACCGTAACCGATGCCCTAAACTAAACCGAGACCAAGACCCCCCAGCTACTTAACAGCAAATCCCACCATTTGAATGTTGTTTGCTTTTAATTCTATGTATTGACGCTATTTGATTCAAGTAATAAATTCAAGTATTATCATAACATCTGTGTGCATGCTTGTTTGAATGTAAACTAATTGCTATATTTATAATTATACTTGCTTACTTGTACAACAGTTAGTTAGCTACCAAATAACCTACTTAACGATTGGTAGAGGTCATCATGTCTTTCCAACAGTCGGGAGAGGCCCTGCCACCTGCTCAACGACTGGAGGAGACTATCAGACCTGCTCAACAATCGGAAGAGTCATAGAAGGACGCAAAACCCTAATGTAAGGTAAATTGGGGATTACGGTCCGGAACGTAATCGTGAATTTACAGGTACGTTAAGGTGGTGTGGAATTCTATCAAGATTTCCGGTAGTTAACCAAATATCTAGTAGTTCATTTAGTAAATCAACTCACACGTAACGCGCCTCCTATCCACGCTATTCGAGACAGGTTACTCTATTCATTGTCATGCCCTAACATAAAACTCTTCAAGTCACACTTGTCCTAATTTTTATCCAATCCCCTTCAACCCTGTGTTTTCAATAAACTTCGGGACGAAGTTTTCAAAAGTAGGGGAGACTGTAACATCGCGAATTTTTCCCCAAATCTTATTATAAACGTCCTTACTTTTGTTACACTAATGTGCCTAAGTTTTATTTTTCCGACCACAACTTATATATATATATATATATATGTATATATGTATGTAAAAATATAATAATAATAATAAAAAAAAAACAATTTCCTGATTTTATAAAAAATAATAAATAAATAAACTTAGTTTTATACTCTAAACCAAACACCATAGCCTAAGCCCAAAACCCCTCTCTTCCTATATATGCTGTAACCCACACAGGTGGCCCAAGCCCAGATCTGTTAAGAACCCGGCCCAAACAAACAGGCCCATCTCGCTGGGAAATGAAACAAAAAAAGGGTGCCTCGGCTGGGATTCGAACCGGGGACCCTTCACACACCACACAAACAAACTAACCACCCGAGCCACACACTTCAATTGATTCTTATCCAGCGTTATTTATATTTAACCCGATTTTAACTCACTGTTCTCCTCTTCCTTGTCCACTGATAGCGCGCAGCAGCAGATTGTTTGAGTTTTCAAATTTTAACCAATCAATTAACTTAATTAACGTGAAATTTATCTCGATTTGACTTGGACACGTGATTATCGGCCTAATATGTATCATTGCACGTCAAATTTCAACCCAAATCATACCAATTATACCCCAAACGCGTTAAACATTCAATAGCAAGTCAACCTTACCAATTATTCATTCCAGATCGTTATACTATAAATTGGACGCTCCTCAACCATCACAACTCGCTATTTCATCTTTCTCCACCTCTGTTTCTTCATAATTACTCTCAAATCTTGATCTGCGAACGTGTTTTGACTTGGGCTTTGACCGAGCAATTCGTAATCAAAATCATATTTGTAAGTGAAATGTTTTTGATGGGTTTTGATCATCGGCATCTACACAGTGTTTCCCCTATGATTAATTAGATTAACATTGTGTATTTTGTTCGATTGTAAAACTAGGGCTCGTAATGATCAAATTGGGGAAGAACATGAAAGCACGTTTTATATTAAATATCTAACGTATAACATCCAAACACAACCAGAGGTCTAGACCAACTGGTTGTGCTTGGTGCTTGCTATACAGTCCGCGCGGGTTCGAGTCCCGTCCTGGACAATATTTTTTCACTTAATTTCATTCTTTTTAACAAACCATTTTATATATATATATATATATATATATATATATATATATATATTACACTTAAATCTTGTAAATTCCTTTTTAAATATTAAAACTATTTTATAAATTCCAAAAAAATTATATTTATTAAATCTGGGTTAAAAGTTTTATTTACAATTTTTATTTTTCTAAAATTCATTTATTTAATATTTATAATAATTAAATCAATTTTATACTATTATATTTATAAAAATCCATTAAAATATCAAAACAACTTTATTAAATTCTACAAAAATTATCCTAAGTTTTTATAACATTAAGCTATTCAGAAATGATTTTTATTTCTGAAAAATCATTTATTTAATATTTTTAATCAATTTTTGTTAGTTTTAATCATAATTAAATCATAATAAATTCAATTTTTGTTATTTTTGCACCAAAATTTTATACAAATTATTTCTGATCATTTAGAACAGAAATATGAATTTTAAACTTAAAATTATTTAATTTTAATATTTTTAAATATTAAAGTTAGATTTTGACAATGTGTTATAAATAGATTAAATAATCTATTTTAAAGAAAATAATTTCATAAAAATTATTTTTATACTTTAAACACATTCTTGTGACCATCCTAGATTTAACATTTATAAAAAGATTTTTAGTTATTTATTTACTAAATTTCTCTCAATTGGCGAATATTTTTCAAACGAGCATTTATCCCCAATTCGAAGCCCTAGAACTTATACATTTGTAGACTTGATAGACTTAGACATATTTATTACCTCATTTTAGGGTGATACTTGATACATTTGGTCAACACATTTCTCAACAGATATAACATTTTACCAAGGTGAGTTTTACATAGCCCCTTTTCTATTTATCACCGTTTTTGGGGTGAAACATGTTACAACAATTTTTATGCAATTCAATCATCAATGTGTCTATGTGTTTTTCTATGTTTCATTATGTCTTGAACATGACTAGGGTAAGCACAATTCTAGCATAAACATTCATCAGCCAAACGGTATACATTGATAGATCTATTGGACTGACAATCCCACCCGGATACGTGCCTCCTACAAAGGTTGCGTGGGTGTTTGTTATCGTATAACATTTTGGACCATGAGCGTATGGTATGTATCATATTATAACAGTCATCAGGGTTGATTATGCACTCGATTTATTTCTAGTATGTTCTCACATATGGACTAGATTGACATGACACATGAATTGCACATCATTTTTATCCAATTATCAAAAACCTATGTAATTCTCACCAACTTTTGTTGACCCAAAACATTTTCAACTTAACATGTTTCAGGTTCTATTTGCTTGAAGATTTGTATTGATGCTTGAAGATATGTGTATAGTTTCAATCAATTTGATGTACAAATCCTAGAACTATTGTATGTAATTCATTTAAATCATTTAATGGAATCTATTATTCACCATGAGCTACTGAACAATCATCAATATGTGGCACCCCGATGTTTCCGCCATCGGTTGGGGTCTGTAACACCCCGATGTTTCCGCCATCGGTTGGGGTGTTACACATTTGATGTATTTCCAAATTTCTCAAAGCTGCAATTGCAAGCACCAATCTTATAGAGGTTATTCTAGTCACAGGCGAGTACGTGTCAAAGTAGTCAAGACCTTCCTTTTGTCTATACCCTTTGATTACAAGCCTTGCCTTATATTTGTCAACAGAGCCATCAGCTTTCATCTTTTTCTTGAATATCCATCGATATCCAAGTGGCTTGCACCCTGGTGGAAGATCAACTAACTCCCAAGTATGATTCTGCAAAATAGAATCAATCTCACTTTTGATGGCTTCTTTCCATTGAGGTCCATCTGAAGAGGTGACTGCTTCTCGATAGGTTTGAGGCTCACTCTCAACCATGTAGGTAAGAAAATCAGGCCCAAAGGATTTTTCAATCCTTTGCCTTTTGCTTCTTCTTGGCTCAACCTCTTCATCCTCTGATCGTTCATGGGTTTTGTTTTGAACAACCTTATCAACCGTTGTTGATGAACTCGCATGAGTTTGTTCTAATAATATTGGGAACTCCTCTTCAAAGTAAGTTGCATTTTCTGGCCTTGTTTCTATTATGGAGTTCTTATGAACATCAGGATTTTTGGACTCATGCACAAGAAAACGATGTGAAGTCCCATTTTGGGCATATCCAATAAATATGCAATCAACAGTTTTAGGCCCAATTCTAAGAGCCTTTGGAGGTGTAACAATTACCTTGGCCAGGCACCCCCACACTTTCAAGTATTTGTAGGATGATTTATGTCCCCACCATAACTCATATGGTGTTACATCCTTATTCTTGAAAGGAACTTTATTTAACAAAAAATTGGCCGACAAAATGGCCTCCCCCCACATGTCCTGGCTCATCCCAGAACTTATCAACATGGCATTCATCATTTCCTTTAGTGTACGATTCTTTCGTTCCGCAATGCCATTTGATTGGGGTGTATAGGGTGGGGTACATTCATGTATTATGCCACTTTTGGCACATTCATCCCCAAAAGGCGAAACATATTTACCTCCCCTATCACTTCTCACACGCTTTATTTTCTTATTAAGTTGATTTTCAACTTCAGATTTATACAAGATAAACTTGTCAATTGCTTCATCTTTACTCTTAAGTAAATACACATAACAATACCGTGTACTGTCGTCAATAAAAGTAATAAAATACTTATTTCCATCTCTAGTGGGAATTGATTTTAAATCACACACATCAGTGTGAATCAAGTCAAGGGGCTCAGTTATTCGATTAACTGATTTAAACGATGATCTTGTTTGTTTGGCTTCAACACATGTTTTACATTTTGATTTCGAGTCTATGGCAAAATTTGGTATGTAATCTAATTTAATCAAACGACGCATCGAATTAAAATTAACATGACCAAGACGACCATGCCAAACATTAGGAGACTCAACCAAGTAAGTAGAAGTAGTAGCATTCTTATTCATATTCTTAGTAACAGCCATTACATTGAGTTTGAACATACCATTCTGGGCATAGCCCTTACCAACAAACATACCACGCTTACTTAAAACAAACTTGTCACTCTCAAAGAGTAGACGAAAACCAAACTTATTAAGCAACCAACCCGACACAAGACTCTTACGCAGGTCAGGAACATAAAGCACATTGCTTAAAGTGAGCTCTTTTCCAGAAGTCCACTTCAAGATCACATCACCTTCACCCTTGATATCTGCTGTAGCAGCATTCCCCATGTACAGCTTCTCATCTCCACAACCTCTCTAAACGTACTAAAGAGAGCCCTGTCTGGGCAAACATGGCGAGTAGCCCCAGTGTCCACCCACCACCCTTTTGGACTATTAGACACCAAATTAACCTCCTCCATCATGGCAGTGCGGTCTGAAATCATGGCCACTAAAGGCACATCATCATCAACAACCATAAGCGCCTTCTCACGTTTAGGTGCTTTGCATTGATCAGCTTTGTGACCAGCTTCATTACAATTGTAACATTTCCCTTTGAAGGAACTAACCTTCTTTCTCACACCACCTTTCTTAGGCCCAAGATCACGACCCTTACCTTTTGATTTTTCACCAAATTTGTGGCCTTTGTTGCTCTTATTCCCCCTTGAAGACTGACCATGCTCAACAATGTTGGCTCTTGCAGTACCTTCAACTTGAGTTCCTTTTAGAGACACTCTGTTATCTTCCTCAATACGCAAGCGAACCACAAGATCTTCAATGGTCATTTCCTTTCGCTTATGCTTAACGTAATTCTTAAAATCTGTCCAACTTGGAGGAAGTTTTTCGACCATTGCAGCCACTTGGAATGTTTCACTAAGATTCATTCCTTCAGAAAAAATATCACTGAGGATCACTTGCAATTCTTGGACTTGGCTAATAACGGTTTTGGAATCCACCATTTTATAGTCCAAAAATCGAGCCACAACATATTTCTTAGTACCAGCATCTTCAGTTTTGTACTTGCGCTCCAAAGATTCCCAAAGTTCTTTGGCAGTTGGTATCTTGCAGTACACGTTATACAATGGATCAACCAGTCCATTCAACACATAGTTTCTGCATAGGTGCTCAGAGTGTTTCCAAGCATCAAGTGCGCTCACAGATTGCGCATCAAAGTTCCCTTCAGCAAGTTGAGGGGGAACCTCAATCAAGAATCTCGCAAGATTCAGAGTTGTTCAGTAAAACAACATCTTTTGCTGCCATCTTTTGAAGTTCAAACCAGAAAACTTTTCTGGTTTCTCAGCATGGTTCGCAACCGCCTGGGCTGCCTGGGTACCAACTAATGGTCCCACAGTGGTGGATGTCGATCCAACAGTTGTTGATGGAGCATTAGCACTCGTAGCCATTTCTGAAACAAGAGTGCAAAAATTAGTTTTCAGAAATAATCGAAGAAAGGAATAATCCTTTTTTAACAATAGAATTTGGTTTACAAAAAACCAAACTGTTTGGTTTACAAAAAACCAAATCGAACTCACAAAGAGTTTATCAAAACAGTTTGTTTTGCAATCCGAAAATTTTTAAAACAAAGTATGAACGGAGTTTTAAAATCTGTTTTAAGCTTGTAGGAATACCGTTCATAAAATAAAAGAAATACTAATATTATTAGGAATTTCGGATTACAATACACAAATAAAAAGTAAATACAATACAAAGACAGAAATTAAAATTACAAGAAATGGAAATACAGAAAGCGAAAGGAATCTCGTGGTGAGTGAGGCACGTGTAGAACACGCTTCCCTTAAAACAGATTTCGGGCCACCCAGGTGAACCCGTCTGTTTCCCAGGGTACAACAGACTAAGCAGATTGCACTGCCGGAGAAAACCTAGCACCTGAAATAGTACCTGAAACAAGAGTGCGTAGGGCAGCGAAGTTAGGAAAATTATCAGACAGTAGGTGGTGGTTCGTGAACATGTATTCAGAGGATTTTTCTGTCTCAACAGAGCTCACAACTCTGTATTTATCAACATGAAGGGAGGCATGTCAAGAGTCCATATTCAATAGTATTAAATTACTGGACTTAATCACAATTTAAGTCTTTGTAATTAATCACTAGACTTAATGACTCTTGACAGGTGAAGAATCTGAAAGGACGGACTAGAACACACTAGTTCACCAAACCTGAGCCATGGGCTCTGACGTGTGCGTAACTATACATATTTTACAATGGATTTTAACACACGTTTTGCATTAATATTTATAAAAATGGTTTAGACCTTAATATTAAAACACACACAATAGGGCAAGTGTACCCTGTCATATATGTAGTAACGTACAGGTAAGAACCAGATATCGATCCATGGACGCGCGCGGAGCAATTGTACTAAAACTCTGTCCCCGATTTACCAGTAGGAAAAGATAAGTTTGAGTTTTGTTTAAAACTAAATTAATCCTAAAACATATAAATAACTTAACTACGACTCCAAATAGAAAATATAACTATATAAACTATATTTTTGCCAATCCTAGCATGTTATCTAAATATAATAAGTAATATAGGCGCGTGATCAACATTCCCATTTTCCGACAGTTAGTGTCCCTTTCGGGCATCCTAACATGACAACTATACAGAAAGCTAACACGAATACACACGTTAACCGCTTCAAGTCGTTCATTAGCGAGCAGCTGATATGATCTCACGCAGATCTTCTAAAGATAAGTTAGTCATCCGTTAAGAGTATTCTAACCTCACTAATTTAGGGAAGCGATACCGAATACACAATACAGTCACTTAAACTAGCATAAAGTAGAGCATTTCACAACCTATTCCATTTTACCAACTTTGACCCCAGATCTACTAAGATCGCTATTTTTACCAAAATAACTACCAAAGATCATTAACCGTGTCAAAGACTAGTAACGGCACCATTAAGCTTTTTAAACCCTTTTACGTGCCGGTAAGCATTTTTAACCGTTATTTGACTGACTTTAACCAAACCAATACTCGGTTACAGTTTCATGGCATAAACTATTTAACAAGTTAACTAGTCTACTACCGGACGATTAAACGGACGGTTTTTCAACATTTATCCGCCTAACACATTCGACAATCGCTAAAATCATTCAAATACAGCTACAAATCCATCAACAACGAAACAAGGTTGCGCTATGATCATCAAGATCTAATACGTGAAAAACGCCAAATTTATACAAAACATGATTACATGCTAAACGATTGTTTTTTCTACTAAAGATTACTAAACATGATTACTAGACTATAATGTATTACATAAACAACACAAACAAGCTTAAACAAACTGATTTGAATCAAATGAAAGCATAATAGATCAAACCATAAAACTCGAATGTGATGGATTGGATGATGATCGATGATCCGGATGAGTTCCCGAGCTCGTTCCTCGCCTTTGCAGCTGCTTACTTGTCCAGAAAATCGCCCAGAATCGCCTCTCCAAAACCCAATGGTTGTAACAGAGGGCTGTGTTCTGTATTTAAGCAAATTTCGAAGGTGTGCACGGTCAGGTGCACGACCGTGCTCCTGGCCGTGCACTTTTGCTTTGGTGAGTTGACGTGCAAGTGGTCGAGTGGGCAAGTGGCTGGGTGATTCCTGAAAATATCTTGATTTTTGGCACGGGAGTGCCATCAGGGCGCACGGCCGTGCTGATCTTGATGTTGCCGAGCACAAAGGAGTGCACTGCCTGGTGCGCCTGGCCGTGCAGGCTTGTTCCCGAGCAGATGTGACCCGCACGGGAGTGCACAGATTTGGCACTCCCGTGCACAACTTCCAGACTTGCTCAATTTTGTAGAAGTTGTCCGTCTTGTCCGTTTTTAGCCCGGTTTCTTCGACTTTGTCTTCGAGGCGCCGTTTAAGACCTGAAATAAATATATGAAGCGGTTAAGTACCAAATTCGTGCAATTATGGTCGAAAACGCGTAAATTGGGAGCTTAATCGGGGATTTAAATATGTATATTTTAACGTATATCAGGCTCGAGCCACACCAATCCAAGCTTGGTTAAAAACATAAAGGCGGCTCTCAAGCGGCTCGCGGCGATGCGAGCGTGCGAAGTGCGTCATCAAAACGCCACATTACGCCCATCGCCCGGTCCTGAGCCCGGGCGCGGGCGGGTCGGGTGCTTTGCACCCTCCTGGCTACAACTGGGTGTGTCCTGTTGTATAGGAATACATTCCTCTACAGAATTCTACATATAAACCAACACATGATTTATATCTCCACCAATGTGGGACAAGCACAAATTCCCACAACATTAAAGTTTCACCACACACACTTAAAACTTAGATCTCTCATTCATCTAGCTTTTATAATTAAATATCATTATATTAAACATTAATATAATATTTAAATTAATAAATTTCCAACATTTTCTTGTATGTATGTTAACTTATTATGAGAGCTTTTTTGAATGCGTTTTCCCTGTTCTAGCAAGACTAATTTTGATCTTTGGACAAACTGTATATTTATCCATTCCTTCAACCGCAGGAAGAGAAGCTTTTATGTTTCCCTTTTGATACTCATATCTGTGTAGTAGTGCTCTAACTTTCTCTATAACAACAATCACATGTAATTACTAGCTACTTAATAAAATGTACTTAATTTTTAATTAAAAAAAGTGATTAGATGTGCATTAACATTGAAGTTTCATAATCAATATAAACCCCAATATAAAAAATAAGCATATATTGTATCAGGTTTTTTGAATGAACCGTTGAACCAATCTGATTACAACAACCGCGATTCGCAAAAGAACATTCTCTTTCTAGACACACACTTGACTTTATTTCTCATGATGATTTCAAACCTCATGATTGTTCACCAGATCGAGCTATCCGCTTTGATCATTAATAAAATAAATGTTTCTGCCCCAACCAATCTTATCCCTTTACCCAATAATTCTAACCCGCCTAACTTGCTGCTAGCTTATACTATTATAGTCTTTGCCCCATAAATATACTTTCTTCAAAATGATTTTAGCTTCCTAAAAAATGGCACATGAACAAAATCCATCGGCATAGTCATAAACCATTTTGGCGTATATTTTTTCAAGTAGAAACATTAAATCTTGGAGTTGGAACGAAAAAATAGAGATTTTCTACATTTAACCCGGTGATTTTCTCCACACGTGAGAATAAAATGAGATATAATAACATAATAAGTAAGAGGTATATTATTTACACAATAAGAAAAAGTAAGTTTGCATAGCCCTCTACGGGCCGTAGAGGGCTCTACGGGCCGTAGAGGGTGTCAGTGTAATAAATGCTCAACCCTCTACGGCCCGTAAGACCCTCTACGGCCCGTAGAGGTGGTTTGGTGGAGTGCATTTAAACCCTACACGAGCCGTAGAGGTCTCTACGGCCCGTAGGCCATACGAGGTACGAGGTCATTGAATGAAGTGTCTGACATTCAGTGTGTCAGTCTGAAAAAGCTAACCCTCTACGGGCCGTAGAGGGCTATACGGCCCGTAGAAAACCTGGTTGTTGGGAGCATTAAACCCTCTATGGCCCGTATAGGCCTCTACGGGCCGTAGAGGGTCCAGATATATTCTTCTTCCTTGTCTTCTTTCTTCAGTTAACGAAAGAAAATTTAAAAACGCAGTGCACAAAAATCCGATCGATTCCAAGCTACCACGATGTCTTCGGGTCACTACGGTAATGTTTGGGATGAATGAGAGCATTCGTTTAGCCTATCTCACGTCTCGGAAAGCCTTTTCGGAGCCGTGGTGGAACGTGGTGAGGAGGAGGTTAGCTCCGTTGTTCGCTATGGTGACGGGAATGCACTACCCGATTTGAACCTGCTGCCCGATTTGAACCAGGAGTACGTAGAAGAACCGGAGTCATTTTACGTGCCTCCGCCAAGTCATCCACAGTACGAATACGCTGGTAATCATTCGCACGAGGGAGGTGATAACGGTGGCAAGGAACCTGTCCCGGATGTTTCGTACGAAACGAATCAGGTATGTTTATGTATTTGCACTTGTTTATAATTTAGACCCGTGTATATTTAGACTCGTATATTTAGGGTTTGTGAGATATTTAGACCCGTGTACATATTTAGACTCGTATATTTAGTCCCGTACCTATATTTGTTTTAGGGTTTGTGAGATTTGAACTCGTATATATTAGTTGTTATTTGAACTCGTAGGGTTTGTGTAATTTGAACTCGTATATATTAGTTGTTATTTGAACTCGTAGGGTTTGTGAGATTTGAACTCGTATATATTAGTTGTTATTTGAACTCGTAGGGTTTGTGAGATTTGAACTCGTAGGGTTTGTGAGATTTGAACTCGTATATATTAGTTGCTATTTGAAGTCGTATATAAATTTTGCAGGTATTCAGGTCTCTTAAAGACCTCACAGAGTGGGTTTATCAAAGAGCAAAAAAAAATGATTACATTACCGTATACTCACGTACTGTTTCGGAAGGCAGGGGGCCGAATAGGAGGGTAACGATGGCATGGATACGATGTGACCGTAGTGGCGTACATCATAGTGTAGCCACGGTTCGAAAGACGGGCAGTAAAAAAATGTAATTGCCCGTTTCAACTAATAGGGAGATACCACTCCGGCCACGATGGTTATATTTTGGAGGTCCAGAACCAAACACATAATCACAAACCTTTCCAACACATCGAGGGTCACGCGTAAGCTAGGAGGCTGGGTCCGAACGAGTTAAAATTGGTGGATACACTTTATTTTCAAAATGTTACGCCAGTAGACATACATTCGGCCGTTAGAAAACAAAACCCGGATAGTCCCTGCATCTTAAGAGACATACATAACACAATAACCAAGGTTAAGCATTTGTTATACGGTGGCAAGACTCAAATGCAGGTATTATTATCTCTTATTATTATTATTATTATTATTATTATTATTATTATTATTATTATTACTTCTTTATTATTATTTTTTAATTATTATTATTGCTATGCAGGTACTCGAAGCCACATTGGTGGAAAAAAAATTTGTTTACTTCACCCGGAGGAATGCCTCGACAAATGCGATCGAGGATATTTTGTTTGTCCATCCCACCTCGCACAGGTTATGGCGTGCGTTCCCGCATGTGCTGATGATTGATGCGACCTACAAAACGAACGAGTATAAACTTCCGTTTGTTCAAGTTGTAGGTATGACATCAACATCCAAGACGTTTTGTGTCGCCCATGCATTCATCTCCCGTGAAAAAAAGGATAACTACCTGTGGGTTCTACAAAGGCTTAAAGAGTTGCTAGAAGATAGTACGGAGCCCTGTGCTATAGTAACTGATTGTGAGAAAGCCTTGATGAATGCATGCGACATTGTATTTCCAGCAGCTTCGAAGTTGTTATGCAGGTATACATATTATTATTATTATTATTATTTTTAATTATTATTATTATTATTATTATTCTTATTATTATTATTATTTTTAAATATTTTTATTATTTTTTTATTATTATTATTATTATTATTATTATTATTATTATTATTATTATTATTATTATTATTATTATTATTATTATGCATTCAGGTATCACATTCAACGAAATATACTGAAGCACTGCAGACAAGCCTTTGGAGATGAAGATTGGAAAATATTCGTGAAATCTTTTAAGCGATTATGTAGATCTTCATCTCCGGCATATTATAGTCTCTGGTTAGACCGATTCTACAGACGACTATGTCAGGACGGACGAGCTGGTACATATTTTATTAATTTAGTTTAAAACGCATACACACATTAACAAATATCTTTGTTCTATCTTTTACAGATGTTTTTAAATATATAGACCGGGTCTGGCTCCGTGACTACAAAGAAAGGTTTGTTTCTGCATGGACAGACACAAACTACAACTTTGGTCAGTATACGACCAACAGAGCTGAGAGCCAGCATTCACGGTTTAAGATGCAGATTAAGGGGCCGAACAACTCGCTCCACAAACTTGTGATGATTGCAGACGATGTGGTAACGTCACAAGAGAGGGCAATAAACCACTCGTTTGAAGAGAGTTTGTCTGTGAAAAAGGTGCACCATGACATACCGATTTTTGAGGACTTACTCGGTAAAGTTTCCCATGCAGCGATCGAGAAGATGATAACTGAGATAAAAAATATAGAGAAGTTGATGAAACGAAAAAAGAGTTGTGGTCACCAGCTTTTCACGAGTTCTGCCCCCATCAGCCTTCAACCCTAATCAACCACCACCACCACCTTCGACCACCACCTAATCAACGACCACCACCACCTGTTCCTCCACTGCAACCACCACCAACCTAATCCACGACCACCACCTTCTTCTCCACCAAACTCCACAAAACCCTAAAAAGGTAAATTTTTTTCTTTTTGTTTTTGTTTTTTCTCTTTAAATATTAGGATGATTATTATGTAGTTTTATTGTTGTATTTGATTGTTGTGGTGGTGGGGTGAGCTGTGGTGGGGTGGGAGGGCTGTGGTGGTGGTGGGGAGGGCTGTGGTGGTGGTGGTGATGGTGGGGAGGGCTGTGGTGGTGGTGGGGAGGGCTGTGGTGGTGGTGGTGGGGTGGGGAGGGCTGTGGTGGTGGGGTGGGTAGGCTGTGGTGGTGGGGTGGTGGTGGTGGGGTGGGTGGGCTGTGGTGGTGGGCTGTTGTGGTAGTTTTGGCGTTTCAAAAGAATCGCCAAAACTATATTAGTTTTGGCGTTTCTTTTGAATCGCCAAAACTAATATAGTTTTGGCGATTCTTTTGAATCGCCAAAACTAATATAGTTTTGGCGATTCTTTTGAAACGCCAAAACTATGTTAGTTTTGGCGTTTCTTTTGAATCGCCAAAACTAATATAGTTTTGGCGATTCTTTTGAATCGCCAAAACTAATATAGTTTTGGCGATTCTTTTGAAACGCCAAAACTATATTAGTTTTGGCGTTTCTTTTGAATCGCCAAAACTAATATAGTTTTGGCGATTCTTTTGAATAGCCAAAACTAATATAGTTTTGGCGATTCTTTTGAAACGCCAAAACTATATTAGTTTTGGCGTTTCTTTTGAAACGCCAAAACTAATATAGTTTTGGCGATTCTTTTGAAACGCCTTAATTATAGAAACGCCCTAACTAACTATAAATTCTTTGATTTTGCAGTTATGGCAGATTTTGTAGACGAGGAGTACCTGAACGAGGAGGAGGAGCAGCAGCAGCAGGAGGATGAGCCCGTGGTCCAGGTGGGGGCTGCCATGGCAGGGGGTGACTTGTCAGGCTATGAGCCTTGCACTTTTCGGCGATTCGATTACCCGAATCCCAGATTTCAGAGGTTGAGGAAGAAGAAGATTGAAAAGGCGCGTGGGATTTCTTGGGACGCGCTTCGGGACACTAGGGGGGTGCTGAGGCGATTGCCCGAGAGTGGATCCCGGAAGGGAGCCCACTGGACAGGTTTTTCGACGACTTTTGCGCGCCGTCCCATCGGCCGTTGGTGATAGAGTTCCTATCCACCTTTCGGTTTCGGCCGCCGGGCGCCGGATCGTCGGGCACCGGATCGTCGGGCGCCGGATCGTCGGGCGCCGGATCGTCGGGCCGCCCACCGAAGGATATTGAGTTTTCCATACTCGGCGTTGAGTATGGTTATTCTCTAGATGAGTGGGCTACGCACACCCAGTGGTACACTCCCGACGACCTTGTAGAGGTATTAATATTATTTATTTTTATTCTTATTATTTTTGTTTTTGTTCTTATTCGAAATGTTAATGTTAATGTTAATGATAATGTTCAGGATGTCTACACTAGGGGTGTGACTACTGTCGCTGATGACGTTATCTATGCGTGGTGGCCCACCATTGGCGGTCCAGAGTTCGGGATCCGACAAAGAAGTATTATTATTATTATTATTATCATCATCATTATTATTTTTCAATATCTTTGTTCTAATTATTATTACTATTATTATGCTGTGCAGGGAGAGGTGTGACAGGGCATCTAACATTCGTCACCACATAGTTCGTTACATTCATCGTTGCATTACTTGTTCCCTAACGGCACGGGGGAATAGTAACGAGCGGGTGACGAAGACGGACCTGATGTACCTGTATTGCATACTCACCGGCACGCCGATTGCCTTGCATCGGGTCATGGCCGAGTACTTTGCCTCCTTCCTCCATAAGCCGTTGAAGGGAGGCATCGCATGCGGGGGATCATCAGCAAGATTGCCGAGCGCTGCGATGCCCAGAAGTATTACGGTTATGTTAACCGTAATCGGTTTCAGTCACTACCGCCCTTGTATTGTTCTTCTTCTTATTTTTATTATTATTATTATTATTATTATTATTATTATTAATGTTAATGTTTATGAGTTTGTTTCAGCCCAATAGGTCTACCCACGATGAGAGCTATGGCTTGTGCAGCGAGGAAGGCGAAGACGCCGGATCATGAAGCCTTCCACTATCTGATTGGTCCCGGTGGCGTGGAGTTTGTGCATGAGCCGTTGGTACATCAGGGCCTTAGAGGTATTATTATTATTATTATTATTATTATTATTATTATTATTATTATTATTATTATTATACTTATTATTATTATTATTATTATTATTATTTGGGAAACTTGTAGACAACTTGTGTTGTCTGGTTTGCGTAAAAACAGGGGAAACTCTGCCCAATTTTTTTATAAAATCCTGGAATATTATTATTATTTATTAATTATTTATTGTTATCCATTGCAGGTGATGCTGTGGAGGTCGGGTTGCAATTTGTTGCTGAGCAGGAGGGGGGCGGTCTGAGGGACGTCGAGATGCCTCAGCAGCAGCCTGAGGATGTGCAGATACCGGCGCGCGTTTATCACTCTCTCAGGTTGCCTGCTGATGTTAGGGCGGACGTACGTGCGGCTGCCGAGGAGGCTGTCGAGATGCGTGCGTGGTGTCAGCAGATGGACATCTGGCGTCAGCAGCAGGAGGTAGAGATGCGTCAGTGGCGTGATCAGCAGGATGAGGCGATGCGCTGGATGATTGCTGGCCAGCAGGATATCTATCGCCAGCTGGCATGCAGACTCGTCTCCCACCGACTTTAGGGCCCATCACGCAGCAGACCCAGCATGAGTCCGGTACCTCCTCGCAGCAGCCCGGGACCTCGCAGCCGCAGCCGCAGCCGTCGCCGACGCTCGATGACTCGATTTTTGACTTATGATTTTCTGATCTGTAAATGTTTTAAACAATTTTTATTTTGAACGCTTGTGTAAATGTTTTAACGTTTAGTTTTATCGTTTGGTTATATAAACGTTTGTGTTTATGTTTTACATGCTTATCGAGACGACATTAAAAAACTAAAAAAATTAAACAATTAAAATTTATTTTATAAATTTGTATTAATGTTTTACATGCTTGTTTTAATGTATTACACGCTCGGGATTAATTATTACATAATTAAAATGATTTAAAAAAAAAATCCCTCTCTACGGGTCGTAGAGGCCTCTACGGGCCGTAGAGGGTGCCTAAGACTGGTTTATGTTATATTAAAATTTTCCAACTAAGAAACTGGCGAACTGGTAGCCAAGATGGTCCCCATATACGAAATAAGACTTTGTGTGTGTGTTTGTTTGATAATGTGCCTAAGATCGAACCTCGTCTCAATCGTTTTTTGTTTTTTTTTGTCTACGACCCGTAGAGGCCTCTACGGGCCGTAGGCATCATAAAACATCCATCTCTTCCTTCTTCATTCTCAAAAATTAATAAGACTTCTTCTACGAGCCGTAGAGGTCTCTACGGCTCGTAGGTAATCATTACCAATGATTGTATGATTGCCAATCATTGGTAATGATTACCTACGAGCCGTAGAGGCCTCTACGGCTCGTAGAAGGAGTAAAAAATGGGCTCTACAACCCGTAGAGGCCTCTACGGGCCGTAGAGGGTTGTGTGAATAAAATTTAACCTTGTGCAAATAGTGGGAGCCATAAGTAAACTTAACAATCATTTCAATAACTAACCTTTTGTCGCGTTTAACAAGCACATGGTATCATAGAAGGCACCCCGACTCATTTTCACTATTCACTGATATTAAAACCATAATCTAATCAACTGAAAATCCCAAAATCTCTTGAAAACCCTACAACCCTAATAATAGTAGCAGGTATATATTCATATATTAACCTTCAAGTTTCCAGCAAGAAAACGATAACAATTTAAAGATTTTGCAGCAAGAAAACATAACTAAAACCTATCGTTTATCAGTGAGGTTGTGGTGTAAGATTGCTGAGCCATAATACGAAAAAGGCTTCATGTGAAAACAAAGCAAAACAAAATAAATAACTAAAGAATTATAAGAAATCACCAAGATTTTAATGACCTTGCATAAAAAGATTCATCTAAATCCAAAATTAAAAGTTAAGAAAAAAGTTTATAAGTTGCACCGGTAATATCCAACACGTCTTATGGAACTTGAAAGTCTTCAACTCACAAATGCAATTCCCATGATTTCTTCGAAGGATAAATGCAAATTAAAGCTATGAATATATTAGCTTACCGTCTTGTGGCTTTAATGAGAAGAAGGAACTGAAACCCTAGTTTTAACAAATTCCATTGAGTATCTTTACATAATATTTGATTTAACAAAGAAAAGAAAACATATAACAACAAAAAATGTACCAAGAACCTGTAGATTAATCCACCACAAGTGTAAATCATTAACAAACATGAATGGAAAGATCACGCGGTAACAACGAAACAACCAACATTGGGATTTGTGATGAAGAAAAAAGAATGGAAAGGAAAATGACAGTTATCAATTTGGGTGTAAGTTCAAGATGAAATAGGGTTAGATTATTTAGGTGTAACACATTACAAAAACTAAGGGTTTGTTTGAAAAATAGAAAAAAAAAATGGATCTCAACAAATGAGCTGGAAAACAAAATGAGAAGCCCCTATATTATGCCAAGTGTCCCACAAAGATTTTTTATTTATATATTATATTATAGTAGATAGTAGATAGTAGATACTAGATATTAATTTCGTTTTAAGTTCAGTCCGGGTCGGTTGATGACTCATATAATTAACATATAAGACAGGCATAAACAGTCTCATAATAGGGTAGAATTAGGCTTAAATTACTGATATTGGGTGCTTAATTCCTTCCTATTTGTATTTCCCAAGAAACTGGAGCTCCAAGACGGAAACAGAGGATTTTCAGGCAAAAAACAGGCAAAAACTAGAGATTACTGAGGATACAAGACTTGCAGCATGTTCTCTGTATGTTTGAAGACAATCCGAGGCTTAAACAGTGATAAAACCAGTCCGGGAGTAACCAAGCACGCCCATGCCCACTTGCACGGAGGCCCTTCACGCTAGAAGACAACGCAACAAACTTGGTGAACAAGAAAACATGCTGAGCAGGCAGTGCACGCCCGTCCCACCATCAAGGGCACGCCCGTGCCAGAGACAAAACGTACAGGCAAGGCAGAACTGCAGCAACAGAACGTACGTGTGACAGCAAGCACGCCCATGCCACCCCTTGGCATGCCCGTGCTTGCCCTGGAAGGTCTATAAATAGCAAGCTAACCCCCACCATTTGATCATCCCTTCTAGTGCTTGATTTGGCTGACTACCAAGAGTCTTCCAGAGATCTTGGGGTCCTTTGGGAGGCTTTAGGGCCCTCCTATCATCCCTCAATGGTTAGGCCTCGACCTACCTTGATCAACTTGGCCAAGCACGGGATCGTAGAGTAGCACATGCAATAAACATCGAGGGTCGTGAGGATCATACTAGATACATATCACTTGGAGATGGAGAGCTTGTCTATGAGCAGCCATGTTCATATGTTGATCATTTGTTATGATCATATCTTTCTATTATTCCCGAACCCACTTCGATTTGTAGACTTTTATTAATAGTAGTAGTAGTTTTTTTTTAGTTATTTGTTGTGTTATCTTCTTTCTAGTCCTTGTTTGTTTATCTTGTGGTAGGTTTAAATGATGATTAACTTAATAAATTAAATCAACCTTAACTTATTCAATTAACTAGAGGTTTAATCAGCTTCTGGTAGTCCCGAGCTAGATCCAAGGCAAGGAAACCGGTAGTGAGACAGATCCTTCGGGCTTCTGAAATCCAAACATAGTTCTAAGCAATTGCTTCTGAAGTGGACCAGATATGAGTGACACATTTTTGGCACTTACCAGATGACTGAATCATCTTCTTGTTAAAGGGCGGATTCCCTAAGGGTGCAACAGTGATCTTCGGATTGCACACCTTAAGGATTATGTTCCACCTTTATCAAGGGTTTCATTCAGCTCGGGAGGTTAAAGGGTTGGGTTTATTAAGTCATCATTCATTAAACCAACTTTATATTTAATTGCTCACTAAATATTAAGTGTCACTTAAAGATAAATAAACTAAGAATTCTATTTCTAGGTCTCGTTAGTACAAAGCCGTTAACCAATTGGGATACGAGTCGCCTGAGTTAACTGTAAGTGAGATCATTCGATCTTCATGATCGTTAACTTACTTAGGGGATACGAGGTTGCCGTGATTGACCCTAAGGGGAGATCCTTCGGTACGGAATGCGAGAGCTAAGGGAGGTGTACTGTGTTCCAGGACGGAAGTGAAGCCTCCAATTCAAGAAGAAGATAAATCTGAGGACCAGAGACTTGAGAACGGTTTGAGGAGCCCGCTATATGTGAGGCCCTGGCGGAGTACCTTCATGCAGACGCGCATCGGGAGGTTGTGCATTCTACTTAGTAGTGGCCCCGCTTCTTTATCAAGGAGTCAACACGTCAAGATCACTCTCGTTCTCCTCACATTTAATTAATTTAAATTATTAATTGTAATATAAACTTAACTACTTATACGGAGGGCTCCGAGATGTGCATATAGTCTACTCTACTATATTATCTTTTTATTTTATCAAACCCAAAACCTTTTTAAAACTATTTTCTTTTAAGAACATCTCCATTTTATTTTTCTTTAAAAACCCGATCAGTTATCCGATGAATGGTTGAGTAGGGGAAAGTGTGTTATCTTGGAATACGATACTCAGTATTTACCCTAGCAAACTATACTATGCACATCAGGTTCTCTGCGTATGTGTTGGTTTTAGTTTCCTAAAGTAATTATCATTTACTTTATAAATTTAAAACTTTGTAAAAAGGGTTAGTAAAAATCAGTCGTTTCCCTCAAACCAATGTTTTGGGATTGACACGTCAAGTTTTTGGCACCAGGGAAATTGCCATCTTTTTAAACTACTAAAACCATACGCATCAAAGTTTTTGGCGCCGTTTCCTGGAAACACAATGATTTCCAAAGTAAGACCCAAGTCACTTGACTGATCGGTTTATTTTTACTCTATTTTTCTTTTTATTTTTGGTCTTCTTTATTTTTCTTTTTCATTTTATTTCTGCTTTATTTTCGATGATTGCAGTTGTTTTGAGTTTTCTTTGTAGGTTTCCTTCAAGATTAGCTACCTCAGAAAATTCCCGTAAAGGACGCCGAAATCGCCAAAAATATCAACTTTCATTTTGTTGGGTTTTTGTTTCTTCTTTATTTTCGTTGGAGAAAGGTTTGCCATTCCTTGAGGATCTCCAGGTAAGTAAAGGAAAAGTGGAAAATAAGCCGGGGGAAAGTTTTTCAAAAATTTAAAACTTAAATTGTTTTCGAACTTAAAATGGGATTTTAAAAATTATTTTGGAGAAATCCAATTAAAAATTTTGAAACCGGACCTTTAAAAACATTTTAAAAATGGAAAAAAACGCGGAAAACGGGAACTTTGCTGGAAAAACGCGAAAAACGGGAACTTTCCAAACCATTCTCCTTCTTCCCCACTTCGTCCCTACCATCGCCACCCCCTTCAAACCGCCATTTTCCACCATTTTTCTTCATTTCAGGCCTCAATCTTCAACCTAAGGTTGTGTAATCAATCTCTAACAACTTTTAAGTGTTTTTATGTCCAGATCTGCCCTGATTCTTGAGATTTTGAGTAGTTTAGTTTCTTGAGAAAAACCTTAGTTTTCTAGCCTCTTAAGCCAGAAATTTGGCCTCTAAATTTAGGGAAATGATTAGGGTGGTGCTAGGAACGTAATGTGGTATAAATTTTTGAGAAATTTGCGAAAAATTTCTCGGGAAATCTGATAGGTTTGAAAATCGTCACCTCCGTCAGGTGCACGACCGTGCTCAGTCATGGGTAGGGGCGTGCTCATCTAGGAGATATCGTTTAAAATTTCCGCGTAACCAGTCTGACCCATCAGATTGTGCACGGCTGTGCACACCAGTGTGCATGGGCGTGCACCTCTGTAAACCCATCATAACTCTTTAAGTTTCAATTTTAACTATTTTTTACAGTTTACAATAACTTTTAGGGTCTTTTAAGTAAAAACCAGTTTAAATAGTTGAACCAGACAAAAACCAGACTGCAGACTGAGCTGCGTGGCAGGGCTCATCATCTAAGCACGGGCGCGCAACCAATGGACAGAACTGATTAATTTTCTGCAACGTTTTAAACCGTATGAAACTGAACCGATTCTGTTGTGTTTTGTTGGGGAATGCCCAGGATGAAAAGACCAGCTCAGAGATCACCGTCCATTTCATCCAGCTCACACCATTCTCAGCAGTCCGGGGAGTCTGTTCCCTTAGAGTTACCTCAGAAACATTTATTCGAGCCCGATGAGCCCATGCCTGATGATGTCCACCCATGGCTATACTCAACGTGTAGGGGGTTGAACAAAACGCCCACATGCATTTACGGGTGATTGAGAGAAGGTAGATAGGGGCATACTTTCCTGTAGATTATGAGGCGCTAAAGGCAGTAGGACTGGAACCCCGGTTCTACTAGGGTGTTCAAATTCGGATAATCCGAATTTCGGATATCCGAATTTCGGATAGTCAATATTGGGATCTGAATCCGAAATTTCGGATTCGGATTCAGATCATCCAACGGATAATCCGAAACTTAAAAAAATAAATAAAATATAATAAAAAATGAAAAAAACATTCTCCTTTATGTCTAAAATGTGAACTGTTAAAAAAACAAAAATCGAAGTTAGATAAACGAAACTGGAACAAAAAAAATGTAAAAGAAACTTACCGTTTGGTGGACGGGGGCTGTGGAGGTCGGAGACAAGGTGGACGTGGGCTGTTATAGAGAAGAGAAGAGGGAGCGATTGCTATGTATTGGAGGAGTATGGACTTATGGTTAGGAGGATTAGGGATTTAGGATTGTGTTATGTAGTGTATATAATATATATATTTATATATATATATTTTTAATATTCGGATTTGGATAATCCGATCATCCAAAACTTTTCAAAATCAGGATCCGAATCCGAATCCGAAATTTCGGATTATCCGATTTTTGGATATCCGAAAATCGAATTATCCAAAATTTCGGATAATTCGGATTCGGATTATCGGATTTTTCGGATTCGAATTTGCATTCGGATTTTTTTTAACACCCCTAGGTTCTACAACCTGTTATCCCATCAGTGGCATTGTCTCTTCCATATTAACGAAACCACTTACAGAGAGCTCACCCTTGAGTTCTTGGCGTCGTTCGTCTATACACCACTTGCTGATGGGAGTGACAGGGTTTCCACACTATGTATTGGGTTTAGGATGGCTAGGAAATGGTACAGGTTGACATTGGTAGAGTTTGGGGTTCGGATGGGACTGTATACACAGAGGGAGATACATGAGTCAGTATTCACTAACAGCCTCTTTTGGTGGCCCACGGATATATTGCCACAGGATTTTTGGGCCCATATCTCTGATGTTCCCTACAACCCGAGTGTTCATAAGAGGTCTAGCTTCCCAGATCCGCTACACATATGGGTCCACATGATCATAGATAGTAAACTCGGAGCTCGAAAGGATAGCACTGGTGATGTCAATGAGAGAGAAGTCTTCCACCTGTACAACATTAACGAGGGGCGACACTGCAACTTGGCCCACGCACTTGCCGAGTTCTTCACATGGAGTTGGGGCACTACTGCCGCCAACCAAATCTTTGGGGGCCCTTACATTACCCGCCTTGCCATATCCTAGAGGTTCTTACACCCGTGGCATTGGCTAGTTTGACAGCTGCTGATCAGGTCTGCCCCTAGATACTATTGTGATGAAGAACACTGGGGTTTTAAAGCAGTTTGGGAAATTTCCGAAGCTAGTAGATAAAGAAGGAAGATTGTGGGATGAGGAGGCGGCATTCGAGGAGGCATACGGGGAGAGAGCACCTGACGAGACTGGAGGAGCAGCGTCCTCAGCAGCCGTTGTAGCTAAGGGACCAGAGTCATCAGCCGCTGCAGCTAGGAGACCAGCCACCAAGATAGATCGTTAGCAGTGGGGAGGCATTTTCCGCACCATCCAGGATAGGCTTGACACCCTCACTGCCGAGTTCAGTCATTTCGGGAGGATTTTACTAGGCATATGGCCTCTTGCACTAGCTCCCGCTCTAGGGCCCGCTCTAGCCACCACTCCCACCGCAGCCCCTCAGTTTGATTCTCTCTTTTGCAGGTTTATTGATAGCTCTTGACTGCATCTGATGGTTTGTTGACTAAAAAAACTATTTTATTTTCTTTTTATTTTTCTTTTGTTTGTGGTTGATGATGGATATTTGTATGGTTGGATGATTTGAATGCTTGGTGCATGCTGGACATGTTTCACCAGCTAGCACTTCAGCGTTAGTATCTATCTTAGGACTACAACTTTGTTTTATTTATCTTTGTTACTTTATTTTCTTTTCTAGTTATTTTAGGACAGGTTGGGGATAGCTTGATATTTTGGAGCCGCCATTTCGACGTCTCTGTTTGGAGAATGCAAGTTTCGCTCACACGCGAGTGGATTCATCACTGTCAGGGGATTATTAGTCTCGCTTGCCTCTTTCTCCAGTTTTGCACTTAAAATTTATATAAAAATTTTAAGTTTGGGGTGGACCATTATTGCTGCCTATTTTATTATATCTAGCGGGTCATTTATCATTGATCGTGCATTATCCGGTACCCTCTTAGCAACTTGATACCCGTAGCGTCATTCACGATCATTTTGGCAGATTTGTATAGTCTATTAGGCTCGTCTGAGTGATCGCTATTAGACATTTATGCCGAACAGTTCAGAACAAAGGACAGTCGAAGTTAGATGATATTATAAAAACCGAATAGGTCCACTTAAATAATAAAATAAAGTGGAAGAATAGGTTGCATGAAAAGTAGAAAAACACCCTACAAATTGTGCTTAAATCGATACCTTATCCTACCCGATTGTCCATGAGATTTTCTTGAGCCTTTCCCGAGCACCACATTTACATTTACATATCCATATCATATATTGCTCGTTTCTTTTTTGCTTGAGAGATTTCTGACCTTAGTCTGACTCGGTAAGAACTTGTAAGTTTATGCATATTCTTGTTTTAAAACCGGTAACTAGATAAAAATGATAGAGGCAATTAGGTTTTTTCCCAAAAATAAATCCTTCCCTTAGAAAACCACTTTGAGCCTTAGCCTTTCGTTTCTTTACCCAATAAAAACGAGTCCCGATCATGCGTCACTAAAGCAGCTTCAAGATTTTGTCATCACCGAGGGTGCGAGACCGCTAGTTTGAAGAAAAGGCGAAACCGTTATCAAAGGAGGGAACAACACAAGACGAGGCCAAGAGGAGATCTTCTAAAAAAATGTAGAAGAGAGCTCAAAATAAATCGAGAGCCCAAAAAAATAAAAGTTCTTCAAAGTTAAAAATTTGGTCTATGACCGGCGAGACCTTAAAGAACTGGAATTCTGCTCTCTCTCTCTCTCCCTCTCTCTCTTTGCTCTCTCTACGTTCTCGCTGATCTCTCATCTTTCTCTTGCTTCCCCCTCACTTTCTCAAGATGCATCCGCTGGACGAGCACTTGCTTCGATGTTTCCACTTCTCTCAGCCACGTCTGCCTCCAGATATGTTACAGATTATTTTTGAGAAAACGACAGACGAAAGAAAATTATGGAGGAAGATGGAACAAAATCCACCCTTTTGTGGACAGTCAAAGAGCGCTACAAAAAGACGGGCCAAAAGATACGACAAATGCAATAAATGTGGCCATTGGAATCATGTGGGCAAGTGTAGCAACAATTCGACCTAGTCGCAGTTTGAGTACACTATGCTGATCCAGAAGGGCGCTATTTGATACCGGGGCCGAGCGCTAAGTTAGGAAAGGATGTAACATTGACTACACTGTGAAGGGCGAGATAGCCATGATGAAGGATCTCAGAATAAACACCCGACTCCTTTCAGAGATCGCTGCTAAAATGTTGCGCGACGCTACCGCCCGCCTCCACATCTTGTTGCTTCGTCAGCTTCTCAGCACTGACGCTCTTTCGTGATTCAGTGACTCATACCCCTTTGTAGATAGTTAAAAAAAAGTTGTTTTATGTTTTACACCCCTACATTACAACCTGAATAAAAGTCCTTTTGAGTTATCTTTGTTATTCGGTTTAGAGACGAGGACTTGATATGCATACAAGCCTACGACTTTTGTCGACTTTGGTACGGACTTGAGTGTTCACCCCCAAAACTTACTAAAATGATAAACCCGAGTGATGAGTGAACATTGTGAGCAAGTATAGGTTTGAGCATAATCGTACGGATTAAGTAGGCATGTCCTGCAATTTTATTTTTCTTGTAAAATAAATAAATAAATGGATTGAGGGTTTGTTAATTATAGTCTACCTTAGTTGTACTTGTGTCTGATTGCTTGAGGACAAGCAATAGTTAAGTGTGGGGTATTGTGATGACTCACATAATTAACATATAAAACAGGCATAAACAGTCTCATAATAGGGTAGAATTAGGCTTAAATTACTGATGTTGGGTGCTTAATTCGTTCCTATTTGTATTTCTTAGGAAACTGGAGCTCCAAGACAGAAAAAGAGGATTTTCAGGCAAAAAACTGGAGATTCTCAAGGATACGAGACTTGCAGCATGTTCTCTGTATGTTTGAAGACAATCACGGGGCTTAAACATTGATAAAACCAGTCCGGAAGTGACCAAGCACGTGCATGCACACTTGCACGGAGGCCCTGCACGCTAGAAGACAACGCAACAAACTTGGAGAACAAGAAAACATGCTGAGCAGGCAGTTCACGCCCGTGCCACCATCAAGGGCATGCCCGTGCCAAAGACAAAACATACAGACAAGGCAGGACTGTAGCAACAGAACGTATGTGTGACAGCAAGTACGCCCATGCCACGCCTTGGCACGCCCGTGCTTGCCTTGGAAGGTCTATAAATAGCAAGCTAACCCCCACCATTTGATCATCCCTTCTAGTGATTGGTTTGGCCGACTACCAAGAGTCTTCCAGAGATCTTGGAGTCCTTTGGGAGGCCTTAGGGCCCTCCTGTCATCCCTCAATGGTTAGGCCTCGACCTACCTTGAACAACTTGGCTAAGCACGAGATCGTAGAGTAGCATATGCAATAAACATCGAGGGTCGTGAGGATCATACTGGATACATATCACTTGGAGATGGTGAGCTTGTCTTTGAGCAGCCACGTTCATGTGTTGATCATTTGATAAGGTTATATCTTTCTATTATTTTTGAACCCACTTCGATTTGTAGACTTTTATTATTATTAGTAGTAGTTTATTTTTAATTATTTGTTATGTTATCTTCTTTTTGTTTATTTATCTTGTGGCAGGTTTAAATGATGATTAACTTAATAAATTAAATCAACCTTAACTAATTTAATTAACTAGAGGTTTAAGCAGCTTCTGGTAGTCCCGAGCTAGATCCAAGGCAAGGAAACTGGTAGTGAGACAGATACTTCGGGCTTCTGAAATCCAAACCGGGTTCTAAGCAATGGGTTCTGAAGTGGACCAGATCTGAGTGACACATTTCTGGCATTTACCAGATGACTGAATGATCTTCTTGTTAAAGGGTGGATTCCCTAAGGGTGCACCAGTTATCTTCGGATTGCACACCTTTAGGATTTTGTTCCACCTTTGTCAAGGGTTTCATTTAGCTCGGGAGGTTATGGGTTTGGTTTATTAAGTCATCATTCATTAAACCAACTTTTTATTTAATTGATCACTAAATATTAAGTGGCACTTAAAGATAAATAGACTAAGAATTCTATTTTTATGTCTCGTTAGTACAAAGGTGGAATGAGTTGCCTGAGTTGACTGTAAGAGAGATCATTCAATCTTCATGATCGTTAACCTACTTAGGGGATACGAGGTTGCCGGGATTGACCCTAAGGAGAGATCCTTCGGTATGGAATGCGAGGGCTAAAGGAGGTGTATGGTGTTCGAGGACGTAAGTAAAGCCTCCAATTTAAGAAGAAGATAAATCTGAGGACCAGAGACTTGATCGCGATTTGAGGAGCCCGCTATATGCGAGGCCCTGGCGGAGTACCTTCATGTGGACGCGCATCGGGAGGTTTTGCATTCTACTCAGTAGTGGTCCGGCTTCTCTATCAAGGAGTCAACACTTCAAGATCACTCTCGTTCTCCTCATATTTAATTAATTTAAATTATTAATTGTAATAATAAACTTAACTACTTATACGGAGGGCGCCGAGATGTGCATATTAGTCTACTCTACTATTTTATCTTTTTATTTTATCTAAGCTAAAACCTTTCTAAACTTTTTTCTTTTAAGAATCCCTCCGTTTTTTTTAAAACCCGATCAATTATCTGATGAACGGTTGAGTAGGGGAAAGTGTGTTCTCTTGGAATACAATACTCGGTATTTACCCTAGCAAGCTATACTATGCACGTTAGGTTCTCTAACTATGTGTTGGTTTTAGTTTCAAAAGTAATTAAGGTTTACTTTATAAATGTAAATCTTTGTAAAAAGGTTTAGTAAAAATCAATCGTTTCCCCAAACGAATGTTTTGGGATTGACACATCAAGTTTTTGACACCGGAGAAATTGACATCTTTTTAAACTACTAAAACCATACGCATCAAAGTTTTTGGCTGATAAAGAAATATAACTAAATTAACTTAAACTACATAACATAAGTATGTCAATCGTCAATGAAAATGTATAACATATAGTAGCTTCAAGCCTTTTGCATTGCGGTGCGGGGGGCGCAAAACCATGGTACTAGTTTTGCGAAGTAGTAACCGAATGATGACCAAATCTTTGAAAAAAATGTAAAACAGAAACACAAATTTCTAACACTAAGTGACTTACATGATGTTACACATAGATGAAATCGATATGCAAAATTATAAAAATAAAACCAATGTTATCTTGCAAAAATGAAAATCTTAAAGTTTACTATGCTTAAAAAACAAAAAAATTCCAAAAACATATAAATATAAAAATGATAAAAAATAAAAATATCACAAAATTACAAAATAAACTAAGGGGCCGTTTGGCAAATTCTGAATGGGTAACAACTGACCTAGTAAGATGTCTGAATGTTTAAGAGGTTCTGAATGGTTAAGTGCCAAATCATTAAGTGATGTTTGGTTGGACATTTGAATGGTTAAAATTTCTTGTCCCACATTGCTATAGAGAGTAAAAATGGATTGGTTTATATATGAAAACCACTTGGTAGTATCAAATCTTGTGTCTCACATTTTCCTTAGGAACCTACAAACAAGTAGGGGGGGGGGGGGTAAAAATGGGTTTCTGGTTGTAATTCCATCGCGTTGCTGTTAGTTGCATTTTTAGGCATATTTTATTACCTTCTTAGTAGTTAGTTTTATCGTTTTTATGCATTTAGGATCGTACATATTGCATCATTTCGTGAAATGAATGTTTTGGTGGAATGGAATCTACTTTGGCTTGTTTTTTGTTGATTTTGTAGGTGTGGAGAATCGACAAAAGCAATGGCGAGCATTGACGAGGCGGGGCCGCAATTCACTTGGATTTCGTTAGACGTTGAAAAGAAGTTTAGACCGCAAGTAGAATGGCAAGAACTAGAGGGGGTTGAATTGAAAATATGATTTAAAAGAATGTTAACAAACTTTGAGATTTTGTGGGAAAGTAATCGATGGCATCATCAAGAGATCAAAATTAGAGATGAGGATTATTTAATAAAAAAAATCATCATTGATTGAAGATATCTCGACGGCAGCTGTGCACAAGAGGAATTGAAGAGCACTTTGGCATTTTATTGTGGAGCATTAAAACAATTAAGTATTTTTATTTTCGTAATCGTTTATTTTTATGTTTCGTTTCGTATTTATTTTGATTAATCTAGCTGTCATGTCCGGCTAGAACTTTTTAATTCCGGCATTTTGGTATGTTTTCTTAGTTTTGATTCGTAAGCTTATGTGAAACTCTTATGAGACCAATTTTCGAATGGTTTGTTTGGTTGGTTCTTGATTCTATACCTTTAGGTAAAATATTGGTTGGTTGATAAAATTGGCCACTTTGTTAATCAATCTAATAGTGTTCATCAATTTATGAAACTTTAACCGGTTTTATATATTTGATAAAAAGGAACAAATAACGGTTTAGGTTTGTCTATGAATTTAAATTTGCTATAGAATTAAACAATAAAATTAAGCACTCCGAACGGTGTGAGTGTTTGATTGTAATCGATGCTTCTATCATTGCAACCCGCACGCTAAGATCCGAACGGTGTGAGCTTGGAGTAGCGGATTGGCTCTAATCAACGAACGGCGTTTGGTTAGACATTAGATAGAGTGGATGTCCGAACGGCGCGACGTCTAGTATTGATACAAACCGTTTAATTAAAGGATCATTGCACCATAATTGTTAATGATCATAAGTCTGTGTCAAATTAAGAAACTGCCTTAGTGTTGGAATTAGCTTTAAAATCTGAATTTATCTCACAATTTAGTTAAGGTTTTTTTTTTAGTTATTCGTTTTACTAATTTTAGTTTTATTTTCGTTAATTTAAAATACACCAACCCCCCTTTTTTATATAGACGTATTTGTGCGAAAAAAATCGTTTTTGGTTTAATCAATTGATCCGTATCCCTGAGGACACGAACCTTACTTTCACTAATACTAGTAGGTTTATTATTTATTTATTTGCTGGATTCGACACCCAACAAATTGGCGTCGTTGCCGGGGATACGGCAATTCTAATTGTTTTATGCCAAGATCTTCTCGTACAGGTACACCACTTGAAGTTGATCCGGAAATAGAGAAAACTGCAAGGAGATTAAGGAAGCAAGCAAAACAACGAAAGAAGTTAGCAAGCTCCTCAACATCTATCACTTCACCTCCGATCACTAACATTTGGCAAGACGTACTCTTGTCAAGTGAATCTGAACCTGAACCCGAATCTCTCTCACATCCACAAACACTCATTACTCCACCACACTCACCCACCCATACCCACCAAGAATCAAACTCACCCAAACCAACAATGGCAGCTGAATAAACCCTTAGACAGTGGGCGAATCGTGATGTCCCACAACAACCACTCTGCATCAACTACCCTGCAATGGAAAACTTCGAACTGAAATCCGGGTTGATCCATCTGTTACCCGTTTTTCGAGGTTTAGAGAATGAGGATCCACATAAGTTCCTCAAGGAGTTTCATGTTGTTTGTTCAGGTATGAAGCCACACAACATTACTGAAGACCAAATCAAACTAAGGGCATTCCCCTTCTCTCTTCAAGATTCAGCAAAGGAATGGTTATATTACTTGCCATAGGGGTTGGTAACCACTTGGAATGAACTTGCAACACTGTTCCTTAACAAATACTTCCCGAAAGTCAAAGCTTCAATACTCCGCAAAGAGATCATCGGGATCAAGCAGATCAAAAGAGAAGCATTGCACACCTATTGGGACAGGTTCAAGAAGCTTTGTGCTCGATGCCCACAACATGGCATATCTGAGCATCAACTCCTTCAATACTTCTGTGAAGGATTGGCACCGATGGAGAGGCGTTTGATAAATGCCTCTAGTGGAGGAGTTCTACTTGATAAAACTCCTACTCAAATTAGAGCTTTAATCACATCAATTGCTGAAGACTCGAAGCATTCAGCACATGAGGAAGAATGGTATGTTGATCCACCAAGGGGTGTCAAAGAAGTGAATACTCCTCACCTTGAAAGCCAAATCGCTGAATTGACAAAAGCTGTGATGCTACTCACCAAAGAGAAAGGTGTTGAACCAAAACCAAAAGCTTGTGGGATATGCTTACAACATGGACACCCCACGGATATGTGTCCTACATTGCAAGAGGATATTGAAGATGCAAATGCAATTGGTTACTCGGGACAGAATTTGAGACAATATGAACAACCACGAGGCAATCAAAATTGGGGACATCCTTCCAATAAGGGTTATCAAAAGCAAAGGGAAGAGCAAGAGATCATGGAGACCTTTCGAAAGGTAGAGGTAAACATTCCTTTACTTGATGCTATTAAACAGGTTCCATGATATGCGAAGTTCCTGAAAGAGCTTTGCACATCGAAGAAGAAGCTGAAAGGTAGTGAAACTGTCAAGGTTCGTGAAAATATTTCAGCGGTTTTACAAAAAAAGATTACCACAAAAGTGCAAGGACCCGGGTGTTTTCACGGTTCCTTGCAAATTGGGGAATGTAACCATACCACGAGCCATGCTCGACCTTGGAGCCTCTATTAATGTCCTACCAAATTCTATTTTCAAAACACTGAATGTAGGACCGTTAAAAAGGACCGGGGTAGTAATTCAGTTGGCCGATCGATCCTTAGTATACCCAAAAGGTGTATTAGAGGATGTTTTGGTTCAAGTGAATGAATTGGTATTTCCCGCTGATTTTTATGTGTTGGATATGGAGGATGATGACACTCCAAGTTCAAGTTCCATTTTGTTAGGGAGACCATTTTTGAAAACTGCTAAAACAAAAATTGATGTCTATAGTGGTACCCTATCAATGGAATTTGATAGGGGAAGTTATCAATTTTAATATCTATGATGCTATGCGTTACCCAAGTGATGTTTCATCTTTGAATTGGTTAGATGTTATTGAACCCTTATCTGATGATTGTTTTGAGTTATCTAACCATGATGTTTTAGCATTAGTCTTAAACAGAAGCATTGATGAAGTTGTAGCAAAAGAACTTACTGAAAAGTTCAAGCTTGGGGAGGATCTTATGGAACTTGTGACTTTTATGGATGCATAAGGGAAAACAAGGTATGAAGCTCCAAAAATACAACTACCAATTACTAACCAAAAGCTTCTTCCATCTATTGTGCAGGCACCAGACTTGGAGTTGAAAGCTCTCCCCAAACACTTAAAGTATACATACCTTGGGGAGAAGGAAACCTTACCGGTGATTATATCCAACAAGTTGTCAAAGAAAGTGAGTTGGTTGAGACTTTGAAGCACTATAAGGAAGCAATAGGATGGACTATAGCCGCCATCAAAGGCTTGAGTCCAACACTCTGTATGCATAAGATCCTTATGGAGGAAGATTACAAGCTAACAAGGGAAGCACAAAGAAGGTTAAATCCTCCTATGATGGAAGTTGTGAAAAAGGAGATTCTCAAGTTGTTGAATGCAGGTATGATCTACCCAATATCTGATAGCAAGTGGGTGAGCCCCGTACAAGTAGTGCCAAAGAAATCAGGTATTACTGTCACTGAAAATGAACAAGGTGAGTTGGTCCCCACCCGTGTACAAAACGGGTGGAGAGTGTGCATAGATCATAGAAGGCTTAATGCCTCGACCCGAAAGGACCATTTCCCACTACCATTCATTGACCAAATGCTAGAGAGGTTAGCGGGAAAGACCCATTATTGTTGCTTGGACGGGTACTCCGGTTTTCACCAAATACCCGTCGCACCGGAAGACCAAGAGAAAACCACGTTTACGTGACCCTTTGGAACGTTTGCATATAGGCGGATGCCTTTTGGGCTTTGCAATGCTCCTGCCACATTCCAAAGGTGCATGGTAAGCATTTTTTCAGAATATGTTGAAGAGATCATTAAAGTTTTTATGGACGATTTTACTGTTTATGGAAACTCTTTCGAAGAATGTTTAACAAATTTTGACCAAAATTTTGAAAAGATGCATTGAGACCAACCTTGTTTTGAATTATGAAAAATGTCATTTTATGGTTGATCAAGGTCTCATTCTGGGGCATATTGTTTCGGCAAAAGGTTTGGAAGTTGACAAGGCAAAGATAGACATTATTAAATCTTTACCTTATCCTAACTCTGTCCGCGAAGTACGTTCTTTTCTTGGTCATGCAGGTTTTTACCGAAGGTTTATCAAAGATTTTTCAAAGATAGCAAGACCAATGTGTGAGCTTTTACAAAAAGATGTTGAATTCAACTTTTCCGAAGCAAGCAAGAAAGCCTTTGACACCTTGAAAGAATTGCTAGTTACCGCACCCATAATCCAACCGCCTGATTGGAATTTACCGTTCGAGATCATGTGCGATGCAAGCAATTATGCAATAGGAGCGGTGTTGGGTCAAAGGAAGGATCGAGTACCACACGTGATCTACTATGCTTCGAGGACATTGGACCATGCTCAAAGCAATTACTCGACTACAGAAAAGGAGCTCTTAGCTATTGTTTTTGCTTTAGAGAAATTTAGACAATACTTATTGGGTACTAAAGTAATTGTTTATTCTGATCATGCAGCTTTGTGATATCTCATGACTAAGAAGGATGTAAAACCGAGACTGATTCGGTGGGTGCTTTTACTCCAAGAATTCGATTTGGAGATTAGAGATAAAAGCGGGAAGCATAACTTAGTAGCGGATCATCTGAGTAGGATCATCAACAATGAGGACCCAATGCCTTCGAACGATTCATTTCCGGATGAACAGTTATTCGCCACTGAAGTGACGACTCCATGGTATGCGGACATCGTCAATTACTTGGTGACGCACACTCTTCCTTTCGATCTTTCACATGCTCAGAAGGATAAAATCAAGAAGGAAGCAAGGCGGTATGTTTGGGACGATCCATATCTATGGAAAATTTGTGCCGATCAAGTCATAAGAAGGTGTGTCGACAAAAGCGAGGTACCTTCAATTTTAGATTTTTTCCATTCACAAGCTTGTGGAGGACATTTTGGTCCAAAACGAACAGCACACAAGGTACTTGAATCCGGTTTCTTTTGGCCAACGATATTTCTTGATTCATACATGTTTTGTAAATCTTGTGAAAGGTGCCAGAAAACCGGTAACTTGAGGTTTAAGGATCAAATGCCCCTCCAACCCATTTTAGTGTGTGAAATTTTTGACGTATGGGGCATTGATTTTATGGGTCCATTCCCATCGTCGTTTGGTAATGTTTATATTCTTTTAGCTGTGGACTATGTCTCCAAATGGGTGGAGGCAAAAGCCACGAGAACTAACGATGCTAAAGTTGTTTCAGATTTTGTGAAGGCTAATATTTTTAGCAGGTTCGGTACACCAAGAGCATTCATAAGCGACAGAGGATCACATTTCTGCAATAGAACCATTGAAGCACTTTTCAAGAAATATGGTGTTGCGCATCGAGTTTCGACAGCCTACCATCCACAGACGAATGGTCAAGCAGAGATATCAAATCGAGAAATCAAGTCGATCCTTGAAAAGACGGTTAACCCAAACCGTAAGGACTGGAGCCTACACTTGGATGATGCATTGTGGGCATATCGCACGGCCTACAAGACACCTATAGGTATGTCGCCGTTTCGCCTGGTGTTTGGAAAAGCTTGTCATCTTCCTGTTGAACTGGAACACAAAGCTTATTGGGCCGTGAAGCAGTTCAACTTGAAGATTGACGAAGCGGGAATTTATCGTAAGCTACAAATTCAAGAGTTAGAAGAAATTCGTAACGATGCTTACGAAAATTCCTGGATTTATAAAGAAAAGACTAAAGCTTTTGTTAGGATCTGAGTTTGATTGTTTTGATTATGTTTAACTAGATATGATAAAAGTTAAACGAATATAGAATGAAAGTGCAGTGGAATAATAAACTGTTAATCAAAACAAGAGAGTAAATGTTTTCAGATCGAATGCTTTCATTTATCTAAAAGATTACAATCGTACAATTACTCCCCCTCAGCCTGATCACACAGTGTTTGTCTGAGAGAATGTTTGTGTGTGTGATGCAATAGAACAGTACAAGCACTGTTCTATTTATAGACAGACTCAAACCACTGATGACCTAAGCTGACGTCACCTAAGACAGTGACTTCTAACAGAATAACAAACATAAAACATCTGCCTATTACAAACTACTGTTACATTGAAAGCACTGATAGTAAACAGCTGTTGTAGGAAAACTCTGATGGTCTTGTATCCTCTGCTGGAGCCTAAGTGCTGTTGGCTCCAGCACTGCTTTAGTCTTTAGTACTTGAATCAGTAGTTGTTCTTCATCAGACCTTTGGTCAGCAGTTGTTCTTCATCAGTTGTTTATTCAGCAGTCCTTTGTATCAGCAGTTGTCATAGCAGTTGTTTGGATAGAACAGTTGTTAGAGTCAGCAGTCTTTTGGGAGAAGTAAGTTGTAAAGACTGTTTATTGAAAGGATCAACTGTTAGCATATTTTGGCTTTCCAATCATCTGTTCTTCTCCAGGTCAGCAGACCCAACAATCTCCCCCTAGAACAGATGATGCCAAAACTCAGCTTTATTTATTGATCTTTATTCCTCATCAGACTTTCTCTGATTTGACCTTTGAATTGTAGTTCAAAGTTCAGAGCAAACAAGTCTTCTTCGTCTCTTTCAAGTTCCAGATTCAGCAATGTTTGATGATCTTCTGCACATAGACTGTAAGCATCATCCATGCTAATCTTCTGAACCCTTCCATCTGACCTGAGCAGTGTCAATTCATGGTTGTCTTTGTTGACTTTCCATTTTAGAATTTTTGAGTCAGTGGATTTGCTGAGCTGAATTTTTATTCTGGATGAGTTGGGAGATGGAGGTCTTCCAATGAGTTCTCTGAGCTTTTCTGTTGTAGGATCAGAGAAAAAATGTACTTGATTGAAGAGCCCTTCCTTGATGAATGTATCAGCAAACTTCCTCTGATCTTCTTCTGACATTTCCTTTTGTTTCTTGAACTGTCTTCTTGCAGCAGTTGATAGATCAGAGGTGTCAAGTAAGCTGTCCAAGGTAAAAGTCTGTTGGGGTCTCTTCATTATTGGCTCATCAGTGTAAACAGGTTTTCTTGGAAGGCTGGGATCCTTCTTTCTGTTTTCTTCCAGACTTTTGTATGTCTCAACCAACCTTAGCTCAGACCATCTAGAAACTGACCTCATTTCCCCATAGTTAGCAGCTACTATCTCTTGTCTCATCCTTTTAAACTTCAAGGCTCTGATTGGGTCTCTGCCTTTGCCAAAATTAGGAGTAGAGACTTTAGCCTTGGGGTCTTTGGCCATTTCTTCTATTCTGATAAGTTCTTCTCTTAATGCATGTGTGGTCCAACCATTAAACTACTTCTTGGTTGCTTTGTAAGGCTTGGTTGCCATGATCTGTTCCAGAAGAGAATCCCTTACCCCCTTTTCCAAGTCACCACTGAGAGGCATGGAGGACATGGAGTTGCTCAGGGTCTTAGCAAAATCCTCAATCCTTCTGAGTTTGCTAAGCTCTGCTGAATGGATGCCCTGAGCAGTCCTGTCATCCTTCCCTTTGCATTTCTCCCTAATGATGGCATCCACCTGTTCACCCTTGTATTTCAGATATGTATCAATGTTGAGGGGAACAGGGAAGTTTGGGAGAGATGGGAAGGATCTGTCTGATGGCTGTTCAGTATTGTAGAAGGATTGTAATTCCCCCTTGAGTAGATCAAGTTCAAGGGGATACTGAACAACCAATGGTGTAATGGTTGGTGGTGGTCTATGGGATCTGAATTTGGATGTGTGTGGTGAGAATGATGTGATTGGAATAGCTATGATAGGAGGAGTGGATTGTGCAGTTGAGGTGGTGTTTGGTGATGTGTGTATGTTTTCATCATGTACAACAAAGGTTGATTTTCTCTTCCTTGTGTACATGATTTTAGGGGATGGTGATTTGGTAGCAGTGGTTGGATTAACATCCGTTGGCCTTTTAGTAGGTCCAACAGATGTTTGGGATTTGACTGGTGATGTAGGTTTGGTGGTTGTATGTTCAGGTGTGTTTGTTGGTTTGGGTACAGTGGTTTGGGTAGCAGTGTTTTGGGTGGTTTCAGTGTTTTGGGTGGCAGTGGTTTCAGTAGCAGTGGTTTTGTCAACAGAGGTGTTTAACTTGGATGGTGGTTTTCTGACATGCTTAGCAGGCCTTTTCATCCTTTTAGAGGATCCCACATCTTCAGTTTCCTGCTGTTGTTTCTTCTTGAGTTCTACTAATGACTCTGCTTTAACTTCCAAGGTGTCAGCTCTTTTCTGTTTTTCTTGAGCAGCCTTTTCAGCTTCTATGTTTGCAGAGTCATCAACTGCTTTGTTCTTGTCAGTGGTTTGTTGTGGTGCTTGTTGTTGTTGTTGTTGTGGAGCTGTTTTAGTAGACTCTGGTTTGTTGGCAGACTTGGCTTGGCCCTTTTGAGAAGGAGGACAACCAAAGGGATCTAGCTTTGGTAGCCTATCTCTGCCACTCTCCCCCTTTTTGGCATCATCAGCCGTGAAAGCATCATCATTTTCATCCCTGAGAATGGTGGTAGGGGCAGAGCCAGTAGTCTTCAGCAGGTGGTCCTTGATGGCTTTAATATCTGCATGGGTATCTTTGTACCTTGCATCCACCATGTTTCTGATCTCAGCCATATATGTTTCATGTGTCTGATCAGCCAGTTTTCTGTGAGCTATGATGATGGGGGAAACGGATTTCCATAGCTCACTAGCTATATCAGCTGTTGATGGTTGACTCTTGGAAAGGTCTGCAATGGAGGCCAGTATAAGCTTGACATCAGATTTGATGTCTGCTACAGAGGTTTCAATTGCAGAAACTCTGTCCGTCAATTCTTGGTATTTTGACCCATCTCCTAAGTTAATAGGATCATCTGAGTCCCTACTAGTGGTAGTTCTACCTGATTCAGTCATAATAGGTGAATCAGATGCCCCTTTTTCTTGGTACTGGGGACTTCCAACTGTTTTTGGAGACACTATAGTGGCTTCAACAGTTGTTGCCTTCAAGGGAGTCTTAGCAATGTAATCACTGGCCTGATGTGAGACAGTGGTCTCTACATCAGTAGTGGCTGCTCCACTTGAAAACTCACCTAGAGTTGCATTGAACTCAGGTAGTGTAACCTCCTCTTCTGTTTGTGGGATAGCAGATTGAATGTTCTCAGGACCAGTCACTTGTGGGAGTATGCTCTCAGTGATAGGTGGAAGAGATGAACTGGAATCTTCCTGAGATTTGTCAATTGCCTCAAACAGAGGTTGCATGGTTTGTGGGACATGATGTGATGGTGAGGGTGGAGGAGTAACAAGAGAATTAGCCCTGGGAGAGGGGCTTGTGAACATTTGGCCAAGTGACTCAAATGTATCATGATGTGTGTCACCTTGGCTTACAACATGATCCTTTTGGGAGGATTCATGAGGAGTTTGGTCAGGTGGAGGTATGTCCAACTGTTGTGAGGAAGTAACAACAGTGGTTTCAGGTTGCTTTTGTGGTGCAACAGAGGTTTCTTCTGGTACCTCATCATCCAGAAGTCTCATTTGTGGTTGAGTGGTGGTTTTTGTGGATGGATGTTTCTTTTTGGAAGTGGCTGGTGTGGGTTTCACAGCACTGGATGTAGTGCCATGATCACCAGGAGCAGTGGGCTCAACAACAGAGGTTTTGACAACAGTTGTTGTCTTTGTCCTCTTTGTTTGTGTTTTAGAAACTTTTGACACTTTAGACACTTTTTCTTGGGTGCTTCCACCCAGCATTCTAGTGAAAGTTTCATCAGTTAAGATTTTCATTTGCATTGCCTCACCCTTTTTGAAAACTTTTTCAGGTAAGACTTTTTGTAAGATTACACTAAGAATTCTTGGGTAAATAAGAAAAGCATTGTTAGACCCAGACTTGATTGCTTTCACATTTGATATTAAGTCCATGAACAATCCCTAGGAAAGATTGAAGTCAGAGTTTGACAACATGGCATAACCCAGATATTGCATCCTTAATGGGATTTCATTAAAGGATGTGGACTTAGCAGAGACGCAAAGAAGAAGAGTATGGAAGAAAAATTTCATGACTGGAGGGAAAAACTTTTTGAAAAGAGTTGATCCAGTCATCTGACCATCATACCCTCTTTCTTGGAACTCAGTGTGAAGCTCTGTTTTAGTAAAGGAGTCCTTACCTGCCAGGTCATTCAGTGAGAAGGTTGTGGATATGGTTTCAGGGGTAATGACGATACTGGTTTCTCCAATTTTGGAAATAATGGAAGTAGGCTTTTTGTCTTGGAGTAAAAACTCAGCATTCAACCAAAACTCTTGGAGAGTATCGAGATAAATGGGGGCGTCAGCGGTTAAGATGGGTAGGTATTTGGAGTTTAGAAGAATGTCGATGGTGGAATGGAAAGAGACGTTGTCATCTGTTTTAACCAGATAGGGGAGACAATTGTGGGTGGCTTTGGCTTGAAGATCCATTGTAATGGATTTCGAAGGTGAAGATGAATGAAGATTTGATTGAGGATTTGAGAATGAAGAAGGCGGTTTCTGTATTTTGAATACAATGAGACAGTGTAACATCTGTTGTGGTAAAACAGGGTTTTTATAGGCTCAAGGAAACCGCTGATGTAACACCCCAACCGATGGCGGAAACATCGGGATGTCACGTATTGATGATTGTTCAGTAGCTCATGGTGAATAATAAATTTCATTAAATGATTTAAATAAGTTACATACAATTGTTCTAAGAATTCGTACATCAAATTGAATAAAACTATGCACACATCTTCAAGCATTAATTCAAATCTTCAAGCAAGTAGAACCTGAAACATGTTAAGTTGAAAATATTTTGGGTCAACAAAAGTTGGTGAGAATTACATAGGTTTTGATAATCGAATAAAATTGTTGTCAATTCATGTGTCATGGCAATCTAGTCCATATGTGAAAACATACTAGAAGTAAATCGAGTGCATAATCAACCTTGTGACTGTTGTATTGTGGTACATCCCATACGCTCATGGTTCACTCGTTTATATTGCAGTAACAAACACCCACGTAACCTTTGTAGGAGGCACGTATCCGGGTGGGATTGTCAGTCCAATAGATCTATCAATGTATACCGTTTGGCTGATGAATGTTTATGCTAGAATTGTGCTTACCCTAGTCATGTTCAAGACATAATGCAACATAGAAATACACATAGACACATTGATGATTGAATTGCATGAATAATGTTGTAACATGTTTCACCCCAAAAATGGTGATAAATAGAAAAGGGGCTATGTAAAACTCACCTTAGCAAAATGTTATGTCTCGTAAAAAAAATAGAATAATGTGTTGTGAATGTATGCGAGGCGAATCCCAAAGACTCAACAACGTAGCTAGTCCAAATTGAAGAAAACGAAAAAGAAAGAATATCAAGCTTCCAATTCGCCAATTACAAGAGCTTATAATCAAAGCTTCAATTGTAAAAGTAATACACTATAGAAGAAAGGTATGAGGGAAAGTTTAATCGGATTGAAACAATCGATTTAGAGGTGCAAAGTATAATGGGTCATAGGTGGGTTTTTATACTAGTTTTGGAGTCAATTAGCCATTAAAATTGGTCAACACCATAAAGTAAGGTTTTATGATGAATTGACTATTTGACTAAGACTTTGACTGTTTGACTAAGACTTTGACTAGGACTTTGACTATTTGACTCAAGGCTTTATTTAAAAAAAAAAAAAAATCTTGTATGTGAAAAAAAAAGAATTTAGAATCATATTATTATTATTATTATTTATATACATTTATGTATGTATATAAGTTGTGAGTTAGGATAAATAAAGACTTAGGCACATTTGTATAATATTAATGATAAAGGTGTAATAAAATATATATATATATATATATATATATATATATATATATATATATATATATAAGGGCTTTTATGTATTAAAATTTTGGGGAAAATTTTGCGATGTTACAGTCTCCCCTACTTTTGGAAACTTCGTCCCGAAGTTTATTGAAAACACAGGGTTGAAGGTGATTGGGTAGAAATTAGGACAACTGTGGTTTGGGAAGTTTCGAGTTAAGGCATGACATAAATTTATAGGTAACAGGATAAACTGTTTCGAATAATTTGGGTAAGAGTTTTGATATGTGTGAGTTTTAAGGGTTGGATTAGGTTCATCTGAAATAGCAAGGAGAATAAGAATCTTAAGTTTTAGAACTCCTAAAAGAAATGCATGAGTTGATTGACTATAGAAAGACTAAATGAACTACCAGGTAACTAGAGTTTATAATTGGTTATTTACTGAAAACCTTGATAGAATTTCACACTACCTTAACGTACCTGTAAATTCATGATTACGTTCCGGACCGCAATCACCAATTTACCTTACATTAAAGTTTTGCGTCCTTCTATATCTCCACCGATTGTTGAGCAGGTCCGATAGCCTCCACCAGTCGTGGAGTAGGTTGTAGGGCCTCTCCCGATTGTTGAAAAGGCATAATGACCTCTACCAATCGTTGAGTAGGTTCGATAGCCTCCACCAGTCGTGGAGCAGGTTGTAGGGCCTCTCCCGACTGTTGAAAAGGCATGATGACCTCTATTAAGTGCAGCATTTATTATACACATAGGTTGCAAATTGATAACATGTTTATGCAAGCAAGTATAACAAGCACAGTATATGAGTTGTAGTTGTATAGATTTATATAATTAGTTCACATTCAAACAATCATGCACCATGTAACAACTCTCAGACAAATATTTTATTACTTGAATCAAATAGCGTCAATACATAGAATAAAAGCAACCAATAGTCAAATGGTGAGACTTGCGGTTAGGTAGCTGGAGGATCTTGATCTCTGTTTAGTTTAGGGCATCGGTTACGGAAGTGATTTGGGTAATGAATGTTCAATAAGATATGGGTTGAATGAAGGACAATGAGGTAATATAAGGAATGTAATCATTTATTCATTTAATTAAAACGAATAAACGAAAACGTTGACTCATCAAAGATTCTAAATTCTAATAACATATGAAGACATGCTTTAGCCTATAAGTGAACACTCATCCCGAGAATTCCCAGGTAGGCATCCGGGTCCCTCGTCTGATTGGGATATATGCGCAATGCCAGCCTAGACAGAAGACTCAGAATACAGGCGTTCACCCTTCCAGATTGCACGTGTTCGTTATTAAAATCTAGAACTTCGACGAGATCTCAAGGTGGTTCAGGCTAAACCTGAGGATTTTGTCCTATTAGTCTAAGAGTAGATCTAATGGTGGAGAGCAACCTTCTTGTAAGGATGAAAGTAGGGATAAGAAGTAGGAGGGAGATAGAGAATGGCAAGTAAAAGAAGCAAATACTGGTTATAATCCTATGGTTATAGACTAGATTATTTTTCTAATAACCTAATTCCCTATAACCATGGCTCTGATACCAATCTGTAACACCCCAACCGATGGCGGAAACATCGGGATGTCACGTATTGATGATTGTTCAGTAGCTCATGGTGAATAATAAATTTCATTAAATGATTTAAATAAGTTACATACAATTGTTCTAAGAATTCGTACATCAAATTGAATAAAACTATGCACACATCTTCAAGCATTAATTCAAATCTTCAAGCAAGTAGAACCTGAAACATGTTAAGTTGAAAATATTTTGGGTCAACAAAAGTTGGTGAGAATTACATAGGTTTTGATAATCGAATAAAATTGTTGTCAATTCATGTGTCATGGCAATCTAGTCCATATGTGAAAACATACTAGAAGTAAATCGAGTGCATAATCAACCTTGTGACTGTTGTATTGTGGTACATCCCATACGCTCATGGTTCACTCGTTTATATTGCAGTAACAAACACCCACGTAACCTTTGTAGGAGGCACGTATCCGGGTGGGATTGTCAGTCCAATAGATCTATCAATGTATACCGTTTGGCTGATGAATGTTTATGCTAGAATTGTGCTTACCCTAGTCATGTTCAAGACATAATGCAACATAGAAATACACATAGACACATTGATGATTGAATTGCATGAATAATGTTGTAACATGTTTCACCCCAAAAATGGTGATAAATAGAAAAGGGGCTATGTAAAACTCACCTTAGCAAAATGTTATGTCTCGTAAAAAAAATAGAATAATGTGTTGTGAATGTATGCGAGGCGAATCCCAAAGACTCAACAACGTAGCTAGTCCAAATTGAAGAAAACGAAAAAGAAAGAATATCAAGCTTCCAATTCGCCAATTACAAGAGCTTATAATCAAAGCTTCAATTGTAAAAGTAATACACTATAGAAGAAAGGTATGAGGGAAAGTTTAATCGGATTGAAACAATCGATTTAGAGGTGCAAAGTATAATGGGTCATAGGTGGGTTTTTATACTAGTTTTGGAGTCAATTAGCCATTAAAATTGGTCAACACCATAAAGTAAGGTTTTATGATGAATTGACTATTTGACTAAGACTTTGACTGTTTGACTAAGACTTTGACTAGGACTTTGACTATTTGACTCAAGGCTTTATTTAAAAAAAAAAAAAAAAATCTTGTATGTGAAAAAAAAAAGAATTTAGAATCATATTATTATTATTATTATTTATATACATTTATGTATGTATATAAGTTGTGAGTTAGGATAAATAAAGACTTAGGCACATTTGTATAATATTAATGATAAAGGTGTAATAAAAAATATATATATATATATATATAAGGGCTTTTATGTATTAAAATTTTGGGGAAAATTTTGCGATGTTACAGCTGATGTGGCCAAACCTCTGCTTATATGAGCAGACGTGGCAATCATCTGATGGATGAAACATCTGGTGGAGAACAGCTGTTTTTGGCAAACAACTGATACAAACAGCTGATGGAACCAACTGTTTTTTTTTGTATAGATATAGTATAAATATATAAGGAAACAGTTGTTTTATCTGAACAGATGTTCTGAGACAGATTTTTCAACTAACAGTTGTTTTATCTGATCAGATGTTTTGAAATAGATTTTTCAACCAACAATGGATATGAATGAAACAGTGGTTGTTTTATCTGATCAGATGTTATAAACAGATTTTTCAACCAAACAGCTATTTGAATAAATTTTGATTTTCTGAAACATTTTATTATGATTTATTTTGAAAAAAAATTTATTTGTTTAATCCATGTTTAACATACCAATTCTGGAAATCAGATTTGTAAAGGTAGATGTGTCTAAAGCTTTTGTTAACACATCTGCCAACTGATCCTCTGTTGGAACATGGTGCAGAGAAATCAAACCTTTTTCATAGCTGTCTCTGACAAAATGGTGTCTTATGTCAATGTGTTTGGTAGTGGAATGAGAGACTGGATTCTTGATGATATTTTCAGCAGCTTGACTGTCCAACATGAGTGGAGTCTGTAGTGCAGTTATCCCAAAATCCAGTAGTTGATTTTGAAGCCACATGAGTTGGGCTGTACAGCTTGCAGCAGCAATGTATTCAGCTTCAGCTGTTGAGGTTGAAACAGCTGCCTGGTTTTTGCTTTGCCAGGAGACTAAGGCATTCCCTTGAAATTGGCACCCTCCTGATGTGGATTTTCTTGTGGTGTGACAGCCAGCAAAGTCACTATCTGAATAACCTGAAAGCTCAATGTTTCCATTAGCAGGATACCAAATACCAAGTGTGGGAGCACCTTTGAGGTATCTGAATATCCTTTTCACAGCAATAAGGTTTGACTTTCTGGGTGAAGCCTGGGATCTTGCACAGACACATGTAGCAAACATAATGTCTGGCCTAGATGCAGTTAAGTACAATAAAGACCCAATCATGCATCTATAATGTGTTTGATCAACCAGTTCATCCTTGTCATCAATAGTGAGCAGCTTGACTGTACTCATGGGTGTACTACATGGCTTACAATCATTCATCTCAAATTTGGTTAATAAATTCTTTACATATTTGTTTTGGTGAATGAATGTGCCATTTTGCAGTTGTTTCACTTGAAGACCAAGGAAACACTGAAGCTCACCCATGGCACTCATCTCAAACTCTGCTGTCATGAGTTTTCTGAACTCTTCACACATTTGGTTACATGTGGATCCAAAAATGATGTCATCCACATATATTTGAACAATCATTAAGTGTTTCCCTTTCCATTTAAGAAATAAAGTTTTATCTATTTTACCTCTTGTGAAACCAATGGATAAGAGAAATGTGGAAAGAGTTTCATACCAGGCCCTTGGTGCTTGTTTGAGTCCATACAAAGCTTTGTTGAGCTTGTAGACATAGTCAGGATGGAATGTGTCTTCAAAACCAGGTGGCTGACATACATAGACCTCCTCCTGAATTTTGCCATACAGGAAAGCACATTTGATGTCCATCTGATACACCTTTATGTTGTGGTTGACAGCAAAGGCTAAGAAGAGTCTGATGGCTTATAGTCTTGCTACAGGAGCAAAAGTCTCATCATAATCTATTCCTTCTTCTTATCTGAAGCCTTGAACCACAAGCCTGGCTTTATTCTTGACAACAATACCCCTTTCATCAGTTTTGTTTTTGAAGACCCACTTTGTTCCTATAGGACAAACATCCTTAGGAAGTGGTACAAGCTCCCATACTTGTTGTCTTTTAAATTGAAGGAGTTCTTCTTGCATGGCTTCTACCCAACTGTTGTCTTTCAGTGCCTCTTGGTACTTGACAGGTTGTGTGAGGGATAAGAAACCTGCAAAAAGACAGATATTGGAGGATTGGCTTCTTGTGAGCACACCCTCTCTGATGTTGCCAATGATCTGGTCTGGTGGATGAGCTCTTAAGTAAATAAGATCTCCCTGATATGGAACGATTGCATTTTGAGGTGATGGACAGAGGTTTGGTGACTCTGTTGGTGTAACATCTGTTGGTACTTCTGTAGTGCCATCAGATGTTTGGAATGGTAATGGAGGAATGGGTCCAAGTGGTGTGAAACTGGACTGACTTTTGTCAACAGATGATTGACTTTTGTCAACAGCAAAGGATAGGTCAGTGGTTGTGAGGGGTGAAGCAGTGGTTTGAGGATAAGACTGGCCAACAGTGGTTGACACAGCTGTGGCAGAGTTTTGACAATTGTTTTGAACAACTGCTTCCTCTGAGGCAGAATAGATTTTGTAGTGACTGGGGATCACAACATCTTTTCTGTAATCTTGTTGTGGAGACTGTGGAATACCTGCATTGTTAGTTTTAACACTGATATCTTCAAATTTGAATTTATCTAAATCAAATAGTTCAGCAGGGTTTGCAGGGATTTTTAGAGATGAAAGTTCATTGAACTTTACATTCAGAGTTTCTTCTATTGTCTTGGTCCTTGTGTTAAACACTTTATAGGCCTTAGCAGTAGAAGAATATCCGAAAAATAACCACAGTCTACTTTGGCTGCAAATTTTGAAATGGAATCTTTGAGGTTTAAAATGAAACATGGGCAGCCAAAGATTTTGAAGAATGAAATTAATGGTTTGATTTTGAACAAAATTTCATAAGTAGTTTTTTGATGTCTGGGGTTGATCAAAACTCTGTTTTGAACATAGCAAGCAGTGTTTACAGCTTCTGCCCAGAAGGACAGTGGCAAACCAGAATCTACTAGCATGGTTCTTGCAGCTTCTATAAGAGTTCTATTTTTCCTTTCAACCACCCCATTTTGTTCTGGTGTTCTTGGGATGCTGTACTGCCTCACAATCCCTTTTGACACACAGAAGTCATCCAACTCCTTATTCTTAAACTCTGTTCCATTGTCACTCCTGAAGAATTTTACTGGCAAGTCATATTGTTTTTCAACTTTGGTGACAAAGTCCTTCAATATACCTGCAGTCTCATCCTTAGAATGTAAAAAGTAAGTCCATGTAAACCTAGAAAAATCATCAACTATAACAAGACAAAATCTCTTTTTTCTTAGACTCATGATTTTAACAGGGCCAAACAAGTCCATGTGCAACAATTGTAGACACTGACTGGTTTTGGACTCATCAATGGATTTGTAAGAGCTTTTATGTTGTTTCCCTTTTAAGCAGGAAACACAATGCTCATCACATTTAAATTCTTTTGATGGTAAACCTCTGACAAGGCTTTGTTTGGAGAGTGTGTTAATAGTGTTGAGGTTGGTGTGACCCAATCTCCTATGCCACAATTCTGTCTCCTTAGTGGAGGCAACAGAAAACAGACAGACATTTGCCATAGGATTGTCCTTTAACATATCAACAACATACACATTGCCACTTCTATGAGCAACAAGTTGTGCTTTGCTCTCTGCAATGATGGTATCAATCTTTTTCACCACTTCTGGCCCAATAATCTTACAAGTTTTCTTTGTGAAAAATGAGCCATAACCTTTGTCACTCATTTGTGAAACACTCAGAAGATTAAACTTGAGATTATCAATAAGATTGACATTTTCAAACTTGAGTTTTCCAGCTTGTACAGTCCCTGACCCCAACACCTTACCTTTTGAATCATTACCAAAGGATATATCACCCCCTCCATGAGCCAAGAAGTCCAGAAGAAGGGCTCTACATCCTGTCATGTGCCTGGAGCCTCCACTATCTACATACCAAAGACTATCTAAACAAGAAGAAGCTCCCTGCACATTAGTAATGGATTAGTTTTGGTGAGTGTCCAAAGCCAGTTTGGCTTTGGATGGGTCCTCAGACCTTTCAGACTCAAGCTTTGGAAGGTGATCAGTGGTTTGGACTAGTTTTTGAATTAAGTTCAACAATTGCTGCTGACCATTTGCCAGTGCTTGAATGTCAACACTTGGGGCAGCAGTTGTTTGATCACTTCCTGACAGATGATAATACCCATATGGATTTCTGTTCACTCTTGGTTTAGAGGGTCTTTTTGGCTCCTCATAAACATGTGGCAGACTGTGACATGGTGGTTGACCATAACCTCTTGGGTATTTGCTTGTGGGTGGAGCATCTGTTACTTGGACATCTCTAGAAGCAGATGTTTCAAGCCTTTTAGTAACAGGTGTTTGGACAGGGGTGAAAGTCTGTTTGGGCTTTCCTTTTGAAGTACTAACCACAGGGTTTGCAAGAGTTTTAGCTTTATATTCTTGTATTTTTACATCAAAATTTTTGAGATACAAGCACTCTTTGGTCTTGTGATTCTTTTTCCCACATATTGAGCATGTGGCTTTGGAATCATATTCACTTGTTCCTTTGTTAATGTCATATGCTTTTAGAAGAAAACAGTTTTTAGTGACATGATTCTTCTTTTCACAGAAATCACAGAACAAGTTGACAGTCTTTTCTTTCTTCTTCCCCTTTTCAGCCTTCTTTTCAGCAGATGTTTGAGCATCTGCTGGAAGATTTTTCAGGGGAATGACTTTTGCCAGCGGAATGACTTTTTCCTGAGGAGCTGTCTTCCCATCAGGTGTTTTAAAATCAGCAGGTTTAAAATTCTCAAGAGTATCACACTCATCAGACCAAGTAGGTTTAAATTCATACTTTTCGAGTTCAGTAAAAGATGAGGAACCTTCTGGTTTTTCAAGAACAATTTTCTTACCATTTGGTTCAGTGATTTTAATCTCTTGACCCTGCAGGTTTGTTGGTACTACCTCAACAGACTTTTGACTCTTTTTGTCAGTGTTTTCAAAAGCTAGAGCAGTGGTTTCAAAACCAAAGCCAAACTTCACATGACTTTTGGTTTGTTTGTTGAGTAGCATCTCAAAACCTCTACATGATTCCACCGATTTCTCACATTCAACTTGGGTGGACTCAAGCTCACTTTTACAACTTTGATATTTTGCTATCATAGTTTGGAGCTGGTCTTTGGTTATGGTTGCTTCATGTTTTAAGCTGCTTATTTCAGACTCTTTTACAGATAAACTTGTTTTTAAATCTTTTGAAAGTTTTTCAAATTTAACTTCATCATCCAAAATTTTCTTTCTAAGGTTTTCATTCACCTCTTTGATGTTAGCAAATGCAATTACACATTTGTCAGAACACAACTCTTTAAGAATTTGAGGAGATACCTTAGCAGCAGCCATCAATGCACAATCACACTTGCACTCACAGTCATCAGATGCACCCCAGGGATCTGAGAGATTCACAACCTCTTCTTCAGGTTTTTCACCTGTAACAACTTCATCAACAACATCATCAGTCACAACATCAGATTTAGTCACCACCTCCTCAGATTCAATCTCATCAACCATAGCCATGAAACAAAAGTTTTCTGGTTCATTTTCAGCTTTGGCAACTAATGCAAAATTTTCATCTGTTAACTCATCAGGTAGACTGCTCCAATCAACAAAGCCTTGTGTAAAGAAGCTCTGTTGACTGGTCTCAGCAGGAGCAGAGGATGAAGCAACAGTCGTTTGCACAGGTGCTTGAGCAACAGGTGTTTGCACATAGTGGATCTGAGGAACAGTGGTTTGGACATACTGGACAGGAACAGTGTTTGAGGACTATGCAAAATGAGCAGTGTTTTGCACATTTGGTCCAGGGGCATTATAGGAATTCTGATAAGTGTTGGTCTGTGGTCTTTGATTTGGATAGGTGATCATAGGTGTACCATGTTGACCCCTACATTCCCTAGCAAAATGACCAAGTCTATGACATTTGTAACACTTTATCTTTGATTTATCCAACCCAACCTTAGATCTGCCAGTTATTCCTGGAAACCTTCTCCCAGTTTTCTTGTAAAAATTGTTAGTTCTTACACTGAGAAGGGCCAATTGGTGCATAATGTCCATTTCTTCCAAATCATTAGGGTCAAAGTATTTCAGGTCATCATACTCAAAGGATATATTGTCAGATGCCTGGATATCACCACCACTTGCTGTGAAAGCATAGTTTGGTGAATAAGAATCAGAGTTAAAACCTGAGTTAAAACCTGAAGTTATGTCAATGAAATGATCATAACTCTGATCCTTAGTGTTTCCAGGCACCTCATCATGACCCAAAAGTGCTGTATTCCCAAATACATAGTCATCAGACACTTTTCCAGAGTCCTGGAGCTTCTTTTTCTGGTTAAGCTCTCTCTCATAGGTCAAGAGCTTACCATGAAGCTGGGTCAGTGATAGGTCTTTAAATCCAATTGAGTTTCTCATCACAATAGCAATAGTGTCCCATTTGTCTGGTAGTGATCTTAAAAACCTATGGTTCAAGGTTGGATGAGGGTAAGTAAGACCAACCAATTTTAGTTCACTAATTAAACAATTAAACCTCTCAAACTGTTGAGTTAATGACTCTCCTTTGACATGACTGAATGTTTCATATTGTTGGTTAAGTATTTCACGATTGTTTTCAATAACCTCCTCAGTCCCACCAAACTGTTCTTTCAGTGCATCCCACAACTCCTTTGCACTGTTACAGTGTAACAACCCAGCATATATATCATTGGTAGAGCCATGGCCACAATACTGAAGGCCTTAGCATCTAACTCAATTTTCTGAAAATCCTGGTCGGAGTAGTTTTCAAGTTTCTTTGGCTCAAACACCTTGGGATCTTCAGTACTCGGCACAGTCGGAACATGTGGTCCGAAGATAACCGACTTCCAACACCCAGTGTTCTGTTGAGCTAGAACATGGCTCATCCGACGTTGCCAGATATTGTATTCAGATCTGACAAGCATCGGTGGCTTGTTGTTCATGCCAGTGTTATGTGGATCGTGATTGATTGAAGCCATTCTCTGATTTTTCAAAAAAACAAAGTCTGTTTAAAAACGGTTGAAACAAAATTAAACTATTACTCTGTTTTCAATCCAACAGACAAATGATATCAATAATTGTGAGCTGATTATTAAATTGATTTGTTAGATCGAATTTAATTGACCAAGCTCTGATACCAATTGTTAGGATCTGAGTTTGATTGTTTTGATTATGTTTAACTAGATATGATAAAAGTGAAACGAATATAGAATGAAAGTGCAGCGGAATAATAAACTGTTAATCAAAACAAGAGAGTAAATGTTTTCAGATCGAATGCTTTCATTTATCTAAAAGATTACAATCGTAAAATTACTCCCCCTCAGCCTGATCACACAGTGTTTGTCTGAGAGAATGTTTGTGTGTGTGATGCAATAGAACAGTACAAGCACTGTTCTATTTATAGACAGACTAAAACCACTGATGACCTAAGCTGACGTCACCTAAGACAGTGACCTCTAACAGAATAACAAACATAAAACATCTGCCTATTACAAACTACTGTTACATTGAAAGCACTGATAGTAAACAGCTGTTGTAGGAAAACTCTGATGGTCTTGTATCCTCTGCTGGAGCCTAAGTACTGTTGGCTCCAGCAGTGCTTTAGTCTTTAGTACTTGAATCAGCAGTTGTTCTTCATCAGACCTTTGGTCAGCAGTTGTTCTTCATCAGTTGTTTATTCAGCAGTCCTTTGTATCAGCAGTTGTCATAGCAGTTGTTTGGATAGAACAGTTGTTAGAGTCAGCAGTCTTTTGGGAGAAGTAAGTTGTAAAGACTGTTTATTGAAAGGATCAACTGTTAGCAAATTTTGGCTTTCCAATCATCTATTCTTCTCCAGGTCAGCAGACCCAACAGCTTTCCATGATAAGGTAAACACACGAAAAACGATCAGTGTGGGCCAGAAGGTATTGTTATTCTCATCTAGACTTAAATTATTTCCTGGCAAATTACGGTCACGATGGGTCGGACCGTTTGTGGTTGCTAACGTTTATCCTCATGGTGCAGTAGAAGTAACAAGTGAACAAACAGGAAAACCGTTTAAGGTGAACAGCCATCGTTTGAAAGTGTTTTATGAAACATTCCAACCCGAAGTAGAGTGTGCAATGGAGTTGGAATGCGTGCATTACCAAGATTAGATTCGGTCTAAGTCTAGCCTAAAGACGTGAAAGAAAGGCGCTGCACGGGAGACAACCCGTGGTTCCGTATTTACTTATTTATTTATGTTAAAAAAAATAATAAAATTAAAAAATAAATAAATAAAAAAAAACGACCCGGGCGTGTCAGGAGTTAACCCGGCCGGGTTTAAGAACTTAATTTTTGCCAAAACTTAGCCCGGGCGGGTCACGAAGAGACCCGGGCGGGATGTAAATTTTGAAAAGAGGCCGAAAATTTACCCGGGCGGGTCACGAAGAGACCCGGGCGGGTTGGACATTTTGAAAAAGGGGCCGAAAATTTACCCGGGCGGGTCAAACCCTCACCCGGCCGGGTTTAAATCTATTAAACAAAACATCCAAGGGCCCGAGAATTGACCCGGGCGAGTCAACCCTCTACTTGACCGGGTAATAGTTGATTATGTTTGAAAAAAAAATACTAATAATAATATTACTAACTGCTATCTCCTTCTCCATTCTTAACACATCTTTGAAACCCTAGAACCCAATATATCCCATACAACACATACCTTCATCATCTCTTTCATCATCCCCTTCATCATCTATCTCCTCCTACACCTCCACCCATAACCATCCTCCGCCGCCAAACACCCTCACCACTGCACTCACCACCGTTCGCCGCCGTCCTCTGCCCACAGCCACCACTCGCCGCCGCTCCTCCGCCCAGCAACCACCCCCACATCGCTGCCCTACAACCACCTCACCACCACAGCCGCCGCCGTCTGTCTCTCAACAGTCACTGCTGCCCCGCTCAAGTCAGGTATTATTTCTCCCTCTCTCTCTTCGTTCCTTGTTCCACCCCACGGTCACCTCTCTCCACCCACCAACCTTCTTCTCTGACAGCCGCCCACCACACCCAACCACGACCAGCCGCCCCCAACCACCACCAGCCACCCCTCATCACCCATACCACCGCCGCCTCTGACCACCCACCGCCCTATAACAGTACCCTACCGATTGCCCTACCCTATAGAGTTAAACCAGTGTCTCTTTTCTATTTTAACCATCTAGGGTATAAATCTGTTATGGAAGGTTTGCTCTTTATTTGTTTTGTTTTGAATCTGTGAACTCTAGCATAAGGTATGCTTAATAAATCCTATGGGTTATGTTATTCTAAACAGAAACATAATCTTAGCTTTAATCTGCTAGTGTTTCGTTTCAATTTGAATGAAACTATAATATTCAGAGAACGACTAAGGTATAGACAGTTTAATCCCCCTGGTGTGGTAATTTCTTAAATATGGGTGTTATTTATTGGTTATCAATCTTGTTGATGGTGTATTAACTTTTTCTGTTCAGGTCGCACAAAGATGCGTGTCATAAAAAAACAAAGCGTGACCGTTTCGCCATCACAGCCGCCTGCGAAACGTGCAAAGAAAACATCAACAGCTGAACAAGCATCGAGCAGCGCACCTGGAAATAATCAGGCAACTAAGCTCAAAGATGGTGAAAAATTAGCACTCCTAAAGGGCCGAGGGTTGTGTAACACAAAATTTGCACATGAAAAATCTTTGAAAGATTTGGGTGTTCTCGAAGGAGTGGAAACTTTGTTTAGGAATATTGGATGGGGCAAGATATTAAAATGGTTTGATATGGGTTTTTAAAAGAACTACTCTTGAGTTTTTGAGCTATTTACACCTCAAAGACGACAAACTCCGCTTTCGTCTTTTTAAAAAAGAGTGTGCACTCTCCATAGATGACATATGTCGGATGATTGATGCTCCCATTGAGGGAACATTCGGCCCTAATGATCCTACCCATGAGTCTTTCAAAGCGAAAGCTTTTTGGAAATCTATCATCACTGATGATAATTTTGCAAGCAGCAAACTGAAAGCTTCACAGATAGTCCATCCGGGCTACGGGTCGTCCACCGTCTACTGTCAAACATCCTTGATAGTAGGCAAGATACTGGGAGCATTACCATTAGTGAGCTTTATCTGCTATGGTGCATGATTAACCCTCAGCAGTCACAGCCTAACTTCGGGAGATATTTGAGCCATAAGCTATTGAAGGTCGCGAACGCGACAAAAGGACAGATTTGTTGCGGGTCAGTGGTCACTATTCTAGCCCGTCACCCATCTCTAAAGCTTCAGTTCCCACCTTCCTTGGAAGAGCTAATGGGTGCTCCACACCTAGACATGGTTCAGTTGGCTAGGATGAAACTGTACAAGCTTCCGAAATTCAATAGTGGGGTCATTTGGTTAAAGGGAGACAGTGAAACCATTAACATTAACCAAACAAATATTCAAAGGTTATCACTAGCTACCCCCACCTCTGAGACAGACTGGACAGGATTCTATGACCCGGATGATGTTCCTGAGTCAGAAGTTCCTGTTGGGATCCCTGTAGATGCACCACAAGAGAATGATGATCGCTCCATTGCCATTGATACCGAGCAATCTACCATACTGGATGAATTGCGCCAAGTTCGGAGAGAATTAATTGATCAGCGCTCGATGCTTCGTTCATGTATGCACACCAATGGGAGATGGGTCGTGCTATTGCTGAAATCCGTGATCGACTCAGGCCTCAGCCACCTCCACCGCCGCATTAGATGCCTTCCGCCCTCGTCTCTGAGCATTGAGGACACTGCTTTATTCAAGCTTGGGGAGAGGTATTTTCTATTTCTTTTGTTTGCATTAGTTTGTTTATATTTCATGCATTACTAGTAAAAAGAAAAAAAAATAAAAAAAAATGAGAAAATAATCCCAAGGTTATTGATTGCGCACAAAAGGCACGTCTCATTCATTGTAAAACGTAAGCTGAAGGCGGGTTGGTATGGGCTTACACGCTTTAGGACGTACATTCTTTAAGTTGCGGGATAAAGTAGGCCCAACATAGTCAATTTTTTTTTAGAAAATATAAAATGTTTGGGGTACTTAGGATGGTGTAGTTGACTGGATAGTTGATAGCTATGCATAGCTTGTATCGGCAGCCCAATTCCATACGTTCAGTGAGTTTTGAGCCTTAAATTTTCATATCTATTCATTGTTTCATTTGATGTGTGTGCCGACATGATTCATCGTTTTAGAACTTGTGCATTACATACATTTTGAGACCTTATGTTGAGATTTGACATAGAAGTGACAGAGGCATTAGGATTACCCATATGTTGAGCCCTTTTCATCATCTTTATTTTCGTTTATTTTGTTTTCAACCCAATTAAAACATTCCCAATAGTAGCCCCTTTGAGCCTTGACCTTTTCTTTTGATTTAACCCGTGATTCGTTTATTACATCCGGTTTAACTTGTGTTTATATCGTGACCTTACTGAAGTGTATAAATAAGATAAAAGAGTATGTTATGTGATTGAAAAAAAAAAACTGAAAAAAAAATAACAGAAAAAAAAGAAAGAAAAAAAAATAGAATAAATTGTTGAGTCGAAAAGACTAAGTTTTGTTATCTGTTTAGAAGTTTGTTTATTAGACCGGATTGTTTTTTCTTTTGTTTTCGCCACTTCCACAAATTTTCCTACCTTTAGCCCTTGCCAACCCAAAAAGCCCTCTTGATCTATGTTAAGTTTTAACAATTAGGTGTAGATTTGATTAATGTACAAGCTTATGTTAACGATGTTTCTATTGTCTGGTTTTGAGAGAATCACTCCAAATTGCATATATAACCGAGTGTTGAGTGATTATTGTGAGGGGTACATGCTATGTGTGGTTAGATTCTTGAAGGGAGGCGAAACTTGAATAGGTACGCCCATGGTTTTTAAAAATGGCACCATCTAGACTTGTTGGGTCGTAAATCTATTGATCGTTGTAAGTCTTGTGAATTAATGTGTTCGTACGATTTGTGGCTTATATTCGGCTCCGTTTGATGTTAGTCGTCTATGTCTTGGGAATGTGTTGGATGTGTTTAGCATGAAGTTTTGCCAAGGGACAAAAAAGAAAAAAATTTCATTTCAGGCATGCATTTGTGTTTTATTTGTTTTCGTGTTCGCTCCTCGATTTAATTTTATTCTTGACTTCCTTGAAGACAAGGAAAGGTTTAAGCTTGGGGAGATTTGTTAGGTGCATTTTTAGGCATATTTTATTACCTTCTTAGTTGTTAGTTTGATCGTTTTTATGCATTTAGGATCGTACATATTGCATCATTTCGTGAAATGAATGTTTTGGTGGAATGGAATCTACTTTGGCTTGTTTTTGGTTGATTTTGTAGGTGTGGAGAATCGACAAAAGAAATGGCGAGCATTGACGAGGCGGGGCCGCAATTCACTTGGATTTCGTTAGACGTTGAAAAGAAGTTTAGACCGCAAGTAGAATGGCAAGAACTAGAGGGGGTTGAATTGAAAATATGATTTAAAAGAATGTTAACAAACTTTGAGATTTTGTGGAAAGTAATCGATGGCATCATCAAGAGATCAAAATTAGAGATGAGGATTATTTAATAAAAAAAAATCACCATTGATTGAAGATATGTCGACTGCAGCTGTGCACAAGAGGAATCGAAGAGCACTTTGGCATTTTATTGTGGAGCATTAAAACAATTGAGTATTTTTATTTTCGTAATCGTTTATTTTTATGTTTCGTTTCGTATTTATTTTGATTAATCTAGCCGTCATGTCCGGCTAGAACTTTTTAATTCTGGCATTTTGGTATGTTTTCTTAGTTTTGATTCTTAAGCTTATGTGAAACTCTTATGAGACCAATTTTCGAATGGTTTGTTTGGTTGGTTCTTGATTCTATACCTTTAGGTAAAATATTAGTTGGTTGATAAAATTGGCCACTTTGTTAATCAATCTAATAGTGTTCATCAATTTATGAAACTTTAACCGGTTTTATATATTTGATAAAAAGGAACAAATAACGGTTTAGGTTTGTCTATGAATTTAAATTTGTTATAGAATTAAACAATATAATTAAGCACTCCGAACGGTGTGAGTGTTTGATTGTAATCGATGCTTCTATCATTGCAACCTGCACGCTAAGATCCGAACGACGTGAGCTTGGAGTAGCGGATTGGCTCTAATCACCGAACGGCGTTTGGTTAGACATTAGATAGAGTGGATGTCCGAACGGCGCGACGTCTAGTTTTGATACAAACCATTTAATTAAAGGATCATTGCACCATAATTGTTAATGATCATAAGTCTGGGTCAAATTAAGAAACTGCCTTAGTGTTGGAATTAGCTTTAATCTCTAAATTTATCTCACAATTAGTTAAGGTTTTTTTTTTTTACTTATTCGTTTTACTAATTTTAGTTTTATTTTCGTTAATTTAAAATACACCAACCTCCCTTTTTTTATATAGACGTATTTGTGCGAAAAAAATCGTTTTTGGTTTAATCAATTGATCCGTATCCCTGAGGACACGAACCTTACTTTCACTAATACTAGTAGGTTTATTATTTATTTATTTGCTGGATTCGACACCCAACAGTTGCCCGCGTGACCTGCGGACACGAATGTCGTTCCAAATTCAAGCTCTGTGTTGCCCTGGGGTTTGACCCGTTTTTTTGTAGCGCCCGAACAAATTGTTACTCCCATTTTCGTTTTGCATCCAGCAGCAGCAGCCGAACACATCACGTTTCCGAGCTCTGAATCATTCAAACTTTGGTTCAAGTCTGACCAGATAAGTGCATGGTCAGACCCATTTTCCGTTGTGGTTTCTTGGTCTTCTGCCAGCACTTGTGGCTTTAGAGGTACAAGAAGAGGGACGCCATTTGCTGCTCAGACGTGCTCTAACCAAACCCACATTCAGACCCAAGTAAACAACCCCTAAATGACAAATTAGTTACCATACGTAAGGATGTTTTGAGAAATCTAATATGAGCTGACAAAATAAATCATATTACAGATTACATTACATATGATAAAGTAAGACACATAATAAATTTAATAATCACCATAAAAGAATATGTGAAGGTAAGAGAGGCGTTAATATTCACCATAATAACCCTTATAGGAAACCTAATTTACCCGATGAAGATTCCATACTAACTGGTTGTCGTGTCGAAATATAGCCAATAACAACTAATCTCGACCGCTACTGTTAGCCTTGTGAAAGAAAATTGAATGACATGAGAAATCTTATCTTTGCTAAATAGACATAGAGGCATTCAAAATCCAAACGAAAGGAAACAACAAAAAAATTATAAGTTTCTTTTATCTGACCGACCTATTTGCAAGAATGTAACAATGAAAGAGAACTACAACCGTAAGAAACTTGTATATTAATGTTATAATGACCTATAATATGACCCTAATCTCATTTAAATAAATAAAATACATATAGAAAAGGCCGTGTGTAGGTGTACTAATTGCATTTACATAAATTTAATAAAAAATATTGTTTGAGAACTTGGTGAAAATCTCAAACTTAATGAAGCACATAGACATAAACTGGCGCATGACTATTTAGGGGATTAGGAGTAGGGATGAGCTCGGTACCGAACCGATCCCAATACCAAAAATACCGATATTGAATTTTGCCAAACCTTGGTACTGATACCGAATATATATGGTATGGTATTGGTTCGGTATGGGTACAATATCAGGATTTTAAGGAGAAATACTGCTACCGAACCAATACCGTACTGGATTGATATCGAACTGAAAATACTGATATCAATTTTCTCCAAAAGTTGTTACCAAATTGGTACGTAAAATGAACCGATAATGGGATCAATTTGGTATCTGTATTTTCAATATTTAACACCGAAATGTCCATTCCGAATTAGGAGCTCCAAACCTAGTTATGAAGGAAAATTACCTAAACCAAAGTGATTATTTGTAGCACTATGTTGAGTTTCCATTTGAGTCAAATCATCCGAGATAAAGTATTGACTTTCTTATAGGCGACGTTTCTAAATTTTGATAAGTCAATAGATCAGCAAGAGATACCCTCCAATGGAAATTCACTGGTCTAATGTTTGTCTTTTCTTAAATTATCAAAAAGCCGATGTTAAAACATTCCATCTGTGCAAATCCTTCATGCACAAATGAATGCCTACACAAATTAAAATAATTGCGATTATAATCAACAAATGCTGCAAAAATAATGATGTGACAGAATAACAATATATTCAACTAAAGAGTTCTACAAAGCTTTTTTCTACATGTCGTTCCAAAAGCCGATAAACCAATAAATAGAAGACACAAATAGAAAATCATAGGCTGAATTAATATAAAGTAAAATAAGGTCAAATTTACAACCCTAAATCAGAATCATGTAAATAAAGATACGAAACAAATTACACAAATAAAACCATAGGCAAAAGCTGACAAGAATGTATATCCTACAACACTTAATAGGAAAACCAGATGTAACCATACGACTAAATAATTCCATCAACAATGAAGATGAAAAATCTACCACAGAAACTTCATCAAGCGAAGATGTAAACAAAGTTCATACCTATAGTTTCGTAATTGCAAAGAATAAAACAGACCATCAAAACTTGTTAAACACTACACACTATGTAGCAGTCAAATATAGAATGTCATACTAAAGGATTCATGTTAAACAATTAACAAAAATAGAGTTAATCGCCAAAATCATCCCTGAGGTTTGGCCAGTTTTGCTACATCGGTCCAAAATTGATTCTTTTTACATCTGGGTCCTTCAGTTTTACATTTTGTTGTCAAATTCGTCCTTGAAACTAACCTAGTTAAATATTGTCGTTAAGTGGGGGGGGGGGGTATTTCTGACTTTTTACTTAGGAAATCAAGTGGATTTTGGACATTTTGTATACTTTATTTAATTTAAATTTTTTATTTCTTTTTTTAGCCTTTAACTAAAAAACCGTCTTTAACTTTCTCCCCAACATCTCTCTTCTAGTTCAAACCACCACCACCACTACCATCACCATTCACTATCAACCACCATCGCACCACCTAACAGAGATATGAACCTGTCCTAAAAACGAAATAAACCCTAACCTGACACATATCGGAGACCATAAAAAACGGATGTGTGTAAAGGATAGGATAATCGGATGGGTTCATGGGTTAGGTTACCGATTATAGATCAGGAACAGAAAGATGGGTAAGATTTGGTTAAGGGTTTCAGTGGTTTATGGCTGTTGGTTATTAGATTCAGAAAAGGGGAAGGGGTTACGATGGTGTTAATCGGAACAGAGGAAGCAGAGTTTATAATGAAGAAGGTGGGAGGAGATGTGGCCAGGTGGTTGTCCGAGAGGGAAGGTCCACCGGCGCCAGTTACCGGAGATGGTGACCGGTCGATACTCTCATCTCACACAATAAGGGTGTCTATGCACAGGTTTTTGTAGAGAATAGAAGGGAGAGGGGTTTTATAGGTGGATTAGATTAGGTTTGTTTAGCAACAGGTGTAGTGGCAGATATCTAGTGTGTTTGGCAATGAGTTTAGGAGCTGAGAACGTCAAAACAAACACTGAGTTTTATTCCATAGAGAGAAAGGGGGAGGTTGGAGTTATGGTGATGGCGGTTGTGGGTGGTATAAGGAGAGAAGAAGAGGGAGATCGAGAGTATGTGCAGGTGGGGAGGTCTAGAAGTAGAAGAAGGTGGGGAGGTGGGTCCCACTTATTAAAAAAATATTACAAAATAGATGGGTAGGAAAAAAGACATAAATACCCCTCAACTTAATGAGATAATTTAATTGGGTTAGTGTTAGGGATGATTTTGGCAACAAAATGTAAAACTGAAGGACCCAGATGTAAAAAGAATCTATTTTGGATTGGTGTCGCAAAACTGGCCAAATCTCAGGGATTTTTGGCCATTAACTCATAAAAAATTATCCAAACTTATAAATAAAAGAGAAATGGGACCTGCAAAGTCAATGAGTATCTATGGAACAATGAATAGAAAAAAAAATGCAACTTCAACATTGCAATAAACCATGACATGTAAGATCCAATTTATGCATAACTTGTTAACCAAAGAAAGAAGTATAAACAATTCTATCGAATGAATATTAAGCCAATAGTTACCGTTTTTTAATATAATTGATATCAACTAAAACAATACAGGATGATGTCCATTTTCACTTTAGTAAAACTATAGGAAATTAAAGTTCATAATCTCATATAGTAATATATTTTCCTACAAATATATAATATACCTTCAACTTTAAAAAGTTAACATATCATTTTAAACATGAAAAGTGACAAAAGCTACTTACTTCTATATAAAAACTAAAAACATCAAAATTTGCAGGTATACAAAATAATCAAAGTATAAAACATGAACAAACATCAAGAAAAGATATACAATCCTATATCAAAAGTGAAAGGGAAGGTATGACATATAAATACAAAGACTAAGGGGCTGTTTGATAGCTTCTGAATGGTCATTAAGAGGCTACATCTGAATGGTTCATAGTCTGTTAATGGTTAAGATGTAATCTTAAGTATGAATGGTTAATAGTTAACATCTTAATGGTTGGCTCTTAACCATTCAGACTTAAGGTTGCGTCTTAACCATTCAGAGAAAATTGACCATTAAGAGGTAGTCTCTGAATGTTCATTAAGAGGCTACCAAACAGCCCCTAAGAACACAACAAAAGAACAAACAAAACCAAAATAACAAAAGGAAAGGTTCCTATTTCACCATTAAGTTTAATATTGCATTAGTTAGATCAGTAAGATATTAAATGGTTATTAATAAGCAAAAATATAAAATAAATTAGCTAAGAAAATAAATATAAAATAAATAAGAGATAAACATGAATTTATGATATAATATTATTTCGTATAAGATAGAAGTGAGATAGATATAAAGTTTTTATTTAATATATGGTAAGTACTAATAAGCATAAATATCTTTAATTAATAAATATAAGGTTATATATTATCCATAATTAAGTAGGAAAAAGAGAAGGGAAAACAGAAAACCAAATACCTTAAACGAATGACACGTGTCTCAATTATATTGGTTTATTATATAATCATATAGATAAGTAATACAAATCTCCTTTTATATATAATCAATATACATGATAATTTTTTGTTTTTATGTATAGTACTCTAACCAGCTTGGTATCAAATCAATTATTATTAAAACGCCATGAATCACTACCAATCATTCTTGTGTAGTTCTGTTGAGTTATACAAGAACGACTAACAATGAAGGCCAAAAATCAAGGATTCCATTCATCCTTAATCTAGAGAACAAGGATTTTGAGTCATCTAAACTAGCAACTGATGGATACTTGACAAAGACTCGAAGGGAAAAGAGCTGGTTTGATTAGTCAATCATTGACTAAGTCAACAGCTGAATGTTGAAGACCCAAAAATGTTGGAATGAAGAAATGTTGGTTAACAGTTGTGTCATGTAAAGTTGTTTTGACAAACTGTTGGTCTACCAGTTGTTTGTCAAAACCAACAGTTTTGTGTCATATTGAGTCAAGTGATTTGTAACAAACTGTTTTGTGGTAATTTATAAATAGCTGGTAGTTACATTTCTCTTATGTTGTTAGATGTCACTTTCGTGGTGATGTCACTAGCTGTTCTTTGTTCTCTATAAATAGAATAGTACACTCTGTACTTAATTACTGACCTGGGCACCTGTTTGAGATCACTTGAATCCAGAAGGAAATTCCAAAGGTTTAGTCAGAAGAGAGTTAACCACAATTGTTTAGGCAAATCATTTATCTTACACTATAAGTTCAAATACTATACTCTAAAGATTAAGAAATCATTTACCTCAACAGAACAACTGTGAAATTCTAGGACTTAAAACTCACACAACTGGTAAATTTCTTAGAAATGAGAAAGTTAACCACAATTGTTTAGGCAAATACTTAGGAAGTTTAAAAGATGATTGATGACTGTTTTCTTTGGAATATTGCCGTGTATAAAACAATGAGTTATGATCACTTAATTGACATAACTACTGGATTAATTTCTTACTCACCAAACTTGGATCCTATGATGAACGATATATAATCCGTAAGTCCAAATTATCATAAAGAAGTAGTTACACAAGGTGGACATGTTCTGTAGTTTTTATTGAACTATTAAGGATCTATGACAAAACTAATAGAACGCTTTCTGGTCTTAATGGAAAGAAAAAGTTCTAAGGTAAGATATAGCAGGTCATAATGCTAGAAGATAAATGAGACTCAACACAAGTTATGCCTAATATATATACACATACACACACTAGTGAACTATATTCAGTTTCCATGTCTATACTTCTACACAAGTTATCTAAATTATCAAGAAATTGCACAAGGGAAAAATGGCCATTCAACATGTGCAAAACTTTCTCTAATTATAGACAATTCTTTATGTATATGCTCTTATATATTTATGTTGTCTTCACTTAATCAAGATATGAATTACATAGGGAAAAAGTCATCTGGTACATGGATTTTTTAGACTTTAATATTTTTATTATTTATTTTTATCTAGTATAGTACAATTTTATGTTTAGTATAATTTAATCTAATTATTATTTCGTATATTTTGTAATAACCTCCCTCGTGTCTAACTAAATTTGTTATATTGTTAATTGATTAGGAAAAGAGTTGAAACTGCTGGTGTTGCCATATAATTGTGAAGGATCATTTTTACAAAAACAAGTTTAGTTGATCATACAAGTCTACTAATCTAGGTGCGGAATCCCTAGATCAGTTACAAAATGATAGTAATTGAATCAAACACACAAATTCACATTTTCAATTTCCATTTCATTCATAAACAATTGTTATAATCTTTACAAATAGTGTTTAAGATGAAATAATCACGTTCTAGACACTTCCTGAAAACCTAGAGAGAAATCAGACCAAACACACGAATCAAAATGACCAAAAGTTAAACTTAAAACAAAATTTCAACTATTTATAGGACTGCACATTAGCCCCCCGTAAGGGTCGAATGTGCAGATTCGCCCCTAAACATAGTTCGAATTAGCACATGTATATCTATCTTCCACATTCGCCCGTTTCTTTCTACCTTTGACCATTATCTTCTACATTTGACCTCCTGACATCCCACGTTCGCCCCTACGATATCAACAAAACAACTTTGTTTGTACAATCCAAAAGCATTAGTCACAAAACGTGCATCAACAAACTCCCCCTCGACTATTGCTTGGATTGCCTTCGTGCTTCATCCATCTGCTTGTTCATCAGCTTGATACGCAATAAAGTCTTCTGCTCTTTCGTCATAACTGGCTCGAAAGTTGGTTTTGATTTCTTCTTTTCTTTCTGAATCTTCACAAACTTCCCAGTTTCTTATCATATTCACACACTGCATTGACATCCCATGTGAAACATAAGCATACCACACGTTGGTATTTCAGTGCTTGTTCGCTATCCTTCTTCTCACAATAAATTGGGTTGTAATAGAGCATGATGATATCCTCATGTGAAAAGTTAATCAACCACACAGGATAAAAAATGTGAATCTTTTTAAATTCATCCCTCTTGTCCTTCAGTAAGATAACAGCTTCTGCAGTCTTCCAATCATAGTACCACCACATGAATTCTTTTGAAAAATGTTGTGGAATAGGAATCAACGGAATATGTTTCAACACAGTCGGTGGTTTATACTTTAACGTCACCTTGTTTAGCCCAGTTATCGGATCAACCTCTTTGCGAACTATCCTTTTAGGATACTGCGGCGTGAACACATCCCATTTAGTTCTGCTCTCTCTTGCAATACGATCTGCGAAATAACCAACTGCATGATTGTTCACACTTGCTCTTGTCATAGCGTGTCTGCAAATGTCGCATACAACCCAGTAAGGTAGTGTCTTAATATCATGAAACCTGTTATAGTACAGAATCCCCTTTTCCCACTTCACAGCAACACACCTTAGCTGTCTCAAATACTTCCAACCGAGAGCTTTTCCTTTGAACAATTCGTTATAGTACAGAATCTCTTCAAAGTAGCGTCATGCAATAGGATCAACAGACTTTTCTGCAGCAGATTTCTTCAGTTTCTTTGCTACTGGGGATGTCATGGGTGTAGCAGCTTTCGAACTACTAACTTCAGGAACCTTCTTTCCTATAAGTATAATTTCAACTTCTTTAGCACGTCTTTTCTTAGGATTCTCTTTTTCCTCTTTCTTAGACATTGTCTTGTACTTAGCTTCTTCTGTTTCTCACCAACCATAGGAGGTCCACTGAAATATTGCTCACCAATACCAAGGCCCAGATCTATCTCATAAACTGCAATTAGACTCTTTTGTCTTTGTCTTCTATGGTTTTATTCAGACTCTCAGACTCACCAGCCACAGTGGCTTTGGGCTTGGTTTGTTTAATTGTCTCTTCACTAGAATCCCATCTCTCATCTTCTTGAGTCTCCTCAGAATCGGCAAACTCTTCATCAACTAACATCGTTCATTTTCTCGCCATACTTTTCTTTCTCCTTGTTGTCTTCTTTGGTGGTTCAACTTCAATGACCTTAGCTTTACCCTTCCCTTTGCCACTTTTTGCACCAACATTCACTACTTGATGTTTTCTCTTTGCTTCTGGATTGACATGAAACAAAGTATCATCATTGTCTGAATTACTGTCAGCATTTCTAGCTTTATTCTCACCCAGATCCTCATAACCTGGATTAATTAAGTGTCCAAACAAATTCTTATGTGGTGGTCTTTCATTCTCGGGAACCCCTTTGTATCCTTTCATCCTAATCAACGTATTCAGATTCATGTGATCTTGAACTAATATCTGAGTAGGATCTTTCTTCAGATTAGAAAACTTCAAATCAAAAATCATCTGTAGGAATCTGGGGTACATCAAAAACTTCTTGTGCTTCAAACCTTTCAGAGGTTCAAGAATGTGATAAAAAATCATTCCCGAAACATTAAACGGCTTGTTCAGCACTAAAGCAACCATCAATGAACTGATGCTCTTTCTCATCACATCATAACCACCGCTAATGGATCCAAAAACATGTATAATAACATGAGCCAGATACTTAAGCTGTGGACATAACTTTCCTTTGTGCAAAGCTCCATCTGTTATCGGTCCGTTGTACTTCATACGAAGAAAACACAACCCTTGTTCTATCCAAGATAAGCTTCTGGGATCTATCGGTTCATCTTGCAAACTTAATGCTTCCCGAATATCATTTTCAGTAACAATAGCAAGCTGTCCCTGAATGGTGCTTACTATTGCTGTTCGGTTTTCCCATAAATCAATCCTTGCATTCTTCTAGAAATCCACCTGATGGTCTTTGTAGATAATTGCTTGTGTAGCTAAAGCATCTACCACTCTGCTTCTCCTAAAAAAGTCAATAATCCCATAGAATTCTGTGTGCTTCTTTACTTCGCCAAGAAATGCACAACAGTTATGAGCTTCTTCAAATGGCAATTCCTCTTCTTTTTGCTTATCAGTGGCTTTTCCAGAAGATCCAGTGTTTTGTGGTTCAGCCATTTAGAATTCTGAAAAAACGAAACATAAAAATTCATTAAAAACGGACAAAATTTATAAAATTGAAATTTGATTTTGAAAATCCCACATTCGACCCATCGGGGGTATAAATGAAGAATTTCTGTGGTACAAAAGTGGTTTTTGAGTTCGAATGTGAAAGAATAGCAACAAAACTCCACATTTGACCATTTGATCCATATTCTCCCCTATTAACAAGTTACATTTGACCAAATTGGTTCATCAAGTTTCAGAAAATGACCATCAATCACCATCAGTTATCAAAAATAACGCAGAAATGTAAAATCTTTTGATTTTTCTGAAATTTATCCTAAAACACACCTAAAATCTTTTTGAGTTTTTGTATATTTTGAATAAACAAATGTAATATGCAGAAATTTAAACATAAAGAAATAAACATTTTTGTGATTTCCGGTAAGATGATCATATCAGTTTTTGAGAAATCTGATCACACCGTTGATCTTTAGTGTTTATTATCATTAAAGACAATGTGTGATCCAACAACTACTGATATTGTTATCCACATAAGCTCACATGCAGACTGTTATGCAGTGCTCGATACGATTATTTATATTATAAACAACAGTGTCTGTGGTTCCCACGCTCACGACATACTCCCGTATCAAGGAAATTTCACACGAAGACTCATTGTAACGCGTGATTATGCTTTCGTTATCTGTAATTTACAAGGTATTGAGGCACAGAGGTGTACAGGTCAGCAAGTTAATGCTACAAAGTAACTTGTGCACTCTACCAGGTTGAATGCTTATATCAATCACGAATTGCATCAATGATTAGATACGATGCATTAGATAATCTTTGATTATTGTCATACATTGAAAGTTCCCCAATTCGGTAAGTTTAGGTTTTGGCACTAAAGCTCTTTTATTAAGATACCCTGTCTGATCTAGGTCCGTAAAACCTTATGACAGAAGATCAGATAGGCTATCCCCTAGTAACTAATAACATAACGACCCGAAACCTCCGAATTTTGTACAAAAACTCTATCAAACGAAATTACGGTACTAAGACCATATGCCCATGAGGTGTTCATCCACATAACAATTCGTTTGATATGTATGTATCCAACACGCAGTAATAGGTCTACAAAGCCTATCAGCACATCACACAGATTCAACACACACCTTATATAACATTTCAAATCTTTAAGCATGTGTCAGATCCCCACTGATGTACTATTATTTCCTCTTTTTCTCCTGGAAATCATTTTGGGTTTTTCTATTTTTAGGGCTTTTTGGATTTTTCAATGTTTTTGGATTTTCTGAAAATCTAAAGACTCCCCCTAAAATGTAAAACATATTTTTGGGTTTTTGAATTTTTTGAACAACAGTAAAAACAAAAAAATAATAAATAAAAAATAAAAAAAAATAAAATGATAAACCGTGGTTTGGAAAATTTGGGGTTAAGGCACGACATGAATTTTGTAGGTAATAGAAATAACTATTTCGAATAATTTAGATAAGAGGATTGATATGTGTGAGTTTTAAGTGTTGGATTAGGCTCGTCTGAAATAGCAAGGATAATAAGAATCTAGTAAGAACACTAAACTTAAGTTTTAGGGATCCTAAAAGAAATGCATGAATTGATTGACTATAAAAAGACTAAATGAACTACTAGGTAACTAGGGTTTATAATTGGTTATCTATCATAACCTTGATAGAATTTCACACCACCTTAACGTACCTGTAAATTCATGATTACGTTCCGGACCGCAATCACCAATTTACCTTACATTAGGGTTTTGTGTCCTTCTATGACTCTAACACACATGTAAGTAATGCAAAAATAATCCTGTGGTTGAACCTCTGTGTTAATGAGTCCAACTGTTGAGCAGGAAAAAGACTCCTACCAGTTAGTGAGTAGGAACCTCTACCGATTGTTGAGCAGGTTCGATAGCCTCTACCAGTCGTTGAGCAGGTTGTAGGGCCTCTACCGACTGTTGAAAAGGCATGATGACCTCTACCAATCGTTGAGTAGGTTATTTGGTACTCTACTAACTGTTAAGCAAGTACTTCATCCTCTATCAGTTGTTTGATTAAGTGTACCAATTATTACACACATAAATTGCAAATTGATAATATGCACATGTAAGCAATCAAGTATCAAGTATAGCATGCGAGTTGTAATAGAGTTGCCCTAGACAAGGTTAATGACTCTAGGTGTGTCTATAGCAAATAGTTTATATTCCATAACTTCTAGTATCAAATGTTCAAATATGGTAGATAATCGAATCCTCATGTATAACTAAGGATTAAGTTTGATGCAACACACAATCAAGTTTCAATAGTTTGGTTATCATGGGTAACTAGCTCATGTTTGAGAAGGTGAAGGATATGAATTTAGTTCTTGGGGGAATGATGAAAAATCTCGAAACAGAATCAAGGTTGCGAGAGATAGTGAATGTGAAGATAGTTGATAAGGAGTTTATTTTATAGTAAGGAGATTATGTAGCAGTGTAACTTGTGGGGTTTGGATTAAAGATTATAATCAAGTGTATAAGAAAACATGATTGTGGTATATGCCAAATATTGTAAAAATTTGAACAAGTTGAAAATGAGTGAGTGTCGATGGAGAATCTAGAGACTAGATATTATTCCTATGGATTAAAAAAAATTATTTTCAAAATTGGTTTTGTACATAAAGCAAAAGTTGTTAAATAGTACAAGCTAAGTAGGCTTTGATTAAAATATTCCCGTTAATTGGAGATTTCAAACATGACATTAAGTTTTGAAGATCAAGGTTCTATTAGTGATTTTTAATAGTTTAAAGCATTATATAGAAAATCGTTTGTTACGTCAATAAATAAACAATTGAATTTAAGTTCGAGGACATCTTTTGACAAAAAAAAATATGTACTTTGTAAAGTTACTAGGTAATGAAAATACAACAAGATTTAGAAATCTTTAGTTTGTGCTAAGGTATGAGGTTATAGTTTTTAAAAATAAGTAACATGTGGAGAAATGAAATAATATGAGTTGGGTAGGGTATTGAATATTTAAAAAGTGGCTAACATGGTAAGGTGAAGTGTGATTGTGAAATCCATAGATGGTTATGAAATGAGATTGATTTAAGCTGTAAAATTTTGAGATTTTAGAGCTTAGTTTAAGGAAAGTGAGTGTAATCATTTATTCATTAATTAAAACGAATAAACGAAAATGTTGACTTATCAAAACTTCTAGATTCTAATAACATAATGAAGACATGCTTTAGCCTATAAGTGAACACTCATCCCGAGAATTCCCAGGTAGGCATCTGGGTCCCTCGTCTGATTGGGATTTATGCGCAATGCCAATCCTAGACAGAAAACTCAGAATACAGGCGTTCACCCTTCCAGATTGCACGTGTTCGTTATTAAAATCTAGAACTTCGACGAGATCTTCAAGGTGGTTCAGGCTAAACCTGAGGATTTGTCCTATTAGTCTAAGAGTAGATCTTGTGATGGAGAGCACTCTTCTTGTAAAGACTAAAGTAAGGATAAGAAGTAGGATAGAGAATATAAACAAGTAAGGTTGCAAGTTAAAGGAGCAAGTACTGATTAAAATCCTATGGTTATAGACTAGATTATTTTTTTTCTAATAACCTAATTCCCTATAACCATGGCTCTGATACCAATCTGTAACACCCCAACTGATGGCGGAAACATCAGGATGTCACGTATTGATGATTGTTTAGTAGCTCATGGTAAATAATAAGTTTCAATATATGATTTAAATAAATTACATACAATTGTTCTAAGAATTTGTACATCACAAAAATACTAACTACGCATCTTCAAGCATTAACTCTAATCTTCGAGCAAGCTATAACCTGAAACATGTTAAGTTTGAAAATATTTTGGGTCAACAAAAGTTGGTGAGAATTACATAGGTTTTGATAATTGAATAAAAACTTGTACAATTCGAGTGTCATGGCAAGTCTAGTCCATATGTGAAAACAATACTACCCGGTAAATCGTGTGCATAATCAAACCTTGTGACTAGAATATTGTGGTCCATCCCATACGCATATGGTTCACTCGTTTATGTTGCGATAACAATCACCCACGCTACCTATGTAGCAGGTACACGTATCCGGGTGGGGTTGTCAGTCCAATAGATCTATCATTGTGTATCGTTGGCTTGTACGGAGTTAATGATTATGCTAGAATAATTGTGCTTACCATAGTAATGTTTAAGACATAATGCAACATAGAATAACACATAGACACTTATGTTGAATTGTAAATTGATGTTGTAACATGTTTCACCCCAAAAAAAAAAATAATAGTGAATGGAAAAGGGGCTATGTAAACTCACCTTAGGTGCATAATGAGTTCGTGCGTTTTATTGAGCGTGCAAACACTTAGTAATAAACTAGCCAGAGGAGATAATGACGGATGAAAACTATAGTATATGGGAGATGGGATAATAATGTTTTTTTTTTTTTGAATGGTATAAAGAGTTGAATGGTAGGCTAGTGTATTTATAGTGTAAAAATTTGGAGTTGTAATTAGGGACTACTTTGACTAGGCTAGAATTTAGGAACAACTTTGACTTGACTAGAAGACCATATTTACTAACACTTTGACTTGACTAGGAGACCATATTTACTAACACTTTGACTTGACTTGACTAGGAGACTACGTTTAACTTTTTGTGACACCCCGCATTTTCAGGTTCCTACTTTAACTAAACTCTAGTTAACTTGCATGTGCATACATGACTAAACACTTGACTAGGGTTAGTTAGGAAGGTCTTCCTATATGTTATAGGGTAATAACATATGTTATGTGATAATAACATATGTTACATTATAATAAGTAAAGTTATCATCACAATGCACACACGAGTCCTGTATCCTGAACGTTGGTTAATTGTCTGGCAAACATAATAATAAGCACAATTGAATTATGATAAACGTAGTGTTACATGTTTGTGTGGAGTACATGCTTATGTGAATTATCGCTTGACTGAAAATTAATACGTAAACCATGCAAATTACGTGCACCTTATGATTGATATGTTATGAGATAATAAAAACAATAGTTTTATGCAATTTAGGGTGATTAATATCACCGGGCCCGGTATTGGACTAGAACACGACTAACGGGTCCGGTTAATGGACTAAAAGGGGCCCTAATACCCAATTTCTTGGGCAACAAGCCAAGCCCTCTTATAATTAGGAGACAAAAAAAAAAAAAAACCCTAACCCTTCTTCCTTGTTGCGCCGTGAACCCACCCCCATCCCCTTTCCTTTGATTTTCAACAAACATCAATCCTATTCATTCCTTCAAGCTAGTTTGGGTGCAATCTCTAGGCTTTAAGGGCTCTTGAATTGAAAGGTATAATCTTTACATATTTTATGATGGTTATTAATGATTAAAAGGTTTAAAAATCACAAGGCATGCATACATATAAATTGCATAACACATGTTAGTGGGAGTTCTTGAATGTTCATTGTGATTTGATGATGATGATTGTTGTTAGTAATCATAATTAGGGTTTTTGTATGATAATATAGGTGTTTAATCATAATAATATGAGTTATGCATGTATTAGAGATTTTTATGCTTGATTAGGGTTTGTGAATAACTTGGGGAGCAAGTTTCAGTTTCTGGCAGATTCATTAGGGTGTTTTGTAGGGGCTGTATCTTGATGTTAAATTGGTTGTTTTGATCGATTCTTTACATGAATGCATTGTACATGGTCTTAGCTTTTTAGAATGGGCAAAATCATCTGATTTGGATGTCGTTTGATATATGTTTGGAATTTTAATTGATTAAAGGTCATACCAGAATTTCGGAGTTATAAATTGGGTCAACTTTAAATGGGTATAACTCAAGTTTTACAAACAATTAAGTTATGAAATTTGGACAGAAGGTCAATATTGGAAAAACTTGGCTTTTCCAAGTGGATTCACCTTGTTGGGCGAATACACAATATTTGGGAATTTTTCTACTAAACTGACCTGTTGTGGAAATTTTCTGGACATAACTGTGTTGTACGAATTTTAATAATTTTTGTGTTTGGTCTTGAGACAAAAAAAAAAATATGAGTTATTAAATAAATCCCAAAGAATATTCAGTAAAAATTTGGGAGTTTAATTCATTGATTAAGTATTTTAAATAAATTAGTTTTCGTGGCGCACAATCTGTCCTAAAAACTCAGATTGTGTATTATGTGTTTATGTGACTATTTGGAGTCTTATATGATATGTATTTGACATGAACTTATATGAATACTTATAGGAGATGTGAATAAAGTATAAAACTGATAATAATCATTATGATCACCAACGGGATACGTAGGACTTACTTGTGCATGTAGAGTCACTAGGCGTCACTACACGATTGGAACTTTAGAAGTTTTGGACAATCAAGTTGTATGATGTGTTGGTATGAACGTATACTCACCTAGTGACACTTGTAATAGGGAGTCGGTAGCTCGTTACTGTTTGAGGGATTTGGATCATTCACGTGCAACCTAAGGTGAGTTTCACTACTTTTTCTCAAAAGCATGTGTCTCGGGTTTGAGACAACTTTGGTAAACGTTTTCTAGTCCAGGTTGGGACTACTCATATGGTTTTAATTTGGGCGCGTTGTTTTGCGCATGGTTTTTAAAAGGATTAAATTTGGTTTACGCTTCCGCAGCTTAACTAAACATGGTTTTTGAAAACGAACTAAATGGTTTGGGCATTTAGAGTTCGTTCATATGACTTATGGCTATGGGATCCTGGCATGTCATGCGCCTCGCGGTATAAACCCCGTAGTGGAAATTTGAGGGTGTGACACTTTTCGGGTTTGACTAAGGGACCTTGAAAGGGTTTAAGTTTAATTGGTTTTAATTAACATCACAAAATACAAAATGGTGTAGTGGTTTGTGTGGTGTGGTTAAGGTTTAGCCTGCCAGGGACTCGGGTTCGAATCCTGGCACAGGCAAACATTTTTTTTAACGTTTTTAAATCAGAATTTAATACAATCCAATTTAATATTGATTATACGTCATTATTTAAACATAAAAATTAACAAAATGGATGGTAAAGATACTGTAAACATGAATCGGATGAATAAACGAGGGAGTTCTATATATATATATATAAAGAAAATTTGTGTGATGTTACAGTTTGCCTTTCTAGGTGAAGCCTGGGATCTTGCACAAACACAAGTGGCAAACATAATGTCTGGCCTAGATGCAGTTAAGTACAATAAAGGCCCAATCATGCTTCTGTAGTGTGTTTGGTCAACCAATTCATCCTTGTCATCAATAGTGAGTAGCTTGGCTGTGATCATGGGTGTAATACATGGCTTACAGTCATTCATCTCAAATCTGGTTAACAATTTTTTCACATATTTGTTTTGCTGAATGAATGTGCCATTTTGCAGCTGCTTCACTTGGAGACCAAGGAAGCACTGAAGTTCACCCATAGCACTCATTTCAAACTCTGCTGTCATGAGTTTCCTAAACTCTTCACACGTTTTGTTACATGTGGACCCAAAAATGATGTCATCCACATATATTTGAACCATCATTAAGTCTTTCCCTCTCCATTTTAGAAATAAGGTTTTATCAATTTTACCTCTTATGAAACCAATGGATAAGAGAAAGGTGGAAAGAGTTTCATACCAGGCCCTAGGTGCTTGTCTTAATCCATACTAAGCTTTGTTGAGCTTGTATACATAATCAGGATGGAATGTGTCTTCAAAACCGGGTGGTTTACATACATAGACCTCCTTCTGAATTTTGCCATATATGAATGCACATTTGATGTCCATCTGATACACCTTGATGTTGTGTTGACAACAAAGGCTAGGAAGAGTCTGATAGCTTCTAGCCTAGCTACAAAAGCAAAGGTTTCATCATAGTCTATCCCCTCTTCTTGTCTGAAGCCTTCAACCACAAGCATGTCTTTATTCTTGACTACTATACCCCTTTCATCAGTTTTGTTTTTGAAGACCCACTTTGTGATAATTGGACAAACATCCTTTGGCAGTGGTACAAGTTCCCATACTTGTTGTCTTTTAAATTGAAGGAGCTCTTCCTGCATGGCTTCTACCCAGCTGTTCTCTTTTAGTGCCTCTTGGTACTTGACAGGTTGTGTGAGAGATAGAAAGCCTGCAAAAAGACGGATGTTTAAGGATTGGCTTCTTGTGAGCACACCCTCTCTGATGTTGCCAATGATTTGATTTGGTGGATGAGCTCTTAGGTAGATTAGATCTCCCTGATATGGTATGATGGCATTTTGAGGTGAATGACAGAGGATTGGTGACTCTGTTGATGTAACATCTGTTTGCACTTCTGTAGTACCAACAGATGTTTGAAATGGAGGTGGGGGAATGGGTCCAAGTGGTGTGAAACTGGACTGACTTTTGACAATAGAGGTTGGACTTTTGTCAACAGATGATGGAGCAGTGGATGAAGTTAATGAAGCAGTAGTTTGTGGGTAAGACTGGCCAACAGTGGTTGACTCAGCTGTGGCAGAGTTTTGACAGGTGTTTTGAACAGCTGCTTCCCCTAATACAGAATAGACTTTATAGTTACTTGGAATCACAACATCTGTTCTGTAGTCTTGTTGTGGAGATTGTGGAATACCTGCACTGTTAGTTTTAACAGTAATATCTTCTAATTTGAATTTATTTAAATCAAACAACTCAGCAGGATTTGCTGGGATTTTTAAGGATGAAAGTTCATTGAACTTTACATTAAGAGTTTCTTCTATTGTCCTGGTCCTCGTGTTAAACACTTTGTAGGCCTTGGCAGTAGAAGAATATCCCAGAAAATATCCACAATCTACTTTGGCTGCAAATTTTGAGATGAAATCTTTAAGATTTCAAATGAAACATGGGCAGCCAAAGATTTTGAAAAATGAGATTAGTGGTTTGATTTTGAACAAAATTTCATAAGTAGTCTTTTGATGTCTTGGGTTGATTAAAACTCTGTTTTGAACATAGCAAGCAGTGTTTACAGCTTCTACCAAGAAGGACAGTGGCAATGAGAGTTCTATTTTTCCTCTCAACCACCCATTTTGTTCTGGTGTTCTTGGAATGTTGTACTGCCTCACAATTCCTTTTGACACACAGAAGTCATCCAACTCCTTATTTTTAAACTCTGTTCCATTATCACTTCTAAAGACTTTTACTGGCAAGTCATATTGTTTTTCAACTTTGGTGACAAAGTCATTCAAGATACATGCAGTCTCATCCTTAGAGTGTAAAAAGTAAGTCCATGTAAACCTAGAAAAATTATCATCTATGACAAGACAAAATCTTTTTCTTCTTAGATTCATGATTTTAACTGGGCCAAACAAGTCCATGTGAAACAATTGTAGACAGTGACTTGTTTTGAACTCATCAATGGATTTGTAAGAGCATTTATGTTGTTTTCCTTTTAATCAGGAAACGCAATGCTCATCACATTTAAATTCTTTTGATGGAAGGCCTCTTACAAGGCTTTGTTTGGAGAGTGAGTTGATAGTTTGAAGGTTGGTGTGACCTAGTATCCTATGCCATAATTCTGTCTCTTTAGTGGAGGCAGCAGAAAACAGACACACATTTGCCATAGGATTGTCCTTCAACATATCAACCACATACACATTGCCACTCCTATGAGCAACAAGTTGTGCTTTGCTCTCAGCAATGATGGTAATAATCTTTTTCACCACTTCTGGCCCAATAATCTTACAGGTTTTCTTAGTGAAGAATGAGTCATAACCTTTGTCACTCATTTGTGATACACTAAGAAGATTAAATTTAAGATTATCAATAAGATTGACATTTTCGAACTTGAGTTTCCCTGCCTGAACAGTACCTGAACCCAATACCTTACCTTTTGAATCATTACCAAAGGATATATCACCCCCTCCATGAGCTAAAAAGTCCAGAAGAAGGGCTCTACATCCTGTCATGTGCCTGGAGCCTCCACTATCTACATACCAAAGGCTATCTAAGCAAGCAGAAGCTCCCTACACATCAGTAATGGCTCAGTTTTGGTGAGTGTCCAAAGCCAAGTTGGCTTTGGATGGGTTCACAGACTTTTCAGCCTCAAGCTTAGGAAGGTGATCAATGGTTTGAACTAGTTTTTGAATCAAGTTCAACAACTGTTGCTGACCATTTGTTAGTGCTTGGATGTCAACACTTGGTGCACCAGATGTTTGATCACTTCCTGACAGATGATAGTAACCATAGGGATTTCTTTTCACTCTTGGATTAGAAAGCCTACTGGGTTCTTCATAAACATGTGACAGATTATGACAAGGTGGTTGTCGATATCCTCTTGGGTACTTGTTGGTGGGTGGAGCATCTGTTACTTGAACATCCCTGGAAGCAGATGTTTCTAGACTTTTGGTAACAGATGTTTGGACTGGAGTAAAAGTCTGTTTGGGTTTTCCTTTTGAAGTACTCACCACTTGACTTGCAAGTGTTTTAGCCTTGTACTCTTGTATTTTGACATCAAAATTTTTAAGATACAAACACTCTTTGGTTTTGTGATTCTTTTTACCACATATTGAGCATGTGGTTTTAGAATCACACACACTTGTTCCTTTGTTGATATCATATGCTTTTAGAAGAAAACAGTTTTTAGTAACATGATTTTTCTTTTCACGGAAATCACAAAACAAGTGGACATACTTTTCTTTCTTGTTCCCTTTTTTAGCCTTCTTTTCAACAGATGTTTGATCATCTGCTGGAGGGTCTACCAAGGGAATGACCTTTGCCTATGGTGCTTTCTTACCATCAGGGGTTTTGAAGTCAACTGGTTTGAAGTTTTCAAGAGTACCACACTCATCAGACCAAGTAGCTTTAAATTCATATTTTTCAAGTTCAGTGAATGATGAGGAACCTTCTGGTTTTTCAAGAACAATGTTCTTGCCATTAGGTTCAGTGATTTTAATCTCTTGACCCTTCAAATTAGTTGGTACTACCTCAACTAACTTTTGTTCCCTTTTGTCAGTGTTTTCAAAAGCTGGAGCAGTGGTTTCAAAACCAAAGCCACACTTCACATGACTTTTGGTTTGTTTGTTGAGGAGCATCTGAAAACCTTTGCATGATTCCACCCATTTTTCACATTCAACTTGTGTGGCCTCAAGCTCCTTTTTACAACTATGATATTTAGTTATCATAGTTTGGAGCTGGTCTTTGGTTATAGTTGCTTCATGTTTTAAGCTGCTTATTTCAGATTCTTTTTCAGTCAATTTTGATTTTAACTCTTTTGAAAGCTTTTCAAATTGAACTTCATCATCTAAAATTTCATCCTAAGGTTTTCATTCACCTCTTTAATGTTAGCAAATGCTATTACACATTTGTCTGAACACAAATCTTTTAGGATTTGAGAAGATACCTTAGCAGCAACCATCAATGCACAATCACACAAATCATCAGATGCACCTCAGGGATCAGAGAGATTCACAACCTCTTCTTCAAATTTTGTATCTGCAATTACTTCATCAACAATATCATCAGTCACAACATCAGATTCAGTTACCACATCCTCAGATTCAACCTCTTCAACCATAGCCATGAAACAAAAATTTTCAGGTTCATTTTCAGCTTTGGTTACAAGAGAAAAATTTTCATCTGATAGCTTATCTGGTAGACTGCTCCAATCAACGAAGCCTTGTGTGAAGAAACTCTGTTGACTGGCACTTGTGCCTGAGCAACAGGTGTTTGCACATAGTGGATCTGAGGAACAGTGGTTTGGACAAACTGGACAGGAACAATGTTTGAGGACTGTGCAAAATGAGCAGTGTTTTGCACATTTGGTCCAGGGGTATTATGGGAAACTTGATAAGTGTTGGTATGTGGTATTTAATTTTGATAGGTAATCATAGGTGTACCATGTTGACTCCTACATTCCCTAGCAAAATGACCAAGTCTATGACATTTATAACACTTAATCTTTGATTTATCCAACCCCACTTTTGACCTGCCAGTCAACCTTGGAAACCTTCTGCCAGTTTTCTTGTAAAAATTGTTAATTGGTGCATAATGTCCATTTCTTCCAAATCATCAGGGTCAAAGTACTTTAAGTCATCATACTCAAAGGATATGTTATCAGATGCCTGGATATCACCACCACTTGCTGTAAAAGCATAGTTTGGTGAATAAGAATCAGAGTTAAAACCTGAAGTTATGTCAATGAAATGATCATAACTCTGATCCTTATTGTTACCAGGAACCTCATCATGACCCAAAAGTGATGTATTACTAAATTGTTGAGTTAATGACTCTCCCTTTACATGACTGAATGTTTCATATTGTTGGTTAAGTATTTCACGGTTATTTTGAATAACCTTTTCAGTCCCACCAAATTGTTCTTTCAGTGCATCCCACAACTCCTTTGCACTGTTACAGCGTAGCAGCCCAGCATATATGTAATTGGGTAGAGCCATGGCCATAATACTGAAGGCCTTGGCATCTAACTCAATTTTCTGAAAATCCTGGTCGGAGTAGTTTTCAAGTTTCTTAGGCTCTTGAACCTTGGGATCTTCAGTACTCGGCACCATTGGAACATGTGGTCTGAAGATAACCGACTTCCAACACCAGTGTTTTGTTGAGCTAGAACATGGCTCATCCGACGTTGCCAGATATTGTATTCAGATCTGACAAGCAACGGTGGCCTGTTGTTCGTGCAAGTGTTGGGTGGATAGTGATTGATTGAAGCCATTCTCTGATTGTTTCAAAAAACAAAGTCTGTTTAAAAACGGTTGAAACAAAAATAAACTATTACTCTGTTTTCAATCAGACAAACAAACGATATCAATAATTGTGAGCTGATCTGTTTATATTAAATTGATTGGTTAGATTGAATTTAATTGACCAAGCTCTGATACCAAATGTTAGGATCTGAGTTTGATTGTTTTGATTTTTTAAGTAATAAGAACAATGAAAGAAGTGAATTATAAATGGAAAGTGCAGTGGAATGATAAATTATTAATCAAAACAAGAGAATAAATGTTTTTCAATCGAATGCTTTCATAATATCAAATGATTACAAACAATTTTACAAGTACTCCCCCTCAGCCTGATCACTCTGTGATTGTTTGTCTAAGAGAATGTTTTGAGTGACAAATAGAACAGTACAAGCAATAATCTAAACCTCTGATGACCTAGGCTGACGTCACCTAAGACAGTGACCTCTAACAGAATAACAAATATAAAACATCTGTTGATACAAACTACTGTTACATTGGAAAACTCTGAAAGGAAAACAGCTGATAGGAAAACTCTATTGGTCTTGAATCATCTGTTGGAGCTAGCTCCAACAGACCTTTAGTCTTCAGTACTTTGATTTACCAGTTGTTCTTCATCAGACCTTTGGTCAGCAGTTGTTCTCTAGCAGTTGTTATCTATCAGACCTTTGTAGTAGTAGTTGTCACAGCAGTTGTTAGGGTCAACAGTTTTTTGGGAGAAGTAACTTGTAAATGTTGTTATTGCTAAGGATAAATTGTGTAGTATATTTTGGCTTTCCAATCATCTGTTCTTCTCCAGGTCAGCAGACCCAACACAAACTGTGTGTATCTCTACCCACAAATGGACTAATCACTACTCATGGGATTAGGTTAGCTTAAGAGTGCATTGGTTGTTACACACCATGGGTACACCCTTAAGTCCTCTCACTTCCTACCAAGACACCCACAAGACCAAAGACTAGTTAATTTGTTAATTAATTTATTAAACAAAGTTTTAAGTGAAAAGAATTAAACAAGAACACAAAACCACTTAACAAATAAAAGCTATATAATCCATACCAAGATAAGTCTTCACCCTAGCAACACTTAATTAATCTAGCCAAGCATTGGCTGTACAACTTGCACACTATAATTGGTGTTGGGATAACACATAGTTGTGAGTGTATGTGGGATTAAAGAAGGTGTTTGGGTGAGTTTTAGTGATCTCTCTCTCAACTCTCAATCTTGAAGTATTTATGGAGTGAGCCCAAGCTCCAAAGGTCACTTGCAAGACCCCAGAGATGGCTGAAGTGTGACTAAAACTCGGGTGAAATGGGATGCTCAAAATGTGGAGTGGAGGCCTCTATTATAGGCAAAATAGCCGACACGCCCTTGAAAACGTGCTGCTGCAGAGTCCTTTGTGCAGAATTGTCCCCCTTTGTGTCTTGCACGCCGGTGCCATTGTCTATGGCACGCCCGTTCTTCCCAGTACATCTAATGGTCTTGTAAGTTTTGGTCGGTTTAAGTCTTGGGGAACACGTTTCAGTATAGCACGCACATGCCAATGAGTTGGGCACGCCCATGCACATCTTCAAATTCTGGATTTAGCCTCTGTTGACTTGTTGACCCAGAACAGTGTGATACCCCACATTTTCAGGTTAACACTTTTTACTGAACTCTAGTTAACTTGCATATTCATAGTGATCAAATACTTAACTAGGATTAGTTAAGTAGGCTTAACATATGTTAGATGCTATTAACATATGTTATAAGTAGGAAAAACTTTGTTTTGTCACACACACGAGTCCTGCATCCCGAAAGTTGGTGATTTATCTGGCAAACATAATATTAAGCACAACGGGATTGTGATGAACGTAGTGTTACATGTTTGTGTGGAGTACATGCTTATGTGAATTATCGCTTGACTGAAAACTTATATGTAAACCATGCAAGTTACGTGCACCTTATGATTGATATGTTATGAAATAATAAAAACAATAGTTTTTATGCAATTTAGGGTGATTAATATCATCGGGCCCGGTATTGGACTTGAACATGACTAACGGGCCCGGTTAATGGACTTAAAGGGGCCCTAATACCCGATTGCTTGGGCAACAAGCCAAGCCCTCTTATAATTAGGAGACAAAAAATAAAAAAAAACCGCTAACCCCTCCCCTCTATGCGCCGTGAACCAACCCCCACCCCCATCCTCTTGATTTTCAACAAACATCAATCCTACTCATTCCTTCAAGCTAGTTGTGGTGCAATCTCTAGGCTTTGAGGACTCTTTCTTTGAAAGGTATAATCTTTACATGATTTACGATAATTAATAATGTTGGAAAGTTTAAAAAAAAATCATAGAGCATGCATGTATATAATCGCATAACATGTGTTAATGAGAGTTCTTGAATGTTCATTGTGATTTGATGATGATAATTGTTGCTAGTAATCATAATTAAGGTTTTTGTATGATAATATAGGTGTTTAATCAGAATAATATGAGTTATGCATGTATTAGAGATTTTTATGCATAATTAGGGTTTGTGAATAACTTGGGGAGCAAGTTTCAGTTTCTGGCAGATTCATTAGGGTGTTTTGTAGGGTCTGTATCTTGATGTTAAATTGGTTTTTCTGATCTATTCTTTGCATGAATGGATTGCACATGGTCTTAGATTTTTAAAATGGGCAAAATCATCTGATTTGAATGTCGTTTGATATATTTTTGGAATTTTATTTGATTAAAGGTCATATCAGAATTTCAGAGTTATAAATTGGGTCAACTTTAAACGCGTATAACTTAAGTTTTACAAACAATTAAGTTATGAAATTTGGATAGGAGGTCAATATTGGAAAAACTTGGCTTTTCCGAGTGGATTAACCTCGTTTGGGGGAATACACAATTTTTGGGAATTTTTCTACTAAACTGACCTTTTGTGGAAATTTTCTGGACATAGCTGTGTTGTACGAATTTTAATAATTTTTGTGTTTAGTTTTAGGACAAAAAAAAATATGGGTTATTAAATAAATCCCAAAGAATATTCAGTAAATATTTGGGAGTTTAGTTCATTGATTAAGTATTTTAAATAAATTAGTTTTCGTGGCGCACAATCTGTCCTAAAAACGCAGATTGTGTATTATGTGCTTATGTGACTATTTGGAGTCCTATATGATATGTATTTGACATGAACATATATGAATACTTATAGGAGATGTGTATAAGGTATAAAACTGATAATAATCATTATGATCACCAACGGGATACGTAGGACTTACTTGTGCATGTAGAGTCACTAGGTGTCACTACACGATTGGAGCTTTAGAAGTTTTGGACAATCGAGTTGCATGATGTGTTGGTATGCACGTATACTCACCTAGTGACACTTGTAATAGGGAGTCGGTAGCTCGTTACTGTTTGAGGGATTTGGATCATTCACGTGCAACCTAAGGTGAGTTTCACTACTCTTTTCTCAAAAGCATGCGTCTCGGGTTGAGACAACTTACTTAACATTTTCTAGTCCGGTTTGGGACTACTTACACATCCTGGGTTGGGATGCTATGGATCCTTGTTTGGGTCGGTTTTTGACTCCTTGTGTGAGTCGGCTTTTACTAGTTCGCAAATTGTATCCTTGATGAACTAAACCAACTCTATCATCTGTAAGTCCTCACGTACCGAATGAGTTGGCAGGTTATGGCAAGCGGGTTATTAGTTGATAGAGCTATTAGGTCTTACAAACCTCACACCGGCTCGGGGAGCGCGGGCGTGAACTATAACTTAACGAAACTTTATCATTGTGGATAGACAATGATGTCAGGCATGCGGCTCACATTTGTTGCTACACGTACATAGCAGTTCGGTATATTCGGTGTTAGTTATCATGAATGGGCTAGCTACCCTTGACATGCGACGAACTAGTGGTTACACGGTTCTTGGAACCAACTCAATTACTTGTTTACGTGGTTTTGGAAACCAGCGCAGTTACACATTCATCTACTTTACTTAGTGAACTCACCAACATTGTTTGTTGACCCACGATTTACATGCTTTTGCAGGTAGTTAGCTTCCGGTGCCAGGATTAGAAAGCACTGCACACTTCACTGCATTTGGGGTCTTGGGCATACACCTAAATTACATATTATGTTTTTACATTTTCTTTCATATGGTTTTAATTTGGGCGCGTTGTTTTGCGCATGGTTTTAAAAGGTTTAAATTTGGTATACGCTTCCGCAACTTAACTAAACTTGGTTTTGAAAACGAACTAAATGGTTCGGGCATTTAGAGTTCGTTCATATGACTTATGGCTATGGGATCCTGGTATGTCATGCGCCTCGCGGTACAAACCCCGCAGTGGAAATTTGAGGGTGTGACAGATTGGTATCAGAGCCATTGGTTATAGTGAACTAGGACTGCATGTTGAGTCTAGTCTATAATCATCATAGCATAAGTACACTCACAACCTAAGTGCACAACTAGCTTTTAGCAACATATATCTACAACATATGACTTCGGGAGATATGTTATCTTCTAGTTCTAGACCTAATTCTGAACACGTCAATGGTGGGAACCCAGGGTTACACCAGGTGGCGCATTACTGGGAGTAGTATCTTAACAAACCTCATGGATGAGGAAACAACAATAGTACAAGGGAGGGAGCCCTTGCGAGCGTTGTGGTGCACGTACACAGGAAGCTGCACGATGCGCATGACGTGGTACCATTAAATCGAACCAACTGTGAAGCAATTCAAGTACTGAGACTTATCCTTTTTCACTGAGCAAGGAGACAATTAGTTTCTGTTCCTTGTTGCTTGATCTTTCTTACTTCCATTCGAAACTCAGACGGGACTGGGTTACACATATAGAACTTATTTCTTACTTTAGTACCTTACGCCTAGTATGAGCGGGCGGACGTATGACTGCATATTCCTGTTACCCATAAGTATATGGTAGATTCATGGGAACACATTAGATCGGGGCTTATTACACACACTTTTGGGGAGTTACGTAAGGCCTGCGATGCAGTGCAACATCTCAAAGGAAGACGAAACCTACCGATAGTCACGATTGGAGGAACGAGTGATGTTGTTGACCACTGAATTGACTTACACAGGACCGGAGAAGGAGACAGTACGTGATAAGAACCATATAACCCTGACACCACGAAAAAGGAAGAAGAAGGGATGGAAGGGGAACCTGAGCAGGATGAGCACATGGAAAGTGACAACGAAGGTTCTACTATCTAGATAGAGCGTGGCGACGATTGACTCTTACTTTTTCTTACTTGTCTTTTCTTTCTTTCCCCTTTGTTAACTTAGATAAGACTGAGTTTATATGATCAACGATAGGGTGGTTGAAGCCCTCGCATCTTCCCAAGCTAGTAAAGATCCATCTTGCTAAATAATTCTTTTCCCCTGACTTCCACGTTTGAAATTTCTTATACGTTGAATGTACATGCCACAAGAACAACCTGCCATCGTATTTTCAAGCCTTTTATTGGTTGTAAACCTCGATAACTCCAACGGAACTTAAGGAGACCGTCTGATTGCTTCAGTAGTATAAGTCTTTGCCAAGTGCATTTGCCCCAGGTAGGATGGGGTAATGAATGCTACATGCACACTCGATGAGTTACATATAATTGGATGGAGAACGTAACACCCAGTGATGAAACCTAGAAATTTGTTATATAAAGACGGATGGGTCTGATATCGACGTCTACACTACCAAGCTACAGGAGTTAGATACTTCATGCTCGAATCTAATTTACCAACTTTCCCGTTGGATCGAATTTCATACCAAAAGGGTGAGTCCCTCAGATTCGTGGCTTGGCCACTGCAGCTCACCTACCCAGAATCTAACAAATCTTTCACCCGGCTCGCAAACTCATTGATGAGGCTGTTGAGCATGGTACTTTTCCGAAGCATGATGCTTCATCTTCTACTTTTGGTGTTAGCCAGAGAACGTGGGATATGGTGAAGTATAAGTCCTTCAACAATTACAACAACGGGAACAACAACAATGGGGCTCGTGGGAGAGCCTTCGTGATTGGCTATGGGGAGGCTAGGACTGATAACAATGTCGTGACGGGTACGTGCTCCTTGAACGACACTCTTGCTTCTATTTTATATGATACTGGTGCAAATTTCACTTTTGTGTCATCGAAACTTGGCAAACAATTAGGGATGGTTCCCACTCTTCTTGATACCCCGCACTCTATAGAGTTAGCTGATGGAAAGCCTGTTGAGGTAACCCATATTCATCGTGACCGTAACCTCGAGTTGGATGGGCAATTGTTTGCCATCAACATTCTACCTATCACCCTTGGAAGCTTTGATCTCATGGTTGGCATGGACTGGTTGTCCAAGCAACACGCTGAAATTCTCTGTCAGTAGAAGATTGTTTGTATTCCCCCTCCCAAGTGGAGAACTTTTATCTATACAGGGTGATCATGGTGGTGCCATGGTGGGCATCATCTCCTATCTAAAGGCCCAGAAGTGTATTCGTAAGGGCTGTCCAGCCATTTTGGCTAACATATCAGATACTCGAGCTGAAACTGAAATCAAGATTGAGGACATCCCAGTGTTCCGAGATTTCCCAGATGTCTTCCCAGAGGAATTACCTGGACTTCCACCCGTTCGTCAAGTGGAGTTCCAGATTGATCTTGCGCCGGGAGCAGCTCCAATTGAACGCGCACCATACCACCTAGCACCAGGCGAACTTCAAGAACTATCTACCCAACTCCAAGAGCTATTGGGTAGGGGTTCCATTAGACCTAGTTCTTCGCCATGAGGAGCTCCAGATCTGGTTGTTAAGAAGAAAGATGGGAGTTTCCGCATGTGTATTGATTATCAGGAGTTGAACAAAGTGATGATTAAGAACCGCTATGCTTTGCCTCGTAATGATGACTTGTTCGACCAACTGCAAGGGTCGAGTTTCTATTCTATGATTGACTTGAGGTCAGGATACCATCAGCTGAGAGTCGGAGAGGAGGATGTGGCGAAGACAGCCTTTCGAACTCGTTATGGACATTGTGAGTTTTTGGTGATGCCATTTGGATGCACCGGCTGTGTTCATTTTTCCGATGAACCATGTGTGCAAGCCCTATTTGGACAAATTCGTCATAGTGTTCATAGATGACATACTGATTTATTCCAAGAGCAGGGAAGAGCGCGAGCAACACCTGCAACTGATCTTGGAACTATTGAGAAAGGAGCAGTTGTATGCAAGATTCTCTAAATGTGACTTTTGGATTCGAGAAGTCCAATTTCTTGGACATGTGGTCAACGAGGCAGGAATACATGTTGACCCCGCCAAGATTGACGCTATTAAAAGTGGGAGGCTCCTAGGACCCCTACTGAGGTGCGCCAATTTCTTGGTCTCGCGGGATACTATTGTAGATTCATTGAGGGATTCTCTAAGATCGCTCAACCTCTCACAGCCCTAACGCAGAAAGGCATTACCTATAAGTGGGGAGATGCCCAAGAATCTGGTCAAAACTTTGCAGTGCACCGATACTATCACTACCTGAGGGAACAGAGGACTTTGTGGTGTACTGTGATGCGTCTATCCAAGGGTTAGGATGTGTGCTAATGCAGCGTGATAAGGTGATCGCGTGTGCTTCACGTCAATTGAAGGTTCATGAGAAGAATTACACCACACATGACTCGGAACTGGGAGCAGTGGCCTTTGCTCTAAAGATCTGGAGGCATTACCTCTATAGGACAAAGTGTACGATCTACACTGACCACAAGAGCCTCCAACACATATTCGATCAAAAGGAGCTGAACATGCGACAGCGTCGATAGGTCGAGCTTCTAAATGATTATAAATGTGCCATCAAATATCATCCATGGAAAGCAAACGTAGTAGCTGATGCCCTCAGTCGTAAGGAAACGAAACCTAAACGGGTGCGAGCTTTACAACTCACCATACATTCTAATATTCCTGATAAGATACGTGAAGCCCAGGGCGAGGCCTTGAAAGAAGAAAACATCAGGCTTGAAACATTACATGGTGCTGATAAGCACTTGGAACTAAAAACAGATGGTCTTCAATACTTTATGAATCGAGTCTGGATACCACGTTTTGGGGATCTCAGACAACTGGTGCTCGATGAAGCTCACACCTCTCGATATTCGGTACATCCTGGTTCGGACAAGATGTACCAAGATCTTAAAACTCTTTACTGGTGGCCAAACATGAAAGCTGAAATAGCCACTTATGTTAGTAAGTGCTTGACTTGCGCGAAGGTTAAGATTGAATATCAGAAACCTTCAGGCCTACTCCAGCAACCAGAAATCCCTATGTGGAAATAGGACGGGATTTCTATGGATCTTATCACAAAGCTTCCTAGAACGCCAACGGGCCATAACATGATTTGGGTTATCGTGGATCGTTTAACCAAATCGGCACACTTTCTAGCATTAAAGGAAACGAACTCGCTGGAGAAACTAGCAAATCTCTACATCAAGGAGGTAGTCTCTAGGCATGGGGTGCCTACTTCTATTATATCTGATCACGATGCGCGATTCAGTTCTCATTTTTGGATTACTCTCCAACACACTTTAGGGACTCGCTTAGATATGAGCACAGCCTATCTCCCACAGACGGATGGACAGAGTGAACGTACAATCCAAACATTGGAAGATCTGCTACGAGCGTGCGTGGTGGATTTTGGCAATAGTTGGGATAAGCACTTGCTTTCGACTGAATTCTCGTATAACAACAGCTACCACACTTCGATACAGTGTGCGCCTTTTGAGGCACTTTATGGACGCAAGTGTAGGTCGCCCATCTGCTAGACTGAAGTTGGGGATAGCCAGCTAACAGGTCCCGAACTCGTGCACGAAACTTCTAAGAAGATAGTGCAAATCAGGAACCAGATGGCTGCTGCTCGAGATCGACAGAAAAGTTACGCTGATAAGCGTAGGAAACCTTTGGAGTTCCAGGTTGGGGACAAGGTTTTGTTGAAGGTGTCACCTTGGAAGGGGGTGATACGCTTTGGAAAACGGGGAATGTTGAACCCGCGATACATTGGACCATTCGAGATTGTTGAAAGGATTGGTCCGGTAACTTACAAGTTAAACTCGCTTATTAAACTCGGTGGGGTACATGATGTATCCCACGTATCGCATTGAATCTAAAGAAATGCCTGTTGGATACAACACTGATGGTGCCAATGGAGGAGATCCAGGTGGACGATCGACTACGATTCATGGAAGAACCAGTGGAGATTCTTGAGCGGGGCGTCAAGAAACTCAAGCAAAACACTATACCTATTATTAACGTACAATGGAATTCCCGTCTAGGACCGGAATGCACGTGGGAACGTATGGATCAAATGCGGCTTAAATACCCACATATATTTACTGGACCTGAAACTATGCATAAACCAAACACTAAACGTAAAGCAGCTCTCTCAAAGTAAATTTCAGGGCGAAATTCCTTTCAACTTGGGGATGATGTGACATCCGGGAACCAAGCACGCATTTTTCCAGCTGGCTTTATTGTTTACTTGCTGAATTTCGGGACGAAATTCTTTTCAACTTGGGGATGATGTGATACCCCGCATTTTCAGGTTAACACTTTTTACTGATCTCTAGTTAACTTGCATATTCATAGTGATCAAATACTTAACTAGGATTAGTTAAGTAGGCTTAACATATGTTAGATGCTATTAACATATGTTATAAGTAGGAAAAACCTAGTTTTGTCACACACACGAGTCCTGCATCCCGAAAGTTGGTGATTTATCTGGCAAACATAATAATAAGCACAATGGGATTGTGATGAACGTAGTGTTACATGTTTGTGTGGAGTACATGCTTATGTGAATTATCGCTTGACTGAAAACTTATATGTAAACCATGCAAGTTACGTGCACCTTGTGATTGATATGTTATGAAATAATAAAAACAATAGTTTTTATGCAATTTAGGGTGATTAATATCATCGGGCCTGGTATTGGACTAGAACATGACTAACGGGCCCGGTTAATGGACTAAAAGGGGCCCTAATACCCAATTGCTTGGGCAACAAGCCAAGCCCTCTTATAATTAGGAGACAAAAAAAAATAAAAACCCTAACCCCTCCCCTCTATGCGCCGTGAACAAACCCCCACCCCCATCCTCTTGATTTTCAACAAACATCAATCCTACTCATTCCTTCAAGCTAGTTGTGGTGCAATCTCTAGCCTTTGAGGACTCTTGCTTTGAAAGGTATAATCTTTACATGATTTATGATGATTAATAATGTTGGAAAGTTTAAAAAAAAATCATAGAGCATGCATGTATATAATCGCATAACATGTGCTAATGAGAGTTCTTGAATGTTCATTGTAATTTGATGATGATAATTGTTGCTAGTAATCATAATTAAGGTTTTTGTATGATAATATAGGTGTTTAATCAGAATAATATGAGTTATGCATGTATTAGAGATTTTTATGCATAATTAGGGTTTGTGAATAACTTGGGGCGCAAGTTTCAGTTTCTGGTAGATTCATTAGGGTGTTTTGTAAGGGCTGTATCTTGATGTTAAATTGGTTGTTCTGATCGATTCTTTGCATGAATGGATTGTACATTGTCTTAGCTTTTTATAATGGGCAAAATCATCTGATTTGGATGTCGTTTGATAAATTGGGTCAACTTTAAACGGGTATAACTCAAGTTTTACAAACAATTAAGTTATGAAATTTGGGCAGGAGGTCAATATTGGAAAAACTTGGCTTTTCCAAGTGGATTCACTACTAGAAAAATACCCCTATCTTGACACACATTTAATGACACGCGAGAATTCATGACACGCAAAAGCGCGTGTCATTAAAAAATCGTCGTCTTTTAAAAAAAATGGTCAAAAAATGACACTCTTTTTTGCGTGTCAAGAATCTAATGTCAAGATTTTAAAAAACATGACACTATAAGAATTGAGTGTCATGTTTATTGTCAAATTATATTATATATTTATCATGCTATGATAAGCAACATTTGATTGTGAGTGTAAAGCTCTGTTCCGCTACAGTACCACCAAGTGAAACTTTTTTGAAAAACGTCCAAAGCGTAAGGTACAACACATCTAAGCACACCGACTCTTTTTCTGCCCTCAATACCTTCTTCTTTTTCTCTCTTCTTGATTTTCTCTGTCAGTCACCACCACATCGACTATCTACGCCGTTACTGCGACTAGATCGAATCAGATTTCATGCATCAAAGCACCGTTATTGAGAGGATGAAATTCAGAGGAATGTTGGAGCTAGGGTTATAGTACTATTGAGGGTTAATCGCATGCCTAAAGTATCGGAACTTGATCTGAACAGGAAGGAAGGAAGGGAAGCTGAAGGACCACGGAGAGAAAGAGAAGCTCAGGGCCGTCGCCGCCGATAATCACCGAACTGCCACCGTCAACGGTGACGGATTTGAAATTCACTATCTGCAACCCCCGGTAAGGTTCATTTCAGTTAGATTTCCGGTCGCTTAGGTCGCCTTTTCCGTTGGCTGATAACTTAGCAGAGGTTTAAAAAGCGGCGTCTTGCTCAAACCCATTCCCGAATAGGTTAAATTCTTGGGTTTGTTTGAAATTCGCTTATTTTGTTTTATAAGTATCAAGTTAAAGATATTGAATTTTGGGGTTTTGTAGGGTTTTTAATCTTTGATTTCGTTATTTTTGTAGCCGTTCAACAGGTACGTCGAGATCGAAAGAATAGCTCTTCTCAACCACGACAAAGATTAAGGAAAGTTGGTTGTCATCGTTGACGTCATTGATCAAAACAGGGTACTTGCAATAACTTTTTTTTACAATGAGTTTGGTTTATTTAGTTGTATTTGATAGTGGGTTATGTTATGTTATTTGAATGTTGTTTTCCTACACTCAATTAGATAGCTTGGTTAAATTAAATTCTGATTATGTGTTCATTTAGCTGTAGCTGTAGTAATGGTTTGGTTTTAAAATATATTTTGGGTGATTTTAGTTAACTTAAGATATGAATATATGATTAGGTGTTGATTGTTTCTTTGTTTTAATAAGCGCGGCGCACACGGCGAAGAATCGCCGCTTCACCGGCTAAAAGATATGATTATGGCTGCTGCAACTTAACTGGCTAAAAAGGGGGAAAAGGAACATCCGGTGAAGAATCTTCTTTTCCATAGCTCCGACAACGGTATGAAGTGACGGTCCAAGGTTCCCGCGAGTGGTACCTTCTGGGTCCAACAAGGTAGCTTGATTTGCAGGTTTGTTATACATATTCTTTGCCTTTTTTTTTGCTTTAAGTTATGTTATTGACGTATAGTTTCTTGATTGCTTTTGGGGCACACTTCGTGGCTACATATGAAGCTTTATTGTCCTCTATAATCAAAATTGTTTTTTAGTCTGGTTCCTTTTTGTATATGTTAGCTTTTGATGGAATTCAGATTCGATGCATGATGGATTTAAGGTGGCTTAGAAAAGTAACAACATCATCAGATGACATTGTGCTTTCGTTTTCTTTTTATGAGCATTCATTTACTTCATATGTTACATGAAAATGTATTTCGGACATTTCAATTAAGTTGCAAAAGCTCAAAAAAGAAAGAAATGGTGTCAAGATTAGGTAGATTTTTTTTTATGTGGTATTTTCTTTATGTTCGTTAGCGATTTGCGAAGCGGGCTTTTTGTTTAGTCAAACCTATCATCAATGAAGAATGGAATTCGAATTTTGGTTCCAGTAGGATTGGTTAGCTTAAGAAACAAGTATAACAAACAAAATCCATGACATGAACACATGGTTAGATGCTATGTATATGAAGCCTTTGATGCATAGTTTGTTACTGACTTGCGTGTAACCAACAATCTTATCTTGGATGGAAATTGTAGGTAATTTGTATTAAGGTTAAAAGTTTATAGTAGCTGATTTCTATGATATACTCAAACACATATACTCAAACACATATCAGTCTGAGTCTGGTAAATCAAAGCTCAATTTTTTTGCACTAAGCTGATTTGGTAGACACGGTACTACAAATTAATAAAAGAATTCATTGTTTGTTTTTCCGTTTTCTATGAATATTGTTCGTAGCTTGAGCAGTCGACTTATGGAGACGGTCTTATAAAATGATGATTAAAACATTGTTGCAAAACATAGGGATGCATAAAAAACTAGCTCCATTGTAACATATTCTTGCTTTAATATGATAGTCAAGGTTGTTTTTTGCTTATGATTTTTTCATGATTTATTTTTTGCTTTATCATCTACTTTTACGGTTCAGGTAGTTGATAGGGGTGTTGGTGGTTGTTGGTGGCAAACAGTGACTATTCGTATGTGTATTATCTGCACTGTAGATAAGGCTGTGATGGCGGCGGGTCAACCGTAATGGTGATTTGGTTGCGCATGCTTTCAAATCGCAACTAGTCATTATGTCACCATGTTGTTTTACCCGGCTGATGTTCGTTAAGGTAAAGTATCTGTACCCGCTATTCCTCTTAGTATTTTCTTTGTATGTATAGAAGATGTCATTTATAATTTGGCATATTTTTGTAGGGTAGGGTGTTGGAATAATAATGACCGGGTCGACGGGGGTATGGGTCAAATAGTTAGAATGGGTCAGTAGAATTTTATTTTAAGTCACATGTTCATAATCTGCTGTACTAAAATGGACTAAAATGGACTGTGCAAAATTGTATTGGATAATTTAAAATGTAGAGTAACCTTATATCCCAACCTATAATATCTATATATGGTGTTAAAAGGCGCACATTATAACATTAGATTGAGCTAGAAGCATCGTAATACTTTTTTTTTTGGCAGCCTATAGATTCTGAATTTTTAGCTTTCATGTGGTACTTCAAACTGTGAATGTGATTCAGAGTCCTCGCCATCTAATCTTATTTTATTTGCCACATAACAAGTGCTACGAATTGGAAGTTAGATGTTAAAAGTTGCAGAAACAGTTTTAGAACACAACTATATGTATGTTTATACAAATTAAGTGATTTTGATGTTTATGTTAGTAATAATTCTCGTCTTGAAATTAAAACCATCACGAACATTAACCTTTATCTTATTAATTTAATTGTTGTCTCAGGTAGGGGGAGGAGTAGATGCTAACACGGATGCGGATATTAATGCCATTCGTGAAGAGTGGTCTAGTTATGCCGCAACCTTCATTTTCAAGTTATCCGTACGTTTAGTGTAGACTAATGTAATGTATTGACACAATATTTTTGTAACTAGTGGTAGGATTCGACAAATGCTAATTGTAATTTTTTTTGTGATATATATAATATATGCAATTTTATTTTGAAATTTATTGATTTTGTTATTATAAATATAAATATAAATCCAGATTTATTAGTTATTTTGCAGAATTTTTTTTAGGTAAAAAAAAACATGACACGCAAAATTAGTGTCATAAAGGTGTGTCGTAAATGCATGTCATGAAAGAGTGTCATTAAAGAGTGTGTCATAAATGCGTGTCAAAAAAGCGTGTCGTAAAGGAGTGTCATAAACGCGTGTCATTAAAAGATGACACGCGCCTGCATGTCATAAACCTTTCTTGACATGTTCTTCCTTGACACTTTTCTGTGTGTCATAAACACCCTTTTATGACGCGCAATGCGCGTCAAGAAAGGGGTATTTTTCTAGTAGTGATTCATCTCGTTTGGGTGAATACACAATGTTTGGGAATTTTTCTACTAAACTGACCTGTTATGGAAATTTTCTGGACGTAGCTGTGTTGTACGAATTTTAATAATTTTTGTGTTTAGTTTTAGGACAAAAAAAAAATATGGGTTATTAAATAAATCCCAAAGAATATTCAGTAAATATTTGGGAGTTTAATTCATTGATTAAGTATTTTAAATAAATTAGTTTTCGTGGCGCACAATCTGTCCTAAAAACGCAGATTGTGTATTTTGTGTTTATGTGACTATTTGGAGTCCTACATGATATGTATTTGACATGAACTTATATAAATACTTATAGGAGATGTGTATAAGGTATAAAACTGATAATAATCATTATGATCACCAACGGGATACGTAGGACTTACTTGTGCATGTAGAGTCACTAGGCGTCACTACACGATTGGAACTTTAGAAGTTTTGGACAATCAAGTTGCATGATGTGTTGGTATGCACGTATACTCACCTAGTGACACTTGTAATAGGGAGTCGGTAGCTCGTTACTGTTTGAGGGATTTGGATCATTCACGTGCAACCTAAGGTGAGTTTCACTACTCTTTTCTCAAAAGCATGCGTCTCGGGTTGAGACAACTTACTTAACATTTTCTAGTCCGGGTTGGGACTACTATTTTCTAGTCCGGTTTGGGACTACTATTTTCTAGTCCGGTTTGGGACTACTTACACATCCAGGGTTGGGATGCTATGGATCCTTGTGTGGGTCGGTTTTTGACTCCTTGTGTGAGTCGGCTTTTACTAGTTCGCAAATTGTGTTCTTGATGAACTAAACCAACTCTATCATCTGTAAGTCCTCACGTACCGAATGAGTTGGCGGGTTATGGCAAGCGGGTTATTAGTTGATAGCACTATTAGGTCTTACAAACCTCACACCGGCTCGGGGAGCGCGGGCGTGAACTATAACTTAACGAAACTTTATCATTGTGGATAGACAATGATGTCAGGCATGCGGCTCACATTTGTGGCTACACGTACATAGCAGTTCGGTATATTCGGTGTTAGTTATCATTTTGTGTTTTGCTTCCAATAACCTGCATTTATCTCAAAGGAACGATTTAACAATATTTTATAAAAGATAAAAGCATAAAAAGGTACAAAGGGGGATAATTACGTATGTAAAACATATTAAATTATCGGCATATCACCAGGTCAACAACCGTACACATTTCATTTATTATTGTCATTTTAGGTGCATATCTAGACATGTTACACACACAATACCCCCTAGTCTAGTGAAGCATTCGTTATTCAGGAAACTCAAACAAATATCACCCGTTTATGCATACAACACCCGGACAATCCTCAAACAAGCATTTAATGAGGTTACCATACTCTAACATAAGGTAATTCCTCACTTAGACATGTATACGAATCACAAACATTATCAATTGTCAACAGAGATAACATGTGTTCATGACTAATACATGTTAATATCGTCATCGAGTCTTTAAACACACTATGTATCCTTACAAACTCATGCAATGCTTGGTCATTCACAACAATACACACACATGTGAACACATGAACAACTCGTAACTTGGGAAAAATGTTCACTAGCCGAAATGCTTCATAAATATACGCATTGTGTATAAGTGCTCGGCCACACATACACACTTACATACCATAACTTCTCTTGCACAAAAATGAAGCCCTTTTTCTAGCTTGTACTTGGCCGAAGCCTTAGTCTCAAATAGGAATGTCCATGCCTTTCACATAACTACAAATAACAACTACATTCTAATCCATGATAAAGGATATTCTTCCTTTTTCACAAGGTCAATCTGGTTGAAAATTTAGAGTACAACTTGCTGAGTGTCTCTCAAATGTGTGATAAAGGATATTCTTCCTTTTTCACCAAAACTGTTTGCAAGATTATCTCCCAGAAGGCCAAAAGTTGATAGAGAAGATAATTGAAGATCATACTTTGCTGATAGCCAAAAGATGTGGCAATGTCTATGCAGTGGACATTGAGAAAGACAATGTACTGAACAATACTGCCTGCTTCTTCTCAAGAACATCAACTTCTAAAACTGATCTCTGGCACAGGAGACTTGGCCATGTGAACTTTTAAACCATAAATAAAGTCACAAAAATGGGCTTAGTCAGAGGTCTACCCTTGAAAGTATACCAGTGTCAAGAACACTGTGTATCATGTCTAAAGGGAAAACAACATAAGTCCTCCTATAAGTCTATTTAAGAACAAAAAACAACTGCATGTCGTCAATTAATCCATATGGACTTATTTGGGTCAGTCAAAATAATGAGCCTTGGTAAGAAGAAGTACTGCTTAGTCATCATTGATGACTACTCAAGATTCACATGGATCTTCTAATTTCCAAGGATGAGGCAGCTAAATTATCAAGTTCTTCATTCTACAAGTAGAGAAACAATATTCTCTCTTTGTCAAAGCCATTAGAAGTGACAATGGGACATAATTCAGGAACAAAACTCTGGATGAATTCTGTTTGTCTAAAGGGATTGTTAGATAATTCAGCATTCCCAAAACTCCTGAACAAAATGGTGTAGTAGAAAGGAAGAACAAAACACTAATTGAAGCAGCAAGAATTATGTTAGCTGATTCAGGCCTAGCATTGTATTTTTAGACCGAAGCAGTCAACACAGCCTGCTATGTTCAAAATAGGGTCCTTGTCAACAAAAGACATTCCAAAACTGCCTATGAAGTTCTTCATGGCATCAAGCCCCTTATCTCATTTTTCAAGGCTTTTGGATGTCAATATTTCATTCTAAACATCAAAGACTCTATTTCAAAGTTTGCTGCAATAGTTGATTCAGGTTATTTTCTTGGTTATTCTTCCACTAGAAAAGCCTCCAAGGTTTTTAATTTAAGAACCAAGATAGTAGAAGAAACACTGAATGTTAAGTTTAATGAGTCAAAACTTCTCTGTGGGCTAAAAGAAACAATCCCATCTGAACATGTTTTTCCCCAATAAACACATCAAATATGTCACACCCTCAAATTTTCACTGCAGGGTTTATACCGCGAGGCGCATGACATATCAGGATCCCATAGCCATAAGTCATATGAACGAACTCTAAATGCCCAAACCATTTAGTTCGTTTTCAAAAACCAAGTTTAGTTAAGCTGCGGAAGCGTGAACCAAATTTAAACCTTTTAAAAACCATGCGCAAAACAACGCGCCCAACTTAAAACTACATGAAAGAACATGTAAAAGCATAATATGTAATTTAGGTGTATGCCCAAGACCCCAAATGCAGTGAAGTGAGCATTGCTTTCTAATCCTGGCACCGAAAGCTAACTTCGTGCAAAAGCATGTAAATCGTGGCTCAACAAACAATGTTGGTGAGTTCACTAAGTAAAGTAGATGAGTGTGTAACTGCGCTGGTTTCCAAAACCACGTAAACAAGTAATTGAGTTGGATCCAAGAACCGTGTACACACTAGTTCGTCGCATGTCAAGGGTAGCTAGCCCATTCATGATAACTAACACCGAATATACAGAACTGCTATGTACGTGTAGCCACAAATGTGAGCCGCATGGCTGACATCATTGTCTATCCACAATGATAATGTTCGTTAAGTTATAGTTCACGCCCGCGCTCCCCGAGCCGGTGTAAGGTTTGTAAGACCTAATATCGCTATCAACTAATAACCCACTTGCCATAACCCGGCAACTCATTCGGTACGTGAGGACTTACAGATGATAGAGTTGGTTTAGTTCATCAAGGACACAGTTTGCGAACTAGTAAAACCCGACTCACACAAGGAGTCAAAAACCAACTCACACAAGGATCCATAGCATCCCAACCCGGGATGTGTAAGTAGTCCCAAACCGGACTAGAAAATAGTAGTCCCAAACCGGACTAGAAAATGTTAAGTAAGTTGTCTCAACCCGAGACGCATGCTTTTGAGAAAAGAGTAGTGAAACTCACCTTAGAATGCAAGCAAATAAATCCAACTCCAAAGTAGGGTGTGCTACCGACTCCCTAGTACATGTGTCACTAAGTGAGTATATGTGTAATACCATTACACCATATAATCCGTTTGTCCAAGACGTTTAAATGTTCAAAAGCGTGTAAGTGACACCTAGTGATTCTACATGCATAAGTAAATCCTACGGACCCGTTGGTGAATACTTTGGTTACCATTAGTTTTACACTTCATATGCATCTCATATAAGTGCCCATTCAAATATATATCAAACACATACCACATAGGACTCCAATTAGTCACACAGACACAAAATACACAATCTGCGTTTTTAGGACAGATTGTGCGTCACTAAAACTAATTTATTTAAAATACTAAATCAGTGAGTTAAACTCCCAAATTTTTACTGAATATTATATGGGACTCATTTGATAACCCATATTTTTGTTTTGTCTCAAAACCAAAGACAAAAATCATGAAAAATCGTACATCACAGATATGTCCAGAAAGTTTCTACAGCAGGTCAGGTTAGTAGAAAAATTCCAAAAACTCGTGTATTCATCCAAACGGGATGAATCCACTTGGAAAAGACAATTTATTCCAATGTTAACCTACTGTCCAAATTTCATAACTTAATTCTTGTAAAACTCGAGTTATGATTGTTTAAAGTTGACTCAGTTTGTTAATCCGAAAATCTGACATGATCTTTAATCAAAGAAAATTCCAAAAACATATCAAACGACATCCAAATCAGATGATTTTGCCCATTCTAAAAAGCTAAGACCATGTACAATCTATTCATACAAAGAATCGATCAAAACAATTATTTTAAAGCCACGAAACAGACCCTACAAGTCGACATTCAGATTCTGTCCAGATTCTAATCATGCAATATTATCATTATATCAAACCCTAGTTGCATATTATCAATCAATAACACCTAATAATCATCATACAACATTAATAAGAACCATATCTGATCAAAACCCTAATTTATACATCACAAACATCATCATTCACAAACCCTAGAAGTCTAAAACATCAAGAACATGCATAATCATGCAACCTATCAATTTCTAATCGCATAGGATTATGTTTAACCCATTCAAACTTTATAAACTTCAAGTTTTAATCTTTATTACAAGGTTTCAGACTTGGACAAACTTAGTTATAAGGTTTTATAACATATTTAAGATGATTAAAATACAAAAGATGGAAGATTATACCGCAAGCCTTTCAAAACAATCAACCGAATGCTCTCCAAGCTTCCCGATCGATGTTCTTGAGCCTTAGCAGGTGTTTAGGGGTTGATATTTCGTAAATAGAGCAGTGGGGGCGATCAAGGTTTGAGTTTAGGAGAAACAAGAGGCTTAAGGTTGCTTAAATAGTAGTTTAAGGCGGTTTGGTGAAGTCTGGTGCCCGCGCGCGGCCGCTCGAAGGCTGTGAGCGGCCGCTCACAGCTCTTCGGCCCGCGTCGGGTTACCTGCTTCGTTGTACAACATGTTTTCATCGATGTTATTGCTATTTTGGACCATAATACGTTTAACCCCATGTGTTAATATCCCAACCATCCTACCGGTCCACCTGTTACGATGTTTATTAACATATTCGGTTTAAGTTCACGTAATTACATACAGTTTGCACATAGTTTCACACAGTATCATAAAAGCACGTAATTGCAATCAATCTCAATCAATTAATTCACAATTATTTAACTTCATTGTTCACCAACGTCCGAGGTTCACTAATCATGTATACAGTATGGTAATTCCCCGAATTACCACGTCATGCAGTTATTAACCTATAACTGTGCAACGTGTGTCCTATCTGGCTAACCCTAGTTAAGTAGGATGCAAGGAAAGTAACTAGAGTTTAGTTAAAGTGAGAACCTGAAATTGCGGGGTATCACATCATCCCCAAGTTGAAAAGAATTTCGTCCTGAAATTCAGCAAGTAAACAATAAAGCCAGCTAGAAAAATGTGTGCTTGGTTCCGGGATGTCACATCATCCCCATGTTGAAAGGAATTTCGCCCCGAAATTCACTTTGAAAGAGCTGCTTTATGTTTAGCGTTCGATCTATGTTCAGGTTCAGGTTCAGAAAAGAGGTGTGGGTATTTAAACCGCATTTGATCCCTGCGTTCCCACGTGTATTCCGGTCCTAGACGGGAATTCCATCGCACCTTAACAGTCGGTATGATGCTCTGTCTGAGTTTCTTGACGCCATGCTCAAGAATCTCCACCGGTTCTTCCACGAACCGTAGCTGATCGTCCACCTGGATATCCTCCAGTGGCACCACCAGTGTTGTATCCGATAAACATTTCTTTATGTTCGATACGTGGTGTACATCGTGTACCCCATTAAGTTCATTATGCAGGCTCAACCTGTAAGTTACTTGACCAATCCTTTCGACAATCTCGAATGGTCCAACGTATCGCGGGTTGACTTTCCCCGTTTTCCAAAGCGTATCACCCCCTTCCAAGGTGACACCTTCAATAGAACCTTGTCCCCAACTTGGAACTTCAAAGGTTTCCTACGCTTATCAGCGTAGCTTTTCTGTCGATCTCGAGTAGCAACCATCCGGTTTCTGATTTGTACTATCTTCTCAGAAGTTTCGTGCACGAGTTCGGGACCTGTTAGCTGGCTATCCCCAACCTTAGTCCAGCAGATGGGAGACCTACACTTACGTCAATAAAGTGCCTCAAAAGGCGCACACTGTATATCGAAGTGTGGTAGCTGTTGTTATACGAGAATTCAATCAAAGGCAAGTGCTTATACCAACTGTTGCCAAAATTAACCACGCATGCTCGTAGCAGATCTTCCAATGTTTGGATGGTACGTTCACTCTGTCAATCCGTCTGTGGGTGATAGGCTGTGCTCATATCTAAGCGAGTTCCCAAAGCGTTTTGGAGAGTAGTCCAAAAATGAGAAGTGAATCGTGCATCGCAATTAGATATAATAGAAGTAGGCACCCCATGCCTAGATACTACCTCCTTGATGTAGAGATTAACAAGTTTCTCCAGCGAGTCCATTTCCTTTATTGCCAGAAAGTGTCCCGATTTGGTTAAACGATCCACGATATCCCAAATCATGTTATGGCCAGTTGCCGTTCTAGGAAGCTTTGTGATGAAATCCAGAGAGATTCCGTCCCATTTCCACATAGGGAGTTCTGGTTGCTGGAGTAGGCCTGAAGGTTTCTAATATTCAATCTTAACCTTCGCACAAGTCAAGCACTTACTAACATAAGTGGTTATCTCAGCTTTCATGTTTGGCCACCAGTAAAGGGTTTTGAGATCTTTGTACATTTTGTCCGAACCAGGATGAACCGAATGTCGAGAGGTGTGGGCTTCATCGAGCACCAGTTGTCTGAGATCCCCAAAACGTGGTATCCAGACTCGATTCATGAAACATTGAAGACCACCTGTCTTTAGTTCCAAGTGCTTATCAACACCATGTAAAGTTTCAAGCCCGATGTTTCCTTCTTTCAATGCCTCGCCCTGGGCTTCATGTATCTTATCAAGAAGATTAGAATGTGCGGTAAGTTGTAAAGCTCGCACTCTTTTGGGTTTCGTTTCCTTATGACTGAGGGCATCAGCTACTACGTTAGCTTTCCCTGGATGATACTTGATGGCACAGTCATAATCATTCAGAAGCTTGACCCATCGACGCTGTCGCATGTTCAGCTCCTTTGGATCGATTATGAGTTGGAGGCTCTTGTGGTCATTGAATATCGTACACTTCGTCCCATAGAGATAATGCCTCCAGATCTTTAGAGCAAAAACCATTGCTCCCAGTTCCAAGTCATGGGTGGTGTAATTCTTCTCATGAACCTTTAATTGACGTGAGGCATACGCGATCACCTTATCACGCTGCATCAGCACACACCCTAACCCTTGGATAGGCGCATCACAGTACACCACGAAGTCCTCTGTACCCTCAGGTTGTGATAGTATAGGTGCACTGCAAGGTTTCGACTTTAATAATTGAAAAGCATATTCTTGGGCATCTCACCACTTGTAAGTAATACCCTCCTGTGTCAAAGCAGTGAGGGGTTGAGTGATATTAGAGAATCCCTCAATGAACCTGCGATAATATCCTGCGAGGCCAAGAAACTGGTGCACCTCTGTAGAAGTCTTAGGAGCCTCCCACTTTTTGATAGCTAAAATCTTGGCGGGATCGACATGTATTCCTGCCTTGTTAACCACAAGTCCAAGAAATTGGACTTCTTGAATCCAGAAGTCACATTTAGAGAATTTCGCATTCAGCTGCTCATTTCTCAAGAGTTCCAAGATCAGTTGCAGGTGTTGCTCGTGCTTTTCCCTGCTCTTGGAATAAATCAGTATGTCATCTATGAAACACTATGACGAATTTGTCCAAATAGGGCTTGCACACGCGGTTCATTAGATCCATGAACACAGCCGGTGCATTGGTTAGCCCAAATGGCATCACCAAAAACTCATAATGTCCATAATGAGTTCGAAAGGTTGCCTTCGCCACATCCTTCTCTCGGACTCTCAGCTGATGGTATCCTGTCCTCAAGTCAATCTTAGAATAGAAGCTCGACCCTTGCAGCTGGCCGAACAAGTCATCAATACGAGGCAAAAGGGTAGCGGTTCTCAACCGTCACTTTGTTCAACTCCCGATAATTAACACGCATGCAGAGACTCCCATCTTTCTTCTAAAATGAACAGAACTGGATCTCCCCATGGCGAAGAACTAGGTCTGATAAAACCCCTATCCAATAGCTCTTGGAGTTGGGTAGACAGTTCTTGAAGTTCGCCTGGTGCTAGGTGATATGGTGCGCGTGCAACTGGAGCTGCTCCAGGTACAAGATTAATTTGGAACTCCACTTGACGAACAGACGGAAGTCCAGGTAGTTCCTCTGGGAAAACATCTAGGAAATCTCGGACTACTGGAATGTCCTCAATCTTAGTTTCAATTTCAGTTCAGCTCGAGTGTCAGATATATTAGCCAAAATTGTTGGACAGCCCTTACGAATACATTTCTGGGCTTTCAAAAAAAAAAAAGAGAGATGATGCCCACTTTGGCACCACCAGGATCACCCTGTATAGATAAAAGTTCTCCACTTGGGAGGGGAATACCAACAATCCTCTCTTGACAGAGAATTTTAGCGTGTTGTTTGGACAAACCAGTCCATGCCAACCACGAGGTCAAAGCTATCTAGGGTGATAGGTAGGAGATTGATGGTAAATAATTGCCCTCCAACTCGAGCTTACAGTCACGATGTATATGGTTTACCTCGACAGGCATCCATCAGCACATTCAATTGAGTACAGGGTATCAAGAAGAGTAGGTACCATCCTTAACTGTTTGTTAAGTTTCGATGACACAAAACTATAGTCCGCACCAGTATCATATAAGATTGAAGCAAGAGTGTCGTATCCGTCACGGCATTGTTGTCAGCCCTAGCTTCCCCAGAGCCAATCACAAATGCTCCCCATTGTTGTTGTTACCGTTGTAGTAGTTGTTGTTGAAGGACTTTATACCTCACACTATCCCACGTTCTCTTGCTATCACCAAAAGTAGAAGATGAAGCATCATGCTTCGAAAAAATACCATGCTCAACAGCCTCATCAGTGAGTTTGCGAGCCAGTTGAAAGATTTGTTAGATTATGGGTAGGTCAGCTGCAGTGGCCAAGCCACGAATCTGAGGGACCCACCCTTTTGGTATGAAATTCGATCCGCTGGTAAAGTTGGTTAATTAGATTCGAGCACGAAGTATCTAACTCCTGTAGCTTGGTAGTGTAGACGTCGATTTCAGACCCATCCGTCTTTTATAACAAATTTCTAGGTTTCATCACAAGGTGTTACGTTCTCCATCCAAGTATCTGTAACTCATCGAGTGTGCATATAGCATACATTACCACCATTCTGCCTGGGGCAAATGCACATGGCAAAGGCTTATACTATCGAAGCAATCAGACGGTCTCCTTCAGTTCCGTTGGAGTTATCGAGGTTTACAACCAATAAAAGGCTTGAAATACGATGGCAGGTTGTTGTTATGGCATGTACGTTCAAGGTATAGGAAAGTGCAAACATGGAAGTCAGGGGAAAGGAATGATTTAGCAAAATAGATCTTTACTAGCTTGGAAAGATGCGAGGGTCTCAACCACCCTATCGTTGATCATAAGAACTCAGTCTTATCTAAGTTAGCAAAGGGAAAAGAAAGAAAAGATAGGTAAGAAAAGGTGAGAGCCAATCGTCGCCATGCTCTGTCTAGATAGTAGAGCCTCCATCCTCACTTTCCATGTGCTCGTCCTGCTCAGGTTCCCTGTCCATCCCTTATCCTTCCTCTTTCGCGATGTTAGTGTTATATGGTTCTCATCACGTACAGTCTCCTTCTCCGGTCCTGTGTAAGTCAGCTCAATGGTTAACAACACCATTCGTTTCTCCAATCGTGACTGTCAGTCACTGGTAGGTTTCGTCTTCCTTTGAGATGTTGCACTGCATCGCAGGCCTTACGTAACTCCCCAAAAGTGTGTGTAATAAGCCCCGATCTAATGTGTTCCCATGAATCTACCATATACTTATGGGTAACAGGGATATGCAGTCATACGTCCGCTCACTCATACTGGGCGTAAGGTACTAAAGTAAGAAATAAGTTCTATATGTGTAACCCAGTCCCGTCTGAGTTTCGAATGGAAGTAAGAAAGATCAAGCAACAAGGAACAGAAACTAATTGTCTCCTTGCTCAGTGAAAAAGGATAAGTCTCAGTATTTGAATTGCTTCACAGTTGGTTCGATTTAATGGTACCACGTCATGCGCATCGTGCAGCTTCCTGTGTACGTGCGCCACAATGCTCGCAAGGGCTCCCTCCCTTGTACTATTGTTGTTTCCTCATCCATGAGGTTTGTTAGGATACTACTCCCAGTAATGCACCACCTGGTGTAACCCTGGGTTCCCACCATTGACCTGTTCAGAATTAGGTCTAGAACTAGAAGATAACATATCTCCCGAAGTCATATGTTGTAGATATATGTTGCTAAAAGCTAGTTGTGCACTTAGGTTGTGAGTGTACTTATGCTATGATGATTATAGACTAGACTCAACATGCAGTCCTAGTTCACTATAACAAATGGCTCTGATACCAATCTGTCACACCCTCAAATTTCCACTGCGGGGTTTATACCGCGAGGCGCATGACATACCAGGATCCCATAGCCATAAGTCATATGAACGAACTCTAAATGCCCAAACCATTTAGTTCGTTTTCAAAACCAAGGTTAGTTAAGCTGCGGAAGCGTAAACCAAATTTAAACCTTTTAAAACCATGCGCAAAACAACGCGCCCAAATTAAAACCATATGAAAGAAAATGTAAAAGCATAATATGTAATTTAGGTGTATGCCCAAGACCCCAAATGCAGTGAAGTGAGCAGTGCTTTCTAATCCGCACCGGAACCGTGTAAACACTAGTTCGTCGCATGTCAAGGGTAGCTAGCCATTCATGATAACTAACACTGAATATACAGAACTGCTATGTACGTGTAGCCACAAATGTGAGCCGCATGCCTGACAGCATTGTCTATCCACAATGATAAAGTTCGTTAAGTTATAGTTCACGCCCGCGCTCCCCGAGCCGGTGTGAGGTTTGTATGACCTAATAGCGCTATCAACTAATAACCTGCTTGCCATGACCGACAACTCATTCGGTACGTGAGGACTTACAAATGATAGAGTTGGTTTAGTTCATCAAGGACACAGTTTGCGAACTAGTAAACCCCGACTCACACAAGGAGTCAAAAACGACCCACACAAGGATCCATAGCATCCCAACCTGGGATGTGTAAGTAGTTCCCAAACCGGACTAGAAATAGTAGTCCCAAACCGGACTAGAAAATGTTAAGTAAGTTGTCTCAATCCCGAGGACGCATGCTTTTGAGAAAAGAATAGTGAAAATCAACTTAGAATGCAAGCAAATAAATCCAACTCCAAAGTGGGTGTGCTACCGACTCCCTAGTACATGTGTCACTAAGTGTAACATTACGCATTTAAACTTGTACGTTACACGACTATTATTAATAAAAACGTCAAGTTTTATCTTTTACGTTCGCATTAATTATTTTTGTCGCATCATTGGAACCATAATACTATATATATATTATATATTATATATGTGGTTGTGTGTATAATATATCAAAAAAAATAAACTGCTTGGGCCGGGAATCGAACCCGCGCCTAAGCCGGCCCAACTAAACACAACACTTAACCAACTGGGCTAGCCATCATCCTTGAATAAACCCGGACACAATTAATCTTATACTTGATTTTTTTAAACCTCACAGTTGACTATGGAAAGTCAACTGTGGACGCGTATGTATGATCAATCACAATTAACTTGTGATTGATCCATATATGGCAACGATACCTGTATTTCGGCCTTGTATGACCTGTATACACGTCAATTAACAATCAATCGTTGCCCAATTTGGATCCTATACGCGTATGGACTTTAATAATTAGTCAAACTTTCAATTAACCCAACCATCGATCCACACTATAAATTGACCTTCTGCAATCCTTCACAACTCGCTCACACATCTCTCTTAACCTCCAATTGCTCTTAATCATCCTCTGAATCACCCACGCGAACACAGTTTGACATTTTGAGTTGACTGTTCAATCGAGTATCAAACAACACTGTAAGTCCAATTTGTTTTGTGGGTTTTGTTAATCGGCGTCCATACAACAAAAACCCTAACAATAATCGGGTTCAAAATGTGTGGATTGCCTGATTGGAAAAGCTAGGGTTCGTGCATTGTGATTTGGGGATAAACTCAGTTTGGTATCGCGTATATAATTATTTTTAAAAGGAGTTCATCACAACCACTGGCCTAGGCCAAGTGGTTGTGACTATGGTCTATAACCAAAGGCTCCCGGGTTCGAGTCCCGGCTGCGGCCACCTTTTCTTTTCTTTTTCTTTTTTTAAACAACAAACTAAATAATATATATATTAAACATTTTAATCTTATAAATTCGTTTTTAAATATTAAAACTATTTTATAAATTCTAAAAAAATTATATTTATTAAATCTGAGATAAAAGTTTTATTTACAATTTTTATTTTTCTGAAATTCATTTATTTAATATTTATAATAATTAAATCAATTTTATACTATTATATTTATAAAAATCCATTAAAATATCAAAACAATTTTATTAAATTCTACAAAAATTATCCTGAGTTTGTATAAAGTTAAACTTTACTGTAATGATTTTTAATTATGAAAAATCATTTATTTTATATTTTTAATCAATTTTTGTTAGATTTAATCATAATTAAATCATAATAAATTCAGTTTTTATTATTTTTGCACCAAATTTTATACAATTTATTTTTAAATATTTAGAACAGAAATAGGATTTTTAAAATAATAATACTTTAATTTTAGTATTTTTAGATATTAAAGTTAATTGTTGGCAATTTGTAATAAATAGATTTAAAAATCTATTTTAAAAGAAATAATTTTATAAAAATTATTTTTATACTTCAAACACATTATTGTGAGCATTCTAAATTCAAATTTATAAAAAGACTTTCTTTTATCAAATTCCCTTTATTTAATTAACATTTTATGTTAAATTCAACAATTGGATATCCCAAATCGAAACCCTAGGATACACTTATAAACTAATTAGACTTAGACTTATTTATTACTTTATTATAGGGTGATATTTGGCATTATTTGGGCAACACTATTATTTCATCTTTTCAAGAAGTATAACATTTACTAAGGTGAGTTTTACATAGCCCCTTTTCTATTTATCACTATTTTGGGGTGAAACATGTTATAACATCATTTATGCAATTCAATCATCAAAGTGTCTATGTGTTTTCTATGTTGCATTATGTCTTGAGCATGATTAGAGTAAGCACCATTCTAGCATAATCATTAACTCCGTACAAGCCGACGGTATACATTGATAGATCTATTGGACTGACAATCCCACCCGGATACGTGCCTCCTACAAAGGTAGCGTGGGTGTTTGTTATCGCATAACATATTCAAGTGAACCATGAGCGTATGGTATTGTATCATATTATAACAGTCATCAGGGTTGGTTATGCACTCGATTTATTTCTAGTATGTTCTCACATATGGACTAGATTGACATGACACATGAATTGCACAACATTTTTTTATTCTATTATCAAAAACCTATGTAATTCTCACCAACTTTTGTTGACCCAAAATATTTTCAAAATTAACATGTTTCAGGTAACAATGAAGCTGAGGCTTGAGTATGCTTGAGGATTTAACATGAAGTTTTTGTTTGAAGCTATTAGAAGTTGTTGCTTTATTTTGATTTCATGTATTTGAATTTTTAGACAATCACTTTATGTTGGATATTTATGTTATGAATAAATTATTTAAAATTTAAATTATACCATGTGCTACTGAAACAATCATCAATACGTGGCACCCCGATGTTTTCCACCATCGGTTGGGGTGTTACAGATTGGTATCAGAGCCTTGGTTATAGGGAATTAGGTTATTAGAATAATCTAGACTATAACCTTAGGGACTTAAACAGTACTTGCTCCTCCTACTTGTAACCCTAATTGCTTCCCTAATCCTATCCTTATCCTATACCTTATATAACCCTAACCTACATGTGACTACTCTTATTCGTCTGCTGCAATCCTGATCCACCATTAGATTAATAGGACAAAATCCTCAGGTTTAACCTGAACCCCCTTGAGATCTCGTCGAAGTTCTAGATTTTAATAACGAACACGTGCAATCTGGAAGGGTGAACGCCTGTATTCTGAGTCTTCTGTCTAGGCTGGCATTGCGCATATATCCCAATCAGACGAGGGACCCGGATGCCTACTGGGAATTCTCGGGATGAGTGTTCACTTATAGGCTAAAGCATGTCTTCATATGTTATTAGAATTTAGAATCTTTGATAAGTCAACGTTTTCGTTTATTCGTTTTAATTAATGAATAAATGATTACATTCCATATATAAACTCTCATTCATTTCATTGTGTCTATTACAGATCATGCCTCCTCGTCGCAGCACTCGCAACAGCAATGGTGAGAACCACGAAGAAGGTGGTGATAACCATAACCATGACCAAGTTCCTAACCACAACAACAATGGTGTCGATGCTCAACTGGCTGCGATCATTTCTCAACAAATGGCGCAACAAATCGCAACTCTGGTTCCCAATTTACTCGCTCAGGTCATCCAAATGAACGGCAACGGGAATGGTCACGGCAACGGGAATGGGAACGGGAACGGTAATGGCAATGGAAATGGACCCCCAGCCTGCACCCTTAAGCATTTCAACTCTTGTAACCCTCCAAAGTTTAGTGGTGAAGAAGGAGCTACAGGACTCCTCCAATGGTTTGAGGGTATTGAGAATACCTTCATCAACAGTGAGTGCCCCAACAACTTCAAGGTTCGTTACGCCATGAGTGTTCTCCATAAACGAGCACTCACTTGGTGGAATGAAGAAAAGCGTACTCGTGGGGCCGAAGTTGCTCTTGCTATGACATGGGACCAAGTCAAGGAGGTCATGAAGGAAGAGTTTTGTCCTCGCAATGAAGTTAAGAAGCTTGAGGATGAGTTCCACACCTTAGCTCAAGATAGTGGGGAAAACCTTGCCTACAACACCCGCTTTCATGAGCTTAGCTTATTGTTGCCTCACAAAGTTACTCCTCTGCCGGTAGCCATCGAGAAGTACATCGGTGGTCTGCCCATGCAAATCCAGGACACCGTTTGGGGTAGGAATCCTGCAACTTTGGAAGAAGCCAAACGTTTAGCGGCCACTCTTACTGATAATCACGTGAAGAACGGTACTCTCTTCCGCAAAGGCACTAAGAAGACGGTTGCCAAAGACACTCCACAGCCTGCAATTGAAGTCAAGCCTGAGACCTCAAGCAACAAAAAGCGCAAAGCTAGAAACTATATGGTTGCTGCTACTCCACCTGCTGCCCAGAACCCAGCCAAGAAACCATACACCGGACCTCACCCTTTGTGCAACACTTGCAAGTACCATCATCCAGCACAGGTTGCCATGTCGTTTTTGTACTAAGTGTCAAAGATATGGTCACCTGGTGAACGTCTGTAGAGCCCCTCCTACTACCCAAGACAACAATAACCCAGCTCCCAACCAACAAAACAACAGGCCTGCTCGTGGTCAATGCTACGAGTGTGGCAGCCCTAATCACTACATCAACAACTGCCCTAATCGTAACCAAAACCAAAACCGAAACCAAAACCAAAACCAGAACCGCAACCAGAACCAAGGTGCTCGAGGTCGCGCCTACAATCTCAACGCTAACCAGGCTCGTGACAACAACGAGGTGGTGAATGGTACGTTTCTCATTAATAACCACTATGCATCCATATTATTTGATTCAGGAGCTGATAAGTCATTTGTGTCACTGAAGTTTGAACCTTTACTTAACTTACCCCACACTAATCTAGAAGAGCCTTTAGTGGTAGAGGTAGCTAACGGGAAGTCTATTTCGATCGACTCTATTATTCGTAACTGCTTGTTGAACCTCGACAATCATATCTTCCCTATCGATCTCATCCCCATGCATCTTGGAAGTTTTGATGTTATAGTAGGCATGGACTGGTTGTCAACTCATCATGCCGAAATTCTGTGCTTCGAGAAAGTCATACGCATTCCTCTCGAATCTGGTGAGATTTTGAAGATCTATGGTGAGAAACCCTGTGGCGAGCTTAAGCTTATGTCTTGTACTACTGCCCAAAAGTACTTACGAAAGGGGTATACAGCCTTCTTAGCTAACGTGATAGAGAAGAAGGACAAAGGCAAAAGTATCCAAGATATTCCTATCATTCGAGACTATCCTGAAGTCTTTCCAGAGGATTTACCTGGTTTGCCTCCTGCTCGACAAGTGGAATTTCGAATTGATCTTGTTCCTGGTGCTAATCCTGTCGCTAAAGCTCCTTATCGTCTTGCACCCTCTGAGATGCAAGAACTTGCCAGTCAATTACAGGAACTTTCTGATAAAGGGTTCATTCGCCCTAGTTCTTCTCCATGGGGAGCCCCTGTCTTGTTCGTTAAAAAGAAGGATGGTTCTCTTAGGATGTGTATTGACTACCGTGAACTCAACAAACTCACCATCAAGAATCGTTATCCACTTCCTAGGATTGACGATCTCTTCGATCAACTTCAAGGAGCAACCCACTTCTCGAAGATTGATCTCCGTTCTGGTTATCATCAGCTTAGAGTCCACGATGAAGATATTCCCAAGACAGCTTTTCGCACACGCTATGGTCACTATGAATTCATGGTTATGCCTTTTGGGTTAACCAATGCTCCCGCAGTATTTATGGATTTGATGAATCGGGTTTGTAGACCCTATCTCGACAAATTCGTGATCGTTTTCATCGATGATATTTTGATTTACTCTAAATCAAAATCCGATCACGAGCAACATCTTCACTCTATCTTGAATCTCCTAAAGAAAGAACAACTGTATGCCAAGTTCTCAAAATGTGAATTTTGGCTTAAGGAAGTTCAATTTTTGGGACATGTCATTGATATGAACGGAATTCATGTTGATCCTGCAAAGATCGAAGCTGTGAAAAATTGGAGTGTTCCTCAAACTCCAACAGAAGTCCGTTCTTTCCTTGGTTTGGCTGGTTATTATCGTCGATTCATCGCCAATTTCTCCAAGATCGCTGTTCCTCTCACTACCTTAACTCACAAGGGTAAGCATTATGAGTGGGGACCTAAGCAAGAGGAAGCATTCGAAACTCTTAAGCTGAAACTCTGTGAAGCTCCTATCTTGTCTCTACCTGATGGTAATGATGATTTCGTGGTCTACTGTGATGCATCGAACCAGGGTCTTGGTTGTGTCCTCATGCAACGAGGAAAGGTTATTGCTTATGCGTCTCAACAACTCAAGACTCACGAAAAGAATTATACCACCCATGATCTTGAATTGGGCGCTGTTGTCTTTGCACTCAAGATTTGGAGACATTATCTTTATGGGACCAAATGTGTGGTGTTCACGGACCACAAAAGTCTCCAACATGTCTTCGATCAAAAGAATCTTAACATGAGGCAACGACGTTGGGTTGAGTTACTTAACAACTATGATTGCGAAATTCGCTACCATCCTGGCAAGGCGAATGTTGTTGCTGACGCACTTAGTCGTAAAGAGCGTATCAAACTCCAATGTGCGAGATTTCGTACTGATCTTCAAGATCGCGTTCTCCAGGCTCAACACACATCAGTCACCCAAGGTAACATGTACGATGAAATGTCTTGTGGTGCTGAAACTCAACTTGAAACCAAACCCGATGGTCTCCTTTATTTCCTTAATTGACTGTGGATTCCCGACCGTGATGATCTTCGTACTTTTCTCATGAACGAGGCTCATAAGTCTCGTTATTCTATTCATCCTGGAGCTGACAAGATGTACCAAGATCTTCGTTATTCTTATTGGTGGCCTGGTATGAAGAAAGACATTGCTCTTTTCGTTGCAAAATGCCTCACTTGTTCCAAGGTCAAGGCTGAACATCAACGACCATCTGGTATGCTTGAACAACCAGAGATTCCTGTCTGGAAATGGGAGAGCATAGCTATGGATTTCATCACCAAACTCCCTCGTACACCCAAAGGTTTCGACAGTATTTGGGTAATCGTCGATCGTTTGACCAAGTCAGCTCACTTCCTACCTATTCGTGAGAAGTATTCTGTGGAAAGGTTGGCAAGGATGTACGTAAGTGAAATCGTATGTCGTCACGGTATACCTTTGGACATTATTTTTGATCGCGATGGTCGTTTCACCTCTCACTTTTGGGAGTCTCTACAAGATGCTTTGGGTACCAAGTTGAACCTGAGTACTGCTTATCACCCTCAAACTGATGGTCAGACTGAACGAACCATCCTGACACTTGAGGATATGCTCAGGGCATGTGTCATCGATTTTGGTGGCGCATGGGATTCTCATCTTCCTTTGGTTGAGTTTTCATACAACAACAGTTATCACGCCAGCATTAACATGGCTCCTTTCGAGGCACTCTATGGTCGGAAATGTCGTTCACCTGTCTGTTGGACTGAGGTTGGTGAAGCCCGTATCACTGGACCGAACTAATCCAGGAAACCACAGACAAAATTCAACTCATTCAGGATAATCTACTCAAGGCTAGAAGTCGCCAGAAGAGTTATGCTGATAAACGTCGTAAACCCTTGGAATTTCAAGTTGGGGACCTTGTACTACTTAAGGTATCCCCTTGGAAAGGAGTAATTCGTTTCGGTAGAAAGGGAAAGCTAGCTCCTCGATACGTAGGCCCCTTCAAAATTCTTGACAGAATTGGAAAAGTGGCTTACAAACTTGATCTTCCACCTGAGCTAAGCAATGTTCACCCGACCTTCCATGTTTCGAATCTCAAGAAATGCTTAGCGGATGAGAACCTTCATGTTCCTCTTGAGGATGTGCAAATTGATGAAAGCATGCACATTATCGAGAAACCCGTCGAGATTGTTGATACTGGAGTCAAGAAACTCAAGCGCAGTCGTATTCCGATCGTTAAGGTTCGTTGGGAATCTAAACGAGGCCCAGAGTTCACTTGGGAACGTAAAGACCAGATGAAGTCGAAGTATCCACATCTTTTCCCACCAGACTCTCCAACTCCAACTTCGGGACGAAGTTCCTAAAAGTAGGGGAGACTGTAACATTACGCATTTAAACTTGTACGTTACACGACTATTATTAATAAAAACGTCAAGTTTTATCTTTTACGTTCGCATTAATTATTTTTGTCGCATCATTGGAACCATAATACTATATATATATATATTATATATGTGGTTGTGTGTATAATATATCAAAAAAAATAAACTGCTTGGGCCGGGAATCGAACCCGCGCCCAAGCCGGCCCAACTAAACACAACACTTAACCAACTGGGCTAGCCATCATCCTTGAATAAACCCAGACGCAAATTAATCTTATACTTGATTTTTTAAACCTCACAGTTGACTATGGAAAGTCAACTGTGGACGCGTATGTATGATCAATCACAATTAACTTGTGATTGATCCATATATGGCAACGATACCTGTATTTCGGCCTTGTATGACCTGTATACACGTCAATTAACAATCAATCGTTGCCCAATTTGGATCCTATACGCGTATGGACTTTAATAATTAGTCAAACTTTCCAATTAACCCAACCATCGATCCACACTATAAATTGACCTTCTGCAATCCTTCACAACTCGCTCACACATCTCTCTTAACCTCCAATTGCTCTTAATCATACTCTGAATCACCCACGCGAACACAGTTTGACATTTTGAGTTGACTGTTCAATCGAGTATCAAACAACACTGTAAGTCCAATTTGTTTTGTGGGTTTTGTTAATCGGCGTCCATACAACAAAAACCCTAACAATAATCGGGTTCAAAATGTGTGGATTGCCTGATTGGAAAAGCTAGGGTTCGTGCATTGTGATTTGGGGATAAACTCAGTTTGGTATCGCGTATATAATTATTTTTAAAAGGAGTTCATCACAACCACTGGCCTAGGCCAAGTGGTTGTGACTATGGTCTATAACCAAAGGCTCCCGGGTTCGAGTCCCGGCTGCGGCCACCTTTTCTTTTCTTTTTCTTTTATAAACAACAAACTAAATAATATATATATTAAACATTTTAATCTTATAAATTCGTTTTTAAATATTAAAACTATTTTATAAATTCTAAAAAAATTATATTTATTAAATCTGAGATAAAAGTTTTATTTACAATTTTTATTTTTCTGAAATTCATTTAATTAATATTTATAATAATTAAATCAATTTTATACTATTATATTTATAAAAATCCATTAAAATATCAAAACAATTTTATTAAATTCTACAAAAATTATCCTGAGTTTGTATAAAGTTAAACTTTACTGTAACGATTTTTAATTATGAAAAATCATTTATTTTATATTTTTAATCAATTTTTGTTAGATTTAATCATAATTAAATCATAATAAATTCAGTTTTTATTATTTTTGCACCAAAATTTTATACAATTTATTTTTAAATATTTAGAACAGAAATATGATTTTTAAAATAATAATACTTTAATTTTAGTATTTTTAGATATTAAAGTTAATTATTGGCAATTTGTAATAAATAGATTTAAAAATCTATTTTAAAAGAAATAATTTTATAAAAATTATTTTTATACTTCAAACACATTATTGTGAGCATTCTAAATTCAAATTTTATAAAAAGACTTTCTTTTATTTAATTATCAAATTCCCTTTATTTAATTAACATTTTATGTTAAATTCAACAATTGGATATCCAAATCGAAACCCTAGGATACACTTATAAACTAATTAGACTTAGACTTATTTATTACCTTATTATAGGGTGATATTTGGCATTATTTGGGCAACACTATTATTTCATCTTTTCAAGAAGTATAACATTTACTAAGGTGAGTTTTACATAGCCCCTTTTCTATTTATCACTATTTTTGGGGTGAAACATGTTATAACATCATTTATGCAATTCAATCATCAATGTGTCTATGTGTTTTCTATGTTGCATTATGTCTTGAGCATGATTAGAGTAAGCACCATTCTAGCATAATCATTAACTCCGTACAAGCCGACGGTATACATTGATAGATCTATTGGACTGACAATCCCACCCGGATACGTGCCTCCTACAAAGGTAGCGTGGGTGTTTGTTATCGCATAACATATTCAAGTGAACCATGAGCGTATGGTATGTATCATGTTATAACAGTCATCAGGGTTGGTTATGCACTCGATTTATTTCTAGTATGTTCTCACATATGGACTAGATTGACATGACACATGAATTGCACAACATTTTTTTATTCTATTATCAAAAACCTATGTAATTCTCACCAACTTTTGTTGACCCAAAATATTTTCAAAATTAACATGTTTCAGGTAACAATGAAGCTGAGGCTTGAGTATGCTTGAGGATTTAACATGAAGTTTTTGTTTGAAGCTATTAGAAGTTGTTGCTTTATTTTGATTTCATGTATTTGAATTTTTAGACAATCACTTTATGTTGGATATTTATGTTATGAATAAATTATTTAAAATTTAAATTATACCATGTGCTACTGACACAATCATCAATACGTGGCACCCCAATGTTTCCGCCATCGGTTGGGGTGTTACACTAAGTGAGTATATGTGTAATACCATTACACCATATAATCCGTTTGTCCAAGACGTTTAAATTTTCAAAAGCGTGTAAGTGACACCTAGTGATTCTACATGCATAAGTAAATCCTACGGACCCGTTGGTGAATACGTTGGTTACCATTAGTTTTACACTTCATATGCATCTCATATAAGTGCCCATTCAAATATATATCAAACACATACCACATAGGACTCCAATTAGTCACACAGACACAAAATACACAATCTGCGTTTTTAGGACAGATTGTGCGTCACTAAAACTAATTTATTTAAAATACTAAATCAGTAAGTTTGAGAGCGTTTTGGGACGGTTAGGGTTTGTGAAATGATGAAAAATGACAAAGGTTGGTATTTATACTAATCCTCATTCGCCCCATTCCAATGGTCGATGGTGGCCTCCTTCGACCCTTCCACAGGGTCGAATGAGCCCTGTCCTGGTCGAAGGGAATTCTTTCAATTCCACTTCTCAGGTTCGCCCATTTACAAAGGGTCGAACCAGGCAATTGTTCTCCTTCGACCACTCGAAGTGGTCGAACCAGAACTCCTTTTTAACCAGTTTTCCAGCTTGTCGTGTTTAACGCATTCTAACACATCATAACACATAAGCATGCATCCTTAATCTATATTTGACATATTTAAGCATAGATAATCATTTACACATCATTTAAACACATCTATGTATATAACCCACCACACGACCCATAATCTACACATATACCTAATTAGTTCATGTAATGTCACCAACAACGGAACCCAGTTAAGTTAGTTTATAAACGTTTCTCGCTAAGGTAGACTTAGATGTTACTAATATGTTTAAGCCAAACATGCCGGGTGTCACAAATCGGCCAAGATAACCCGCCTATCATCAAGTAATGATATGAACGTAAATCATGAACCTCATCCAAGATGTTTCACCTTCCCAAAATTGTTCTTGTCACCATGCGGATCGACCCCTGTATAAAGGGAGCTTCTTGATCATTCAAATTCCACCAACACAAACCCAAAGACTCTGACAAGTTTTGGCTCCTCCCTAACTTTCTCTAAACCCCAACCGATCCCTTCAAGACTAACTATAGGAAGCTTCAAAGGCTACAAGGTTCCCTTTTTCACCATCAAGTCTTAAGGTAAGTTCTAACCATCCATGTTCTCTAGTTTCATCGGCCCTATTGTAACACCCCAACCGATGGCGGAAACATCGGGATGTCACGTATTGATGATTGTTCAGTAGCTCATGGTGAATAATAAATTTCATTAAATGATTTAAATAAATTACATACAATTGTTCTACAAGAATTCGTACATCAAATTGAATAAAACTATGCACACATCTTCAAGCATTAATTCGAATCTTCAAACAAGTAGAACCTGAAACATGTTAAGTTGAAAATATTTTGGGTCAACAAAAGTTGGTGAGAATTACATAGGTTTTGATAATTGAATAAAATTGTTGTGCAATTCATGTGTCATGGCAATCTAGTCCATATGCAAAAACATACTAGAAGTAAATCGAGTGCATAATCAACCTTGTTGACTGTTGTAATTGTGGTACATCCCATACGCTCATGGTTCACTCGTTTATATTGCAGTAACAAACACCCACGTAACCTTTGTAGGAGGCACGTATCCGGGTGGGATTGTCAGTCCAATAGATCTATCAATGTATACCGTTTGGCTGATGAATGTTTATGCTAGAATTGTGCTTACCCTAGTCATGTTCAAGACATAATGCAACATAGAAAAACACATAGACACATTGATGATTGAATTGCATAAATGATGTTGTAACATGTTTCACCCCAAAAATGGTGATAAATAGAAAAGGGGCTATGTAAAACTCACCTTAGCAAAATGTTATGTCTCGTAAAAAAAATAGAATAATGTGTTGTGAATGTATGCTAGGCGAATCCCAAAGACTCAACAACGTAGCTAGTCCAAATTGAAGAAAACGAAAAAGAAAGAATATCAAGCTTCCAATTCGCCAATTACAAGAGCTTATAATCAAAGCTTCAATTGTAGAAGTAATAGACTATAGAAGAAAGGTACGAGGGAAAGTTTAATCGGATTGAAACAATCGATTTAGAGGTGCAAAGTATAATGGGTCATAGGTGGGTTTTTATACTAGTTTTGGAGTCAATTAGCCATTAAAATTGGTCAACACCATAAAGTAAGGTTTTATGATGAATTGACTATTTGACTAAGACTTTGACTGTTTGACTAGGACTTTGACTAGGACTTTGATTATTTGACTCAAGGCTTTATTTAAAAAAAAAAAAATCTTGTATGTGAAAAAAAAAGAATTTAGAATCATATTATTATTATTATTATTTATATACATTTATGTATGTATATAAGTTGTGAGTTAGGATAAATAAAGACTTAGACACATTTGTATAATATTAATGATAAAGGTGTAATAAAAAAATATATATATATAAGGGCTTTTTATGTATTAAAATTTTGGGGAAAATTTTGCGATGTTACAGTCTCCCCTACTTTTGGAAACTTCGTCCCGAAGTTTATTGAAAACACAGGGTTGAAGGTGATTGGGTAGAAATTAGGACAAGGGTGGTTTGGGAAGTTTCGAGTTAAGGCATGACATAAATTTATAGGTAACAGAATAAACTGTTTCGAATAATTTGGGTAAGAGTTTTGATATGTGTGAGTTTTAAGGGTTGGATTAGGTTCATCTGAAATAGCAAGGAGAATAAGAATCTTAAGTTTTAGGACTCCTAAAAGAAATGCATGATTTGATTGACTATAGAAAGACTAAATGAACTACCAGGTAACTAGAGTTTATAATTGGTTATTTACTGAAAACCTTGATAGAATTTCACACTACCTTAACGTACCTATAAATTCATGATTACGTTCCGGACCGCAATCACCAATTTACCTTACATTAAAGTTTTGCGTCCTTCTATATCTCCACCGATTGTTGAGCAGGTCCGATAGCCTCCACTAGTCGTGGAGTAGGTTGTAGGGCCTCTCCCGACTGTTGAAAAGGCATAATGACCTCTACCAATCGTTGAGTAGGTTCGATAGCCTCCACCAGTCGTGGAGCAGGTTGTAGGGCCTCTCCCGACTGTTGAAAAGGCATGATGACCTCTATTAAGTGCAGCATTTATTATACACATAGGTTGCAAATTGATAACATGTTTATGCAAGCAAGTATAACAAGCACAGTATATGAGTTGTAGTTGTAAAGATTTATATAATTAGTTCACATTCAAACAATCATGCACCATGTAACAACTCTCAGACAAATATTTTATTACTTGAATCAAATAGCGTCAATACATAGAATAAAAGCAACCAATAGTCAAATGGTGAGACTTGCGATTACGTAGCTGGAGGATCTTGATCTCTATTTAGTTTAGGGCATCGGTTACGGAAGTGATTTGGGTAATGAATGTTCAATAAGATATGGGTTGAATGAAGGACAATGAGGTAATATAAGGAATGTAATCATTTATTCATTTAATTAAAACGAATAAACGAAAACGTTGACTTATCAAAGATTCTAAATTCTAATAACATATGAAGACATGCTTTAGCCTATAAGTGAACACTCATCCCGAGAATTCCCAGGTAGGCATCTGGGTCCCTCGTCTGATTGGGATATATGCGCAATGCCAGCCTAGACAGAAGACTCAGAATACAGGCGTTCACCCTTCCAGATTGCACGTGTTCGTTATTAAAATCTAGAACTTTGACGAGATCTCAAGGTGGTTCAGGCTAAACCTGAGGATTTTGTCCTATTAGTCTAAGAGTAGATCCAATGGTGGAGAGCAACCTTCTTTTAAGGATGAAAGTAGGGATAAGAAGTAGGAGGGAGATAGAGAATGGCAAGTAAAAGAAGCAAATACTGGTTATAATCCTATGGTTATAGACTAGATTATTTTTCTAATAACCTAATTCCCTATAACCATGGCTCTGATACCAATCTGTAACACCCCAACCGATGGCGGAAACATCGGGATGTCACGTATTGATGATTGTTCAGTGGCTCATGGTGAATAATAAATTTCATTAAATGATTTAAATAAATTACATACAATTGTTCTACAAGAATTCGTACATCAAATTGAATAAAACTATGCACACATCTTCAAGCAAAATTCGAATCTTCAAACAAGTAGAACCTGAAACATGTTAAGTTGAAAATATTTTGGGTCAACAAAAGTTGGTGAGAATTACATAGGTTTTGATAATTGAATAAAATTGTTGTGCAATTCATGTGTCATGGCAATCTAGTCCATATGCAAAAACATACTAGAAGTAAATCGAGTGCATAATCAACCTTGTTGACTGTTGTAATTGTGGTACATCCCATACGCTCATGGTTCACACTCGTTTATATTGCAGTAACAAACACGCACGTAACCTTTGTAGGAGGCACGTATCCGGGTGGGATTGTCAGTCCAATAGATCTATCAATGTATACCGTTTGGCTGATGAATGTTTATGCTAGAAATGTGCTTACCCTAGTCATGTTCAAGACATAATGCAACATAGAAAAACACATAGACACATTGATGATTGAATTGCATAAATGATGTTGTAACATGTTTCACCCCAAAAATGGTGATAAATAGAAAAGGGGCTATGTAAAACTCACCTTAGCAAAATGTTATGTCTCGTAAAACAAATAGAATAATGTGTTGTGAATGTATGCTAGGCGAATCCCAAAGACTCAACAACGTAGCTAGTCCAAATTGAAGAAAACGAAAAAGAAAGAATATCAAGCTTCCAATTCGCCAATTACAAGAGCTTATAATCAAAGCTTCAATTGTAGAAGTAATAGACTATAGAAGAAAGGTACGAGGGAAAGTTTAATCGGATTGAAACAATCGATTTAGAGGTGCAAAGTATAATGGGTCATAGGTGGGTTTTTATACTAGTTTTGGAGTCAATTAGCCATTAAAATTGGTCAACACCATAAAGTAAGGTTTTATGATGAATTGACTATTTGACTAAGACTTTGACTGTTTGACTAGGACTTTGACTAGGACTTTGACTATTTGACTCAAGGCTTTATTTAAAAAAAAAAAAAAATCTTGTATGTGAAAAAAAAAAGAATTTAGAATCATATTATTATTATTATTATTTATATACATTTATGTATGTATATAAGTTGTGAGTTAGGATAAATAAAGACTTAGACACATTTGTATAATATTAATGATAAAGGTGTAATAAAAAAATATATATATATAAGGGCTTTTTATGTATTAAAATTTTGGGGAAAATTTTGCGATGTTACAGTCTCCCCTACTTTTGGAAACTTCGTCCCGAAGTTTATTGAAAACACAGGGTTGAAGGTGATTGGGTAGAAATTAGGACAAGGGTGGTTTGGGAAGTTTCGAGTTAAGGCATGACATAAATTTATAGGTAACAGAATAAACTGTTTCGAATAATTTGGGTAAGAGTTTTGATATGTGTGAGTTTTAAGGGTTGGATTAGGTTCATCTGAAATAGCAAGGAGAATAAGAATCTTAAGTTTTAGGACTCCTAAAAGAAATGCATGATTTGATTGACTATAGAAAGACTAAATGAACTACCAGGTAACTAGAGTTTATAATTGGTTATTTACTGAAAACCTTGATAGAATTTCACACTACCTTAACGTACCTGTAAATTCATGATTACGTTCCGGACCGCAATCACCAATTTACCTTACATTAAAGTTTTGCGTCCTTCTATATCTCCACCGATTGTTGAGCAGGTCCGATAGCCTCCACTAGTCGTGGAGTAGGTTGTAGGGCCTCTCCCGACTGTTGAAAAGGCATAATGACCTCTACCAATAGTTGAGTAGGTTCGATAGCCTCCACCAGTCGTGGAGCAGGTTGTAGGGCCTCTCCCGACTGTTGAAAAGGCATGATGACCTCTATTAAGTGCAGCATTTATTATACACATAGGTTGCAAATTGATAACATGTTTATGCAAGCAAGTATAACAAGCACAGTATATGAGTTGTAGTTGTAAAGATTTATATAATTAGTTCACATTCAAACAATCATGCACCATGTAACAACTCTCAGACAAATATTTTATTACTTGAATCAAATAGCGTCAATACATAGAATAAAAGCAACCAATAGTCAAATGGTGAGACTTGCGATTACGTAGCTGGAGGATCTTGATCTCTATTTAGTTTTAGGGCATCGGTTACGGAAGTGATTTGGGTAATGAATGTTCAATAAGATATGGGTTGAATGAAGGACAATGAGGTAATATAAGGAATGTAATCATTTATTCATTTAATTAAAACGAATAAACGAAAACGTTGACTTATCAAAGATTCTAAATTCTAATAACATATGAAGACATGCTTTAGCCTATAAGTGAACACTCATCCCGAGAATTCCCAGGTAGGCATCTGGGTCCCTCGTCTGATTGGGATATATGCGCAATGCCAGCCTAGACAGAAGACTCAGAATACAGGCGTTCACCCTTCCAGATTGCACGTGTTCGTTATTAAAAATCTAGAACTTTGACGAGATCTCAAGGTGGTTCAGGCTAAACCTGAGGATTTTGTCCTATTAGTCTAAGAGTAGATCCAATGGTGGAGAGCAACCTTCTTTTAAGGATGAAAGTAGGGATAAGAAGTAGGAGGGAGATAGAGAATGGCAAGTAAAAGAAGCAAATACTGGTTATAATCCTATGGTTATAGACTAGATTATTTTTCTAATAACCTAATTCCCTATAACCATGGCTCTGATACCAATCTGTAACACCCCAACCGATGGCGGAAACATCGGGATGTCACGTATTGATGATTATTCAGTAGCTCATGGTGAATAATAAATTTCATTAAATGATTTAAATAAATTACATACAATTGTTCTACAAGAATTCGTACATCAAATTGAATAAAACTATGCACACATCTTCAAGCATTAATTCGAATCTTCAAACAAGTAGAACCTGAAACATGTTAAGTTGAAAATATTTTGGGTCAACAAAAGTTGGTGAGAATTACATAGGTTTTGATAATTGAATAAAATTGTTGTGCAATTCATGTGTCATGGCAATCTAGTCCATATGCAAAAACATACTAGAAGTAAATCGAGTGCATAATCAACCTTGTTGACTGTTGTAATTGTGGTACATCCCATACGCTCATGGTTCACTCGTTTATATTGCAGTAACAAACACCCACGTAACCTTTGTAGGAGGCACGTATCCGGGTGGGATTGTCAGTCCAATAGATCTATCAATGTATACCGTTTGGCTGATGAATGTTTATGCTAGAATTGTGCTTACCCTAGTCATGTTCAAGACATAATGCAACATAGAAAAACACATAGACACATTGATGATTGAATTGCATAAATGATGTTGTAACATGTTTCACCCCAAAAATGGTGATAAATAGAAAAGGGGCTATGTAAAACTCACCTTAGCAAAATGTTATGTCTCGTAAAAAAAATAGAATAATGTGTTGTGAATGTATGCTAGGCGAATCCCAAAGACTCAACAACGTAGCTAGTCCAAATTGAAGAAAACGAAAAAGAAAGAATATCAAGCTTCCAATTCGCCAATTACAAGAGCTTATAATCAAAGCTTCAATTGTAGAAGTAATAGACTATAGAAGAAAGGTACGAGGGAAAGTTTAATCGGATTGAAACAATCGATTTAGAGGTGCAAAGTATAATGGGTCATAGGTGGGTTTTTATACTAGTTTTGGAGTCAATTAGCCATTAAAATTGGTCAACACCATAAAGTAAGGTTTTATGATGAATTGACTATTTGACTAAGACTTTGACTGTTTGACTAGGACTTTGACTAGGACTTTGACTATTTGACTCAAGGCTTTATTTTAAAAAAAAAAAAAATCTTGTATGTGAAAAAAAAAAAGAATTTAGAATCATATTATTATTATTATTATTTATATACATTTATGTATGTATATAAGTTGTGAGTTAGGATAAATAAAGACTTAGACACATTTGTATAATATTAATGATAAAGGTGTAATAAAAATATATATATATATAAGGGCTTTTTATGTATTAAAATTTTGGGGAAAATTTTGCGATGTTACACCTATTGTGAACCCAAACCAAAGCATTTTGATCATGTTAATCGACCCCAATTAGTGTTAGTAATCGGTTAGCATGAATGTGATTGTATAACTTCTCAATCACAAGTACTATGCACACATCTTTCGACTTATATATGATCGATCACATTGTCGAGGAAATATTATTGTTAAACAATCGGCCGTGCAGTACAATAATGAATCAAGAAACAATTTCGGATCAAAAGCTCACTTAACAAACCGACTAGGAATCGGTTATATAACTAAAACTTATGTAGTTTATGTTTCAAGATAAGGGTCCATAATCAAGGTGTATAATCGGCTTCCAACACGATCACACACTAACACACCTTGTAAGGGATTGCAGGTACCTTGACAAGCTAAGATCAACCGAATTAGTCCTCTAAATGATCCATCACGAAGCCACGATATGTGATAGAATCGGCTACCACATATTAACACATGTTAGTTGGACTAAAACACATGTTAACACTAGCTTTGGCATACTGAAAGGCTAAACATATGTTAAACTACTCATTTTTATTGTAAATTAACCACACATGGTAGATGGCGGACAACATATGGCCCATGACAATATGTGGGGCCCATATGGGTCCACTCCACATGACAATCTACTATAAAACCCTATGTATACAAGAACATGATCCATGCTGTAAGCGTAAGATTTTGACTAAAACAGGATTATATGATCATACAAGTCACAAAACCAGGTGCGGAAACCCTAGTTCTGAACAAATTGATGAAACTCTAATCAAAACACAATCAAGATCATTTTCAACATCTTTCATAGATTAACTTTTGTCAAATAAGCTTTTACAACGACTTACACGTTAATCTAGATCAAACATACACTTTCACAAAATGACCTGGAACCTGACCTGAACACATACACATATGACAACTCTATTACATTCACAAAAACACAAATACTATATATAGATGCTGCACATTCGCCCGTTTGATATGGTCGAATGTGGAAGTTTTCCACATTCGCCCACTTCAATGGTACGAATGTGTCTTCTGATCAGCTCCAGTCTACCTTCGCCCATATCTTTCTACATTCGCCCCTTTTATCTACCTTCGACCAGTCTTTAACAGATGTTAATTATGCCTATCCAATCATTAGTCGCAAAACGCATCAACAAACTCCCCCTCGACTATTGATTGGATTGTCTTCTCTGTTGGTCCATTGTTTTGTTCATCAACTTGATTCTGAGCTGTTTCTTCTGCTCAGTAGTCATTAGAGGCTCAAATGTTCTCTTCACTGGTTTAGACACATTCACCATCTTCACCTTCTTACCAAGCTTATTCTCCAAATTGCTTCCTGCATTAATGTCATAAGCAAAACAAACTCCAACCACTTGAGTATATTTTCTTGCTTGAGCAGCGTCTTTTGGTTCAAAGTAAATCGGATTGTAGAAAAGCATGATGATGTCTTCAAACGTGCAATTAATCAACCACATAGGATCAAATACATGAACATGCTTGTATTTATCCTTCCCATCTCTCAACACAATCACCGCTTCAGCCTTTCTCCAATCATAATACCAGAAAATAAAATCAGCACTGAAGTGTTGTGGCATAGGCATCAAAGGTATTTTTCTCATCACTTCAGGTGCTTTGTATATCAACGTAACCCGTTTCATATTGGTTTGAGGATCAATATCCCTATGAACTTTTCTTCGGGGATATTGAGGCTGGAATCTTTTCCATCTTGTTCGACTTTCCCAAACCAACTTATCTGCGCACCAACCAACATGCGAACCATTCACTTCTGCACCTGACATTGGGAATCTACATAAATCTCTGACCGCCCAGTATGGTAGAGTAAGCAAATCACAGAATCTATTGAAGTACAAGATTCCTGTTTCCCATTTAGCAGCTATGCACTTCAGCCTGCCTAAGTATGTCCACCCGAGAGCTCTGCCTTTGAACTTGGCATTGTGAAATCTATAAAAGTTACCTTGAGCTTCAGGCTTCGGTCGGTTCTCATCCATTTCCCTCAATTTTCTCAAATAACTCTTCAATTCATCAGACTGATTTGAAGGTCCTTGCTTATCAGCACCAAATACCTTCTCAACAAACTCTGCACTCCTTTGCTGAGCTTTCTGCTTCGCTGAATTGTTTGGTACCTCAGTAAAATCAGGAAATACCTCTTCTTCATCAGTTTGTCTGAAGTACTGAGGAAACTCTTCATGAGTTATATCTTCCATCTCCACTTCATCGTTTTCAGGAGTCTGCATATCATCTGAGTGACTTCCAATATCCTTTTCAGGAATATCTGGAATCGACTCATCCACTAAAAACTCCTCAAAAGTCTTCCCTACCCTCTGTGCAAGACCATCTAGAATTTCCTTTGCCACAGATGCAGGTAATTCTCCTTCCTCAAGATCAGGATCTTCATATTCCAATTCATATCGCATATCATCAGTTTGGAATATTTCAGTAAAGCATCCTGTGAACTCAATGGTCCATTCTCTTTTCTCCAACATATCTTTGTACAATTGTTTAGCATCATCAGATAAAGACCTCACCTTTCATTCCAGAAGATACTTTCATCTGAATCAACGTTCTCACCTTTCTTCTTCTTAGAACTTGATTCTCCAGTACTCTTCTTTTTGGATGTTCTTTCTTCAAATGTAAACTTTGAAGTATCATCACCTCCATCATCATCATCATCACTCTCACTATCATCCTCTCTCTGTCTCCCAGATCCTTCAGCATCATCATCATCATTATCATTATCATCCTCATCATCATCTTTATCTGACTCATCATCATCATCATCATCATCTTTCTCTTCATCCGATTCAGAATCTTCATAATCAACTTTTTCTTCTTCATCTTCTTTATCTTCTTCACCCTCCTTCAACTTGGGTGCAGTGTTATACAAATCATCAATCAAATCACTAAGGCGTTTATTCTCAGCCCTTAGTTCTTTGTTGTCTGCTTTAATCAACTTAATTCTGCTCTTGTTTCTTGCACACTTTCCTTCAAGCTTTTCATTCTTAGCTTCAAGCATCTTAACCTTCTCATTGATCTCATCTTGATTAGATTTAGAAGCAACTACAATCTGAAGCATTTTCTCTTCATTCTGCTTAAACTTGGCTATCTCAGCTTGTTGAGCTACAATCATTTTCATCATATCATCCATTTTCCTGTTCACCTTTTTCATCACATCATCATCCACAGTAACTTTCTTGGATTTGGATTTGGATGGCTCAACTTCTTTTTCTTTCTGAGGCTTTCTGAACATGTCAAGTACATTGTCCAGTGCAACATTAAGTTGATCAGCTGATATTGGTTCTGCCTCTTTGGATTTCTTATGCTTCTTGGCGACAGGTGAAGATAGCTTAGATGATGTACCAGCATCGGGCACTCTTTTCCCTTTCAACAATTGAGCTAACTCTTTCTCTCTCAACTGTTTAGTACTTGTCTTCTTTGACATTGTCTTATGCTTGGCTTTGGGCAGGTTTACAACCACAGTCTCTCCAACACTCAACTCTGCCAAGTCAACACCTAGACTTTCATCTTCAACATTTACAGACTTCTTTCTTTTCTCAGCTTCTTCAATGGATTTATTCAAAGATTCAGACTCACCAACCATAGTGGCCTTACGTTTGGTGGCCCTAACGTTTTCAGTATCAGAATCCCACTGCTCGTCTACCTCAGTCTCCTCTGAATCAACTGACTCTTCATCCACCAAACCTGAACCTTTCTTTGCCGTTGATTTTTGTCTAACCGCCTGTTGCTTTGAGCTTCCCTGATCAATCTTTCCTTTGCCCTTCCCTTTGGCTCCAGGATTGACTACTTGTCTCTTCCTTTTCGTGCTTGCATCAACATACACTAAAGGATCATCATTATCCGAATCACTATCATCATGTCTCGCTCTGTTCTTGCCAGGATCAGTGTAATCCTGACTAGCCAAAGCTCCAAATAATCTCCTGTGAGGTGGCTTTTCATTGTCTGGCACACCTTTGTATCCTTTCATTCTCACCAAAGTACGAATATTCATGTGATCTTGACCTAGGATCATAGTCGGATCCTTCTTCAACTCTGGATACTTGTGGTCAAAGATCATCATCAGAAATCTCGGATATAGCATGAACTTCTTGTTCTTCATACCTTTCAGCATCTCCAGCATATGGTCTAGAATCATACCAGATACGTTAAATGGTTTGTTGAGAGTCAACGCAACCATTAACGAACTCAAACTTCTTCTCATAACGTCATATCCACCGCTCACACATCCAAATACGTGGATAATAACATGTGCAAAGTACTTGAACTGCACGCTCAGCTTCCCTTTATACATAGATCCATCAGTAATCGGACCTTTGTACTTCATCCGTAAGAAACAAGCTTTCTGCTCAGTCCATGATAACTCTCTGGGATCTTCACTGACTTCAAACTTGATCTGCAGTGCTTCCCGTATATCAGACTCTGTCAAAAACATCTCCATATCTTGAATCTTGCTCTTAATAATCGTCTGATTATCCCAGAAGTCATACTTCGCATTTCGGTAGAAATCTTCAATAATGTCTCTGTATATGATCGTCGGTGTGGCTAATGCATGTACAATTCTGCTCCTCTTCAAGAACTCTATGATCCTGGTGAACTCTGTATTCTTCTCCACGTCACCAAGATACGCGCAGCAGTTGTGAGATCGCTCAAATGGCCAACTGCTCGGAACAGATGCTTCAGCCCCTTGCACCGGAACAACATTCTCTGCTGAACTTCAACATTTTCCACTGGTGCCTCAACGTTTTCGGATTGATCAGCCATCTGCACATCAAAGACAAAAACAAACGTCAAAATACAAAAACGACAAAAACATTAAAAATTTTATGGCTTAACTTCTGCACATTCGCCCGTTTTTCACTGGTCGAATGTGTGAAATTGTGGTCGAAGATGACATCTTCAGGTCGAATGTGTAAAAATTTTGAACAAAATCACATTCGCCCGTTTTATATTTACATTCGCCCATCATTTTCCACTTTCGCCCGTTTTAAGACCCGAATGTGAAAAATGATAAACCACAAAATTTAAAAATTTGTCAAAGTTGTTTTTAACATATCATTTTGATCAAAAAGTATCCTACAATGACCGATCAACACTCGTGTACCATCAATTGTAATGATTATTCAATTTTCATTAGTTTTAAAGTGGAATTAGGGTTTATCAGCTTCAAACGATCAATCAATCATCTAAACATTGTTATTATCCTAATTCCTCATATTATCTCCCCCTAAAACTGATGAAGATTGAATGTGAATCAAAATCAAACAACAAAACAGACTCTAAGACCCCTAATGTTGAAACCCTAAGTCCAAAGACAAAAACAATGAATCTGCACTGTATAGAGCTCCAATACCTGTGAAATTAGTGTCAAAAGAATCAGTAAGTAGCAGGAAACAGATCGCACAATCAAAAGAAATCAAAGCAACAAGGTCTGGTATCTTAGAAATTTTGAAAAATTTTGTGAATGAAGGCTCGAACCTGGACTGGTATATATAAGGAAGCCACCTTCGCCCGTTGTATATGGACGAATGTGAGGTAATTCCACATTCGCCCCAAATTAATGACCCGAATGTGAAACATGTCACCCGAAGGTGGAATTTATACCCGGAGGTGAAAAAGACCCACATTCGTCCAAACTGAAACGGTCGAAAGTGATGATTTTTCCACATTCGACCCAATTAAGGGGCGAATGTGAAATGGAAAAATCTGAAAATTTCGCCAAATCACGAATTCGAATCCCGTTCAACATTTTTCAATCTGTTAAACTTCCAAAACTCAAATTTTCACATTTTGAATGAAACAAAACCCAGATGGTGTTATCAAATCTCAGAAATTGACCATCAAGCATCCCCGGTTATCAAAAATAAAGCAGAAATGCAAATCTTTTGGGTTTTCTGAAATTTTATCAAAACACACCTAAAATCTTTTTGGATTTTGTATCTTTTTGACAATAAAAAATAAAATGCAACAAAGTAAAATGCATCAAAGTAAATGAAAGCAGTAAACATTTTGTGATATCCGGTAAGAGGATCATATCAGTTTATTGAGAAATCTGAGCACAGCGTTGATCTGTTTTAATATTATCATTAGAAACAATATGTGATACGGCAATTGCTGATATTGTGGTCCACATAAGCTCACATGCAGACAATTACGCAATGCTTTAAAATGATACGAGTTAGGTGTTTTAGACTAACACATTGTGGTTCCCACACACACGACATACTCCCGTATCAAGTAATTGCACAAAGCTTCATCGTAACGCGTGATTATGCCAGAGTTATCCGTAAAATTTACAAAGTATATAGCACAGAGGTGTACAGGTCAGCAAATGAATGCAGCAAAGTAACATGTGCGTATACACTAGGTTGAGGCTGATATTAACCACTGATTTGCATCAGAAAGTCAATACGATGTAATAATGATCTTTGATCAATAAAACATAAAGTTCCTCAATTCGGTAACTTTTGGTTTTGGCAATATGCTCTTTTTGCAAATATTCTGATGAAACTAGGTCCGTAAATCAATACGACAGAAGTTTAATCAGAATATCCCGGATAACAATAACATAACGACCCGAAACCTCAGATTTTGGCAATCCTATCAAACGAAATTACGGTACTAAGACCATATGCCCATGAGGTGTTCAGCCACGAACGCGTAGTTTGTTATGTTTGTATCACTAATGCACGCAATATTTAGTCTACGAATCCTATCAGCATATCACACGTAATCAACATACGTCTCATTATACTATACAATTCTTTAGTCTGTGTCAGATCCCCACTGATGTACTATCATTTCCTCTTTTTATCCAGGAAATCATTTTGATTTTTCTAATTTTTAGGTCTTTTGAAAATTTTTCAATGTTTTTGGTTTTTCTAATAAAATGACTCCCCCTAAAATAAAGAACATATTTTTTTGGGTTTTTAATATTTCTGAAAAACAAAACAAAAATTTGAAAGAAACAATCCACTTGAAAGCATCAACTTCTTTGAGGATTAAATAATCCCCTCGAAAGCATCAACTTCTTGGAGGATTATGATAGTAAAGAGAAATTCCCAATTAGCAAAAAAAAATTAAAAACTAAAATTAAAACTAAAAAGCGATAAACCGAGGTGCCGATTAGTCCTGTTTTTCCTTTATATTGTTTACTTTTAAAAGATATTCAAAGCGGGATCTGTCAAAAGCTTTTGTAAACAAATCTGCACGTTGGTAGTCAGTATGGATTTTGACCATATCTATCAATTCCTTAGCGTAACAATCACGGATAAAATGATATTTAATCCGGATATGTTTCGCTTTAGAATGATTTTCAGTATTTTTAGTTAATGCAATTGCGGCTTCGTTGTCACAGTGTATAGGGGTTTTAAGAAACTGCAAACCGTAATCCACCATCTGTTGTTGGATCCAGAGTACTTGCGAACAACAACTTGAGGCTGCAATGTACTCAGCTTCACAGGTAGACAGCGCCACGGAAGTCTGTTTCTTGCATTGCCAGGTAATTAACCTGCTCCCTAAAAACTGGCAACCAGCTGTAGTGGATTTGCTATCTTTGTCACAGCCGCCCCAATCTGCATCACTAAAAGCAATAAAATCAAAATCATCATCATTAGGGTACCAAAGTCCTTTTGATGGACAACCCTTCAGATATCGAAGGATACGCTTGACCGCCGTCAGATGACTTTGTTTCGGCTTCGATTGATAGCGAGCACAGAGACACGTTGCATACATAATATCTGGTCGAGACGCTGTCAAATACATCAGAGATCCGATGATTGCTCTGTATGTAAATGGGTCTGTCAGCTCCCCCTTAACGTCTACTCCAATCCCGTGATTGGGTTGAATCGGGGTATCCATCGGCTTAGAGTCCTCCATCTGGAACTGGCTCAAGATGTCGGATACATATTTCGTCTGGTGAATGAAGATCCCGTCGGGTCTTTGGTCCACCTACAAGCCGAGGAAAAACTGCATCTCCCCCATTGCGCTCATTTCAAACTTTTCTTGCATGACAGTTTCGAATTCCCTGCATAAAAGTTCGTTAGTTGAACCAAATATAATATCATCAACGTAAATCTGTACAAGAAGCAAATCATCTCCCGTCTTCTTCGTGAAGAGGGTGCAATCGACGAGGCCGCGCTTGAATCCTTTGGAGATGAGGTATGTACTTAGCTCCTCGTACCACTGTCTTGGAGCCTGGTGCAAACCATATAAAGCTTTGTTCAGCACGTAGACCTTATCCCGGTGGATTGGGTCCTCAAAGCCTGGTGGCTGCCCGACATAAACTCCTCCTTGACTTTCCCGTACAAAAATGCGCTCTTGACGTCCATTTGATAGACTTTGAATTTCTTGTATGAAGCAAACGCGAGGAACATCCGAATAGCTTCAATCCGTGCTACTGGTGCATAAATTTCGTTGTAATCAATTCCTTCGATTTGATGGAAACCCTGCACGACCAATCTGGCTTTGTTGCGAACAATAACCCCACGATCATCCTTTTTGCACTTAAACACCCATTTAGTGCCTATTTTCTTCCTTCCCGGCGGCAAATCTGTGAGCGTCCAAACTCCCAATTTCTGGAATTGCAATAACTCCTCCTGCATTGCCTCAACCCAGGCATCTTCATTCAAAGCGTCCTTGTATGTCCTTGGCTCTACCTGCGACACATAACATGCAAACGACCAATCATTTTGACTACCAGATTTTTGAATTTTGGCATATAATGCTAAAGCACCAAAACTCTCTGGCGAGTTAACGCTTTTCAGCTGCCCTCTGGTTATAACACCACTTCCAGGATCACCGATAACTTGCTCCAGCGGGTGAATACGATGAATCCGAGATTCCGGATTAACAGGTACAATAACTCCCGTCTGAGCAGTCAAGTTTTCTACAGCATCCAGATCATGACCCGTGTTTGATGATGAACCAACGTCTGAATTTGGAGTTGGGTTCACTGGTTGCGCCTCTAATTCTTCTGCATGTTCAAGAACGGCTTCTTCAAATTGCTCATCTTCAGATTCTGAAGTATCTAATGAAGTTGAAGCCTCTTGAAACACCTCTTCCTCTTGTATAGGAGCACTGGTATCATTAGAAGCTGGTAGGGGGTTCACGGTGATTGGACGCACCAACGGTGAAGTCGCCGCGTTTTCACACTCGTAAAGTAATCTGATAACAGCTTCTTCAACCAAGCTATCTAGGTTGAATGATTCAAAGAAATCTTTGTAATCAAACATCCAATCAGGACCCGTGCCTTGCAAATTTTGAGTGTATCGTTGAACTTCCACATTAGCCCAATCCTCCACTTGACGAGTTCGCTTGTTGAATACCCGTTTGAGCGGGGTTGCATATCCAACAAAATATCCCTCCTCAGCTTTAGGACTAAACTTCTCACCTGGATTCAACATCGTGCATGGCGCCCCGAAAGGTTCTAGATACTCTAAGTTGGGCTTTCGTCGGTGTAACAGTTCATAAGATGTTTTTCCAAACTTCTTCACTGTTAGAACCCGATTTAATGTATAATTTGCTGCATAAATCGCCTCATTCCAGAACATTACCGGAAGATTTGAATCAGCGAGCATTGTTCTAGCCGCTTCAATTAGAGTCCTATTCTTTCGTTCAGCAACACCGTTCTGCTGTGGGGTATACGGAGTCGAATATTCATGATGTATCCCTTTGCTTTCACAAAGTTTATCCATCTTGGCGTTTTTGAACTCCGTCCCGTTGTCACTCCTAATTCTTTTTATCTTCAAATTGTAGATATTCTCCAATCGAGTGAACAGAACTTGTAGGTTGGTAAAGGTGTCACTTTTGTTCTGCAAACACATCACCCACGAAAATCTTGAATAGTCATCAGTGACAACTAAACAATAAAGCTCTCCAAGATGACTTTTGCGCTTGACCGGTCCGAATAGGTCCATGTGCAATCGCTCAAGCGGCATCTCTACAGAGTTAACTTTCTTCACTTTATGGGATTGTTTGTGTTGCTTCCCCTTCATGCAACTTACACATTTGTCGTTCAGATGGAAATGTTTCACGTTTACTCCATCGACAAGTCCATTTCTCACAAGTTGATTCATTTTTCTCAGATGAATGTGTCCCATTCTTCGGTGCCACATAATCGATTCTTTCTCAGTCGCTTTGGATAGAAAACATGTTATTTGCCCCTGTGATGTCATCGCCTTGGACATATCAAGAATATAGAGATTGTTGACTCGAGGTGCCATCAACATTATCCACTCCTTTGGAATTTTGAAGCCCGGTTTGAGAATATAGCAGGATTTGTCATCAAAATGCACAGAAAATTGTTTATCACATATTTGACTGACACTCAACAGATTATAATCTATCTGCTTCACATAAGATATCCGCTCGAAAGTCACTATCCCATTACTCACGCTTCCCTCCATTGTGATATATCCACCTTTATTACCCGCGAAAGCGACATACCCTCCATTGATGTTTTTCACGTCGAACAGCAATGCGAGATCCCCTGTCATGTGGCCTGAAGCTCCACTATCAACAATCCATAGACTGCTAATAGGGCCAGCTGAAGCTCCCTGCACACAAAAAGTAAATCATTTAGTTCTTTCGGGGGACCCAAGCCTGAGTCTTGGGCCTTTGAACATCAGATTTCAAAGAAACATCCTCATTAACTTTTTCAACAACTTTTTGTTTTCAATCAATCTTTTTCTGATTGTTCAAAACATTTTCCTTTTTCTCACTTACCTTTGAAGTAGAAGCTCCTGGAGTACCATTGGGTGACCAAGATTGTTCAGATCTTTTAAGAATACGAATTTGAGATTTTGGTTTCTCAATTGGTTTCTGAACATTGTTAACAAAAGTAACTTTCTTGGCTACCTTATCTGAGTTAACAGACTTAGGTCCAACATTTGATTTGACAATCGGTTTTTGTGGAACCTTTGGCCGATCAATTGTTGCGTTCACCACAGGCTTTCTCCATGATTGTTCCATAGCAATCCGATTTCTTTGATCATATTGAATTGGACGATTGTTCCTCATTTGATGAAAATTGTTTTGATTATAAAACTGTTGTTGTTGAGGAACAACTCGTCTATGTGGTGGAACATAATGATCAATCGGTTTTCTCATGGAATTTCTAACTTCAACCTCATGTCTTTTATGCCTTACATATGGACACTGAGCAAGTAAATGCCCACGTTCCCCACATTTAAAGCATTTTCGATATTCTTCAAAAACATAATTAGCATTTGGTGGAGCAAATGATCTAACAGGATATTGATCATTATACTGTTGATTCCTCAAACTCTCAGGAAGTGGTCCTTTTGAGTAAGTGGGCTCATGAAAACCATTTGCTTTGTCATTTGGTTGAATGAACTCTGTGACATGGACCTTTGGTTCTTGAGGAACATCCAAAAACAATTTCTTTAAAATTTCTGGTGGAATTTCGTTTGTTCTCTCATGTTTTGGGAACCAAATAGTGCTTTCTTGCCAAATCTTTTCAATTTTAGCATAGTTAGCATTTTTGATTGGAAATTCCTCATCAGAGATGATTTTATCGGATCCTTCCATCCGATAAAACACCTTGACAGGTTTGTCACTTGGTTCATTCTCAAGGTCCTTTCTAATCTCATTATTTTCAGACTTTTTCTCACGATGAGCAGTTGCCATCGGATGCACATGTTGAGATGGTGACACTGGTTCAGTAGTAATGATGTGATTTTCTTTTGGAATTTCACATGCATTAACAGTTTGGTCATTACCAGTATCATCATTCTCTGAGTCTGAATTCACACTTTCAGCATAAACACCCTCATTATTCAAGCCTAAAATCGGTCTCACATCGGAATGAGGATCACCAATACTCGAGGTATTAGATTCCATTTCCGATGATGAGTCTGATTTTACCGAGCTCTCCGGTATAACTTGGTGATAGTTATGATTTTCAAAAAGAACCGGAGATGGTACAGACTTGTAATTAGTGGTGTTATCATCAATGATATGGTCTACCACATAAGCAATGTGCTTATAACTTTCCAACTTTTTGTTTACTTTCTCAGCAAAGCATTTTATGGCTGCCATTTCCAACTTGGTATTTTCAATTTCATTGATATAGTTGTTAATTGCCAATTGTTTCAATGATAAAGTATTTTTCAAGTCAGAAATGTCCTTTTTGTAGCCATCTAATACTTTGTTGAAAGCATTCAACTCTTTGCGAGTAGATTGACTGTTCATGATAGCACTATCACGTTCAATACGGAGTTGTTTAATCTCCTCAGTCAATCTATCACATTTATCACAATGTTTAACAATTTTAATATCAGTGCTAGATTCAGAACTTACAGATTTTGGCGGTTCAGTCATGGCCATTAATGCGAAATGAGCTTCCTTTCCAGTGAAAAACTTGGAGTAGTCAATCTTGGTGAAAGCATCATCAGCAATGCACGACTTCCTCGTCATCAGAAAATCAGCTTCTGCTAACAACTGATCGATGTCATCATCTAAAGAATCAACACTTGCCTCTATGTCCGATTCACTGTCCGAGTCTGAATAAACTGATCTACACTCCTCAGGAACATCTGTAACAGAATCAATCACCATTCCAGAATTAGGTTCCTCAGCCTTAACCTCAACAGGTTCATTCTCCACATCCATTTCAGTCTCAGAATCATCACTATCACACTCCTCAGTTTCTTTCTTTTCTTCCTCCATTACCGACTCTTCAATATCAACATGATAAGCAACACATGCCACATTTCCACCAGTAGTAATTTCTTCCACTCCTATTTGCATACCCGACCAGTCAAACCTTTCATCTTGTTGAGTCACCAATGCTTGATTCTGACTCGTGTTCTGTTGTGTCTCATTTGGTGTAGTGATTGGTATAACTGTTCGGTTAGTGTTGTTAGGAGATTGGTTTTGAATCTGGTTTGATGTGTTTGGTTGTCTGTTTTGGTTGTTAAAGTTGTTCTGTCGGTTTTGGTAGTTGTTGTTGTTTTGGTAAGAAACTTGGTTTTGTTGTTGACGGTTCTGGTAGTTTGCATTGAATGGGTTTCTATTACCTTGTTTTGGTGGCTGGGTGCATTCTCTTTTAAAGTGACCTTTCTCTCCACAGTTAAAACACGTAACTTTCTCCTTGTTGAACCCGTAGGGTGTGTTGGGAGAAGTTGCCAAATCTGTTCTACCTGTTTTCTCGATAAATTCTGTTGCTCTTCTCATGATGCTTGCAAAAGCCCATTGAATATCAATGAGTTCCATCTCTTCCTTGTCGATCTGTGCATAGTCCTCATTGGTTAAGTTGTTATTCCCAATTTGACTAGCAACAAGTCCATTGTAGGATGAAACCATTGCTGAGACTAGTGCAATATGTTGTTGAGCAATTTCCACTGTCACATTGCCCAAGTTAGAAGTTTCCAAAACCACCGGATGTTGATTAGGTTGAGTAACTTGGTTCATTGGTTGTTGTGATTGGCTAGCAGTGTAAAACCTGCTTGTTGCATTGGGGAGATTGGTGAAATGTAGGAATTGTTGTATTGTGGTGGTGTGTATGATGGTTGTGAGTAGGATGATGTTTGTGTCATGTAGTTGGTGGTTGGTTTTGGTGATTCCATAACATTGGAAATGCAAGCAACATGTGGTGCAACACCTCCTGAACTTGAGTTACTGACTGGAACTGATGTGCCTCCAAAATATAAGCTAGGATTCTGAGGAATCTGTGATCTTCTAGCTTTCCTCCTATCCTCCATCTCTTTGTTTTCCAGCTTCTCAATGAACTCTGAAATAGTCCAGAACTGGTAAGCATCCTTCTCTCTGAGAACTTCCACATGCTGATCCCATTGAGGTGGTAGAGCATCTGCAAACTTATCCACCTGCTTAGTCATAGGAATCTGTACACCATAACTAGACAATTCAGATAGCAAATGCATATATCTAGGAGTTAATTCTTTTAAAGTTTCATTGTTAATGTAAGAAAAATTCTCAAACTCCTTTATCAATTCTTCCATCCTCAAGCTTCGAGTCTTCTCATTACCATCATGCTTCCTTTTAAGCTTGTCCCATAGTTGCTTAGATGTGGTGCATGTCCCAAACTGATGCAACAGGTCGCTTGTGATTGCCTGTGTCAATTGGGAAAAAGCTTTCTTCTCCACCGCAAATTTCTTTTTCTCCTCCTCAGACATACTCTCCAATGGAACTGGTTCACCGGTATTCTCCAACACTGGTGGTGTGTAACCTGTAGCAATCATTCTCCATGCCTCTGCTCCTTCTACTCCCATGCCTTCCAAGTGAATTTTGAACATGGTATGCCACTGATTATATTCTTGCATCTCCATGAGCTTTGGTGGCCGATTCCCGCTACCTGAAGACAAATCTTTAATCAAAGTAGAAATAGCATTAGTAGTTTGAGTATTTACCACCGCTACTGCTACTCCCCAGTAGTCAGATTGTGGTGCTGGATGTGCTACGCTTTGAGGCATCGAGCTCGTCGTTGCCATGTAGTTAATTGGTTGCGAAGACTGTGTGTTCATCTTTTGTGCTGCCACTGTCCATGGGTCCATCGTTTGCTGTTGTGGTTGTGTCGTTGCTGGTTTCGGAGTATTTTGAAAATGCCACATGATCACGAACTTAGAAAACTTCAACACTTAGAAAATTTTCCAAAGAAAATCCTAGGTTCGCCCAAAATGTCCTAGGTTCGCCCGAAATCTAACACTTTCGTCCCTTCTGATTCTAGGTTCGCCCAAACAGTAACACCCGAAAGTAGAATTCACCAGAAAGTAAAAACAATCTAACACACCTCCACTTTCGCCCAAATTGAACCGGTCGAATGTGGAAAAGTTTACCCGAAAGTGAAAATTTCAATAACAATTTTCAGGTTCGACCAAAAAACTACTCAGATTCGCCCAAACACACTCAGGTTCGACCACTCAGATTCCAGGTTCGCCCATTTTGTCCAGATTACACTTTTGAAAAACGGTTACACTTTGAAAAACGGTTATTTTGATCTCAGATTTTCAAAAGTTTATGGATTTGAATGATCTTAATCAGGTTATGCTTCGGAATTGATTTGGAGCAACTTTAATTCTTGGAAAACTTGATTTTAACCACTAATTCAACTCTAAATCAATCAAAAACACTCAAAAACCATGTTTATGCAAAAACAGATGTATTTTGATCAAAAACATGTCCAAATCAGCACTGAGTTTATCAAATTTGTTGTTGTATGATCCGTATGGCTCTGATACCACTTTGTAAGCGTAAGATTTTGACTAAAACAGGATTATATGATCATACAAGTCACAAAACCAGGTGCGGAAACCCTATTCTGAACAAATTGATGAAACTCTAATCAAAACACAATCAAGATCATTTTCAACATCTTTTCATAGATTAACTTTTGTCAAATAAGCTTTTACAACGACTTACACGTTAATCTAGATCAAACATACACTTTCACAAAATGACCTGGAACCTGACCTGAACACATACACATATGACAACTCTATTACATTCACAAAAACACAAATACTATATATAGATGCTGCACATTCGCCCGTTTGATATGGTCGAATGTGGAAGTTTTCCACATTCGCCCACTTCAATGGTACGAATGTGTCTTCTGATCAGCTCCAGTCTACCTTCGCCCATATCTTTCTACATTCGCCCCTTTTATCTACCTTCGACCAGTCTTTAACATATGTTAATTATGCCTATCCAATCATTAGTCGCAAAACGCATCAACACATGCCTAATAATGTTGCGGTTCACAATAATGGGTGCCCAACTTGTATGATAAACAAGAACGTACAACTTACTATGTCCTTAATAATCATAGGGCAATCACTGTCTGGGCGATAGTTGCTTCATATTTCAGCTTCACTAGACCACAAGTGACACTATCAGGTGAGTTTTCACGGCCCTATTTTACCATTATTACATTTTTGGGGATAAACATGCTACAACTAGTACAATATCATTTGGTGTGTATATTCTATCATGACTACCATGTGGAACATGAGACATTTGGTTCATGAGATCTCAATAGTCCTCGTCCTTACATTACACTGTAACCATTAGCTATCAAAAGCCATGGAACACTTTAATAGATCTATTGGGTTGACACCCCCCTCTTGGTTAGGCGCTCTAACCGATTACATACAAAAGTGTGTTAGTATTCTACTATACATACAAAAGTGGTTATGGGACTTAGGGTTTGCACAGTAATCATTCGCCTAGCTAGACAATGATTGGTCATACACGAATTAAACAACGTTTTATTTGTTACGTTCAAATCTATAAACTCACCAACATTATTAATGACAAATCTTTTATGCATGTTTTTCGGGTAATTGATGGCAAGCAGTGGAGGTTTGAGAGAGGGGTTCGAGCATGCACTGGGTGGTACCTCTATGGAATGGGTTTTGTCGGTCCCATAATGTTATAATTTTAATTTCATGAATTTTAGACAATTTTCTAGCTTCACAACAATGTTATTATGGTTTGAATAAAATTTATGACAATATCCATCCATTGATGGTACTTTTTAACTTAATTTGTGTGTTTCTTGAACATTGTGCTTGAAAACCTTTTGAGGTCGCATCCCCGTTTTTTCGCCTTGGCGGGGTGTGACTGATTGGTATCAGAGCATAAGGTTATAGCGAACTAAGATTCTTTTGAGTGAACTATAACCCAAAAATTATTTTTGAAACGTTTTCACAAAGTACCACACTGTCTCGCCCTGCACCTCTCAAATCTCAAGCTGCTCCACGATGACTCACGGGTATAGTAGTTCATTTATTTACGTACATGTTTATTTACATATATATGCATGCGTATGATAGGATCATGGCAATTACCGTTGACCTCACTATTCTATCAGATTCTATGCCCGACTACATGGTGAATGACACACCAGAGGAGGACCTTCTACTCACCCAGCCTGCCCCTGTCCCTTACGAGGCTCTTGACTTCCCCCCATCACGGAGGAGGTTGGATCTCGGATTCTGAGATGGACATAGACCCAACACCCCTAGTTAGGCGTACCTTAGATGATGACACCAATGATGACGTCCCACCCCCTCTTGCAGACCCGGACGTTCACTATCCGGTGGTCCCTTCAACTGCCCTACTGCGTCGAGCCTGACCCCGTCCTTTCGCATCGACTATACGAGACGTACCCTCTAGAGGTACACTCCCCGTAAGAGGGTGCGACAGACTGTGGTCATTGCCCTCCCTGCTTGTGCTTAAGTTAATACCCTGCCTGCCGACCTTGTCCTTACCGGCGAGCCTGTTCTACCCACTGACCCTGTACCAGAGTCACACACCACGGAGGCACCTATACCGGTGGTCAAGCCATCATCGACACTGAAGAGACGCTCACAGGCCGTAAACGGCCTTACCTTCCCATCCTCACTGGTGACCTAGCCCATCGGGATGAGGACGACGAACGCGTGGCGATGACATTGGGAGGATCATCTAGGAGGCCACTCTTCACTGTGCGCGGTGTTATCCTATCCCATGACCCACAGTTAATTTCTATGGGTGTACGCGTTCGAGATTTGGAGGTTCATGCAGAGGAGGCTGAGCGAGGGAGGTTAGCGATAGCTCTAGGGAGAGCAGAGGCGGAGAGACGCATCAAGATCTTGGAGAGGAGGATGATAGAGATGAACCAGGGCATGTGAGACGCGATTGTTGCACTAGCTGTTGCATTCCCATCTTCTTCTTCTTCTTCTTAGTGTATCCTGTGGTTGTACTTGATGTTATTTTATGTTGTATTATGTTATGTTGTGTACTATTGCGGTTCATCGGCCTGCCTTTTGTATTGATACTTATGTATTTTGGGATTTATGTATGGTTTATGTGGTATGTTATTCTCTGTTGCTTTTCTGTTGTCCTGTGGTTGTAATTGATTTGCTATGCGTGGTTATATTTGGTTGTTGCATTTGTATGAGCGACAATATTTGCAGAATATGTGTCTCACACTTTTGATATGTGTCATATTATAAGAACATCATCCAAACTCGACAATCTGCACGAACCAACGATGGCGAACCATTACCCGCCACTCCCACTGAGCTGGCTAGAGTGATTGATGAGGCAATTGCTCGACATGATGCTACTCGAACCGATTCTAGCGGAGGTTCCTAAGGTAGTGGTCGTTGATGGAGAAGTGATATAATAACGGTAGAAATTTTTGGGTTTAAATTCTCTACTTACTACTCCTACACAAACCTTTGTGTTAATATTATTAACTATTGTATACACAAAAGTTGAAAACCCTATTCGGGAATGTTCATACAAAACTTTCATGGCTTGCAAACCATGGAACTTTCGTGGTACCGAAGGTGCCGTAGTGATTGTCCGTTGGATTGAGAAGACCGAGTCAGTTCTTAACATCACTGGTTGCTCTGAGGACCCGAAAGTGAAGTACTCTACTCGCACTTTCCAAGATGAAGCCCTCACCTGGTGGAATCTTTAGGTACAGGCCTTGGGTAGAGACGCGACATACAATCTTGCTTGGGCTGATCTCAAAACTCTACTGATGGAGAAGTATTGTCCGAGGAGTGAACTGTAGAAGCAGGAAGCAGAATTCTGGAATCTTTCGATGGTGGATGCCAATGAGACTACTTATACCACCCGTTTTCATAAGCTTTCTTGCCTTGTTCCTCACATGGTCATGCTGGAACACAAGAGAGTCTAACGGTACATTTGGGGTCTATCTCCCAAGATTCGTAGCATGGTCACTGCATCGTGTTAGGACAAAAAGGATTGAGGAAACCACTTTTGCAAACCTTAGTCTAATTCATACTTCTGCAAATATTCTAAGTATAGAACTACTGAAGAAAGAAGACTAAAGTATTGAAGAAAGATTCAACAAGTACTGAAGAAGAAAGATCGGAAGTTCTGAAGTCTAACCAGACAAGTTCACTGAACAACTACTGAAGACAAACTACTCATCAGTAGTTTGTCATTCATCAGCACTTGTACCAGAATCTTTCCACCGCCTTATGTTTCAGTAGTTTATTTGTTTATTATTACTTTATCTTTTTGTGCAAGTTCCAAGAATGCAACTTGTTGCAACTTGTTACAGACTTGCTTTTTGGCAAGGTTCATGTATTTGTAAGTCTATAAATAGATGGGTTCATCCCTCTGTTTTAGACATTTATTTTAATTGAAACTGAAATCCTTCAAAGCTTATTATTGTTATTTCAATTTCATTCACTAAGAATCTGTTTGAGTATTTATTGTCTTTCACATTCAATACTTAGATTCTCATTAAATGTGTCTTTAGTTTTCAAACATCCAGGGGGAGTAATAACTCCTGTTGATAGTGTAACTTTACTTACTTATTCCGCTGTGCAAATCTGATTGAAACTTGCTAAACACATAAGTGTTCACTAGCAAGCAAAACATCAAGAGCATTACTAATCCAACAATTGGTATCAGAGCACTAGTTTATCAGATCACATATCAATCTAACACATTGAAAATCAGACATAGGCTCTCATTGATATTCAATAAAGGATTAAAGTTCACTTTTATCAACACCCATCACTTTAAGAGATATTTGACAAATCACTACTCTTTAAAAATGGATCCACATAATACTGGTTCTGCCAATAAACCTGCTATGCTAGATAGAAATGATATAATATCTGGCAAAGGAGAATGGCACATACATTATCTCAGACCAACACCGGTTGCTGGAAATCTGTGATATATGGTCCTCACAAACCAGTAAATATTAATCTTGAACCTAAAGTAGAAATACCAAAAGACCTAAAGGACTATACAGATGATGATTTCTTTAAACTTGAGCTTGATGCTAAAGCTTTCTCTATGTTGGCAATGGCACTCCCAAATGAAATCTACTCTGGACTATTACATTGTGATAGTGCCAAAGAGCTTTGGGACTGCCTAAAAGAACAGTTTGGAGGAACTGAAGAGGTGATTGCCAACACTAGAGAAATCCTGACTCAACAATATGAAACTTTTGCTCACATAAATGGGGAAACTTTAACTCAACAATTTGAAAGATTCTCCTCATTAATATCTGAGCTAAAATTAAATAGTCAGACCTACACAACTGTATCTATGCTTCATAGATTTTTAAGCTCTTTACTTGAAAAATGGGAAACATATTCTATAGTCCTCAGATCCTCACCAAACTTTAGCTCCCTCACTCTTACAAAATTACATGAGAGATTGCTTACTTTTGAAAGAGAAATCGATCAAAAGAAGAAACTGCAAAGTTCTTGTAAAACTGCTGATGACTATCTACCAGGTAGTACAACACTATTGGGACAAGACTCACCTACTTGTTCAAATAGTTTTGGATCTTTTGACCACATTGACATAACTGCTGGGATCTCATCAGAAAAATCATTCCCAGGTTATGACAATGATGAATATAGTCAAACTGCTGATAATATGTGTTTTATCATGGATGATTTAAAAAATTTCAGCAATGATGACTTAGAAGAAATGGACATCTTACACCAACTGGCCATGTTAAGTATAAAAACAAACAAATTTTATAAAAGGTCAGGAAGGAAATTTCCAGGATTAAACAGTTCTACAAAAATTGGTTTTGTCAAATCTAAACTTAGATGTCACAAGTGTCAGAAGTTGGGATACTTTGCTAGAGAGTGTAGAAGCTCTAGCTACAACCAATTTTAGTCTGGAAATCAGTTTAACCCTAGTTATAATAGGAATAATGGAACACAGGGAAGTGCACATTTTGTACAGGCACAAGCTCCACAAATCCAATATGTGCCACAAGTACAATATGTACAGATGCCTGCTCAACAGATGCAGAGCCAACAATCAATCCCTCCCATTCCAGCTGCTCAACAACCTCCACAGACTCAGCAACCCTCACAACAAAGTTTGTTTACCTCACGGTATGTTGACTGGAGCAGTCTTCCTTTTGACACTACTGAGTGCAATCCTGATGCAGACAACAAAATGTTTGACATCAACTGGGGAGAACCTGACAATGGCAGAAAGAATTTTGCCTTAATGACATTTGAGGGCTGCACCTCAAAATCTGCCCTGTCTCAGGTATCAAAAGAATCTTTAACAAAACTTTGTTCAACTTCATGTAAAGAATCTTTTGCTCTCATAAGAGAGACTAATGTGCATTTACAAGGCAAAGCAAATGACTCTGAGAGAAAATTTACTCAGATGAAATGTGATTTAGAAAGAAAACTTGCTGCAAAGGCAAAAGAAAATTCTAAATTAACTAACAATACTATTGAAACCCAAGCACAACTCAAAATCATGATAGAAGACCTAGGAAATTTCAGAAAAGAGCTTGCTGACACCAAGGTTGTTTGTGAAAAATGGGTAGAATCTTGTAAAGGGTACTAACTGCTGCTTAACAAACAAAATGCTTCAAATGTTTGGTTTGGCATATGGTACAATCACACTGAAACACCAATAGATTTTCCCCTAAAACTACTAAAGATGGGAGAAAAATTGTTTCAGATGAAACTTCTGAAGAGAAAGAATGCACATCTTTTCATGAAAACTTTCTAAAAACTCACAAAGAAAGTTCTTTAGAAGTATTGATAAAATCTGACTTTAAGCCATCAGTAGTTTCATCTACATCAGGAGTTGAGAACCTGAAAACTACTGATGACCTATAACAAATCAAAACAGTCAGAAATTTTCGTTCAAATGAAAAAGAAAAGGCAAAAGAATGTGAAATCTGTGGTTTGTTTACCCACAAGACAGAATTTTGCAGATATAGAAAAGGAATTCAGTACAACAAGAAAATTTCACAACTGGTTGTGGGAAAACAAATAAAAAATGATTTTGAAGAAACTTTTTCTCCCAAGAAACAACAACCAGCAAACATCTTTTCTCAGAAAAAGATGAAATCTCAACAAAAATCTTTTTCTCAAAATTCTCTTTCAGTAGTTAGACCTACATCATTAGCAGTTTCATAAACTGCTGAGATTAAAGATCTCATATATATGGTACAACTACTGATGACCAAGGTTGATGGTGGTCCTCAAAAGGATACCACCATTGCTCTTAATGAAAAATCCATTGCCAAAAAGACATGGATTCGTCAACTTGGTCAAGAACAAACTGTTAATGTTCTCAAGAGTAAACCCAAAGCCAAACTGGCTTGCGTTCCTAAATTTAACTAATTTGCTACTTTGTGCAAAGGGTCTCCAGAGGCTTAAATAGCATTTGGTATGTTGACAGTGGAGGCTCAATACACATGACAGGATGCAGATACCTGATAAACAACTTTATCAGTTAAAGAGAAGGATCTGTATCCTTTGGGAACAATGCCATGGGATATGTGCTAGGACATGGCAATGTCTTATCTGGCAAAATACAGTTTGACAAGGTCAATCTGGTTGAAAACCTTGAGTACAACTTGCTGAGTGTGTCACAAATGTGTGATAAAGGATATTCTTCCTTTTTCACAAAGACAACATGCAAGATCATATCACCAGAAGGCCAGAAGTTGATAGAGAAGATCATTGAAGACCATACTCTGTTGATAGCCAAAAGATGTGGCAATGTCTATACAGTGGACATTGAAAAGGACAAAGTACTGAACAACACTGCCTGTTTCTTCTCAAAGGCATCAACTTCAGAGACTGATCTCTGGCACAGGAGACTTGGCCATGTGAACTTTAAAACCATAAATAAAGTCACTAAAATGGGCTTGTTCAGAGGTCTACCCTTGAAAGTATACCAGTGTCAAGAACACTATGTATCCTGTTTAAAGGGAAAGTAGCATAAGTCCTCCTATAAGTCTATTGAAGAATCAAAAACAACTGCATGTCTTCAACTACTCCATATGGACTTATTTGGGCCAGTAAAAATCATGAGCCTTGGTAAGAAGAAAACTGCTTGGTCATCATTGATGACTATTCAAGATTCACATGGGTATTCTTCTTATTCTCCAAGGATGAGGCAGCTGAAATCATCAAGTTCTTCATTCTACAAGTAGAGAAACAATATTCTCTATCTGTCAAAGCCATTAAAAGTGATAATGGGACAGAATTCAAGAACAAAACTCTGGATGAATTCTGTTTGTCTAAAGGGATTATTAGACAATTCAGTGTTCCCAGAACTCCTGAACAAAATGTTGTGGTAGAAAGGAAGAACAGGACATTAATTGAAGCAGCAAGAACTATGTTAGCTGATTCAGGCCTACCATTGTATTTCTAGGCTGAAGCAGTTAACACTGCATGTTATGTTCAAAATAGAGTCCTTGTCAACAAGAGACACTCCAAGACTGCCTATGAAGTTCTTCATGGCATAAAGCCCCTTATCTCCTTTTTCAGGGCTTTTGGATGTCAATGTTTCATTCTTAACATTAACAACTCTATTTCAAAGTTTGCTGCTAAAGTTGATTCAGGTTATTTTCTTGGTTATTCTTCCACTAGAAAAGCCTACAAAGTTTTTAACTCAAGAACCAAGATAGTAAAAGAAACACTGAATGTCAAGTTCAATGAATCAATGCACACTCTTATTCCAGCACATCCTGCTGAACTCTTTGACCTTGACAGCTTCCATTTCGCACCTGAAAAGGCTGTCACTTCATCTAAACCTACTTATTATGGTGATCAGAGGTTTGATGATGAGGATTCAGCACCATGGACTCCTAAAACAGTCACTAAGTCAACTTTCAAACCTTCAGAAGTTTCACAAACTTCTGATTCTACAACTGCTGATGTACAAACTCAAACATCTTCTTCAGCTCGCTAAACCAGACATTATAAACCTCAGTGGTTTGTTCGATGAAGTATAAGAGCCACCTACACCTGTTAGTGGTTTACAACAACTGATTGAACACTAAGATCATCCACTGGAACAAATCATGGGTGATATTGCATCAGGTGTTCTCACAAGAAACCAGCTTTCCAACTTTTGCTTCTTCTCAGCATTCATTTCTTAGTTGAACCTAAGAAGTACCAAGAAGCCCTCAAAGATAACAATTGGGTGGAAGCTATGCAAGATGAGTTGCTTCAATTCAAGAAGCAACAGGTTTGGGAAATCTGTCCCTTACCACCAAACAAGCTACCAATTGGCACAAGATGGGTTTTCAGGAACAAACAAGATGAGGCTGGTATGATCATTAAGAACAAGGCAAGACTGGTGGTACAAGGTTACTCTCAAGAAGAAGGAATTGATTATGATGAAACCTTTGCTCCAGTTGCAAGGCTTGAAGCCATCAGGTTATTTCTGGCATATGCCATTTCCAACAAAATAAAAGTTTTTCAAATGGATGTTAAAAGTGCATCTTTGTATGTTTGTCAGCCATCTGGGTTTGAGGATCCTTCTCATCCTGAGTGGGTGTACAAGCTTGACAAAGCTCTTTATGGGCTAAAACAGGATCCAAGAGCCTGGTATGAAACACTTTCTAACTTTTTGCTCAAAAATAACTTTACAAGAGGCTCCATTGATAAAACTCTTTTCATTAAAAATGTTGGAAATCATGTCTTACTTGTTCAAATTTATGTTGATGATATCATATTTGGTTCAACAAACACAAAATTGTGTGATGAATTTAAGAAACTCATGCAATCAAAATTTGAGATGAGTACAATGGGAGAACTGCAGTACTTTTTAGGACTGCAGAATAAACAACCAAATGGAACTTTTATACATCAATCTAAATATATTAAAGAATTATTAAACAAATTTTCTTTACAAGACTGTAAATCATGTTCCACTCCCATGACACCTACCACACAAGTTGAAGCAGATGATCAAGGAAAACAGGTTGATCAAACCATGTATAGATGTATGATAGGTTCCCTTTTGTATCTAACTGCTTCTAGACCAGATATTATGTTTTCAACATGTGTATGTGCTAGATATCAATCAGCTCCTAGGGAATCACACCTAATTGCAGTCAAAAGAATCTTCAGATATCTGAAAGGAACTCCTACACTTGGAATTTGGTATCCTGCTTCTAGCAATACCAAGTTATCAGCTTTTTCAGATAGTGACTATGCAGGGTGCAAAATGTCAAGAAAATCAACATCTGGTGGTTGTCAATTCTTGGGAAACTGTCTAGTGTCCTGAAACCACAAAATCTGTTGGCACGAATGTGAGAAAACAAACTGCAGAAGTTTGTAAACTGCCCATTGAATATTCAACAACATCAATCATCACCACTACAAATCCCTTTACAAAAACCACAACATTGCCAAATCAATCACCAACCCAAAGAACATTTGCTGGTTCTTTGCACACAGAATTGAATGTTCCAATAACAACTGCCATTATGCCCTATCAAGGACAAATAGATGTTACACCACATTATTTAGAACCATTGGCTGCTAAATATCCTCTTGAGATATTAATAATCAAACATGAGATAGAATCTTTCTACTTAACAGAGGATCCTTCATCATTAAGCTTCTCATCTATTGAAGGTTTCGAGAAACCTATGACTGTCGATCAGTATTTGGATATAAAACGGCAACAGACTGAAAACAGCATCAGAGAACAATGCAAAGACAAAGGTAACATGACTGCTCATGGAATCCAGCAAACAGAACTTCAAAAGCTTATCAAAATACAAGAATTTGCAAGAGAATTGCATGAAAGAATGACAACTTCTAAAATAGAGAGAAATTTAAGAAAAGAATTCCTAGATCATCTTTTAAATCTCACGTTTTACAACTTCACAGAAAGACAATTTGTTGGTTGGTCTTCTGAAGAAATCAGGGCTCAAATATACAAAATTGAAGACTTGCTTAAAAACGGTAAGACTTAGAAAAGAAATCCAGCTGACTCGAAGAAAGACAAAGAAAATGAATCTAAAACAGCTTTAAAATTCAAGAGAATGAGACAAGAGTTAGTTATGGCAAAATACGGTGAAATGAAATATGTTGCCAGATGGTCTAAGTTAGTTTTGGAAGAAACCTACAAACTCCTGAAGATAAACAGACAAAAGGATCCAACTCTGCCGAAAAACCAATTTATCCTGATGAGGACCAAGCTATCGAGCAGATGATTCAACACAAACGTAGGTCCTCAGCAACCAATCTTACAAGACAGAACATCAAAGGGAACAAAAAAGTGAAGACTGAAGTTTAATTAACAGTTGAGAGTTGAGAATAAATATTTGTAAGGGATTAAACAATTTATTTCATAAAAATTTTGTTTGTTTGTAATAGAACGTTTTTTATAAGAACAGACGTTATATTTTCCTGATAATATGTCAAAGTTAGAAACTTTGATTAAAACGTTTTGATATTAAATGAAACGAGAGAGGTTTGAATATAATACAAACATTCACTTTCAACCTTTTGAATAAAAAAATGTTTTGCTAAGAGTTGTTTCTCAAGAGTACTTTGAGAATTTGAAATACTTTTAATGTACTTGATAAGAGATCAATATTAAAAACATCTGAAGACTAATTAAATGGCAAATATTTACTTCAATAAACAAACTTTACAAACAAAACACTAAAGGGTTTACTCAAAAACCAATGATAATAACGTTGATATTACAAACTTCAAGTAAAAGTGTCACACCCCCAAAATCCACTTGCGGAGTTTTACCGCGAGGCGCATGACAAACCAGGATCCAAACCAACGATCACAATAAACAAGTCTAAATGAATATAAATGCAATTTCAAAACATAGTTTAAAATCCCGTTTACAGCGGAAGCTTATTCAAAACAGTATCTCAACAGTGAAACAATAGTTCAACGTTTATAAGACCATGCAACCCTAGTTAGACGCCGTGCAGACGCGTGCGCCCTAGTCCAGTCGTGCTACCTTAGCGACCTGAGAAAACATGTAAAAGTTTACGTCAGCACAAAAATGCTGGTGAGTTTACAGGTTTTGTATCCAAGTACCAAGTCCACCTGTCCATACTATAACAAATCGAAAACCAGTATACGCTAGCTAGGCGTACGTTTTGTTACTACCACGATTGGAAAACCATTACTAACTCGAATACCAGATGTTGTGCCCGAAAAGTACCAGTTGTTCCTGTTGTTCCTGTTTGAGACAATATGCACTCGTCCGGCCCTCCAAGCCGACGAGCGGGGTTGGTCACTCCCAATAGCGCTATTCACATTTCCCCGTTGTGCAAACCCGCACATTCATGGTTCCCCCCGGGACTTCCAAAGATCGTGTAGTACACAATAGAAACCCATAGTATGACAGTAGTTACCAAATAATCGTTTTAACACATGTTTTCTCCCCCGAAAGTATAAAACCAGTTTAAAAGAGGGGCCGTAAACTCACCTTAAGTTGCGTTACTCCTTAACCCGAGTAAACTCAGCTGCTATGCTAGTCCCGTAAAGCGGCGACCTTAGAATTGTGAAAGAATGAAAGATTATGCTTGAATCCTTGTGTTTTGATCAAAAATCGCGTTCCAGAGGTTGTGTGTGTGTTGGGGCAGGTTATGGGAGGACTAGGGTTTGTATAATGAAGTTTATGAGGCCAAGTATGGTATTTATAGTCGTTTTTAGTCGTCCAGCACGTAACATGCGATTATGCAGCTTTACACGCGATCAGGAAGCCTAATCGCATGTAAGTTCATGCGATTGGGGCCTAATCGCATGAACAGTCATGCGATCAGTCCCCTAATCGCCCTAAGGTCCCCAGTCGCCCCTCCTATAGGCGATTGGGCTATCCTGATCGCCTATAGGGGCCTGTTTCGTGTGTTTCGCGCGTTAAACCCCGTTTTAACATATGTTAACACATATTAATGTACCGACAAGTCACATAATGATTGTAAACACATAACACAAGTAAATACACATATTCACACTCGTTCACCAATTCCCGGGACTCGAGACTCGTATGTTCCGTATGCCCTGACGATCCTACCGATCGTCACCGTTTGTACACTTGGTTAAGGACCGACATCTAATGAACCTCTAGACCAACATCCAATGATCCTCTAAACTAAACCGATAGTTCCCGAACCATAACCCGAGTTAACTAACCCAGTTAAGTACAATATACGCGTGACTCGCTAAGGCAGACTTTTATCTATACAACGTTGTTAACCAGAATTTGCCGGGTGTCACATCATCCCCACGTTAAAAAAAATTTCGTCCCGAAAATTGCACAAGTACCAAAAGAACAAAAGAAGTAACGAAGGAAATAAACAAAAGATAGGAACCAAAAGAGAGATTTACCCGAGTTGTCACATCATCCCCACGTTAAAAGGAATCTCGCCCCGAGATTCATTCAGCTGCAGAAGAGACATGTCTCGACTCGAACGCTTCCTTAGGAAAAAGATGAGGATACTTAGACTTCATCTGATCCTCCCCGTTCCCACGTATATTCCGGTCCCCGGTTCGAGTTCCACCGAACCTTAACGATACGAATCTTGCTGTGACGTAGGCTACGAATCTTGTAATCAAGGATCTCCACAGGTTCTTCCACAATCCGAAGACGATCATCAACCTTGATCTCTTCTAGTGGAACGATGAGAGACTCGTCAGCCAGACACTTCTTCAAGTTTGACACGTGAAAGACGTTATGTACGTTACCGAGCTCCGTCGGTAAATCAAGACGATATGCCACCGGTCCAATCCGTTCCAGGATCGTAAATGGTCCGACATATCGTGGGTTGAGTTTGCCACGCTTCCCAAAGCGTAAGACGCCTTTCCACGGTGAGACTTTTAGAAGTACTTTGTCATTGACTTGGAATTCCAATGGTTTGCGACGCTGATCGGCATAACTCTTTTGCCGGTCCCGTGCCGCTGCCAACCGGTTACGAATCTGTACGATCTTTTCCGAGGTTTCGTACACTAGTTCAGGCCCAGTGAGTTGACTCTCACCCACTTCAGCCCAACAAAGAGGAGAACGGCATTTCCGTCCGTACAGTGCTTCGAACGGAGCCGCCTTGATGCTCGTGTGATAACTGTTATTGTACGAGAATTCTACTAACGGCAGATGAGCTTCCCAACCCTTGCCAAAATCGATCACACATGCCCGCAGCATGTCTTCTAAAGTTTGAATCGTACGCTCACTCTGACCGTCAGTCTGTGGATGATAAGCCGTGCTCATGTCTAGTTGGGTACCCAAAGCCTTGTGCAAAGACTTCCAGAAGTGAGAAGTAAAATGGGAGTCACGATCCGAGATAATAGAAACTGGTACCCCGTGCTTAGAAACAACTTCCTTCAAATAAAGACGAGCCAAACGATCCATGGTGTCGGTCTCCTTAATAGCAAGAAAATGGGCTGATTTCGTCAACCGATCGACAATCACCCATATCTTGTCATTCCCGCTTGGTGATTTAGGAAGTTGTGTGACAAAATCCATAGTAATCCGTTCCCATTTCCATTCCGGAATTTCAGGTTGTTGCAAGAGACCCGATGGTTTCTGGTATTCCACCTTGACCTTAGCACAGGTCAAGCATTTGCTCACGTATGAGGCTATGTCCGACCTCATGTTTGGCCACCAGTAAAGCACCCTCAGATCTTGGTACATCTTATCCGAACCAGGATGGATAGAATACCGGGACTTATGAGCTTCATCAAGGACAAGCTCCCGTAGTCCCCCGAATAAAGGAACCCATATGCGTTCTGCGAAGTAGTGCAGGCCATCAGGCCTTCGCTCGAGGTGCTTGTCGGCACCGTGCATAGTTTCAGCTTTAAGGTTTTCCTCCTTCAAAGCTTCTAACTGGGCAGAACGGAGTTGATCAGGTAGTGATGAATGAATAGTGAGCTGCAACGCCCGAACGCGACGAGGTTTAATAGATTCCTTCCTGCTCAAGGCGTCTGCTACAACATTCGCCTTGCCAGGATGGTACTTAATAGCACAATCATAGTCGTTCAGAAGTTCAATCCAACGACGCTGCCGTATGTTCAAATGTTGTTGGTCGAAAATATGTTGGAGACTCTTGTGATCGTGTAGATGGTGCATTTGGTACCGTACAAGTAATGTCTCCAAATTTTCAACGCGAAAACCACGGCACCCAACTCCAAGTCATGGGTGGTGTAGTTCTTCTCGTGCACCTTGAGTTGACGAGAAGCATACGCAATCACTTTCTCGCGTTGCATCAACACGCAACCGAGACCATGAATAGAAGCATCACAGTAAACAACAAAATCATCAGGGCCCTCAGGTAAAGACAAAATAGGAGCAGAACACAGTTTAGACTTCAGTTCTTCAAACGTTGACTCTTGTGGTTCACCCCAGTCGAATTTCCTATCTTTCTGCGTGAGAGTGGTCAGGGGTTGAGCGATCTTCGAGAACCCCTGAATGAAACGACGATAGTAGCCCGCAAGGCCTAGGAATTGCCGCACCTCAGTTGGCGTCTTTGGTGCTCCCCAGTCCTTGATCGCTTCGATCTTAGCTGGATCGACATGAATTCCTAGTTCATTAACCACATGTCCTAGGAACTGAACTTCGCGTAACCAAAAGTCACACTTTGAGAACTTGGCGTAAAGTTGTTCCCGTCGCAAGAGTTCCAAAACTAGCCGCAGATGTTCCCCGTGTTCGGTCTCGTTCTTAGAGTAGATCAGAATGTCATCAATAAACACAATGACGAATTTGTCAAGATATGGTTTACAGACGCGGTTCATCAAGTCCATGAAAACCGCCGGTGCGTTTGTGAGACCGAAAGGCATGACCAAGAATTCGAAATGGCCATAACGTGTACGAAAGGCAGTCTTTGCAACGTCAGCCTCCCTGACGCGCAGCTGGTGATAACCGGACCTCAAGTCGATCTTGGAATAATAACTAGAACCCTGAAGCTGGTCGAATAGATCATCGATACGTGGAAGAGGATAACGGTTCTTGACGGTCAATTTGTTCAGTTCTCTGTAGTCTACACACAATCGGAAACTTCCATCCTTCTTCTTAACAAATAAGATCGGGGCTCCCCAAGGGGAAGAACTTGGTCGGATAAAACCCTTGTCCAAGAGTTCCTGTAACTGACTAGACAATTCCTGCATCTCGGGAGGTGCAAGACGGTAGGGGGCCCGAGCAATAGGAGAAGCCCCTGGTACAAGATCAATACCGAACTCGACTTGACGATGAGGAGGAAGACCAGATAAATCCTCGGGAAAAACATCAGGAAACTCGCGTACCACCGGAATGTCGTCGATCTTCTTCTCATCACTAGAGGAAACAGATAAAAGCGCCAAAACGGCTGGATAACCCTTTCGAAGACACTTAAGGGCTTTCATGCTAGAGATGATGTTTAGCGGAACACCACCCTTGATACCGTACACAGAAAGGAATTCTCCATCAGGGAGAGGAATCCGAATAACCTTATCGTAACAGACAATCTCCGCGCGATACAAAGATAACCAATCCATTCCTACCACAACGTCAAAACTACCCAAAGGTACCGGCATAAGGTCGATGGGGAACGATAAACCCGACAACTCTAATTGACACTCCCGAAGGACACTAGTAGCTTCAATCGTTTTCCCGTCAGCCAACTCAATAATATACTTGGTCTCTAATGGTACGGGTACTACATCTAGCAGTCGACTAACATCCATGGATACAAAACTCTTGTCGGCACCAGAATCAAATAACACGCTAACAGAACGATTATTGAGAAGAAACGTACCGGTGACTGTGTCAGGGTCCTGTCTAGCTTCAGCGGCTCCAATGACGAAGGCACGTGCATTTCTGCCGCCGCCCCCGTTGTTCCCATTACCGTTGTTCCCACCCTGCTTCAGTTTTGGGCAATCCTTCTTGTAATGCCCAGTGTCACCACAGTTGTAGCATCCTTGTTTTCCTGTAGTCCCCTGAGTGGTCGAAGCTGAGTTAGTAGTCGGGGCCTGGGTCGATGGAAGTGTAACCCGACAATCTTTAGCATAATGCCCAAATCGCTGGCAGCGGTGACAACGGTTACTGTCGCAGTTCCCTTGATGATGGCGTCCACACTTGTTGCATTTGGGCAATTTTCCCGCATAACCACCCTGTTTGTTACCCGAAGAAGAAGAACCCCCATTATCAAACCTTTTACCCTGCTGTGCTGGCCCAGATCCCTTCCCGTCATTTTCCCACTTGCGCTTGTTGCTCTCTGGGGCCTTAACAGTCGAACCCTTCGCAGGCAAAATACCCTCATTCACCTTTAAGTTGGTCATCCTATGGGCCGATCGAACCACCTCTGCGTATGTAGGATGATTTCTCGCAGCCACCAATCCTGCAATTTCCGGTACTAACCCCGAGACATAGTGTTCAATCCTACGGTATTCTGGCACATGCAGATCGGGACACAGCACTGCCAACTCATTCCGCCTCACAGTATACTTCTCAATTTCCGACCCAGTCATCTTGAGGTTCCACACCTCATGCTCCAGCTTCTGTACCTCTTCCCTCGGACAATACTCACGCTTCAGCAACTGCACAAAATTCTCCCATGGCATAGCATATGCCTCCCCAATACCCATATTCTGGGTGATGCCATTCCACCAAGTCAATGCCACATCCTGGAATAATGCAGCAGCATACTTAACCCGATCTTCTGGGAGACAGTTACACATTAGAAATACTGACTCCACTTTCTCCAGCCACCTAAGCAAGCTCACCGCACCCTCAGTGCCAGAGAATTCCTGGGGCTTACAGTCCCGGAACATCTTGTAGGTGCACATGGGTGAGGGTGGGTCAACAGGACCACCTGAAATGAAACGTATGAGAAACCACGAATAACGTAAACAAGGTTCACCAATGAGGCAAAGAAAATGGATAAATCAACTTACCACCACCGTTGTGCCCTAACTGAAAGGCAGCTTGGAGCAAGTTGTTCAGATCAGCCTGCGATAGGTTAATACCTCCACCACGACCACCAGCACCACCGCGACCACCACCACGTCCACCATTGCGACCACCTTCACGTCCTCCTCGAACTCCAGACATGATTCTGGCAGAAAAAAAAACGAGAAAATTTAGTTTCGCAGTTAAAGATAACCACTAATGTTCACAAGATCAAAGCTAGATCCAATCCAGGACTATCCCCTCAAACCCAGAGCTCACTAGGGCTTCCATGCATTTCGGTTTATGATTTTGTGTGCACCCAAAATGATAAACCGCTCTACATGGTCCTCCAAGTGTTCTCCTAGTTCAAAGTTCAAATCACCGAACATAGACTCTTAGCTACACACCGTAATACTACGGTAGTTTATGACAAGTGTTTCTATTGGAGTGCGAAAGGGAGATGTCCGAGCCTTGGACAAATCTCAAGAGCACACGAGTTACTCCAATAGACTACGCTGCCTAGAAAACAAGTAACCCAACCTAAGATAGAACGGATGATGTAACGTAGAAAGACCAACGATTTAGAGACACCCCGACAAGACCATACGTAAACCACTATAACGTTTAGTACCATGTGATCGTCTAGTGTGTGCGACTCGGCTATAGACTAGACTCTATATGCAGTCCTAGTTCACTATAACCATTGGCTCTGATACCAATCTGTCACACCCCCAAAATCCACTTGCGGAGTTTTACCGCGAGGCGCATGACAAACCAGGATCCAAACCAACGATCACAATAAACAAGTCTAAATGAATATAAATGCAATTTCAAAACATAGTTTAAAATCCCGTTTACAGCGGAAGCTTATTTAAAACAGTATCTCAACAGTGAAACAATAGTTCAACGTTTATAAGACCATGCAACCCTAGTTAGACGCCGTGCAGATTCGTGCGCCCTAGTCCAGTCGTGCTACCTTAGCGACCTGAGAAAACATGTAAAAGTTTACGTCAGCACAAAAATGCTGGTGAGTTTACAGGTTTTGTATCCAAGTACCAAGTCCACCTGTCCATACTATAACAAATCGAAAACCAGTATACGCTAGCTAGGCGTACGTTTTGTTACTACCACGATTGGAAAACCATTACTAACTCGAATACCAGATGTTGTGCCCGAAAAGTACCAGTTGTTCCTGTTGTTCCTGTTTGAGACAATATGCACTCGCCCGGCCCTCCAAGCCGACGAGCGGGGTTGGTCACTCCCAATAGCGCTATTCACATTTCCCCGTTGTGCAAACCCGCACATTCATGGTTCCCCCCGGGACTTCCAAAGATCGTGTAGTACACAATAGAAACCCATAGTATGACAGTAGTTACCAAATAATCGTTTTAACACATGTTTTCTCCCCCGAAAGTATAAAACCAGTTTAAAAGAGGGGCCGTAAACTCACCTTAAGTTGTGTTACTCCTTAACCCGAGTAAACTCAGCTGCTATGCTAGTCCCGTAAAGCGGCGACCTTAGAATTGTGAAAGAATGAAAGATTATGCTTGAATCCTTGTGTTTTGATCAAAAATCGCGTTCCAGAGGTTGTGTGTGTGTTGGGGCAGGTTATGGGAGGACTAGGGTTTGTATAATGAAGTTTATGAGGCCAAGTATGGTATTTATAGTCGTTTTTAGTCGTCCAGCACGTAACATGCGATTATGCAGCTTTACACGCGATCAGGAAGCCTAATCGCATGTAAGTTCATGCGATTGGGGCCTAATCGCATGAACAGTCATGCGATCAGTCCCCTAATCGCCCCTAAGGTCCCCAGTCGCCCCTCCTATAGGCGATTGGGCTATCCTGATCGCCTATAGGGGCCTGTTTCGTGTGTTTCGCGCGTTAAACCCCGTTTTAACATATGTTAACACATATTAATGTACCGACAAGTCACATAATGATTGTAAACACATAACACAAGTAAATACACATATTCACACTCGTTCACCAATTCCCGGGACTCGAGACTCGTATGTTCCGTATGCCCTGACGATCCTACCGATCGTCACCGTTTGTACACTTGGTTAAGGACCGACATCTAATGAACCTCTAGACCAACATCCAATGATCCTCTAAACTAAACCGATAGTTCCCGAACCATAACCCGACTTAACTAACCCAGTTAAGTACAATATACGCGTGACTCGCTAAGGCAGACTTTTATCTATACAACGTTGTTAACCAGAATTTGCCGGGTGTCACAAAAAGAAAGGATGACTTCAAATTAATTGACAAGTTTTAAAATATTAATATCTTCTGGTAAAACGGCATACACATGCTTCAAGTTTAAACATGCCCAAAAATGAAACTTATTAAAGTATCATACAACTTGTTACTCCATAACTACATAATTTTTCATCATAAATAATATTTTCCGGGTTCTTTTGGCAGTAGACGATAGGTCATCAACAATTGAAATATCAGTATCTTCAATACTCCTTTTTCCATTGGGTCTTGTAGCACAATCCTTTAAAGCTTCATCGACGGAAGAGTCGGTAGCAATACAAAAAACATCCTTGAAAAAAACGAAAATAAACTACTGAACTATTAAAATGAAGAAAACAAACTCGATGGATAGCTGAAATACGTTGCAAAAATGTATACTCACCTTTGACAACATTTGGAAAGCACCATCGGAAGTTTCATTAAGATTAACACACTTGTATTCACCATAATCCTGACTAACCTAATAAGTAACCAAACAAAAAAATATAAAGAAAATAATAACAATGAACTTCAAAATCTTTTTAAAATTTCAAATTTAAGAACGCAAACGAAAAGTAATAAATACGTCTCCAGTATTATCATATTCATAATCACTACCCATAACCAAGTCAGCAATTACTGTGGGATCATCACATATCTTCTGAACAATGTACACACGGTACTTATATTTAAGATTGTATTCTGAAACTTCAATTTTGAAAGCCAAAAACTTATCTAGCAGTCGAAATAACTCTTGGGGAAAGCCTTCACTATCCTCAAGCTTCAAGTATTTTTCCCTTAAATCACTCGCAGATGAACCAACAATACTGGACACATCTCTATCAAACAACATAAAGGACACATTGCCAGTCTTATCTTGAACTTTCATTTGAACCTTAAACATGAAATAAATACCTTCCAATAAGTTAACAGTAATGTTGAAAAAATGTAAATAAACATTTTATCTTACTTTGTTGAGGTAGATTTACATTCACAATCGCATTTAGGACAAACAAAAGTTGTAATAGGAAAATCGAGAATTTCTTCAGAAACTTTTGCAGCAGTTTGTAAGTACTCTGATATAGTTTGCACCTTCCTGAAACATTTCTTACAAGCAACATATAACCAACCAAAACTTTGTTGCACAACTTTTATAGTCCCAACCACAACACAACACATTACTTGCAATCCAACAATATAGTGATCATCGTCTTCAGCAGAATATAAAAACAAATTAAATATAAGAAAGAAATAAACAAATATAGAATTTATTAAAAAATATTGACACCGTTTCTATGTCGCTAAGCTCATCTACATCTTTCTTTGGAGTTGAAACAACGAATTCTTGATGCAATGAGTAAGCAGAATCAGAGGAACGTAGTGATAGGGAAGTACAACCAGATTCTTAAGCTTGCTTCTTAAGAAGACTGAAAAATGCAAAAAACAATGAACAAAAAAATGACCTCAAAAGTATGAGCCAAAAAAATTTAGAAAAATTACTCTTTTCTGTAAAAAAAAAAATGTTCTAAATATTGTACTTCCTCCTTAATTGGTTAACTTCATCAATTTCTACGTTAAAAACAGTCGACTTCCAAACTTGTCGCTTTGTATGGAAATTTGTTCTATATATAACAATGTACGTATACTTAGTGACTTTATTTCATATTAACAATTATTTTAAAAATCACAAGGTAAGACCAACTTATCTTTTCAGTCCTTAACTTTACCATGCTGTATAACAACCATCACATGCTCATTAGCAGGAATATTAGCAATGAGATTGTTAAACAGTACAGCATAATCATTCCACATTGTACATCTTCAACAATAATTTTAAGATTATAAATACATATAAAAAAGCGGAGACTTAACATTTCAGATGCCACATTTATTTCTTCACAAAATAACATACAACTTGTCTACCTTAAAAGAATATTTTTCATTAAATTTACCACAAAACTTCATTAATTCTTAACATTTATTACATAAATGAATGCATATATTATGTTTCACAAACATAAGAACAAACAAATTTTATAAAAATAAAAGTTAATGCTTACTCCAAATCTTGAAGATCAAAGTTCATCCGTTTGGTTATTTTTGGACCTTTACCAAACTCATTCAAATCACCATACCAAATAAGACTACCAGCAACATCTACAACAAAAGTATAAAATACAAGTATATAAAAAATCTATACAAATGAACTCATCTAGAATCTGAGTAACATAAAATATGTGAATAGATCAACCAACAGTCAATAGCGTATTTGCTTCTCCACTCAGAATGTCTTTAAATGGAATGAACCTGAACGCATACTAAACACATTCCCATCTGTTGTTATGATTCATAGTAGTACAACGATAAAAAAACGATTTTAAAAGCATGGGCAACAACAGTGTATGGGTTCTTATTTTCACTAACACCGAATTTGGAGAGAACAACAATATCATCCTCATGAACTTTAGTGTCAAAATGTTGCACCAAATGACCTTTAATAGAAGCCTGAATCTTATCACCCTATAATAATTAATAATAAATAAAACATAAACATCAAGCATAACAACTTTTTCAAAATACAGATATCAGTATATAACATGAACTTAAGACAGAAATATTAAACGTAAAACAATATAAAAAAAAACATAAAAATCATTTCCATGACCATTCCTTCTCATCGATCAATATGAGTTCCATCTTATAATTGTGTTTCCATTTTCGTATAGCACGTCCCTTTATACTCCACATATCTTTCCCTGGATTCAGATCAGAAATAAAACCAAGACTATTGTTCACAACTTCCATTAATAGAGATTCAATATATTGATTTATTTATACAAAGATGAGACAAGTGCACAAAGGTCAAAAAACACTTTGAATAAATTTAGAAGGTTGTAATTGTTATGTGCTATAGGATATATTTAAAAGTTGAAAATTTCATTAACAATAATAAAATATTATTATTATTATTTATTATATATGTGCAAAAAATAAGACTACCGATAAAGTCTATAGTTATATATTGTATTGTATTTAAGCTGATACAACATCTGATAGTACGAACTATTGGGCCTTATATTTATTATTTATTTATTTCTATAATACGAAGATCTGTTTTACATCAACTGTTTAGTTATCAACAGATCTTCTCAAAAAAGTTGTCATATTTGCCAAACTGTCCTTATTTGGCAACAAATGTTGTTAAAACAACTTTCATCAAAATAGATTTTCAATTACAATTTGCAATATGTCACGTACATGAATTAATTAATTAATAATAATAAAAATATCAATATTTGCTGACACAACTCTTACTATTTCAAATTACACCCTGTTGATTTCAAAATTCCTAAACACGCTTCCTTATGTTAATTAAATATTTCCCTCCTAAAGATTCAAAACATATGGTTCACTTGTTAAAGATAGTTTTAAAATAATTTTTATAATTATTTAATTATCAAAATGAAATGACACTAATACAAAATTTGTAGAAAATAACTAGCCGGTTTGAAAAATGTTTTTTTTTTATAAAATATAACCTATCAACTTGAATATTATTGAACAATACACTAAACTATATACATAATTATACAATGTTTTAAATTATATAAATCAATTAATTATTTAATTAATAAAATATAATAATAAAAATATTTCATCTCAAAAAACTTATTATTTGGCACTCAAAAAAGCTAACGTTCAGAATCGTAAATACACTTCCCTATCGTAAGTTAAAAGCATCTTCTTGCCTTAAATGTAATATTTATTATTATAATTGCAAGATCTGTTTTACAACAACTGTTAATAATAACAACTGATGTTGTTAAAACAGCTACCTTCGAATAGAATTTCACTTGAAATGTTATATCTTATACAACAACTCTTATTACAACAACTCTTATTATTTGTAACTCAACCCTGTTAATGTTAAAATTCCTAATAATAATGCTACAAAAATTGGGCTTAAATATACAATGTTATATCTTATATAAATCAATTAATTAATTATTTAATTAATAATAATAATGCTGCAAACACTATTGATGAGAGTTTGTGAACTAACATAGAGGTAAACAATAAAAATAGAGTTTCAAAACTTTGCTTATTTGCCAACAAATGTTGTTGAAACATCTTTCATCAAAATAGATTTTCAATTACAATTAGCAATATGTCACGTACATGAATTAATTAATTAATAATAATAATAAAAATATCAATATTTGCTCACACAACTCTTATCATTTCCAATTTCACTCTGTTAATGTTAAAATTCCGAAACACGCTTCCCTATGTAATTTAAAACTTTCCCTCCTTATAATTCAAAATTTAGGGCTTACTTATTAAACATACTTTTAAAATAATTTTTATAATTCCTAATAATTATCAAAGTGAAATGATTCTAATACAAAATTTTTTAAAAATAACCAGCAGGTTAGAAAGTTGTTTTTTTTTATAAAATATAACCTATCAACTTGAATATTATTAAACAATACAACAAACTATATACATAATGATACAATGTTTTATCTTATATGAATCAATTAATTATTTAATAAATAAGATATAATAATTAAAATATTTCATCTCAAAAAACTTATTATTTGGCACTCAAAAAAAGCTAATGTTCAGAATCGTAAATACACTTCGCTATCGTAAGTTATAAACATCTTCTTGAATATTCAAAACTTGGGCTTAAATGTAATATTTATTATTATAATTGGAAGATCTGTTTTACAACAACTGTTAAAAGTCACAACAGATGTTGTTAAAACACCTGCTTTCGAATATAATTTCACTTGAAATGTTATATCTTATACAACAACTCTTATTACAACAACTCTTATTATTTGCAACTCGACCCTGTTAGTGTTAAAATTTCTTAACACGCTTCCCTATGTGATTTAAAACTTTCCCTCCTAAAAATTCAAAAATTAACACTTAAAAGTTCCTTCTTCAATATTCAAAACTTAGGCTTAAATATATTATTTATTATTATAATTGGAAGATCTGTTTTATAACAACTGTAAACTTGTTAACAGATGTTGTTAAAACAACTGTCATCAAATAGAATTTCACTTAAAGCATACAATGTTATATCTTATATAAATCAATTAATTAATTATTTAATTAATAATAATGCAACAAACACTATTGATGAGAGTTTGTAAACAAACATAGAGGTAAACAATAAAAATAGAGTTTCAAAACTTTGCTTATTTGCCAACAAATGTTGTTGAAACAGCTTTCATCAAAATAGATTTTCAATTACAATCAGCAATATGTCACGTACATGAATTAATTAATTAATAATAAAAATATCAATATTTGCTCTCACAACTCTTATTATTTGCAATTTCACCCTGTTCATGTTAAAATTCCTAAACACGCTTCCCTATGTGATATAAAACTTTCCCTCCTAAATATTCAAAACTTAGGGCTTACTTATTAAAGATAGTTTTAAAATAATTTTTATAATTATTTAATTATCAAAATGAAATGACACTATTACAAAATTTGTAGAAAATAACCATCCAGTTTGAAAAAAGTTTTTTATAAAATATAACCTATCAACTTGAATATTATTGAACAATACAACAAACAATATACATAATGATACAATGTTTTATCTTATATAAATCAATTAATTATTTAATTAATAAAATATAATAATAAAAATATGTCATATCAAAAAACTTATTATTTGGCACTCAAAAAAGCTAATGTTCATAATCGTAAATACACCTCCCTATCGTAAGTTGAAAACATCTTCTTGAATATTCAACACTTGGGCTTAAATGTAATAATTATTATTATAATTGCAAGATCTGTTTTACAACAATTATTAATAATAACAACAGATGTTGTTAACACATCTGCCTTCAAATAGAATTTCACTTGAAATGTTATATCTTATACAACAACTCTTATTACAACAACTCTTATTATTTGCAACTCAACCCTGTTAATGTTAAAATTCCTAATAATAATGCTACAAAAATTGGGCTTAAATATACAATGTTATATCTTATATAAATCAAATAATTAATTATTTAATTAATAATAATGCTACAAACACTATTGATGAGAGTTTGTAAACCAAAATAGAGGTAAACAAAAAATAGAGTTTCAAAACTTTGTTTATTTGCCAACAAATGTTGTTGAAACAGCTTTCATCAAAATAGATTTTCAATTACAATTAGCAATATGTCACGTACATGAATTAATTAATTAATTAAAAATAATAAAAATATCAATATTTGCCCACACAACTCTTATTATTTGCAATTTCACCCTGTTCATGTTAAAATTACTAAACACGATTCCCTATGTGATTTAAAACTTTCCTTCCTAAATATTCAAAACTTAGGCCTAAATGTATTAGGCCTAAATGTATTATTTATTATTATAATTGGAAGAAATGTTTTACAACAACTGTCAACTTCTAAACAGATGTTGTTAAAACGGTTGTCATCAAATAGAATTTCACTTAAAGCTTGCAATGTTATATCTTATATAAATCAATTAATTAATTAATTAATAATAATGCTACAAACACTATTGATGAGAGTTTGTAAACTATACATCTTCACAAAACAACTGCCAACGAATATAACTTCAATTTATACGATTGATGATTTACAAACATGCTTTAACAATAAGTGTAATCCAATGTTCCGAAAACTTAAACAACAGTTCACAAAACATCTGTCATCGAATACAACTTGAATTTATACAATAGGGTAGTTACAAACATGATTTGACCGTAAACACATATTACAAACAATCACTAAAAAAAATTAATATATCTTTTAATACTCTTCAGAAACCACAAACTAATGTTGCTAATACATAAAAATCAACTTTGATTATAACATGTCTTTATACACCCATAAGTCTTCAACACATATGTTTGTTTCTTGGCAGGAATGGTTGAACGTGTGTGTTGTATGTATAGAAGCATTATAATATCCAAAAGATTAACCTTGAATACTCAACATACTCAAGGTGCTTCCTTACATACTCTGCTTGCTACCAGAACAGAAAAAAAAAAGATTCAAAGTTAGATTTCGACTACACGCCTTCATAACAAATTAAAGATATATAACATATTTAACAAACATACCTGTTGAGAAGCACAACAGCGGGAACCACAAATACGGAAGTAGACGCAGACGACTTCCTCAAAAGATAAGCATAGTGGCGTAAAAGCATAATCGCAATCAATGTCTTTCCTAATGCCATCTGGAAAAACACTTCATTGCTTAAGCTAACGCCTCTATCTGTTAGCGGAGAAACACAAAAGGTTGATCAGAAAACAAAAATGAACACCTATTAAACAATGGACTAAATAAATTTAAAAACAGAAAGACATACCCTCTTGAGTTTGAACCTGCCAATCTACAACCATTCGTAATGGCAAGACTAATATTTCCTTTGATTATAAGAATCTCCAAAAGTCGAAAACTATTTCGACCTAAATGCTCTGGTTACTAATGGAGCAGACAAAATATTGAGGTTATTGAAGAACATTGAGGTTATTGAAGAACAAAATGGATAAATATTTGTCTTATTCATAAATATATTAGAATTATTTTACCTGATGCACGAGTGCTTCGACCTAAACGTAAATATGTGAGAACCATCTGTTACGATTTAAAAAGTATTTGAGAGATTTATAATTATTTTGGAGAAAGAGATGAACACGATACCTTTATATAGTTGTGTAATGGGGTATCAAATTTGAAATTTGAATTTGAATTTGGAGCTCAAATTTAAAACCAACAGTCATACAAAAGTCTGTTGACTCAACTGACAGTATTTTAACTAATTTATTAACAACCACTGTCAGGCAAGTGGCATTACCACTGTTCAGGCAAATGGGATTTTGTTTTTATGATTAATGACGTCACTTTTTGCATCATACGCGCATTGGTGGCCACTCTCTCCGGCTGACACATCAGCTTTCTGACGTCACTCACGCTTCTCCTATTATGGAAAGTGTAGATAGAGATATACACCCTGAAATTTGTAAGGCCCCGACTATTCACACCCCCCACTTCTATTTAAACCCCCCCCAAGCACCTCGCTTAAGCCAAAGCGAGGCGCCTGGGGTCAAATCGTACAAGGTGGCAGAGGGGGAAGAAAAAGCTGATCCAAAGCGCCTAGCTTAGGCCAAAGCGAGGCGCTTTGGATCAAAGTTTTAATTTTGGGTATTTTTTGGTGTCTTGAATTGGTTTTTAATTTTTTTTAATTTTTTAATATAGTTATTTTAAAAAGTTAAAAAAAAAATAAAAAAACAAAGGTCTTAACTCTAATCCAACGTCTATATAAGCGCTTTCGATTTCCATATGAATCAACGAGTTAAACTTTTCATCATCACCCACAAACAAAGGTCTTAACTCTAATCAAACGTCTATATAGGCGTTTTCGATTTCCAAATGAATCAACGACTTAAACTTGACATCATCAACCACGTATAGTCAAAAAATTTAACAAATATATTCAGTTAAGTACTAACGCAGACCTTGATCTGCAATATTTGAAAATTATCATTTCTTGACATGCTTGGTAACAGAGAAGAACACTTTCTTATTTTGTTCTACAATATTTTTGTTAGTTGTTAATGTTTTTATAGTTTTTTCTACTTTTAGAAAAAATAAAAAACCACGTATAGTCGAATGCGGCATGCGCGTTAAAGTTCATTAAATAAGTGAATGATCAAGGGATCCGCTTGGAGTCTAAAGCTTCGCGTGTCATCTCAAAGTATTCAATTCCGATAATCCACACCTTTCTCCTGAAGCAAAACCTCTCTAGGTTTACCATCACCAAACGGATTCACCTTAGGCCTCGGTTTGTCCACTCCAATTCCTAACATTAATTTCAATTCCAATTCCAATTCCACTGGTGCAATTAGAATCTGAAGAGAAGTTATTATCATCATCATCCACAATGTTCTTACCTAGAGCTACCAACCAGCTGGCATGGGAGCCAAGCTTTGAGAACTGGTGGTAGCAGGAGTTTGTACATCTCCACCCATGGAACCACCAGAAACAAAACAAGGTAAAAGCATTTTCTTGTTACTATTGATTAAAGCCTGGTTTTTAGAATTTGATGAGGTAGCAACAAAGCTGCTTTTGAACTGAGCCATAACTCCTGATTTAAGTGAGTTAACAGCTGAAGAGAAGTTATTATCATCATCATCCACAATGTTCTTACCTAGAGCTACCAACCATCCGGTTGAAGAAGAAGAAGATGACAGATATCACTAACATAACTTGCACCGGCTTGAGATATGAGTTTGATTAGCTTAAATCTCTCTGATCCATGGTATCCACTTTCAAAGGATCCATGACACGCGATAATCGCTACGGTTAGTGGATACCATGGATCAGAGAGATTCAAGCTAATCAAACTCGTATCTCAAGTTGGTCCAACAACTTAAAATTTGACTTACTTGCATTGGAATCTTGTACGAAATCATATCATTGCATATTCGCCATATCCATACTTTGTTTCAAGTATCTTGTAAAATTCATTTCGTCTTTAAGACTCCTAGGAGTCAACAAAGGTTGACTTCTTTGAGCATTAACCATGACTATATTACATTATTATTATTATTTACTTTGTTATTATATTTGTAACTTAGTTCCTTTGTTTTATTATTATAATAATTTATTATTATCAAGAATCGGAAATTAGTAAAACGATTTATGAAAGTATCAAGAATCGGGAATTAGTAAAATGATCGGATGTGACTTCTGAAAACCACAAAAGATCAATTAAACATTACGAAACGCGTCAAACAAAGACCGAAAGTTCAGTATGTCGATTAGACATGCAAAAATCATGTTTTGAAAAAATATGGGCATCGACTGTATGGTCAGAGCACCAAGTAGAATGATTCATGAAAGTTGAACAAACTTGGATGTTTCAACCAAAACACACAACCGAGCAATAAACGACCCGTAACGCCTCAAACGAATTTTGTTGTATTGGAAACAACTAAAAACATTTTAAAATGAATTAAAATTAATTTTTAATCAATAACAACTATTTAAAATGAATTAAAACAAGTTAATTTTTTTTTAAAAAAGGCCAAAGTGCCTAGCTTTAGCCAAAGCTAGGCGCCTGGTACTCTTGATTAGACCATAGGCGCCTAGCTTTGGCCAAAGCGAGGCACTTTGGCCGTTGTTTAAAAAAACATTTAACTTATTTTAATTCATTTATATAGTTGTTATTGATTAAAAATTAATTTTAATTCATTTTAAAAGGTTTTTAGTTGTTCCCAATACAACAAAATTCGTTTGAGGCGTTACGAGTTATTTATTGTTCGTTTGTGTGTTTTGGTTGAAACATCCAAGTTTGTTCAACTTTCATGAATCATTCTACTTGGTGCTCCGACTATACAGTCGATACCCATATTTTTTCAAAACACGATTTTTGCATGTCTAATCGACATACTGGACTTCCGGTCATTGTTTGACGTGTTTCGTAATGTTTACTAATTTCCGAATGTTGATACTTTTAAAAAATCGTTTGTCAAATCATAACCATCATCATCATTATACCCTCAAAGCATTAATAAAATAACAATAAATAAAATAATAATAATAAATCATTGCTCAGACGTTAGGGTTTTATAAACACAACTTATTATTAAAAAGTAACAAAAACACAAATCGTACCGTGAAATAAAGAGAGGCCCATTAGGAGTGCCGTGGAGGAAGATCGTCGGTTTGCTGTAGTCGATGATGGCGCAGAGGTTAGCGTTAACTTTAAATTTTTGAATGATCGTCGGTTTGCTCTCTATATACCAATCAACAGACGATCCGACTGTTGATTTCTTTCTACAACCAGTACAAATTTTCAGGCAAGCAAGTAAAATTCAGTTGTTATCGGAGAGATATTTGTCAACGATGATGGCAACCTAATAAAGGCTGAACAGTGAGATTGATAACTTCTCTATGGAAGTTGCTAAAATAGTCAAACAAAAGCTGAAATTATACAGTTATTTGGAATGTTCTTGATAATTACAGTGAGATTGATAACTTCTCTATAGAAGCAACAAATTCAAAACAGAGGTAGGTTTGCCAGAGGGTCACTATTCATACATAAAGAGTATAATCAAACAAAGGTTGTTATCGGAGAGATATCGGTTAACGATGAAGGCAACCTGATAAAGGCTGAACACGAGTATAATCAAACAAGGGTTGCCCTGAGTTTGATTAGATTGAATCTCTCTGATCCATAGTATCCACTAACCGTAGCGATCATTACAGTTATTTGGAATGTTTCTGATCATTACAGTAACGATCGCTTTACGACGCCGAAAATGACTATCATCACGCGATTTCTTTTGACAGCCAGTACAACGAATCAGCTTGCCTTTTTTGATCAGAAAATATATTCCCAAACAATTAAAGGCTGAACACGAGTATAATCATACAAGGGTTGTTATCGAAGAGATATCGGTCAACGATGAAGGCAACCTGATAAAGGCTGAACACGAGTATAATCAAACAAGGGTTGCCCTGAGTTTGATTAGCTTGAATCTCTCTGATCCATGGTATCCACTAACAGCCCACTCTTCGTTTTTCCCTCAAATATGGATCAACATCCAAACCATCAAAGCCCTTTTTTTTGTAGAAATGACGATACATAGGGAGAACAAACCATGGAATTTGGACCGCTTTTTACTTAACGATGAAGACAAAGAAGTTGGACGATTTTTTTACCTTCCCATCGATTTCAAATATGTTCTTTGGACCGCTTTTGACTTAAATGTTTGAGCATACCACATTGTGCATACACACACGCACTGAAACAACATGAACATTTATAACCTTTCTGCACCTGTGGCCAAAAGAACTAGGTTTGCCAGAGGGTCACTATTCATACATAAAGATATAATCAAACAAGGGTTGTTATCGGAGAGATATCGGTCAACGATGAAGGCAACCTGATAAAGGCTGTACATGAGTATAATCAAACAAGAGTTGCCCTGAGTTTGATTAGCTTGAATCTCTATGATCCATGGTATCAACTAACAGCCCACTCTTTTGACAGCCAGTACAATGAACTCTGTATGGGTTGCTTGTTAGCGTCGATCCTACTGTCGATTTCTTTCGACAACCAGTACAGTTGACTTTATATAGAGAAGATGAAGGGTTAGTTAGTAGCTTACTCATTATTTCCGGGATGCAAATCGTGATGTGATGGATTTTTATATTTGCAACACGGTCAGCGATGAAGGTGACCCTCTGTAAGGGTCTTGATGAGTATCTTCATCAATCTCCTTGATCTACGCATAAGTGTGAGAGTCGATTTTCCTATGAGGGTGACTGACAAAGAGATGGTCTTTTTTATGAATGTGTTATTCACAAATTCATTTGTTTAACTATTTTAGTAACTTCCATAAGATGGAAGGGTTTGAAAAGAAATAGTACAAGTCCTTCTTTAATGTTGTTTATAATTAAAAGGAACTAGGTTGCAAAGGCACTTCAGGTCAGCCAGATGTTTGTCAAAAGAATTTTGCACCGAATCTAGTCTTCAGGTAAGTCCACATGGTTAATCATCCGATTGTATCATTTTCCTGCAATATCATAAACAATACTTTAGAAACTCAATATCTCATCCAATCCAAGTGTGTTATCACCACGCTTGTTTCTCATTATCCTAGCTTATGAATCACCATAGTTAATATTTGAGTAAGTTATGAAGGTTAGAAGATTAGGGTTCATGGTGTTGAAGTTGGGGAATAAGATACTAGGTGAGAGACGAACGAAGGGAGAGAGAGTGAGAATGTTATAAATCTGAAACTAATAAGTTACATTATTATTATTTACATTATTATTAAATAATGACAATGACAGACTCTTTACCTAAAGTTCCATTGTCACATGACCATCCAACAACAATGGTATATGAATAGTGACCCTCTGTAAGGGTATTGCACCGGCTTGAGATATGAGGTTGATTAACACGGTTAGTGGATACCATGGATCAAAGAGATTCAAGCTAATCAAACTCATATCTCAAGCTGGTGCAAGTTATGTTGGAGCAATGGTTGTGGAAAGAAATCGACAGTAGGATTGGCGCTAACAAGCAATCCATACAGAGTGATGATAGTCGTTTTTGGCATTGTAAAGCGATCGTTATACTCATATAAAGTGATCGATGTCACTATGAGTACACATTGTGCATGACATTACATTTTGCATGTGCCATTTCAATCAGCCAGACATTTGTCAAAAGAATTTTGTACTATGCATTCTCACATGAATATCCTTTGATGAATGTATTAGGGGTTGGAAACTCTAAAGACCAATGACCCTTTGGCAAACCTCCGTAAAGGTCTTCAGAGTTTCCATAGGAAGGTAAACATACTTGAAATCAATGGGAAGGTAAACATACTTAAAATCAATGGGAAGGTAAACACACTTGAAATCAATGAGAAGGTAAACATATTTGAAATCAATGGGAAGGTAAACATACTTGAAATCAATGGGAAGGTAAACATACTTGAAATCAATGAGAAGGTAAACATACTTGAAATCAATGGGAAGGTAAACATACTTGAAATCAATGGGAAGGTAAACAATTCCAGCAGCTGGATATGTGACACCCGGCAAACTCATGTTAATAACGTGGTTTGAGTCAAAGTCTACCTTAGCGAGTAACGCGTACAGTATACTTAACTAGGTCGGTTAAGTCGTGTTATAGTTCGGGAGTCATTAGTACAACCTAGAGGATCGTTAGATGTCGGCCATTTAACCAAGTATGCAAGGATTGACGATTCGTGGAATCGTCAAACCTTAGTAGAAACACGAGTCTTGAGTCCCGGGAATTGGTGAACGAGTGTGAATGTGTTTGTTTACATGTATTATGTGTTTATAATCCTTATGTGACTTGTCGGTATGTGAAAACATGTTAACATATGTTAAAACGGAGTTTAACGCGCCAAATAGCTGAATCAGACCCTATAGGCGATTAGGCAAAGGCTGAAGGCGATTAGCCTCTGTAATCGCCTATAGGGAAGGTGATTGGGAGTTTATGAGGGCGATTAGGCCCTAATCGCCTACAGTTATAGGCGATTAGGAGCCATAATCGCCTGATGCTGCTGCATAATCGCCTGAGGTGTTCTAAACGACTAAAAACGCCTATAAATACCACCCTTGACCTCCAAAACACCTCTAATGCAACCCTAGCCGTTTCATAACATATCCCAACTCCCAAACACCCTCTAGAACACGTTTTAGCATCAAAACACTCATTTTCAAGCCTTACACATCAAATCCTCATAAAACCAAGGTGTGTTCTTCATCCCCAAACCTTTATATGATTGTGTTTTACTCCCTAAAGGTCCAGACCTGGTTTATAAACATTTGTGTCTTTGAAAACCTATAAAAATTGTTTTTAAACAAGTCCAAACCATTATGCATGTTATATGTGTTAAATATGTTTAAAAGATAGGATTTTTATGATTCAAAAAGGATTGTTATCATGTTATCAAGGTGATTACAGCATGTTTATGATAGGATGATGATGTCTTAGGAGTTTGGATGATTTTAGAGGTGTATTGTGAATATTGAGTATTTGACCCATTTGAATGAAATTAAATGATTTTGGATAATATGAGGGGTGTCTTGATAATTGTTTGATGTTAGGGTTTGTTGTAGAGTGATGCTAGAACAATAGGGGATGATCGGACAATGTGATAACATGATGAAATCTGAGTATTTGCTATTTAGGGTAAAGTTATGCATGTTGATGTGATGTTTTCATGCTAAGTATACTATTTCAAGAAAAGGCTTGCATTCGGGACTGGTAGGACGATGATAAGCTAGGGGTTTTGCGTGAAATATGTTTGATAATGTTGTATGATCGATATTCGGTGTTTCCACACGTTCCGGATCTGATTTGGAGGGTTAAACGCGCGAAAAAACCGTAACAGATCTGCTGGAGGCGATTGGGGACCCTAATCGCCTATGCTATAGGCGATTGGGAGCCCAATCGCCTGATATCGGAGCCTAATCGCCTATAGTATAGGCGATTGGGGGTCTAATTGCCTTCATTTCATGCGATTGCGATCCTAATTGCTAGTTAAGCCCTGAATTGCATGTCTTACGACCTAATTGCCTAATAAACTCCTGAAATGCATACCACATGACCTAATCGCCTATAGTATAGGCGATTAGCCCTCATAATCGCCTGTTGACTTTCATAATCGCTAGTTGACTTTTCCTAATCGCCTGTACTGCTGCTGTAAGTGTATTTTGACATTCCGAGACCCGATTTGACACCTAGGAACATGCTAGGAACCCCGTATCATACCTGATAACTTGGTAACACATGCTCGGGCTTATTTACGTACTGTTTGAACTATGTGTTAAACTTGTTGAACCTTAACGTATGTTAAGTGTGATTGCATGATTTTATGTTTGAGAGTGCAAGTATAACACGGGGAGTTTCGGGTCACCAATGGGATGTCAAGTCTTGTACATTGGGTCAGTTTAACAGTCAACGTGTTTTTCAAACGAACCTGGTTATGGTCTGGACATCTAGGGACTAACTAACCTACGGGTTATTAGTCTAAGTACTTGTAACTGTTATATGTTAGGTCGCCGCTTTACGGGACTAGCATAGCTTGCTGATTTTATTCATTAATCGAAGTAACGCAACCTAAGGTGAGTTCACGGCCCCACTTTAACTGGTTTTACTTTGGGGGAGAAAACATGCGTTAAACTTGTGTTTGGTAACAACTGTCATACTATGGGTTATTTTTGGGTTACTATACGATCTTTGGAAGTCCCGGGGGAAACCATGAATGTGCGGGGTAGCACAACGGGGAAATGTGGATAGATCTATTGGGCGTGACCTGCCCCGCTCGTCGGCTTGGAGGGCCGGCGGGTGCATATTGTCTCAAACAGGAATGATACATTATTCGGGCAATGCTTCTGGTATGCGTGTTAGTAATGGTTTGCCAATCGTAGTAGTGACAAAACATACGCCTAGCTAGCGTACTTTGGTTTACATTTTTGCATAGTATGGACAGGGTGAACTTGGTACTTTTATTACAAACCTGTGAACTCACCGGCATTTTGTGCTGACGTATTTTTGGCATGTTTTTCTCAGGTCGCTAAGGTAGCAAACGAGGACTAGGGCGCACGCGTCTGCACGGCGTCTAGTTTAGGATCATGTCTTTCTTACGTTGAACTTTTGGAACTACTGTTGGGTTTTGATTTGTAAACAAGCTTCCGCTACTATGTTATGGTTTCAAACTTATGTTTTTAAATATGCATGTGTTCATATAGCGTTGTTTATTGTGATCGTTGACTTGGATCCTGGTTTGTCACGCGCCTCGTGGTAAAACCCTGTAGGTGGATTTTGAGGGTGTGACAGATTGGTATCAGAGCCAATGGTTATAGTGAACTAGGACTGCATGTAGAGTCTAGTCTATAGCCGAGTCGCACACACACTAGACGGTCACATGATACTAGACGTCATATTGGGTAACATATGGGCTTGTCGGGGTGTCTTTAAATCATCAAATTCCTTGTGTTACATCATCCGCTCTTATGAGTATTTGACTATTAGTTTCTTGGGCAGTGTGGTGTATTGGAGTGGTTTGTGTACTTTTGAGATCTGTCCAAGGCTCGGACATCTCCCCTTCGTACTCCAATAAACCTACTCGCCCCTGAACTGCCGTGATGTTTATGTCATTGTGGTGTACGGCTAAGCATCCGTGTTCGGTGACTTGAACTTAGACTAGGAGAACGCTAGGAGGACCATGTAGAGCGGTTTATCATTTCGGGTGCACACGAAATCATAAACCGAAATGCATGAAAGCCCTAGTGAGCTTTGGGGTTGAAGGGATGGTCCTGGATTAGATCTAGCCTTGATTATGTGAACACCAGTGGTCATCACTAGCTAAGAATCTGAAAAAAATTTTCCTTCGCTCTTGTTGCCAGAATCATGTCTGGAGTTCGTAGTGGACGTAGAGGTGGTGGTCGTACTGGTGGACGCGCTGGTGGAGATGGTCGTGGAGGTGTGAACCTAACTCAGGAGGATCTGAACAACTTGCTGCAGGCTGCCTTTCAGGCAGGACACAATGCCCATCGCGGTAAGTTGACCCTATCGGCTTTGCCTTGCTGTGAGCATGGTATCTTTCTTTTTGTGGTTTCCTTACGTATTTCGTTTCAGGTGGTGTTGTTAATCCACCCCCAGCCATGTGCACATACAAGATGTTCCAGGACTGTAAGCCCCATGATTTCTCTGGCACTGAGGGGGATGTAGGCTTGCTCAAGTGGCTATAGAAGGTGGAGTCAGTGTTCTTGATGTGTAATCGTCTTCCTGAAGACCGAGTCAAGTATGCTGCCGCACTCTTCCTGGATGTTGCCTTGACCTGGTGGAACTCTACTACTCGGAATATGGGTTTGGGGGAGGCGTATGCCATGCCATGGGAGGATTTCGTTCAGCTACTGAAGAGAGAGTACTGTCCCAGGGAAGAGATTCAGAAATTGGAACATGAGGTTTGGAACCTCAAGATGGTTGGGTCTGAGATTGAAGAGTACACTGTGAGGCGTAACGAGTTGGCAGTGCTGTGTCCTGACTTACACGTACCAGAATACAGGAGGATCGAGCACTACATTTCGGGGTTAGTACCAGAGATAGCGGGGTTAGTGGCTGCGGGAAATCTTCCCAACTATGCAGATGTGGTTCGGTCGGCTCACAGGATGACCAATTTGAAGGTGAATGAGGGTATTCTGCCTGCTCATGGTGCAACTGTCAAGGCTCCAGAGAGTAACAAGCGCAAGTGGGAGAATGTGGGTAAGGGTTCAGCGTCAGCTCCGGCACAGCAGGGTAAGAAGTATGATGTTGGGGGGTTCTTCTTCGTCGGGTTCTAAACAGGGTGGTTATGCGGGGAAACTTCCAAAGTGCAACAAGTGTGAACGACATCATCTGGGGAACTGCGACCGTGGTCGTTGCCATCGCTGCCAGCAGATTGGGCATTATGCTAAGGATTGTAGGGTGAATCTGTCGTCTTCTCAGGGTCGTGCTGTTGTCCCTACCCCTACTGCTCAGGGGACTTCAGGGAAGCAGGGTTGTTACAACTGTGGTGAGGTTGGTCATTTCAGGAAGGATTGCCCGAAACTGAAGCAGGGCGGGGATGTGAAGAACGGGAACGGTAACGGGAATGGTGGGGGCGGTGGCAGGAACGCACGCGCCTTTGTCATTGGAGCCGCTGAGGCTAAACTGGATCCCGACACAGTTACCGGTACGTTCCTTCTCAATGATTGCTCTGTTACTGTTTTGTTTGATTCCGGTGCCGATAAAAGCTTCATATCTTTGGAAGTTAGCCGAATGTTAGATATAGTTCCTGTTCCTTTAAAGGCTAAGTATTTGATTGAGTTGGCTGACGGTAAGAAGATTGAGGCGACTTGTGTCCTTCGGGAATGTCACTTAGAGTTGTCGGGTTTGTCTTTCCCCATTGACCTTATGCCTGTACCCTTGGGTAGTTTTGATGTCGTTGTTGGCATGGATTGGTTATCGTTGTATCGCGCGGAGATCGTATGTTTCGACAAGGTTATTCGGATCCCTCTCCCGGGATGGAGAATTTCTTTTGGTACGTGGTGAGAAGTGCGGTTCTCCGCTAAGTCTCATCTCTAGCATGAAAGCCCTTAAGTGTATTCGTAAGGGTTGTTCGGCCGTTTTGGCACTTCTTTCTGTTTCCTCTACCGAGGAGAAGAAGATCGAGGATATCCCTGTGGTTCGTGACTTTTCTGATGACCTACCTGGTCTTCCTCCACATCGTCAGGTTGAGTTCAGCATTTATCTTGTACCGGGCGCAGCTCCTATTGCTCGGCCCCCCTACCGTCTTGCACCTCCCGAGATGCAGGAATTATCTAGCCAGTTGCAGGAACTCTTGGATAAGGGTTTCATCAGACCGAGTTCTTCCCCTTGGGGAGCCCCGATTCTATTCGTGAAGAAGAAAGATGGAAGTCTCCGGATGTGCGTGGATTACAGAGAGCTGAACAAGGTGACCATCAAGAACCGTTACCCTCTTCCTCGCATTGATGATCTATTTGACCAGCTCCAGGGTTCTAGCTACTACTCCAAGATCGACTTAAGGTCCGGTTACCACCAGTTGCGCGTGCAGGAAGCTGACATTATGAAGACTGCCTTTCGTACACGTTATGGCCATTTCGAGTTCTTGGTCATGCCTTTCGGCCTCACTAACGCACCGGCGGTTTTCATGGATTTGATGAACCGCGTGTGCAAACCTTATCTTGATAAGTTCGTTATTGTGTTTATTGACGACATTCTTGTCTACTCCAAGAACAAAGCTGAACATGAGGAACACTTGCGTTTAGTTCTGGAACTTTTGCGACGGGAACAGCTTTATGCTAAGTTTTCAAAGTGTGACTTTTGGTTACGTGATGTTCAATTCCTAGGGCATGTGGTTAATGAACTAGGGATTCATGTCGATCCGGCTAAGATCGAGGCAATTAAAGACTGGGAAGCACCAAAGACGCCATCTGAGGTGCGGCAATTCCTAGGTCTTGCGGGTTACTACCGTCGTTTCATTAAGGGGTTTTCGAAGATCGCTCAATCCCTCACCTCTCTTACTCAGAAGGACAGAAAATTCGACTGGGGTGAACAACAAGAATCAGCGTTCCAAAAGCTGAAGTCCAAACTCTGTTCTGCTCCCATTCTATCCTTGCCTGAGGGCACTGAGGACTTCGTTGTTTACTGTGATGCTTCGATTCGGGGTCTCAGTTGCGTGTTAATGCAACGCGAGAAGGTTATTGCCTATTGTTCTCGTCAACTTAAGGATCACGAGAGGAACTATACAACCCACGACTTGGAGTTGGGTGCAGTGGTATTCGCGTTGAAAATTTGGAGGCATTACTTGTACGGTACCAAATGCACCGTTTATACCGATCACAAGAGTCTCCAGCATATTTTCGACCAACAACACCTGAACATGCGACAGCGTCGCTGGGTTGAACTCCTGAACGACTATGATTGCACCATTAGGTACCACCCTGGCAAGGCAAATGTGGTGGCAGACGCCTTGAGCCGGAAGGAATCAGCAAACCCACGTCGTGTTCGGGCGTTGCAACTCACTATCCACTCTTCTCTTCCTGACCAAATCCGTTCTGCACAGCTAGATGCTTTGAAGGAGGGAAACCTTAAAGCTGAGACTATGCACGGTGCTGATAAACACCTCAAGCAAAGGCCTGCGGCTTGTATTACTTCGCAGAACGCATATGGGTTCCGTTATTCGGGGGATTTCGGGAGCTTGTTTTGGATGAAGCTCACAAATCCCGGTATTCCATTCACCCTGGCTCAGACAAGATGTACCAAGACCTAAAGGTACTCTACTGGTGGCCAAACATGAAGGCTGACATTGCCTCCTATGTGAGCAAATGCTTGACCTGTGCCAAGGTCAAGGTGGAGTACCAGAAGCCTTCTGGTCTCCTGCAGCAGCCAGAAATTCCGGAATGGAAGTGGGAAAGGATCACGATGGACTTTGTCACTAAATTACCTAAGTCACCTAGTGGTTGTGATAAGATATGGGTGATTGTGGATCGGTTGACGAAGTCAGCCCATTTTCTTGCCATTAAGGAAACCGACACTATGGATCGTTTGGCTCGCCTTTACCTTAAGGAGGTTGTTTCTAAGCACGGGGTGCCGGTTTCTATCATTTCGGATCGTGATTCTGATTTCACTTCACATTTTTGGAAGTCCTTACACAAAGCCTTGGGTACCCAGCTGGACATGAGTACAGCTTATCACCCACAAACTGACGGGCAGAGTGAACGAACAATTCAGACATTGGAAGACATGCTTCGGGCATGTGTGATTGATTTTGGCAAGACTTGGGAGATTCACCTGCCGTTAGTGGAGTTTTCCTATAACAACAGTTACCATGCGAGTATCAAGGTAGCTCCGTTCGAGGCACTGTACGGACGGAAATGCCGGTCTCCTCTTTGTTGGGCTGAGGTGGGTGAGAGCCAACTCACTGGACCTGAGCTAGTGTACGAGACTTCGGAAAAGATCGTGCAGATTCGTAACCGTTTGGCAGCGGCGCGGGATCGGCAAAAGAGTTATGCTGATCGACGTCGCAAACCTTTAGAGTTCCAGGTTGGGGACAGAGTGCTCCTGAAAGTGTTAGGATCTGAGTTTGATTGTTTTGATTGTTTAACTAAATATGGTAATAGAGAAATGAAAATAGAATGAAAGTGCAGCGGAATAATAAACTGTTAATCAAAACAAGAGAGTAAATGTTTTTAGATCGAAAGCTTTCATTTATCTAAAAGATTACAATCGTACAATTACTCCCCCTCAGCCTGATCACACAGTGTTTATCTGAGAGAATGTTTGTGTGTGTGATGCAATAGAACAGTACATGCACTGTTCTATTTATAGACAGACTCAAAACACTGATGACCTAAGCTGACGTCACCTAAGACAGTGACCTCTAACAGAATAACAAACATAAACATCTGCCTAATACAAACTACTGTTACATTGAAAGCACTGATAATAAACAGCTGTTGTAGGAAAACTCTGATGGTCTTGTATCCACTGCTGGAGCCTAAGTGTTGTTGGTTCCAGCAGTGCTTTGGTCTTCAGTACTTGAGTCAGCAGTTGTTCTTCATCAGACCTTTGGTCAGCAGTTGTTCTTCATCAGTTGTTTATTCAGCAGTTCTTTGTATCAGCAGTTGTTAAGCAGTTGTTTGGATAGAACAGTTGTTAGGGTCAGCAGTCTTTTGGGAGAAGTAAGTTGTAAAGACTGTTTATTCAAAGGATCAAACTGTTAGCATATTTTGGCTTTCTAATCATCTGTTCTTCTCCAGGTCAGCAGACCCAACAGAAAGTTTCACCATGGAAGGGCGTCATACGCTTTGGAAAGCGTGGCAAACTTAACCCCCGGTACGTTGGACCGTTTGCAATCCTGGAACGGATTGGACCAGTGGCATATCGACTTGATTTACCGGCGGAGCTCGGTAATGTGCACAACGTCTTCCATGTGTCTAACTTGAAAAAGTGCCTGGCTGACGAATCTCTTATTGTTCCACTAGAAGAGATCAGGGTTGATGATCGTCTTCGCATTGTGGAAGAACCTGTTGAAATCCTCGATTACAAGATTCGTAGCCTTCGTCAGAGTAAAATCCGTATTGTTAAAGTTCGCTGGAACTCGAACCGTGGACCGGAATACACTTGGGAACGCGAGGATCAAATGAAGTCCAAGTATCCTCACCTCTTTCCTACGCGCGCTTTTGAATCGAGACATGTTACTACCGCAGCTGAATGAATCTCGGGGCAAGATTCCTTTTAACGTGGGGATGATGTGACAACTCGGGTAAATTTTCTCTTTTGGTTCCTATTCTTTGTTGTTTTCTTTTTGACTTGTGCTAATTTTCGGGACGAAAATTCTTTTAACGTGGGGATGATGTGACACCCGGCAAACTCAGGTTAATAACGTGGTTTGAGTCAAAGTCTACCTTAGCGAGTCACGCGTACAGTATACTTAACTAGGTCGGTTAAGTCGTGTTATAGTTCGGGAGTCATTAGTTCAACCTAGAGGATCGTTAGATGTCGGCCATTTAACCAAGTATGCAAGGATTGACGATTCGTGGAATCGTCAAACCTTAGTAGAAACACGAGTCTCGAGTCCCGGGAATTGGTGAACGAGTGTGAATGTGTTTGTTTACATGTATTATGTGTTTATAATCCTTATGTGACTTGTCGGTATGTGAAAACATGTTAACATATGTTAAAACGGAGTTTAACGCGCCAAATACGCTGAATCAGACCCTATAGGCGATTAGGCAAAGGCTGAAGGCGATTAGCCTCTGTAATCGCCTATAGGGAAGGCGATTGGGAGTTTCTGAGGGCGATTAGGCCCTAATCGCCTACAGTTATAGGCGATTAGGAGCCATAATCGCCTGATGCTGCTGCATAATCGCCTGAGGTGTTCTAAACGACTAAAAACGCCTATAAATACCACCCTTGACCTCCAAAACACCTCTAATGCAACCCTAGCCGTTTCATAACATATCCCAACTCCCAAACACCCTCTGGAACACGTTTTAGCATCAAAACACTCATTTTCAAGCCTTACACATCAAATCCTCATAAAACCAAGGTGTGTTCTTCATCCCCAAACCTTTATATGATTGTGTTTTACTCCCTAAAGGTCCAGACCTGGTTTATAAACATTTGTGTCTTTGAAAACCTATAAAAATTGTTTTTAAACAAGTCCAAACCATTATGCATGTTATATGTGTTAAATATGTTTAAAAGATAGGATTTTTATGATTCAAAAAGGATTGTTATCATGTTATCAAGGTGATTACAGCGTGTTTATGATAGGATGATGATGTCTTAGGAGTTTGGATGATTTTAGAGGTGTATTGTGAATATTGAGTATTTGACTCATTTGAATGAAATTGAATGATTTTGGATAATATGAGGTGTCTTGATAATTGTTTGATGTTAGGGTTTGTTGTAGAGTGATGCTAGAACAGTAGGGGATGATCGGACAATGTGATAACATGATGAAATCTGAGTATTTGCTATTTAGGGTAAAGTTATGCATGTTGATGTGATGTTTTCATGCTAAGTATACTATTTCAAGAAAAGGCTTGCATTCGGGACTGGTAGGACGATGATAAGCTAGGGGTTTTGCGTGAAATATGTTTGATAATGTTGTATGATCGATATTCGGTGTTTCCACACGTTCCGGATCTGATTTGGAGGGTTAAACGCGCGAAAAACCGGAACAGATCTGCTGGAGGCGATTGGGGACCCTAATCGCCTATGCTATAGGCGATTGGGAGCCCAATCGCCTGATATCGGAGCCTAATCGCCTATAGTATAGGCGATTGGGGGTCTAATTGCCTTCATTTCATGCGATTGCGATCCTAATTGCTAGTTAAGCCCTGAATTGCATGTCTTACGACCTAATTGCCTAATAAACTCCTAAAATGCATACCACATGACCTAATCCCCTATAGTATAGGCGATTAGCCCTCATAATCGCTTGTTGACTTTCATAATCGCTAGTTGACTTTTCCTAATCGCCTGTACTGCTGCTGTAAGTGTATTTTGACATTCCGAGACCCGATTTGACACCTAGGAACATGCTAGGAACCCCGTATCATACCTGATAACTTGGTAACACGTGCTCGGGCTTATTTATGTACTGTTTGAACTATGTGTTAAACTTGTTAAACCTTAACGTATGTTAAGTGTGATTGCATGATTTTATGTTTGAGAGTGCAAGTATAACACGGGGAGTTTCGGGTCACCAATGGGATGTCGAGTCTTGTACATTGGGTCAGTTTAACAGTCAACGTGTTTTTCAAACGAACCTGGTTATGGTCTGGACATCTAGGGACTAACTAACCTACGGGTTATTAGTCTAAGTACTTGTAACTGTTATATGTTAGGTCGCCGCTTTACGGGACTAGCATAGCTTGCTGATTTTATTCATTAATCGAAGTAACGCAACCTAAGGTGAGTTCACGGCCCCACTTTAACTGGTTTTACTTTGGGGGAGAAAACATGCGTTAAACTTGTGTTTGGTAACAACTGTCATACTATGGGTTATGGTCTGGACATCGTTGACTTGGATCCTGGTTTGTCACGCGCCTCGCGGTAAAACCCCGCAGGTGGATTTTGAGGGTGTGACAGGATATCAGGCAGACGTTTGTCAAAAAAAATTTGTACTATGCATTCTCACATGAATATCCTTTGATGAATGTATTAGGGGTTGGAAACTATGAAGACCAATGACCCTCTGGCAAACCTCCGTAAAGGTCTTCAGAGTTTCCATGGGAAGGTAAACATACTTAAAATCAATGGGAAGGTAAACATACTTGAAATCAATAAGAAGGTAAACATATATAACATTCTCTTCTTCTTCCCTTACAAATCACTTTGCCATTAATACCAATGGACAACCCTCACGTCGGTATGGCCATCACCTAGTTCCAGGTTGCCTTCAGTTGTTGTCAGAGAGATATTTGTCAACGATGAAGGCAACATACTTGAAATCAATGTGAAGATAAACAATCCTCATCCACAATGTTCTTACCTATAGCTACCAACCATCCGGTTGTTTTCAGGTTGCCTTCATCGTTGACAGATAATGAGATTTTGTGTTACATCTTAAGCAAAAAGGTAGACCACACCACTGTTAGTGAACCCTGTGTTAGATGGAAAGTGTCTTCGGCTTAAATGTCTTTGTTGAGTTGAGTTGGAGCAATGTCGATAAAAGTTGGTGGTTATTGTTTTGTTTTTTTAATTTTTATAATTTTTTTACAATAATTATATTAAAAAAAATAAAAATAAAAAACCAATCCAAAACACAAAAATAAAAGTTGGATTCCAGGCGCCTCGCTTAGACCAAAGCGAGGCGCCTGGGTCAAATCAGAAAGAATAATTACCTCAGACCGAGGTAGTTAAAAAGGTAACCAATAGGCGCTTTGAGAGGTGAGAATAGAAGTGGGGGTTTTAATATCACCATCCCATTTGTAAAGACATGTTGCATGAAATAATTAAATAATACAAATATTCATGACATTTTGGTTGGTCCATGTAGATGATACAAGAAAGAATTTAACGCACAAGTGGTATCGTAGAAAATAAACGCTGTCGAATTTTGATTGGTTGATTAGCAAAGACACCCTGCTTTTGTCTGGTGGTTGGGGTACCTATTTGTGTTGTAGGGAACCAAGTATTGTTCATATCTGGGTTGATGGTCCATTACCTTAACTGGAATCTATATTTGGACCGGTTAACTGGAAGTAACCCTTTCCAAGTCTAATTCAATGTTTGATAACTTGATATTTTTTTTTTGAAAATTAACTTTCATTAAACCAAACAAAAACGCCCAAACGCCAATCCACAAGAAGGGGAAAGACGCCGAAAGCCAAAACAATACAAAGTTACGTTACATCAAAATTACACCAATAAAACCAATCCACTACCTCCTTTTTTAAACCTATAAATGTACCAAAAAAACCTCAATGCCTTAATGTCCGCAACCATATCCACCACGTTAGGATTCTTGCTATCAACAATCTTCTCGATCCTATCTCTCCATAACCTCCAACAAGTATGAAAAACCCCACGAATGTTCAATGACAAACCATTCATTGATCACCCTCTTGATAACCTTCTGCACGTAAGTCCTCTTTAACAATTTCATAAAAATCAACCAAATTCTGGACACCTAACATTTCACTTAACTCCATGGTTTTGTCTAACTCCACATCAAGTGGACATCTGACACGAACCGTAACATTATCCCTACCGTTGGACACAATATCCTCCATACCAGCCAAACTACCATCATCGACCCCACTCCCGACATCCGGACCACCATAACTTGATATGATATGTATAATGTAATGGTTAATGTATAATTATCTATAATGTAATGGTTAAATAATGAATTTTGTTATTAATATATAAAAGGTTTGGTTAGTTTCGGTTGATAACACTTCCACTACTTTCATTAATTGGAAATTTGAGATAAATTGTTAAGGAGGAAAACATGACCTATGAGTAGCGGTGGATTTGATTGATAATTACAAAAGTTGTTATTAATGTAGTTATATGAACAAATGATTTCCTTGCGAAGGTAATTATGTTTACAACTCATAACACGTAGCTATCTAACTTATGTGGGTGATATTTGTATCGGGGCATCCACCGGGGTTCAGCAAGGGGACCCATTAGGGCCGCTTCTTTTCGCGCTCGTCCTGCACCCATTGGTTAGTCGGCTGGAGGAGTGTTGTTCCCTCTCATTTCATTCTTGGTACCTGGATGATGGTACGATTATTGAAGAGACCAAGGAAGTGGCTAAGGATTTTGATATCATCTGAGCTGAGGGATCGAAATTGGGCCTTACACTTAATATTAAGAAATCTGAGATTTTTGGCCATCATGCAACTGAGCAAAAGAGAAGACTAGTTTATTTCCTAGTGAGACAGGGAGACTTTGGTTGTTAAAAGGGCTAGGAAGGCAACAGAACTAATGCTCTATTTGCAGAAGTTGAAGGACCCCCAGAGTGAACTTTTGTTGCTTCGTTCGTGTATGGCGTTGCCAAACTATTGTTCGACCTGCGGACATGTCCACCGGCCATTGCCAATGAGGCCGTATCCATTTTTGACAAAGGCCTTCGTGAAGCGGTTGAGGATATTGTGGTTTGTGGAGGAGTGTTCTTTGGGGATTTTCAATGGTGGTTAGCGTCTTTGCCGATTCGGTTGGGAGGGCTAGGTCTTTGTTCAGCAGAGGACGTGGCTGCCTATGCTTTTGTGGCCTCTCAGGTGCAGTCCTAAAACCTTTAGGACCACATCTTAAGGGATAGTGGGTTGGTGGGGATGGACTTGGATTATGTGCTTGCCTTGGACAACATTCACAGCTCTCTCCTGAACTTTGATTTGGGTGGGTTTATGGATAAGGAGAACGCCCCCCAAAAAATCTTAAAAGATTTTGGCGAGTGCTTTTACCAGTAAAATCCTTCAGATGATGGGAGAGAAGTTTATCATGTCGCCGCGCCAGAAAGCGATGTTTGAATGCCTTAAAGGAGCGCATGCAAAAGATTTCTTGACTGTCCTTCCCATTGATGGGCTTGAGCCGTGTCCAGTTTGTAAAAAGGCATGTTTAGATAAATTTGGGGAGCATGCCCTCCACTGCAAGGAGCTTCCAGGATTTAAATACAGACATGACCTGGTCAGGGATGCCTTACGGGACGTCTTATGAAAAGCAAAGATTTCAGCTAGGAAAGAAGCCTCGGTTAACTTTTTGACGGATCCACTTGAGGGGTGGTCCACCATAAGGCCAGCGGATGTCCTTGTGTTCGGGTGGGCGCAGGGCAAACACGCGTGTGTTGTTCTCACAGGGGTGTCTCCTTTGGTGGGACTTCGGGATTTGAGGTTTGTGGCAGGGCAAGCAGTCTTAAAAGCTGAATCCAAGAAAGTTGACAAACATGAAGCTGCTTATCTGGAAAACCAAAACGTCTTTGTGCCATTCGCTTTTGACACATTTGGGGGCCTTGCTCCCGAAGCAATCCGGTTTTTAGATCAAGTGCAAAGGGTGGTGCAGAGTAACTCTTCTGCAGCCAAGGACACAAGCTTTATTTTTAATAGAGTAGGCTTTATTATTCAAAAAGGGGTAACGACGCAACTTATTGCTTGTTTACCCGCCGCTCACATGTAATTCTTGTTGGTTTTTAAGTGAAAGTGAAATTCACAGTCAAAAAAAAAAAAAAAAAAAAACACTCTAACCAGTGTAATTTGATGCAAGGTAGATCCACTTACTTAAGGTAGAACACTTTAACAAAAAGTGAGGCTGCAAAATTGTTGATGAATACGTTTGACAGTCAGTGGAACCACTTATGATGTCAATGGAGAAGATGAATTATGATAAAGCCTCATCTATTTCGATACCCCATTTTCTATTTTGAAACCAATACGACTCTTATAGACCTGTACTAGTCGTATTTCGATGTTAAATAACCTGTATAAATCTATACGGGTCATATCAGTAATTTTTTTAATTATAAAAAGTTGTTAAAATATGATTTTTCTATTAAATAGATTTTCTTTAAACTCGGTAATTAGTATTATTATAATAACACCATTTTGTTTTCAATTCCTCATGAAAGCTTACTAGGTTTCTTAATAGGTCAATAAGTCAATGCTAATTAAAGCAAAACTTTCATAGCTGATTAAAGAACGTGTGTTGTAATATTTATCGATTTTTATTAAATATATGTGGCTTGAACTCATAATTAGGATTATTAGAAGGAGATATGCCACAAAAATATGCTTGGTGTTCTAATTAAGTCACTCAAACTTTTTTTGTCTCTCTAAAGTCACTCAAGTTTCATTTATTGTTCTAATACTATGTAATTACCATGCATCAGGTCATCTTCTTTTTTTTCTATCATTTTTATGCTTATGTGGATATTATTTTTATTAGGTGGGTTTTATAAAATGAAGATTTAAAAAAAAAGTTATTTAAAATTTTGAACATTTAAAAAATTTATTAAAAAATATTAAAACCTGTCACGTCATCACTTTAACCTGGAAACCTGATAATTACATAGTATTGGAACAATAAATGAAACGTCGTTTTGTCTCCAATTCATTCATCATATAAAAGCTCACTATAGGTCAACTATTGATCAATCCATGATAAAAACATTACATTTGAACATAATTTCGGATTGTCTAAAGAAGTGCTTTTATCATGTGGATTGATCCAGCTCTTTATATGTCCTGACTGCCTTCTTTCATAATTTCTCTGCATAAGATACTTGTTGTCCACAGATTTCAAGAGAACATGATATAAATTGTTACAAGCGATGTGAGTCTGGGCATATGTACGAATATGACTTTATAATTTTAGAGGGTACTCATGGAAGAGAAAGTGAAGACTAAGAAAACTAAGGTGTTAAAGTTAACAGTTCCATATGAAAAGTCAAAGAACTTGTGTTAACTTACGTTGGTTAAAGCAGTAGATTGGCAGGGTGTTGTGGTCCATCGTCTTGCACTACTTTAGATATTGTTTGAGTGGATAACGGCTAGTGTGTATTGGTTTACTTGAATAACAAACGATTTCTTTTGATCACCGATATTGGTTATCGGTTGTGATTTTCAACTCCACCATTTTTTTATTTTATTGTTCTCCACTTCAAACTGATTATCTATTGTCCGAATCAATCAATAATGATATTAATTTTTTTATTTTCTTGTTCTCAATATCACATTGATTATCTATAGCCTAAATCAATAAATATCTTCATTGTTAATCAAAACAAAAGTAGACACAACTCCACCATTTTTTATATTTTATTGTCCCCAATATGACTCGTATAGACCTATACGATTCGTATTAGGGGGTTTCAATTTAAGGATACCGGATTATCCAAATATGATCCATTATAAATGCCATTTTATTTTTCGATAACTAATGATGTTATTGTCATAATTTGTATGAAATTGTTGAAAAGATCCAGCAAGTTTTCAACAATCCATGACATTTTTGTGCCTTTGTTAGATATGTTTAACCTAGCTTGCAACTCATGACGTACAACTCGAATGAAGCTACAAATTTGATCGGCATAACTAAATTTAAATATTTCCTTCACTTCTAGTCATTCTCCGGAAAGGAGAAGCATTTATACGTTGAACAACCCGATTTAAATGTTTTAATTAAGTTAACAATTATCATACTACGGACGAAAATCAATGCAAGGTATTATATTAATCCAAATTCGGTTGGTTGTATTGACGACGAATCAACGTTTATAGATCAAATGGGCCATCTCCTCTGGCCACTAGACTAGTCTTTTTAATTGAGTTATGCTATATGGGGTGTAACAACGGTATCAAAGCTAGTCTTAGAGTGGTGGCATAGAGAAAACTATTTGTAACTAATGAGGACGTTGGTACTTATAAAGGGTCACCTATACAAACTAAAATCGTTGCAAGATATGAGACATGTTCCTTATTATTTGTATATGCAACAAATGTAGGTTTTACTGATCAAATAAGCTCTCTCACTACCTAACTGAAGAGATATGTACTAGGACTCCTGTAAGATCACCTCACGTAGGACCACTTATACACTTCAACAATCAACAAATAATCAATAGAAGCTACTGGTTGCCCCGCATGAAACCTAGTACATGACAGTTGTAGAGAGAGAATGAAAGGGATGTCCAGCCAATCAGAGGCCAACATTCCCTGCTCCATGATCTCCTCTCATCAACAAGGGCATAAAGGACGAGTGAAAAGGACATGCAGCCAATCAGAGAAGGACAGTGCAAATTCCCTCAACGGTCTCACATGTGGTACCTGCGTGAATGAGTTGTCAATCATTACTAACTCATGTGGAGGAATTACACAATATAAGGGGGTGTTTGGGATTGTGTTACAAAACAACTTATTGACGTCTTCCAAAAGCCAATAAGTCAATAAGCTATTTGTGAAAACCAAAAGCACTTTTGGTTTTGGCTTTTCAGTAATGGTAGAAAAGTTGTTTTCAAGAAGTAAGCTTTTGACTTTTGACTTTTGACTTTTGGCTTTTGGTTAATTTATACTAATAAGCTAAACCAAACACTTTAAAAACAACTTATTGACTTATTGACATTTCCCACCACAAAAGCTAATCATAAATTTTTTTTGGAAACTCCTTTTTAAAAGGTCATAAGTCAATAAGCACTTCTGACCAAAAGCACTTTTGAAGTTAAATAAACAATCCCAAACACCCTCTAAATACCCCTTCTTCCTATGAAGAAAGGGTCAGCATTTTGCACACTAAAACACACACACTACATTCTAAGTTTTCTTATTTAAGTTATAACATATCATGAATAATGATGCTCTAAAGCAGAATGCCTATATCTTGAAGTTTTACTTTTAATTTTTTTTAAAGCTAGATATATTGGTACGAGCTTTTATCATAAAAGATTAAGACATTCTATATATACTATATTATAAAGAATGAGAGGTGGATACCTGGAAAAATTAAGAAATTACAAGTTTAATTTTTCAAAGTACAAACAATTGATGTATTTTATAAGGGTAAATCCGTATTTTGCACGTTTAATTGATTTTAACCTTATGAATGCAGAAGTTAATAAGTGATTTAATGTTAGTGACAGTTTAGTATCCCACTTTATAACCAATCTTTTCCAACCCCCAATCATTTCCTTTCCCCACCTTATATTGTACGTAGGAGACTATTAGAGTTTCGGATATGTATATTTATATATAGATAGAGCAACAACAAGAGAGAGAGAAAGAGAGAGAGAGAGAGAGAGAGAGAGAGAGAGAGAGAGAGAAGAAAAGAAGGTTGATTACCGTCGAACGGTGGTTATTTGGAGTTGAGTTAACAAACCCAAAGGTTTCCCTACTCCAATTTCTTCTATAAAAGGCGACAACGTTCAGACCACCGACTCACGCACTGCTAGGGTTTCGTTCTCTATCTTTCCGCTCTAATCATCAATCATCATCATAAGTTCAATCCAATCCACATTCTTCAAGTAAATAGGTCAAATTGTTCTCTGTTTGTGATCTTAATAATTTGCATTTGTGTTACTTTAGTGAATCTGAAACTATTAAAATGGGGACCAAGAAAAGTGTAAGTAGTTTGATAGAAGCATATCTGAAGGGTAAGAGAGTGTTCATTAGAGTTGATCTTAACGTTCCATTGGATGATACCTTTAAAGTCAGCAATGATAACCAGGTGAGATTGTTGAGTGTGTGTTTAATTGGTTGGTTAATTTGTATTTAGGGTTAGTTATGTTTGGGTGTGTTTATATAAGTCAATGAATTGTGTTTATGACTGTTACAACTTTGTTTTAGATTCTCAAAGTTATAAGGTTAGATTTGTCTGGGAAATAAGATGAATGTTTTTATTTCTTATTGAAGAATAGAATTTTGTGACAAACTTTGTATCTTGAATTCGATTTGGATTGTAGGCAAATGGCAACAAACACAAATTATTTTATATAACAAAGAAGTTTTTGAACTTGAAGGTATGCATTTAAAGTCTTCCCAGCCATTCAGCAAAAACAAATGGGTATGTTTGAGTGTCTGTTCTTCTTGTTTTAGTATGTTTTGGCCAGAAATTACCTAGTATTTCTTTTATGTCACATGTGATATAACCGCAATTTGTATGAAGTTCATAACTTCTTGAAGGAAATTTGGGTTTTAGTCTAAAACCAAATCATAAAAAATTAAAGTTTTCACATTTTGGTGTCATTTTGTGTTACACATCTAAATACCATTTTTTTCTTTTAAAGATGGGTTTGAACGCTTTAACTACCACCAGGAGCTCACAATCGAGGTTGTTTTTGGGATCTTTATATAAATTAGGTTTACAAAGGATAGCTTTTTAGTATTATAGTTTGTTTAATTTGCACTGATTTTTGATGCAATAGATTCCACAACTTCACCATGCCACCAAACCAGTATTTCCAGTGATGATGAATAATGGACATGTTTTCTCTAGTGCTCCTGTTTATTCACAGTTACATACTGATACTCCATGGTATTTGTTCTTTTGATTTTTAATTTTTTTATTATTTATCTTTTGCGATGTTTTCTGGTAGTTTGCATAGTGGCGCAACGCTTGAATATGTGTAGTTCCATTGACGACCACCGGCTATGTTGTTCCCGATCTCGTTGGTTAACAAGATATTAGTGGGATCTATGAGTTTCTTTGTAACTACTTCTCATGGTTACTATAAACAACCGAACTAATTTGAATAAGGAGTGTTATTGAAACCTTTAATGAGTTTAGTCCTAAAGACTGATGATTTTTTTTTGTTTGATTGAATGCATAGCTTCAAGGTTGATGCTGCTCTAACCCAAGTGCTCAACTAACCATCTTTTATGATGGTATAGTGAATGTATATGATGGTATCTGCCCATAAAAAGTAGCCTTACTCTTCATCTTTCTTATTTGAATTTAGATGTAAGTCCTATCTTTAATATGTGCCGCACGATCATTCAAACAATTTTAAGAACAATACCCAAGTACTATTGTTACCCATTTATATTGTTTTACATTTTAACTTTTTGGGTCTTGTTGCCAAAGGAAACACACGCGATTATGGGTCTAAATATTTGATGTTGAAGAAAATAATATAGGTCTCGAAAATTAAGGAAATTTGTAGTTTCTTGTCTTATCTAGGCTCAAGCTATAACGTGCTTGGCTGGAAATTGGTACTTTGTTGCATTGATGCACCACAAACAAAATCATTTCATCTTTGGTTCTTTTAAGTGTGCCCTCATCATTCTCAACCTTGTATTGTATCAGTATATAGTTGATTTTTTTTGGTGCTCATGAATTGTATGTTTATATGCAGAAGTGGAGCAAGTGAAAGAAGTTTGAACACATCATCATCATCATTAATGTTGGTATCCATGATCATCACCAATGTTCTCTCTCAAATTTGAATGCTCTCAAATTTGTTTGTGACCTTATTATGTCTGTATCCAATTGACCTTATTATGTTTACATTCAAAATGTTTTCACGTAGAAATGTGTTGTCCACTTCGTGTATCCAAGTGACCTTATTATGTTTGCATCCAATTTTTTTTCATGTAGAAATGTGTTGTCCACTCCGCTGCAACGTGCGGGTTCCCCACTAGTCTATGTTAAAATGCTAAAAGAAAATGTTGCTAGCTTTTTCACCGGCAACCCTCCAACTTTCACCTAATTGTAATCTTATTTCCTTGACTTTGTTACCTTCAATATTTCACCAAATGATAATTTTAGTACACTTTTACTAGATTTCAATCTTAATCCTTTAGCTTTGCTACCCTCATTGTTTCACATTTGACAATTTTATTACTTACACTATTACTTTATATTACAAGTTTTATAAATTAAATCCTTAAGATTTTAATGTTTTAACTTTAAACTTGTACTATATACAATATACATGTGTAGCATATTATTTTCATAATCTTCATTCGCTAAATTCTTTTTTGAAGAACTAATTGGTGATTGACCTAATGGTTTCGTTCTCTAGCTTTCCGTTCTCTATCTTTACGTGTCAGTATAAATTTAAGTTGGTATAATGCCGTTGCTTGATCACTCACTTCATATTTATCCTATAAATAGTTTCTTGAGTGTGGAACTTAACTTGTATATATTGTCAAATACGTTTTAACTAAAAAATAGTAATTTTGTCCAGAGAGTCGGCTTGGTTCATCATGCTAGGATGAAAATAAATACTAAAAGGCGTAATACTCAGAGAAATAAAAGTAAAAGGACTAAACGTGTTATTACTATGATCAAAGTAGATTAATTTGGTTATTAACATATTTAAATTAATTTTAATAATAAATTTATCAATTTTCATTATGCTCAATGTTAACCAATTTATATTTAGATAGTGGGTAAATTGTTACATTCTTCGCTGACTTCTTACCAAATTTGCTACATCCATATAAACATGTTTTTTTTTTTTTTTCACCTGGGCCCTTCTGGTTAATTTTTTCTGTGGCAAATCAATCCAACAACCAACCACATTCCAAACTCCGTCCAAATGTGTCGTTAAATGAAAGGCAAATTGGTTATTTTCTATATTTTGTTTACTTTGGGTGTTTTAGACCCCTTTTATTGTCCCCCTCTTAATCCAAATCAATCCAAGAACCCTAAGGTTAACAAACACTCATACCAACTTTAGGGAAAACATGATTCTTTGTAATTGTGGTTCCCCAACCCAATTCCTGCAACTTACACCTGAATTAATCTTGGCTGACGCTTTTATTATTGCAATTAACATGCATGATTTACCCTCTGTTGATCTATAAATAAAGAATTTAAAAAACAAGGCTAAGTTGGCTGAATTATGCAAGGAAGAAGTTGTAGGTTTGTTTTTTAGGTTGAGCCACCGAGTCAGCTGATGTTGTTATACATGGCCTCTTGAATGAATGTGCTAGCCTGCTTGAAGATGCAAGGATGTTGAAAGAAAGAAACACTAAGCTTGAAGATGATGCAAGGACATTGAAAAAAGAGAACAGAAGGTTGAAAATAATTTTCATAGTTTGTTTGATCACTTTCATAATGTATCATGTTTAGGATGGTTAATGTACTATGCTTAGGACGCTTAAAAAGTAAAACTTTGTATGTAGCCACATTGTAATCTATGTTGTTCTTGGAATGAATTTAATGGGTTGTTAACATGTGTATATGTAAGATGTAATTTGTATGCAGCCAAAGCCGAGCATCTGAATGGCCCACTTGTTGACTTTTAGCAGTGAAAGCCATGACCCATAAACTATCAAACCATTACAACTGACTTTTTGTAGTCATTAAGCCATGACCCATAAACCTATTGAACTTATCAAACTATGACAAATGACACAAACTCAAATAACCCATAAACAAACTGTTGACTTTTAGTTGTCAAAGCCATGACCCATAAACCATCAAACATTTAGACTAGGTATTAGCACTTTTCTTTAATGAGTTGGTGTTACATCATCTCATTTCTAAAAAGAAGTTTTTGTTGTATCCAAGGTTTATTATGCAATGCATAATAAAAGAACTTGGATAAGAGGTGCTTGTGGGTAAAACAACTGTTTTAAACCCATTAACCTCACAAGCATACTCTAGGCACAATAAACCGGCTGCCTGGCCAGAAGATGACCAAGGGGAACACACAACAGTCCCCAAGGAACCCTCATCTTCCAAAGCTTCACCCAAAAAGTTCAAAAAACCTAAACAGCAAAAACAAAAACCCACAGCCTTAAAAGAAAGGCAGTTCAGGAAGTTGAGATGCCTGAACTTGCTAATGTGCAACCTGCACTTGATAAAGATGTGACTGAAACATTCTCTCAGTCTCATCCATCTCAAACCCCCACTAGAGCACCAATCACAATTTTATTCAAAAGAAAGTAATTTAAGAAAACAATCCCTGTTGACTCTTCTTTTGAAACTGCCGAACCATTAGACCACACTACTGAACCAACACCACAAATTTCTGAACCTGAAGCCCTTGAAATTGCCAAGCTTCTCTCTAGGCTAAAAGAGAACATCCCATCAGAACATGTCAGTCCCCAACAACCACATCAAACAGGGGACATACCTTCAGAACTTGACATGGATGTGGATGTCCATAGCCCTAACCCAAGAGACGAGGATGAACCAGGGTCTCTAAGCTCAAACTTAGAGACTTTAGGTACATTTGAGGCTGATACTACTCATATACCACCCAGTGGTGGATCTGAGGAAAGAAGTAACATTGCTAAGACCTCACTTGTGGCAACTACTAATGAAGGCTTAATGCCTGAGGTAGGAAATCCTCTGAACCAAGAACAAGAGGTACATGAGACAACTGGGTTGGGCCCAGCTCATTGAGGAAGTAACCATGGATTCAGATGATTCCATTGATTTGGATGATGATTCACACTCCACCAAAATTGAATTGACGGCTGCTAGTGAAGGTCCTGCACCTAGTGTCTCTAAGCTCAAAGAGCTGGTCACACCAGATCAGGTTAAAGTCCACTTGATCCCTGATTCCCCTAAAGTGGCATCTTCTGTACAACATGAAGATCACCCAAAAACACACCCCTCACTAAAAATGCCTACCCAATTCTCTGGGTCATCCAGCATAGACTTGAACCAACTATGCAGCCCAGATGGTCCCCTATACCAGCTAATGAACACCCTCATTGCCAATCACCTCAAATCTTTCACAACTGCTTTGGAGTTGTCAACCAAAACTCAGTTTGAGGTGATCAACAAGAAACTTGGTGAGCTGTCCAACAAGATAGACAACAACTCAAGACAACTTGCTGAACTCACTGGTAGAACTTCCAAACCTAGCAGGCTTCCAGAAGTGGATGAAGCCAAAAAGAGGGAGAAGATTAAGGAACCTAAGGAGTCACTGGAAGCCAGGATAAAGGCAATAGTGGCTCTACAACAACAACAACTTCTAGAAAAATCCCAAAAACAAAAAGAAGATCAACAAAGGCTTGTTTCTGAAACTGAAGTTGAAGCTGAAACTTCCCAAGGCCATAATGAAGAAATTGTTGAAGACTCTGAAAGTACTGAAGACAATCCTTCAGTAGTTAACACTTCCAACATACAAACAGCTGAAAAGCCTTCCAAACTACTGAATAACAACAACCAACTCCTATTCCAAGGCATACAACAACTACAACAATGACTGTGCTGAACCCTTCTCCACTTTCAATGTCCAAAGAACTACTAGAGAAGAGTTTGATTGCATCCCAAAGAAAGGCTAAGGCAGAAGAGATCTGGAAAAACTTGGAAGCAAAGGAAGAGAGAGTTGCTGAAGAAGACAAAAGACAACAACTGGTGTCTTTAATAACAAAGAACAGTAAAACAAAAGCCTATTCACTCAAAGGGCTCTCAATGGATGAGATAACCAGAAGAGCTCAACTTGTTGCTGACAAACTTGCAACAGACAAAGATAGAAAATCCAAGAGAGCAGAAATGATTGAAGAACTGGTAGCTAATGACTATGGTTCAAAAGCCTCTGTGTCAAAACGGAAAGAAGATAGACTACTGGACACATACAAGAAATACAAGGTTGCCAAGGCTGCTAATCCAGAGAAGTTCAAAACTTCTGAAGTATCAACTTCAGTAGTTAGAACTTCTGGTGTTAAACAAAGACCAACTACCAAGAAGAAACCAGAGGACAATACAAAAACTGGCTTCAAGATGGTGTTTCTAGGAGGCAACACAGATATTGAAGAGAAGCCTCTAATAACTCAATTTAGGGATCCTTCAACATTTGCTTACCAAATTCAGAAGACTATCACTGACAGACTGCACACAAAGGTAGTTACTGAACATCATTTACCAACTTTCAAATTACCTGATGTAGTGCAAATAGAAGACAGAAGTGAATCCCACTTGAGAGTCACAGAAATAGAGAACATTCAACACTTAGGAATATCCCAGGGATCCAGCATGGTTCCCTATACTTTAGATTATGACAAATCTAAAGTGCTGATCATCAGATGGTCCTTTACTGATGATAACTCAGTATTGGTGATAAGAAGAGATCTTACAAGCAAGGCCTACAAGTCCATGAATGAACTGAAGAATCTATCAACTCGGGACTTGCTTACAATTCAACACTTGGAACCTCAAAGGGGATCTCTCACTGATGAACAGCTTAATCAACTAAAGAATTCCATGTTCAAGGAGATATGGAAGATTGTGAATGACAGAAGAAAACAATAAGGAATTAGAAAAGGTTTTGGCTTCATCAATCCAGGGGGAGATTGTTAGGACAAAAAGGATTGAGGAAACCACTTTTGTAAACCTTAGTCTAATTCACTTCTGCAAATATTATAAGTATAGAACTACTGAAGAAAGTAGACGAAAGTACTGAAGAAGGATTCAACAAGTACTGAAGAAGAAGTATCAGAAGTTCTGAAGTCTAACCAGACAGTTCACTGAAGAACTATTGAAGACAAACTACTCATCATTAGTTTGTCATTCATCAGCACTAGTACAAGAATCTTTCCACCGCCTTATGTTTCAGTAGTTTATTTGTTTAGTATTACTTTATCTTTTTGTGCAAGTCCCAATAATGCAACTTGTTGCAACTTGTTTCAGACTTGCTTTTTGGCAAGGTTCATGTATATGTAAAGTCTATAAATAGATGGGTTCATCCCTCTGTTTTAGACATTGATTTTTATTGAAACAGAAATCATTCAAAGCTTATTATTGTTATTTCCATTTTAGTTATTGAGAATCTGTTTGAGTATTTATTATCATTCACATTCAATACTTAGATTCTCATTAAACTTGTCTTTAGTTTTCAAGCATCTAGGGGGAGTAATAACTCCTGTTGATAGTGTAACTTTACATATTCATTCCGCTGTGCAAATCTGATTGAACTTGCTAAACACATAAGTGGTCACTAGCAAGCAATACATCAAGAGCAACACTGATCCAACATAGCCACTTATATGTTGTGTTTTTGTGTACCACTTCTTCACTCTCTCTTCATCTTACGGGTCACGGATCTAGTCTGGGTGTGAGCAAGGGTTTAAATCCTGAAGTGAACACAAGTAACGACCCCACGACTATACCCCGATTTATATCCGTTGTTTCTTCATTGGTGCCATTCGTACTGGTTGAAAACAAGGTTTTCTAAACCACCTCTTTTAGCCCACCCATGGCAGATCCCAACCCACCCGGAGCTCTTGGTCATGCCTTATCCACTGTGCTCCCGGGCATATTGATGGGCATATCAGGCACTTCGGAAAATCAGAACAAACAGGCTGCCCCAAAGACAGGCCACATAGTCCGAGCAGTCAGCTGCTCGGATTCGGAGTTTGACCATGAAACCACAGGGCCCATCGACCCTGATGAGTGGCTGTTCCAGTGGCAGATGAAGAACACCAAAATTTACCAACGCATGCTTGCAAAGCAAAAAGCTGGAAAAATAACAAACATTGCCTCCCCCTTAGCCAAACATAGTCGAAAGGGGAAAGAAAAAGAAACCAACCACTCCAAAACTCGTGGTGGAGGTCGTGGTAGAAATACACACGATCAGGACCCCGATTATCAAGATCAGGAAGTTGAGGAAAGATCCAACTCAGATTATGGTATAGGATCATATGAGTCTGAGTACATTGCTAAGAATGAAAGGATATAAAGGTTGTACCTGTAAACGAAAGACCACCTTTGAAGAACTTGTTTGGTCATTTGATCAATCCAGATTATCAAGATCCAGGTGTTGATAAGGCAAGGAATGCGAATAGTGAATCTGATAATGATGATCCATTATGTCCTATTGATCCTGAAGCCAACAGAAAGAGACAAGTTGTTAATGTTGGTGCCAGGAGTGGTGTAACACCCCAACCGATGGCGGAAACATCGGGATGTCACGTATTGATGATTGTTCAGTAGCTCATGATAATACATATGTTTAAATAATCCTTTATTACATTACAATATTGAATTACATTAAAGTCTACATCAAATAATCAAACAAAGCTTAAAACTTCAAATATCTCCTCATGCTAGCTCTAGACTTCATGCATCAGTATTTCCTGTTGAGTTTGGAAAAATGGGGGGGGGGGGGGTCAACTAGAAGTTGGTGAGAATACATAATCCATGTTAAGCATATAGTTTAAGTATAAAAGTTTAGCAATTCGTATGTCTATCGTAAATTTAAGTCTACATGAATAGTATAATATGTTGACATAATCAAACCTCCGACTAGTTTAGGTCCATCCCGTCATCTACGGTTCACCTTAGTAATATGTTGAACGATAACAATCACCCACGTTACCTATGTAGGAGGTACACGTATCCGGGTGGGGTTGTCAATCCAATAGATCTATTATTGAGTATCGCCGGCTTGGCCATAGCTAATGATTATGTAAATGTTGAAACTCGTTGAAACTCGTTGAAACTGTTGACTAATTCATGAGGCAATAAAGTTTACTACTAGACATGCATGTTGAATTGCTTAAATAATTGTTGCAAGTATAAAGAATCGCATAAACATGGTTACGTAAACTCACCTTAGCAAAGTATTAAGTCTCGAGAAATAGAATATGTGTAGCCCCAAAGTTGCCAATTACAAGAGCTTATAATCAAAGCTTCAATTGTAGAAGTAATAAACTATAGAAGAAAGGTATGAGGGAAAGTTTAATCGGATTGAAACAATCGATTTAGAGGTGCAAAGTATAATGGGTCATAGGTGGGTTTTTATATAGTTTTGGATTCAATTAGCCATTAAAATTGGTCAACACCATAAAGTAAGGTTTTATGATGAATTGACTATTTGACTAAGACTTTGACTGTTTGACTAAGACTTTATTTAAATAAATAAAAAAAATCTTGTTTGTGAAAAAAAAAAAGAATTTAGAATCATATTATTATTATTATTATTATTTATATACATTTATGTATGTATATAAGTTGTGAGTTAGGATAAATAAAGACTTAGGCATATTTGTATAATATTAATGATAAAGGTGTAATAAAAAAAATATATATATATATATATAAGGGCTTTTTATGTATTAAAATTTTGGGGAAAATTTTGCACTGTTACAAGTGGTAAAGGTAAAGAGAAAGAACTTGAAGCAGAACCACCAAAGAAAACATCTCGAAGAAAGAAGAGTGTTGCAAAGAAAGGAACACATTTGGTTGATGAAGAGTCTATTGATTCTGAAGAGACTCAGGAGGAAGAGAGATGGGATTCTGCTGATGAGACCGTTAAGACCACCACGCCCAAGGCCACTGTGGCTGGTGAATCTGAAAGTCTTAATCAAACTTTAGAAGAACAGAGGATGAAGAGTCCAGTTGTGATGGATGATATTGATATATGTCTGGGATTGGGTTCTGAAGATTTTGGTGGATCACCAAAAGCTGGAGAAAAACAGAAGAATCCAATTTACAAGAAGAAAGCTAAGGCTATTGAAATTGAAAAGCCTAAGAAGAGGAGAGCTAAGGATATTGAAAGTCTGATTGCAGGAAAGAAAGTTTCTGAAGTATCTAGCTCGAAGTCTCCCGTGACATCCCCAGCAGCTAGGAAACAGAAAGTATATGCTGCTGAGAAAACTGATATTCCAACTGATGATTTTAATGCTGCTTTGGATAGAGTCTTAAATAAGTTTAAGAAAAAGACTCCAGTTGCTGAGGCTTCAACTCCTAAGGTTACTATTTCAGGAGATTGATGGATGCAGTTAATCAGAAGCTGACTGAAATGATGAAGATCATAGACCAGCAACAAGAAGAGATTGGTCAGTTGAGAAAGAATGATAGAAAAATGTTGGATGTTGTTGAATCTTCACAGGAGAGTCAGGAAGAGTTAGCAGCAAAGATTAAACTACTCCAAAATGAGAATCAGAAGTTGTTAAAGCATGAGCAGAGAAATACGAGAAGATACATGGCTTTAAAACTTGAAAACAAGCAGGTAAAGAAAGATAACAAAGGGCTTAGGAAGCTGATTGATGATCTGTATGAAAGAGCTCCTCAGTTACAAGAAGGAGAGGAGGATAAAGAAAGAGAAGAAGAGCTTGTTGATTTTGAACCATCTGAGTCTGAGAAAGATGAAGTAGATGATGAAGAACTTGAACAGGATGCCGGTGATGCTCCTGAGAAAAAGAAGAAGGATGGTGATGATAATGATGGTTTAGGTGATAATTCTGGAGATGATAATAGCTCTGCGAACGATGATGATGATGACAATGATGATGACACTGATAAGTATAAGTATGAAAAGAGAGAATCAGGAAAAGATGCAGGAGAATCAAATTCGAAAGCTCCTAATGGAAATACTGATGATGATGATATCTTTTGGAATGAGAAGATTAGATCTTTATCTGAGGAGGATAAGAAGCTATATCGTCAGATGTTAACAAACAGAGTCTGGACAATTGAGATGACAGGAAGATTTCCAGAAATATTTGAGTCAGATGAGATGAGATTTGAACTTGAGAACCATGATACTGATCTTGAAGACGGTGAAGTTTCTACAGCTATTTCTAAAGAAATACTTGAAGGATTGGCTAAACAGGTTGGGAAATCTATTGAAGAGTTAATGAGTGAGAATTACAATCCGAATATTCCTGAAAAAGAAGCAGGAAATCACTCTGATGATAGAGATACTCCGGTTTTTGAAGATGTTGAAATGGAGGATATTACAAGTGAGGAATATCCAGAATACTTTAAAAATGATAAGGATTTTGGATATCTAGAATTTTCTGAAGAACTGTTAAGCCAAGCTAAGAAACTTGCACGTGAGAAAAGCAAGAAGTTCGTTGATGAAGTTTTCAAGACCTCAGATTGTCAGAAACCGACTGTTGAATAATCTGACGATCTGAAGAACTTGCTAAGGAAGCTGAAAGAGAAAGAGGCCAACCGACCAAAGACTGAGATTCAAGGTGGTTTCTATAAATTCCATAACGAACTTTTTAAAGGTAAAGCTCTCGGGTGGAAATATTTGAGACAACTGAGGTGTGTTGCAGTGAATTGGGAGAAAGGAATTTTGTATTTTCATAGATTCGATGACATTAAAACACTACCTTACTGGGCTGTACGCGATCTCTGCAGACACACGTTGTCAGGTGCTATTGTGAACAACGATGTTGTTGGATATTTTGTAGATCGCATGGCGAGAGAGAGTAGGACGAAATGGGATGTGTTCACCCCACAGTATCCAAGGCGGATTGTTCATAAGAAGATTAAAGATCATATAACGGGGGATGAACAAGGTTACTTTGAAATATGATACACCGACAGTTTTGAAACATATACCTTTGATGCCTATTCCACAACATTTCTCGAAAGACTTTATGTGGTGGTAATATGATTGGAAGATGGCACAGTCTATTGTCTTGTTGAAAGATGGGAAGAATGATTTCAAGAAGATACATATCTTTGATCCAATGCGGTTGATAAATTGCTCTCATGAAGACATTATCATGCTGTATTACAACCTGATATACAGTGAAGAAAAAGACAGTGAACAAGCTGCAAAATACCAACGTGTGGTATTTTTGTGTTTTGCATGGGATGTTAACGCGGGGTGCGACTATGATAAGAAACTGGGGAAGTTTGTTCAAGTCCAAAAGAAAGAAAGGACGAAGATCAAAGGCTTAAGCAATCCAAGCAATAGTCGAGGGGGAGTTTGTTGATGCATATTATGCGACTAGTGCTATTGTATTGCTAATACAATCTTGTTTTGTCATAATTGTAAGGTCGAATGTGGTTTTGAACAGGATCGAAGGTAGACAATATGGTCGAAGGGAGAAGCTAAAGGTCGAAGGGAAAGTTTTGTAGTGTATAGTGCTGATTCGCCCGTTTGTTTGGTCGAACGTGCACATTCGCCCATACGTATGGTCGAATGTGCATCATTTGTCATTTTGTTTCCCTCCTTCGAGTGTATTTCCTCCCTAGGTTTTCTGTGTGTCTGATTTTAGATTATATCATTGTAAACAACAATTTGTAAAGATTATTAATCTTGTTTATAATGAAATGGAAACTTTGAAAGTGATTTGTGTGTTTTGCTAGTATTATTATCATTTCGTAATCGATTCAAGGATTCCGCACCTGAATTGATATACTTGTTTGATCAAAGTCTTTGTTTTTTACAATTCGATCCTCACATACAGGAACCAACATATTGAGGTCCTAAAGGAGAAAGATGCTTATCAATATTGGACCATCAATGAATTCATTCAAAAGCTGGAGAACAAATAGATGGAAGAGAAGAGGAAAGCAAAGTGAGAACAAGTTCCTCAAAATCCGGAGTTATATCATGGTGGTACATCTTCTACTTTGACTAGTTCAAGTAATAGTGGTACTGTTGCTCCACATATTGCTTGTGTTTCAAGTGTTATGGAACCACCTAAAACCCCGATAAACTAACTCGCTCAAACTTCATCTTACACACCACCATCATACACTACCACTTACATTCCACCTTTTTCACCAATGCAACAAGAAGGATGTTATTCAGCTAGCATGAATCAACCTCAACAACAACCCTACATTCCTCAAATGAACCCAAGTCAACCAAGTCAAAGTCCAATAGTGTTGGAGACATCTAACTTGAACAACGTCATAGTTGAAGTTGCTCAGCAACATGTCGCACTGGTATCTACAATGGTAGCTTCTTACGATGGTCTGGTAGCTAGTCAGATTGGTAACAACAATCTAACCAGTGAATACTATGCTCAAATCGACAAGGAGTTCATAGGGAAGACTGGCAGAACTGATCTTTCTACATCACCTAACACCACTTATGGCTTCAACAAAGCCAAAGTCACATGTTTTAACTGTGGTGGTAAAGGTCATTTCAAAAGAGAGTGCACACAGCCAGCTCAACAAGGTAACAGGAATCCATTCAACACCAATTACCAAAACCGTCAATCTCAGAATCAGGTATCCTATCAAAGCCAAAAACAACAACAATTATCAATCACAAAATAATTACCAAAACCGACAGAACACCTCACCAAACAATTCTACTAGACAAACAACTACACCAAACCAGACTCAAAATCAAACACCACATAACCCAACCACAACTATCATTCCTATTTCCACACCTAATAGCCAAACACAAATCGATAACCAAAATCAGGCTTTGGTGATTCAAAAAGATGAAGGTTTTGATTCGACTGGGATGCAACTGGGTGTTGAAGAGATTACAGCTGGTAATGTAGCTTGTGTTGCTCAGAAGGTTAATTTAGAGGAGCTGGTGTTAGTTGAAGAAGTTTTGGAGAATGAGAAGATTTCTGAAGTGAAGATTGAGGAGATGGTAGAAGAGGCTGATATTCATGTTGAGAAGACTCCCGGAATGATTCTTGATTCAGTCACTGATATTCCTGAAGAGCCTGATTTAGTATATTCTGATTCGGAGAGTGAGCCAGACTCGGAAGCTTGTGTTAATTCACTAGATGATGACATTGATCAACTTCTGGCTGAAGCTGATTTTCTTATGACTCGGAAGTCGTGCATAGTGGATGACGCTTTCACAAGAATTGATTATTCCAAGTTCTTTGTTGGGAAGGAAGCGCATTTTGCTTTGATGGCGATGACTGATCCTCCGAAACAGGTAAGTTCTGAATCCACTATAGATATGAATAGTGACAAATATTGTGGAACTTGTGATAGATTGATAGAAGAGAACAAGCAGCTCAGGGTTCAACTTGAGAGTGCTAGAATCAACTGTCAATCTTATCGCAAAGAAGCACATGAACTTAAAGAAACTAAACTAGAAATGGCAACCATTAAATGCTTTGCTGAAAAGGTCAACAAAAAGCTTTAAAGTTATAAACACATTGCTTATGTGGCTGACCAATTCATTGAAGAACCCTCACAACCGAGTAGTGCAAACTACAAGGCTGTTCCATCACTAGTGTTATTTGAGAATCACACTTTACATTCAATAACACCGGAGAGTTCAATCAAATCTGATTCTACATCGGATGATGAATCCAACACTTCTAGTGTTGGGGATCCACATTCCGATGTTAGACTAATTTTGGGATTGAATAATGAGGGAGTGATTGCTGTGACTGATGATTGTGACTCAGATGATGAGAAACCTAAGAAAGTGAGTGAGATACCCATTGAAAATCACATTATTACAAATGAACCGGTATCACCTTCTCAGATTTCACATCCGATGGCAAATGCTCATCGAGTGAATCAGTCAGTAAAGAAAGTTGAGAAAAATGAACCAACCAGTGGACAAACCCTCAAAGTATTTTATCGGATGGAAGGATCTGATAAGATTATTTCTGACGAGGAATATCTGATAAAATTTGCCAATTACTCAAAGATCGAGAAAATCTGGCAGTAGAGTACTATTTGGTTTCCTAAACATGAGAGGACCAATGATGTACCTCCAGAAATTTTAAAGAAAATTTATCAGAATGTTCCAAAAGAATCTAAGGTTCACGTCACTGAGTTTATCAAGCCGAAGGAAAAGGCTAATAGTTTTCTTGAGCCGACTTACTCAAAGGACCCAGCTCCTGAGAGTTTAAGATGAAGGTGTGTGGATGACCAATATCCTATCACTTCTTATGCAAAGTCGAACGCCAAGAATGTGTTTGAAGAATACCGTGCATGTTTCAAGTGTGGGAAGAGAGGGCATTTACTTGCTCACTGCCCGTACGTGAGGCATAAGAGGCACGAAGTTGAAGTGAAGCAGACATATAGAAGTCCAGTCGACAATCACTGTTATCCTCAAAGACGCTTTGTCCCTCAACCAGCACCGTTATATAATCAAAGCCGTTATTTTCAAAAGAGGGATGATTGTCAAATTGCATATGATAGTCGTAACTGGATAGCTATGGAAAAACCATTAAAGAAACCAGTGGTGAACACAACTGTTGATAGATAAAAGGTTCCAACAAAACCTGCTATTAAATCATTGGTTGGATCTGTCTCTGTTAAATCAGAGAAGGTAACTAAGAAGGTTTCATTTAGGAACGATTCAAAGAAACCGGCTGAGACTCCAAAATCTCAGATCAGGATCTTGAAACGTTCGGAACAATCTTGCTCACCGGTGGGTTCTCAAGGTGCTTCTACTTCAAAAGCAAATGAAAATCTGAAATTGAGAAGAATTTAATTGATCAGAAAACGGTCAATTCAAATTCAAATGTTTGTGTTAAAGAATCTTTGAAATTGAATGTTCAAAGACCCAAGACTAAACAGGATTGGGTCCCCCAAATGAACTAATGATTTTACTTAATATGTGCAGGGAGCTTTAGCTGGCCCTGTTAGCAGTCTTTGGATTGTTGACAGTGGAGCTTCTGGTCACATGACAGGGGATTTGTCATTGCTCTTTGACATCAAAAACATTAATGGTGGATATGTAGCATTTGCTGGAAATAAAGGAGGTTAGATCACAATGGAGGGATGTGTGAGTAACTGAATTGTAAGTTTTGAGAAGATCTCGTATGTCAAACAGATCGATTATAATCTGCTTAGTGTCAGCCAAATCTGCGACAAACAGTTTTCTGTACACTTTGATGACAAATCTTGTTATATTCTCAAACCCGACTTTGTTATTCAAAAGAGTGGATCATGTTGAAAGCACCGAGAGTGAATAATCTTTACATTCTCGATATGTCAAAGGAAATGACAAATCAGGGCCAAGTTACGTGTTTCCTCTCCAAGGCTACAGAGAAAGAATCTATTTTGTGGCATAGGAGGATGGGACACATTCACCTCAGAAAAATGAATCATCTGGTGAAAAATGGGCTTGTCGAAGGTGTTAATGTCAAGCATTTTCATCTAAATGACAAGTGTGTGAGTTCCAAGAAGGGAAAGTAGCACAAACATTCTCACAAACCAAAGAAAGTAAACTCTGTTGAAATTCCACTTAGGCGTTTGCACATGGACCTATTCGGACCTGTCAAGCGTAAGAGTCATTGCGGAGAGCTTTACTGTCTTGTGGTTACTGAAGATTATTATAGATTTTCGTGGGTAATGTGCTTGCAATATAAAAGCGACACTTTTAAAAATCTGAAAGTTCTGTTCACTCATTTAGAGAATGTCTATGGTTTGAAAATAAAAAGAATTCGGAGTGATAATGCGACGGAGTTCAAAAATGCACAGATGGATGCTCTTTGTGAAGATAAAGGAACTCATCATGAATAAAGTGCTCCGTATACCCCTCAACAGAATGGTGTCGCAGAAAGGAAAAACATGACTCTAATAGAGGCGGCGAGAACAATGCTTGCGGATTCTAACCTTCCGGTAATGTTCTGGAATGAAGCCATACACGCATCTTGTTACACACTGAATCGTGTGTTAACAATGAAGAAGTTTGGCAAAACTTCTTATGAACTTTTGAACAGACGAAAGCCAAATTTGGAGTATCTAGAACCATTTGGAGGACTGTGTACTATGCTTAATCCATCTGAGAAGTTTGCACCAAAAGCTGAAGAGGGATTCTTTGTTGGATATGCAACCACGCTCAAACGAGTATTCAACAAACGAACTCGTCAGGTAGAGGAGTGGGCTAACGTTGAAGTTCAACGATATACTCAGAATGTACAGGGTAGCGGTCCAGATTGGATGTTTGATTACAAAGACTTCTTTGCATCATTCAATCTGGATAACTTGGTTGAAGAGGCTGTATTAAGACTTTATTACGTGTGTGAAAACACAGTAACATCACCGTTGGTGCGTCCGATCACCGTAACTCGTCAAACAACTTCTAATGAGGCCAATGTTCCTGCAGCTGAAGAAGAAGTTTTCCAAGAAGCTTCCACTACTCATAATTCATCAGAATCAGAAGATGATGATGATGTCACAAGTGAAGATTTCTAGATCATGCTACAGTGACACCTCTAGTGAACCCAAATCCAAACGTTGCTTCATCATCCAACTTAGGTAATGATCTGGATTCGACAGAGAATTTGATTACTCAAACGGTAGTTCAAGTACCTGATCATCCGGAATCTCGGATTCATCGTATTCACCCGCTCGAGCAAGTGATTGGTGATCCTGGAAGCAGTGTTATGACTAGAGGACAACTTCGAAATGCAACCTCACCAGAAAATCTAGGTGCTTTAGCTTTATATGCAAAAATTCAGAAATCTGGTTGTCAGAATGACTGGTCTTTTGCTTGTTATGTTTCGCAGGTTGAGCCGCGGACTTACAAGGATGCGCTTTTGGATGATGCTTGGGTAGAGGCGATGCAAGATGAGTTGTTGAAGTTACAGAAACTGGGAGTGTGGACACTAACAGATTTACCTCCAGGCAGAAAGAAAATTGGAACTAAATGGGTTTTTAATTGTAAAAAGGATGACAGAGGCGTAATCCAAAGAAACAAAGCTCGACTGGTAGTTCAAGGTTTTCATCAAGTGGAAAGAATGGACTACAATGAGATTTATGAACCTGTGGCATGTTTAGAAGCTATTCGTATGTTTCTAGCGTTTGCCTCATACAAGAAATTCAAGGTGTATCAAATGGATGTCAAGAGTGCATTTCATTACGGTGTAGTCAAGGAAGAGGTATACGTCGGTCAACCTCCAGGCTTTGAAGATCCTATCCACTGGGATAAGGTCTATGTTCTCAATAAAGTACTATACGGGTTGCACCAAGCTCCACGCCAATGGTATGAGGAGCTAAGCACGTACTTACTATCCAAAGCATTCAAACGCGGTTTGGTAGACTGCACTATGTTCACCAAAAGTCCAGGGGATGACTTGCTTCTCATCCAGATTTATGTTGACGATATTATTTTTGGATCTACTTGTAAGTGCATTATTCATGTATGTCCCCATCTAGTGATCCAGTACTGAATGTCGAAGGTTCAGATAATCAGAAAATGACCGAGACTTTAACCTGAAGATACATTCGACCAGTCGAGAGGTCGAATGTAGTTTGTCTGGGTCGAATGTAGATTGATTGAAGAAGAAGGCTTCATTCGAACCCACGAGGGGTAGAATGAACACTTTCGACCTCTTGAAAGGGGCAAAGGTGGAAACCTTATAAATAGGGAAAACTTAGTTATTTTGTAGTGTGAGTTATCATTTGGAGCTTTTCCCTAGTTTGTGTTTGTGTGATATTCTCTGTATTAGGACTAGGTTTGAATTGTAATTGTTGATATTTTGATCTAATACACGAGTAAAGTTATGGAAATTGCTCGGTGATTCGTTATCTTTTTTCATCACAATCGATTACATTTATTTCTGAATCATTTTGCACGATCGGAGGGGATTCAGCACCCTACGGTTGGTATTCGTGAGATCACGGTTCGTGATTACGATCCTAAACCGAATTCTCAACTGGTATCAGAGCATAGGCTCGATTTCGCGATTGCAAATTGATCTGAATTGATGAAAACAGATTAGAATTCTGCTTTAAAGATCAAAACCCTAGAAATTTTGAAGCTTTTCATAAAAACATGGTTTTTGATTAAATTGTAGTTGAATTTGATGTTGTTTTCAAAAATCCTTTCACAAATGTTTGTCTAAATTCAAATCCGCACAAAACCTATCAAATTTCATTACATTTGGTGAAAATTTTGTCAAAAACCGATCAGATTCGTGTTCTTGAGGTTGAAGATGATGAACAGACCTATAAAGGTCGAATATGAGATTTAAGGGGTCGAACCTAGCTTTTTTTGGTCGAACGTGAATCATTTTAGGTCGAACCAAGAGGTTGTGTGTGTTGATTTGTACATTTGACCTTACGGGAGGTCGAAAGTGGAATTTCAGTGGTCGAAAGTGAGTCAGTGTTTTTACAGTTTTTCACATTCGAGTCAGAGGAAAGGGTCGAACCTGGAAATTTTCCACATTCGAACCCTCGATTACTTTTCATCAGGTCGAACTAAGACAGAGGTACATCCAACCCTTTTAAAAGGTCGAATAAGACTATATTTTTTCCAGGTTCGAACCCACGAATATTTGGATAATATTTTTTAAATTTTAAGGTGTAAAAAATTTTGTTGAAAAATGATAAATTACTTGGCTATATCAAGAACTGATGATCAAATAAAAGCTGCCATGCAACAAAAGCTAACATGGGAACAAGTTGTTGCATCTATGATTCAATAATCTGTTACACGACCACCTGTGCAAACCAACTGATAAAATGGTTAATGTTAATGAGTGTGTTAATAGAGAAAGTGTTAAAAGTAATGTTGTGTGTCTTGTCAAACAAATGGGGAATGATGATTCAAGTGAATTGTCAAAGAGTGATTTGAGTTCTGATACGAGTTCAGAATAGATTGAATCAAGAGGAAGTGATACATCAAATGTTGATGTAAATTCTGAAAATGGTAATAATGCAGATGTTGAGGTAAATTCAAAATCTGAATGTGCTAATTGTTATGATTGTGTCAAATTGAAAAATAAAGTGCTGAAACTTCTTGAGGACAAACAGAACTTAACAAATAAACTTGAAAGATTTCAAATTGAAAATAAAATTTTGGCAAATAATGAAAGACATTTTTTGAATCAAATTGAATCTTTTAAGAAAGAGATTTCAGAACTTCATAACACTATTTCAAACAATAATTCCACATCAGAGTTGGAAATCACAACACCCTGTGTTGTTGATTCTGAATCTGAGGTGAAATCTGTGTTTGAAGAGAAAACTGAAAATGTGGTAGCAACTTCAGAATCTGAATCCTATATGTTGGTAGGACAGGACAAATTGATTTTCAACAAAGATTTTCCAATTGATAATATCGAACAATCGTTACTTCAATGTATCTTTGTCAATAATAATGATTTGATAAATCAATTTGGTCATCTTCATTTTGAACTCAATCCTAACCAACATGAGAATGAAAAGGATTAGCCTGGGATCAAAAAGAAAAAATCCTAGGGCAAAAGGACCAAAACCAAACAAATCGAAAGGCAATGATCAGATGAAAAATTCTCATCAATGGAATTAAAAAAGTTTTTCATCTAAATCACATGATTTTGATAATTATCCAAGTCACTCTCAATTTGATGGTTTTTGGAGAAACAACTCACCACAGTATTCTCATGAATATGTTGAATGGAGAAACTGTTTCGAATGTTGTGAAGTTGGACATATTGCTGCTTATTGTCCCTATTGGTATTTGGATGATGGGTATCATTATGATTGTATGGAATATAGTCTTGTTATAACTGTGGAGAGTGTTGGCATTTAGCTGCTGCATGTCCGTATGTTAAACAGAAAAGGACCGAAGTGAATGTTGCTAAAAATTCAGGCAATGTCAAAAAGCATGTTTCCCCAAAACAACTCAAGAAACAAAAGGGGAAATGGGTTGTGTATGACAGTCGAAACAAGATTGCCTTGAACAAAAATGTAGATAGTGAACGGGTTGCTAAGGTAAGGGGGAGTTCTAAGAATAACTCTAAACCTGGAACTTTATCAGTTAAGTCTGAGAAGGTTCCAAACAAAGTTCAGAAGGAGGTGTCAAACATGAAACCAAAAAAGTCAACAATCAAAAAGATTTCAACAAAACCTAAAATAAACTCTGAACGTGTTTGGAAACCCAAATCACTTTCTAAATCAAAAGCAGCTTCTACTTCAAATCAATCCATTGAAAAACCAATTGATTTTTTAAAGGAGAATGTATTGATATCCCAAGGATTGATGACCGACGACCCATCATTGTGAAGGGATGGGTGCCTCTCTCCTACAAATTGTTTAAGAAGTGTGCAGGTGGTTCCAGACAGACCTATTAGTTATCTTTGATAGTTGATAGTGGAGCATCTGTATACAAGCTAATTATTGGAGAGGTGAAGGTCAAGGAAAGGATTTTGGGAAAGAAAGAATGATTTCAACAGAGAGGAGAGTGTTTGTCGTTTGTTTCCTACCTGTAAAGCCAGAAAACGTTGCAATCTCATGCAATTGCTCTTAGGTTTTGGATTTCTAAAACAGATGCGACAAAACGGTTTATTCTAAACTCTCTTATCTTTGTTAATGGATTTACTTATTGAAAGAATAAAGTAAATCAAGTAGTCTGAGTGGGAAAATGGTTTTTTGAAATTCAATGAGTAAACCGCATCGGAAATCATTTTATTTTGTTTTTCTTCAAAAGTTGAAAAATCCAAAAATACGCTTATTTTTAGATTTTTGGGGGGAGAAAATTTCAAAAAAAATCAAAATTAATTTTTTTTTTTTTTTTTGGAAAATCAAAAATATGTTTTCTTGTAAAAAAGAGGAGATGATAGTAAATCAATGGACTGTCAGATTACTCTGAAAACAAAATGTATGAACAACCATTGAGTAGCCACTACAATTATATATTAGTAGGCTTGAAATCAAAGGTTAAAGTTCAGCATGGTGATATAAACCTAAAACCATTAACTGATAATCATGTAGATCAACGTCTCGTTGGCATATGGTCTTAGTACCGAAATTTCGTTTGATAGATTGCCAAAATCGGAGGTTTCGGGTCGTTATATTGAAAGTTATCTGGGGATAGCCTAACTGATCTTTTTTCGTACTGATTTACGGACCTATATCAGTCAGGGTATCTTAACAAAAGATCTTTAATGACAAATCCTTAAGTTACCGAATGGGGAACTTAACATGTGTGATGATAATCAAAGATTATCTAATACGTCGTATCAATACTTTGATGAAAATCATGTATGATATTAAGTCCTCACCTGGTTGAGTGCATAAGTCCTTTGAAGCATTAATTTGCTGACCTGTCACCGCTGTGCCTCATACCTTGTAACTAACGAATAACTACAATATAATCACGTGTTACAATGAAGCTTTGTGCAATTCTTGATATGGGAATGTGTCACGTGTGCGGGGACCATAGATTTTTCAGTATCTAATATTAACATGTAGATGCATTTATGTGACTAGTGCTTCGGATTGTTCAATAAACTTGTTTTGTGAATTATCGAAGGTGCGAAGGAAGAAATATGTTTGGTCGAAGGAGAATCAAAGGGTGCGAAGGAGTGGTTTTGGATGAACGTAGAATAGAGTTTTATGTATGGCTTGGTTCGATTAGTTGATTTGGTCGAACCTGCACATTCGCACGAACTGTTTGGGCGAATGTGCAGTCTATAAATAGTCAAGCTGATTTTTGAATGTAACTTTGAGTCATTTTTATTCCCTCCACTTTTTGATTCTCTCTCTAGGATATTATTTAGCTTAATTCACGTTCATACCCTGTTTGTTTCAATCTGTAAACGTGTAATTGAGTTTATAATTAATGAAAAAGCTTTGAAAAGATGATTTATGTGTTTTGATCTGTTTGATTATCATTTTGTGATTGTTTTAGGGATTCTGCACCTAAAACAAACTTGTTTGATCATTCTTTGTTGATTATACGATCCATATAGCACATACAAAGTGGTATCAGAGCCATTCTGGATCAAACAACCACAAATTGATAGTTTCTCAGTTGATTTGGACCCAATTTTGGTCAAAAAGTTTCTGTTTTCATTGAATAAACTGATATGATGAGTTTTTGATTGATTACAACTTGTTTTCATGGTTAAAATGGATAATTCTATTTGATAAACTTGTTCGAAATCAATTCCGATTCAAAACCTGAGTAAGATCATCAGAATCCATCAACATTTGATAAACATGATCAAAATTAACTGATTTTTAAAGAATAACCGTTTTTGAATTACCAGGGTCGAACCTAGAGAGTTTGGTCGAAATGTGATTTTCTTTGGTCGAAAGAGAAAATTCTGGTCGAAGGTGTTGTATTTGTGGTCGAACGTAGACTTTCATTGCTTATTTGTGTTCATTCGCCCGTCTGTGTTACATTCGACTGATTGAACGGTCGAAGGAGAGAGTAAACGGTCGAAAGAGAGAAGCAAACGGTCGAAAGAGTTTGTGTGATATCAGTCCACATTCGTATCCTTCAAAACGGTCGAAGGAGAAGGATATTTCTCAATCGCCCGTCCGTTAGTGCGAAAGAGTAATCTGTTTTAAAACATTTCTAATCTTTTCGTGATTGAAAATTTACAGGTAAAGATGTGGAACTTCCGAACAACGCAAGACCTAATCAAGCACCACAGCAGCAGACAACAAGAGATCCATGGTCAGTTGCAGCCCAGAAGACTAGTCCACCATCCCAGCCAATCAATTACATGGCTATGACTAGTTCTGCTCCTCAGCAAGTTGTGCAACCGTTACAACAACCAATTGACAACTATTGGGGAGTAGCAGTAGCTGCCGTTCATTCACAGACGACCAATTCCATATCTACACTCATTCATGATCTATCATCAGGTAGTGGCAATCGTCCACCAAAGATCATGGATATGATGGAATACAAACATGGAAGACAAAGTTCAAGATACATGTGGAGGGACAAGGTTTAGAGGGAGCTGAGGCATGGCAGATGATTGTTAAGGGTTATGTTGCTCCTATTCTGGAGAACACTAGAGAACCAATACCGTTGGAGAATTTGGCTGATGATGAGAAAAAGAAGTTTGCGATTGAGAAAAAGGCGTTTTCTCAGTTATCTCAGGCGATCAACACTGACTTGCTGCATCAGTTCGGATCGTGTACAACTTCAAAACAATTGTGGGATATGCTGAGAAACAGACATGATGGTAATGAGAAGACAAGGAAGCTGAGAATGGAAGAACTTCGAAAAGAGTTCGAGAACTTTAGTTACATGGGCAATGAAACTCTAAAAGAATTGGTTCCACGGTATTACCATTTGCTCACAGAACTTTCGAGCTATGAGATCAGCATACCGATGTCAGAACTAGTGGATAAATTTGCTGATGCTTTACCACCATACTGGAATCAACACATTGAAGTGTTGAAGGAAAAAGATGCATACCAGTATTGGACTATCAACGAGTTCATACAAAAACTGGAGAACAAAGAAATGGAGGAGAAGAGGAAAGCCAAGAGAGCACAGATTCCACAGAACCCAGATCTGTATGTGAGTGGTACATCTACTTCTCTTTCTACTTCAACCTCTACTTCAAGTGTTGCACCTCATATTGCATGTGTTTCCAATGTTGTTGAACCCACAAAAGCACCAATAAACTATCTAGCCCAAACTTCATCATACACACCACAGTCTTATCAAACACCAAATTTCATTCCACCTTTTTCACCTTTACAACAAGCTGCCTGTTACACAGCAAGTCAACCTCAACAACAATCATATAATCCTCACATGAACCAAATGCAGATCACTCAAACACAATCAAATCAAAGTCCGATTGTGTTAGAGACTTCTAATCTTAACAATGTTACCGTTGAGATTGCTCAACAGCATGTTGCATTAGTATCTGCTATGGTTGCATCATACAACGGTTTAGTTGCTAGTCAGATTGGAAACAACAATCTCACCAATGAGGACTACGCACAAATCGATAAAGAGGAGATGGAGCTTATGGATATACAATGGGCATTTGCGAGCATAATGAGAAGAGCCACTGATTTTATCCAGAAAACTGGGAGAACTGACCTTTCGACTTCTCCAAAGACCACTTACGGCTTCAACAAAGCCAAGGTTACATGCTTCAATTGTGGTGAGAAGGGTCATTTTAAGAGAGAGTGTACACAGCCGGCTCAGCAAGGTAATCGAAACCCGTTCAATTCAACCTACCAAAACAGACAAAACCAAAACCAGAATCAGGTATCATACAACAATCCCAACATCTCTAGCTTTCAACCTCAAAACAACTACCAGAACCGTCAAAACACACAACAAAACACCAATACTAGACAACCCACATCTCAAAACCAACCACAACAGAATCCAAACCGAACCATTGTTCCCATCTCTACACCTAACACCCAAAACCAAACTGAAAATCAAAACCAAGCACTAGTGATTCAAAAAGATGAAGGTTTTGATTGGACGGGTATGCAATTGGGAGTGGAAGAGATTACTTCTGGAAATGTGGCTTGTGTGCACAAAAGATGAGTTTGGATGAGCATGAGGAGATTGGAGAGGAGGTTGTGATAGAGAAAGTGTCGGAGTTGAAAATAGAGGAGTTAAATGAGGATGTGCATGTTGAGTGTGAAGACAAGAAGTCTGGAATGATTCTTGATTCTGTCACAGATGTTGGAGAGCAATATGATTCAGCTTATTCGGATATAGAAAGTGATTCTGACTCAGAAACTAGTGTGAATTCACTAGACGATGACATTGATTAGTTACTAGCTGAAGCAAATTTCCTTATGACCCGCAAGTCGTGCATGGTGGATAATGCCTACACAAAGATTGACTACTCAAAATTCTTTGCAGGGAAGGAAGCTCACTTCGCGCTGATGGCAATGACAGAACCACCTAAACCGGTAAGTTCTGAATCTCAATCTAAAGTTTGTGCTAAATGTTCTGATTTTGATAAATTGACAGAAGAAAATAAGCTTCTCAAGGTACAACTTGAGAGTGCCAAAATAAACTGTCAAATTTATCAAAAAGAATCAAAAGATTTCAATAAAGTACTTGATGGTTACAAAAAGGATATTTCTGAACTGAAAACACTTTGTCAATAAAACAACTTGCCATTAATAACTATATTAATGAAATGGAAAACACCAAGTTGGAAATGGCAACCATCAAGTGCTTCGCTGAAAAAGTGAATAAGAAGTTAGAGAGTTATAAGCACATTGCATATGTAGTTGACCATATCATCGAAGAACCTTCACAGTCGAGTAGTGCAAACTACAAAGCTGTCCCATCTCCGGTGTTGTTCGAAAATCATAATTTACATGCAATAGCACCGGAGAGTATAGTCAAATCTGACTCCACATCAGATAACGAGTCCAACACTTCCAGTGTCGGAGACCCGTATTCTGATGTGAGACCTGTATTGGGAAACAATGAGGGTGTGGTCGCTGCAGATGATTCTGATGAAGAAGATGAACAGTCTGAGACGGTTGTTGAGAATGAAAGTGATATCCCTGATGAAAATCATATAATCACTACTGAACCAGTCTCACCATCTCAAATTGTTCATCCCATGGCAAATGCTCATAGAAAGAATGTTGTTAAGAAAACTGAGCAGTCTGTTGGTAAAAATGTTGAAAAGAAAGAGGTCAAGAGAGTTGAGAAAAATGTGGTTAAAACTGTAGAAAAGAAAACTGAAATTGAAACTGAGAAACCAAATGAATGAGCAACGAATCATGTGACAAACCTGTAAAAGTTTTCTATCGGATGCAAGGCTCCGATAAGATTATGTCTGATGATGAATATCCGATTAAATTTGTGAATTATTCCAAAATTAAAAGATCTTGCAGGAAAGTACAATTTGGTTCCCAAACATGAACGAACCAATGACATTCCTCCAGCCATTTCAGAGAAAATTTATTCGGATAATTCTAAAGACGCAAAGGTCAATGTCACACAATTCGTTCTACTAAATCAAATAGTTTCATTGAACCGACTTACTCGAAGGAACCAGCTTCTGAGAGTTTGAGAAAACAATGCATGGTTGATCAATATCCCATTGCAAGTTTTTCCAAGTCGCACATCAAAGAGAACTATGAAGAATACCGTGCGTGTTTTAAGTGCGGGGAAAGGGGACATTTACTTGCCACCTGCCCGTATGTACTACACAAGAGGCACGAGGTGGAGATGAGGCAACATCATGATTATCCGGTTGACAATTACAGTTATCCACAAAGACGGTTTTTCCCTCAGCCAGCACCGTATTATAACCAAAACAATTTTATAACAAAAGGGAAAACCGTCCGATGACATATGACAAACGCAACCGGATAGTCACTGAGAAACCAGTAAAGAAACCTGTGATGAACACAACTGCTGAAAACAAAAAGGTCCCTACTAAACCTAATGTAAAGCCAGCAGTTGGACCTGTCTCTGTTAAATCAGAGAAGGTAACCAAGAAGGTGGCATTTAAAGACGAAGTAAAGAAACCGGCTGAGAACTCAAAATCTCATATCCGGATCTTGAAAAGGTCTGAACAATCTTGGTCATCAAAGGAGTCTGAGGGTGCTTCAACTTCACAGAATGTGAAAACTGAGAAAAAGAAAGTTGAGTGTGAGAAGAAAGGGGTTGAGAAAACCCAAGATGTTTGTGAATCTAAAGAATCTTTGAAACAACCAGTTCAAAGACCCAAGACCAAACAGGCTTGGGTCCCCCGAAAGATCTAATTGCTTTACTTGATATGTGCAGGGAGCTCCAGCTGGCCCTGTTAGCAGCCTATGGATTGTTGACAGTGGAGCTTCTGGCCACATGTCAAGGGATCTCACGCTACTCTTTGATATCAAGGACATAAATGGAGGTTACGTAGCCTTTGCACGAAATAAAGGAGGCTACATTACGATGGAGGGTAGTGTTAGCAATGGGGTCGTTACATTTGAGCGGATATCGTATGTGAAACAGATAGATTACAATCTGCTCAGTGTTAGCCAAATCTGTGATAAGCAATTTTCTGTTTATTTTGACGACAAATCTTGCTATATCCTGAAACCGGGTTTTAAACTTCCAAAAGAGTGGGTGATGCTAAAGGCACCGAGAGTAAACAACTTGTATATTCTCGATATGTCCAAAGCTATGACCACCCATGGCCAAGTCACGTGTTTCTTTTCTAAGGCTACAGAAAAAGAATCTATAATGTGGCACAGGAGAATGGGACACATTCATTTGAGAAAGATGAACCAGTTAGTGAAGAATGAACTTGTCACGGGAGTTAATGTGAAACATTTCCATTTGAATGACAAGTGTGTTAGTTGTAAAAAGGGAAAGCAGCACAAAAAGGCCCATAGACCAAAGAAACTCAATTCCGTTGAACTACCGCTTGAGCGTTTGCACATGGACTTATTCGGTCCAGTCAGGCGTAAAAGTCATGCCGGGGAATTGTACTGTCTTGTGGTGACTGACGATTATTCAAGATTTTCATGGGTGATGTGCTTACACCAGAAAAGCGACACATTTGACAACCCAAAAGTTTTGTTTACACGTCTGGAGAATATCTATGGTCTAAAGATCAAACGAATCCGGAGTGATAATGGGACGGAGTTCAAAAACGCTCAGATGGAGAATCTTTGTGAAAACAATGGAATTCATCATGAATACAGTGCTCCGTATACACCCCAGCAGAACGGTGTCGCAGAAAGAAAGAACAAGACTCTAATCGAAACGGCGAGAACAATGCTTGCGGACTCAAATCTTCCAGTTATGTTCTTGAACGAAGCAATTTACGCAGCATGTTACACTCTAAATCGTGTTTTAACAGTGAAGAAGTTTGGCAAAACTTCTTATGAGCTGTTGAACCGACGAAAGCCGAATCTAGAGTATCTAGAACCATTTGGTGCCCCGTGTACAATGCTTAATCCTTCGGAGAAGTACGCACCAAAGGCTGAAGAAGGCTATTTTGTTGGATATGCAACCCCACTAAAACGAGTATTCAACAAAAGAACTAGAAAAGTCGAGGAGTGGGCTAACGTCGAAGTACAAAGATACACTCAAAATGTACAGGGTGGCGGTCCAGATTGGATCTTTGATTACAAAGACTTCTTTGAATCATTCAATCTAGATAGCATGGTTGAAGAAGCTGTACTCCGTTTATATTACGAGGTCGAAAACGCCGTGACTTCACCGTTAATGCGTTCGATCACTGTAAATCCTCAAGCAGCTTCTAATGATACCACTGCTCATGTGATGGAAGAAGAAGTGTTCCAAGAAGCTTCAACAACGCTTAGTTCATCAGATTCAGAAGATGAAGACGATGATGCTACAAGTGAAGCTATTCTGGACAAAGCTACAGTGACACCACCAGTGAACCCAACTACAACTGATGCTTCAACATCGAATGTGGGTAATGATCTGGTTTCTACAGAGAATTTGACGACTCAAACGGGAATGCAAGTACCTGATTATCCGGAATCTCGGATACATCGGATACACCCGCTTGAACAGGTTATTGGTGATCCTGGTAGCAGCGTTATGACAAGAGGGCAATTGAGAAATGCTCAAGCACCAGAAAATATTGGCAATCTTGCTTTATATGCCAAAATACAAAAAACTGGTTTTCAAAATGACTGGTCTTTCGCTTGTTATGTTTCGCAGATCGAGCCGCGGACATACAAGGAAGCTCTTTTGGATGATGCCTGGGTGGAAGCAATGCAAGAAGAGTTGTTACAATTTCAGAAACTTGGAGTATGGACGCTGACAGATTTGCCCCCGGGAAGAAAGAAGATCGGAACCAAATGGGTGTTTAAGTGTAAAAAGGATGATAGAGGAGTTATAGTGAGAAACAAATCTCGTTTGGTCGTTCAAGGTTTTCATCAAGTTGAGGGAATCGACTACAATGAAATCTATGCACCTGTTGCACGCTTGGAAGCTATCCGAATGTTTCTGGCGTTTGCATCCTGGAAGAAATTCAAGGTGTATCAGATGGATGTAAAGAGCGCATTTCTTTACGGTGTGGTCAAAGAGGAAGTTTACGTAGGTCAACCACCAGGCTTTGAGGACCCTATTCACCGGGATAAGGTTTATGTTTTAAACAAAGCTCTCTACGGGTTGCACCAAGCTCCGAGACAATGGTATGAGGAGCTGAGCACGTATCTTCTCTCGAAAGGATTCAAACGCGGATTGGTAGACTGCACACTGTTCACGAAACGAGCAGGAGATGACTTGCTTCTTGTGCAAATTTATGTTGATGATATTATTTTTGGATCTACTAACGAACTTCTGTACAGGGATTTTAAAAAAGTTATGCAGGAAAAGTTTGAAATGAGCGCAATGGGAGAAATGCAGTTTTTCCTAGGCTTGCAGGTGGAGCAAAGACCAATGGGGATCTTTATTCACCAGACGAAATACGTTTCTGAAGTCTTGAGCCAATTCCAGATGGATGATTCGAAGCCGATGGATACCCCGATACAACCTATTCACGGGATTGGAGTTGACGCTAAGGGGGAGCTAACTGATCCATTTACATACAGAGCAATCTTCGGATCTCTGATGTATCTCACCGCGTCTAGACCGGATATAATGTTTGCAACATGTTTTTGTGCACGATATCAGTCGAAGCCGAAACAGAGTCATCTTGCAGCTGTCAAGCGTATCCTAAGATATCTGAAGGGTTGTCCATCGAAAGGACTTTGGTACCCTCATGATGATAATTTTGACCTAATCGCTTTTAGTGATGCAGATTGGGGCGGCTGTGACAAAGACAACAAATCCACAACGGCTGGATGTCAGTTTATGGGGAGCAGGCTCGTGACTTGGCAATGTAAGAAACAAACCGCAGTTGCACTATCCACATGTGAAGCAGAATACGTTTCAGCATCGAGCTGCTGCTCACAGGTTCTTTGGATCCAACAACATATGGTGGATTACGGTTTGCAATTTCTTAAAACCCCTATTTACTGTGATAATGAAGCCGCAATCGCATTAACAAAAGACTTAGTAAATCACTCAAAGGCTAAACATATCCGGATTAAATATCATTTTATCCGTGATTGTTATGTTAAAGAGTTGATCGATATGGTCAAAATCCACACTGATTACCAACGCGCAGATCTTTTTACCAAAGCTTTTGACAAATCCAGATTTGATTATCTTTTAAAAGCTAATGGTATTAAAGAAAAACAATCTGATCACCACCTCAGTCTATCATTTTTTAGTTTAAATTTTTTATTGCTTTTCTGAAAAATTTCGAAAATCCAAAAACATTGAAAAATTTTAAAATCCATAAAAATTAGAAAATTTCTTTGCTGACTGCTATATCTTCTTTCCTTAGATTAATGCCGTCAGATTTCTGTGAACAAACGATATCTGGGCAGTCACATATTTGAAATGCTCCAGCTTATCCTTGGGAACAGTAAATTCGAAAATTTATAAAAATCAGAAAAATCAAAAATGATTTCCTGGAGTATAAAGGGAAATGATAGTACATCAGTGGGGATCTGACACATTCTAAGTAATGTACTGCTATATAGGGCATGTGTCTGAGTCTGTGCAATGTGCTGATAGGCTTCGTAGACCTATTACTACGTGCCTGATACATACATATCAAACGAATTGTTGTGTGGATGAACTCCTCATGGGCATATGGTCTTAGTACCGTAATTTCGTTTGATAGGGTATTTGTACAAAACTCGGAGGTTTAGGGTTGTTATGTTATTAGTTGTCTCGGGATAGCCTCTCTGATCTTCTGCTGTAAGTCATTACGGACCTAGATCAGACAGGGTGTCTTTATAAAAGAGCTTTATGCCAAATCCTAAAGTTACCGAATTGAGGAACTTTCCATGTTATATGATGATCAAAGATTATCTATTACATCGTATTAATCACTGATGCAAATCATGATTAATATCAGTCCTCAACCTGGTACAGTGCATATGTTACTTTGCTGCATTAATTTGCTGACCTGTATACCTCTGTGCATTATACCTTGTAAATTACAGACGACGAACGCATAATCACGCTTTACAATGAGTCTTTGTGCATTTACTTCTTGATACGGGAGTATGTCGTGTGCGTGGGAACCACAGGCAATTATGTTTATACTATAAATATCAGTATCAGTTTAAAGCACTGCACAAAAGTCTGCATGAGAGTTTATGTGGATCACAATATCAGCAGTTGCCAGATCACATATTGTCTTTAATGATAATAATTCAAAAAGATCAACGGTGTGATCAGATTTCTCAATAACTGATATGATCCCTTTACCGGAATTCATAAAAACATTTACTGTTTTTCATTTACATTTCTGCATTTTATTTTCTCGTCAAAAATTACAAAACTAAAAAATATTTTAGGTGTGTTTTAGCATAAATTTTAGAAAATCCAAAAAGATTTTACATTTCCATCTTATTTTTGATAACTGATGGTGGTTGATGTCGATTTTCTAAACCTTGTTATACCATTTGAGCTTTGTAACCTTTTAAATGTGAAAATATGAATGTTGGATGCTTAAAAGTTGAGAAATAATTGGAACGGGACTCGTTTTTGAGATTTGAAAAATTTATCAAAAATCCCAATTCTCATTCGCCCATTCGGTTGGTCGAATGTAGGATTTTTCATGTTCCTTCGTATGTTTAAAACGGGCGAATGAGAGTGTTCTTGAACATTTGTTTCATTCGAACCCTTTTTGCCTCATTCGAACCTTTAACTAGGGTCGAAGGAGATAAAAGTTTCTCATTCGACCGGTTAGAACGGTCGAAGGAAGATGCCTATATATATCTTCTTAGTCTCATTCGAACCATTGCAAAAAAATTTCAAAATTTCTTCAGTAACCTCACCTTGTTGCCCTGTTGATTTGTGCTATATCATTGTGTTCGTCACTTTTCACTGATCATTTTCCACTCAATCTTACAGGTTAACAACACGAAATCAAGGATTAATCACTGATTATCTGTTTCGAGCCCTAGTTTTTTAAAATCTGATTTAATCAAGATCATTGTTGTAATTGGTGATGAGGATTCATTATTTCTGTGTTTTAGGGGGAGAAAATTCATAAACCAAGGATTCAAAAACAGTAGATTGATCAATTGATCATCATTTTAGTTCGAACCCTAGGTTTAATAAGAAAACACAGATATAATGTGAAATTGATAAAACTGTTGGTTTAAAAAGATTAATCGGCATTGTTACTAGCAATACAAATCAAAATTACATGATCAGGATCCATATAATTCAGAATTGAAAATTCAAAAATATGAACAGACTCCTTCGCACCTATCGAATGGGCGAAGGAGATGAATAACTGGTCGAATGAACAAAATGTGGGCGAATGAAACTTTTTATCAAAATTCTTACATTCGTACAATTAAATTTTCACATTCGCACCATGTTTTTCACATTCGCACCCCCGTTTGGGCGAATGAGAAGGTTTATTACCAAATTTTCAAAGTTTGAATTTTTGTCGATTTTTAACATGTTTCTTTGTTTTGTTTTGCAGATTAAACCATGGCCGAACAGGAGAAGACTACTGAGCAAGCTGGATCATCCTCACAACCTGCTAAGAAAGCTTCTGAAGAGCTTTTAACCTTCGAGAATGCGCATAATTGCTGTGCGCATCTCGGAGAAGTTAAAAAGCACACTGAGTTTGTCGAGATCATTGAATTCTTGAAGAGGAGTAGGGTGATAGACGCGATTGCTACACCTACTATTATTTACAGAGATATGATGCAAGAATTCTGGACAGGAGCAAAGCTTGATTTCTGGAATTGCGAGTCATGCTTGATTAGCAAGATCCAAGGACAGAGGATTATTGTATGTGAGCAGGATTTAAGAGAAGCATTGAATCTACAAGATGAGAAGACAGATCCTAAGGAGCTTAGTTTCATGGATCAACGAAAGTGCTTCCTGAGGATGAAGTACAATGGACCGATCACTGATGGTTCATTGCACAAGGAAAAACTGTGTCCTCAATTCAAATATTTGGCACATGTTTTGATACATGTCTTCGGATCAGCCGCTGGAGGATATGACTTGATGCGCAAGAGTATTAGCTCTATGATGGTAGCCCTGGTATTGAACAAACCGTTCAATGTTTCAGGAATGCTGATGGAACACTTGTTAGAGCCAGTGAATGGCACGAGGAATCTGAAGTTTTTTGCTATATCCTCGTTTCCTCCAGATGGTATTTGATAACAAGTATAAAGACTTGAAGAGGGATCCTAAGCACATTGTTGTTCAGGAGCATATGTCGATCAATACACTTGAAACACAAGCAATATGAGGTGCAGCATTAGCTCCTCCTGATGAATTAGACATAGAGCAAGATGATGTAGCATGATACAATTCTGGATTTTGTGGAAATTGTGCTGTTTTGGCTTGTCTCTTCTCCTCCATATCTTTGTTTTCCAGTTTCTATATGAACTCATTGATACTCCAATACTGATATGCATCCTTATCTTTTAAAACTTCAGCATGTTATCCCCAATATGGAGGCAACGAATTAGCAAACTTATCAACAATCTCACCCATAGGAATAGTTATCTCATAGTTTGATAACTCTGACAACAAATGAGAATATCTAGTAATAAGTTCTTTCAAAGTCTCATTACCCACATAGTTGAAATTCTCAAACTCCTATCTCAACTTTTCCTTACGAATCCTTCTAGTCTTGTCATTCCCATCATATCGATTCTTCAAACAATCCCATAATTGTTTCAAAGTAGTACACGACCCAAACTGATGTAGAAGATCTGTAGTTATGGCTTGAGATAATTGAGAAAACGCCTTCTTCTCAACAGCAAACTTTTTCTTCTCGTCATCTTTTAAATCTTCGAGAGGAATAGGTAAGCTTGTGTTCTTAACCATCGGCAGACTATATCCCTTCATAATCATATGCCACGCCTCTGCACCTTCTAATCCCATACCTTCCAAATGAATCATGAATTTCTTTTGCCATTGATAGTATTCAGACATGACCAACAACTTAGGAGGACGATTACCACTACCCGATGATAAGTCGTTAATCAACGTAGTAATTACATTTGAAGTCTAATTTTGCACCGCTGCTGCTGCAACTCCCCAAAAATCATGCACTTGTTGTTGAGGATGGGTAACAGTTGGTGGTGTTGAACTTGTCATGGCAAGGTAGTTGATCGGCTGTGATGGTTGTGTGTTCGTCTTTTGAGACGCAACAGCCCAAGGATTCATAGGAACATGTTGTTGTGTTGTATCAGGTCTAGGTGTCGTAGGAAATCCCCAAATGTTGTCCATAATGCTTGGAATGTCAACACTTAGAAAATCTTTCAAAACAGACTTCTGGTTCGAACTAATCGAGGGTTCGAATGAAAAGATATGACTGGTTCGACCCTAACAAATGACTCGAATGAAGATCTGTGACACAAAGATACTGATTCGACCCTAATAAAACCTTGATTCGACCTCCCATAGGGTCGAATGAAACATAAATGATCTAATGTAAACACAACACACTCAGAAACACTTGGTTCGACCTAAAAATACTTTGGTTCGACCAAAAAATCACCTATTCGACCCAAAAATCACTGATTCGACCTAGAACTTTCTGATTCGACCTGACCCATTTGAAAAACAGTTATTCTTCAAAAATTAGCTATTTTGATCCAGATTTGTCAAAAGTTGATGGATTTTGATGATGTTAATCATGTTTTGCTTTGGAATGTATGGAGATTAAGTTTTGTGAAAGAAAAATTGATTTTATCCGTGAAAACACCTCTAAATCAATCAATCTCCATTATCATTCAAAGTTCATGCAAAATAGAAAACAAATCAGAATATGATTAAATCCTTTTCAATAAACATTTTCATTCATAAACAATCAAATACACTTGATAATGATTAACTTTACAATGAAAACTGATAATCAGAATATGATTAAATCCTCATGAGTACAGTGCACCTCATACTCCACAACAGAATGGTGGAAGAGGAGGAGTCAAGAAGTAAGGGAACAATTTGACTTGGTCAACATTGGTCAAGGGGCTGGTCAACCTGAGTCAAGAGCAGGTCAATGAATCAATCAACTAAGCCAGAGACTGATAGGTATAACTGTTAACGGCAATTATTTCATTTATATCATACAAACTAATATTCGTGTGAGCACGTGTGGGACTTTGCCTAATATATTGGACTAATCCATTCATATAAAAATTAAATAACTGACTTATATGTATAATATATATTTTGTATGAACATATGAGGAATAAGACGGACAAACAACTTGAGTAATAATATGATACTAATATGAACCTTAGATATTCTTATAATCAAATGACCTGCCAATTGGACTTGAAGAACATAAGTTGGACAATATATAATATTCGGACACGGGACATTAGGCACAACATATATAGCTATTGATAATGACGCTTGTATAATAAACAACATGATGGAGTAGGACTCTTGAAACATAACGAGTAACTCGATTTTAAGAACAATCGGATTAGTAATTGTAACCATTGAGTAATATGAAGGAAAATGAGACATCTAGACTTACAAACAATTTAACATGTTAAATGCTTATGCGAACTATTGGACAATTATGAATAACCCGTCATTATTAGAATGAGTTAGACATTAACAACGAAAAGTCCTAGTCATCCACACGTGTAACCACGATATTTGGTTACACACACTGATGCTGGTTATTATATTCGGATATTGTATGTGAGCCATAGTTAGGCTCCGGATTTGGAATACCATACGAATGTGTGACATGACATGACGTGATACGTTGCTAAGGTGAGTTCCGCGTACCATTCCTCTTTTTGTGTTTTACTGTTTTGGGGTGAACATATGCTTGTGTGTCTAAACTGTGATGTGACAAGATACTAGCTATCGGATAACAATGACACTCATTAACTCATAGGTGAGCCACTTAATATATGGGTAGTACTACTTGGGGAATCCCCCACGCAAGGTGGACTCAGGCCGTAAGGCCCGGGAAACCCTCCACTAAGGTGAAAGACGATTTCGGCGTATATTTTGCAAGGACCTATAATGGCAGTAGATAGAGTCCATGTTAGGGTTTAGGGATCGCTTGTACATCACACGTGTTGAACTGTGTTAAACTGTGTAAACTTGCTTTTGAAATGATAAATTGTTTTGGATCCACTTAACTAATTACACAGACTCACTGGCATATTTTGCTGACCTAACTCTTTTAAGCATGTGTTCAGGTACTGCAGATGAATTGATGGCAACGCGAGGTATATGATATCTAGATACGGATTAGAGATAAACATGATAGAGTTTGGGTCAATTAGTGGATTACATTGCTTCGACAACCTCCGCGATTGTCCCTGCATTTGACTTTAGTTATACTCTATATTGTATTGTATTATTTTGCGACTAAAAGTTGTACAAATATTAAATATTAGTCATCATTGCTTCCGTTGTGCATGTTTGGCATCAATCTGTATTTTTAGCCTGGCCTCCAAGGTCGGGTTGTGAAAGTATCTGCTCAGAATGAAGAAATATATGTCAAATGGTACCCTACCTTGAAGGAACGCATAGGTAACAAACCTATTCACCAATTGTCTTACTTCAAGAAGAACCTAACAAAGATGGCAGGAAACGTGTTGAGATGGTCTACCAAACCACATGCTCAGGTTATTGGGATCAGGTGGGAGGATGGTCTTCAATATTTCAATCATGATGTTTGTCTGAAGAGTCTTACATATTGGTATATGCATGACTTAAACAAGATTGCGACCTTTGTATGCTGACCAGTATTTATCATTTGGTACATTTGTTAACAATCTGAGAAGAGAGATTGCAGAAGATGTGGATTTCTCATCCACATTATCTGAAGTCTTACAAGTCAAAGGAGTTAAATCCAAATACTTGTAAGCCTATATGGGTACACAAGATCAAGCGTCTAGTGTGCATGCCAAAAATTCAAAACTCTCCAATTGAACAAAACTTCTATGATAAGTCTCTTTTCTTGTATTATGACTATCTGACGACTAAAGTTTTCCTTGTTCTCGACAACGAATCGAAGATATGCAGTAAGATTAGGTTTTTCGATCCTTTGTGGATTATTAATAACTTTGAAGAAGATGTGGCTACATTGCATTATGGTTTACTGGCCTAATCATTTCATATGTGGACGTTATGAAGGTTGTTGATGATGGGATATGATACAAACTCCTTTTCTAATGATAAATTTGGTAAACTAGTCCAATAATTTCATATATATGGACGTTATGAAGGTTGTTGATGTGATATCAAACAAACTCCTTTTCTAATGGTGAACAACTGTATTATCAAATTTTAACTGTTTAGAAAATGAAGAAAAAAATACCGACTTATACGAGAAAAAAATTATATGTTTCATTATTTTCCACATGCACTAGCTTGAAATACAAATTTAGAAAACTTTTAACATTTTATATGAGAAATAGTAATTATTTTACTTTTGTTATCATGTCTCTTACAAGTTTTAAAACATAGTACGACCTAATATGATTAAGGTTTTTTTTTTTTTTTTTTTTTTAGTGTCTAATTTTTTAGTCACCGATGAAATTTGAACACTTATCGTTTATAAAGACAACTTTATTTAACACAGTGATATACTTAAGTGATTTCTTCATGTAATATTGATAAAGAAAAATATTATTTTTAACACGTCAATTTTATATATCTCTCTCTATATATATATATATAAGAAAACGTATATGCTGATGTGGCGTGTAATGGAGGCCTCAACTTTCTTTTGAGAGTGCCACGTGGCATTATAATGGAGAGTTTTTGGTGTTTTTTAATTATTTCTCTTTTTAATTAAATTGAGTTATTTTAGGAAAAAAAAAATTTAAATTTAAAATTTTCTCTCTCATATTTCCTCCCATAATTTTTAAACGTTTATATCTTTTATATACGGGATATTTTAAAGAAAAAAATACACCAAATTAACGAGCGTATTATTATCTTTCCAACGAGTACCATAATGCTTTATAAAAAACGGAGAAAAAATCGACTATTTTTTGTGGGGTTTCGTTTATACAGGAAAAAAACACACAAAGTGTTCATGTTATTCATTAATCATGTTTTTTTTTCCTTTAAACCAGGTTTTTATCTACGATGTTGAAAATCAGCCCAATCGCCATTTTATTATTGGAATTTTACTAGGTATACTTCATCAAGAGAAGCTAGGAGAAAGAATCGCGCAACACTGTAACACATGGTGTCAGCTTATAGCAAGGTTATTTATTTATTTATTTAATTACAAGAGTAATAATTATTACTATTAAGATTAGTATTATTAGAATAGTTATATTTTTGAACCCCGGGACGCTCCGAGGAAAAATTGATAGTTGCTGACGTGGCGTTCAATGGTGGCCTCAACCATCTCTTGATTATGCCACGTGGCATAATGAGATGCACTGGTTACAACTTTTTACTTAAGTGTTTGTTTAGTTGATTAGGTTAGGAATTATAAGAGCCACTAGAATGTAAGAAATTAGAGAGATGTGATGAGTTTTTGAATAGTTGCAGCTTACATAAGTGATTCTTTAGATGATTACTGATTAGGTTTTAAATTAGAGAATATGAGTTATTACTGATTAGAATACTATGAACATGCAATGATTGAGAGATTTTGGGGTTAGTTAACTTGAGCCATTTGCAATAGGTTATCACGTAAAATTAGATTTTTTAACCCCCGAACCCTCCCAGGATAATCAGCTAGTGTGATATAAAGTATTTTGGGTAACTATGAAGTAGGCAGTCTTCCTAATGTTACCTACAAAAGAGCATTTTCCTTCAAATATGGAAGATCTGATGACAACAAATGAGGATCTCTCTCCAATGTTATCTCAAATATTGAACACATTTTTGGAGAGGCTAAATTCATCTGATTTTAGAGGAATAGTATTCATCATTAAAAGACTAATCCGTCCATTTAACTTATTTATTTAATAACTCTAATAATTACTAAAACTTTGATGATACTTTCAATTATTAAGTGTTATTTTGTTTACTTATTTATTTATTTTTTGTAAAGTATGTTTCATTAGAAACACTTACCTTGCCAAGCTAGCAGGAGAGCCAAAACAATCAAACAAATCTACATTACATTGAACTTATAACGATTTTATTAGATGACATAGAAAATAATAGTAACTCTAGTATTACTGGTGCTTTAACTTTTTAAGTGTATTATTATTTGTAACAAAATAGAAGGAAGTGAATGAATGGAAGGAAAAATAAATAAAGGTTTATAATTTACTATTTTACTCTCATACTTAAATTATAATATATATTTTAATATATAATGAGGGTATAACTGTAAAATTAAATATTTTTTTCTTTTTCTTTTAACTCGGAAACACATAAAGTATTTCTTTTCTTTTTCTTTCCTTCCAACTCAGGAACAAAAAATGAAGTTATATATTTCCTTTCCCTCTCTTTCTTTTCTCTCATAAATTTCCTTTCTCTTCTTTTCTTTCCATTAGTAAACTCGGAAACATAGCGTTAATGTAAACACGATTTTACAGAAATACCCTCAAATACTACTCATTGAAGTTAACTTATTATTATTAGGGCTGTTCAAATCGTCCGCCGCTCGTGGATCGCACGTCGTTCGTTCGGAAAATGCTCAAAAAATGCTCGCTCGTTCTTCCGCTCGGTTGTATATGAGCCGATCGGCTCAGTTCGGTTTGTAAATGAGCCAAGCACGAGCAAAGGTACGCTCGGATCGGTTCGGCTCGAATATATTTTTATTTATTTAATAATAATATACACACAATTTATAGATAAATTTATGGCTTTATATATAAGATTCTATTGGATTTGACTCAGTATATGCAAACAAAATATAACCAGGCCACTTAACACAATAAAAAATTAACACTTGATTTAATAGTAAAATAATAAGTCATGAGGTGATAGTCTTGACTTCTTTATGTTAATAGTCGTCCATCGCTAATTGTCACTTGATATTACACCTACGTCACATTGCAACAACTGTTGTCTGACGTATGCTCATCACCTCACCAGCCTCAATCTAAGCCTTATCCTTGGACAATGTGATCTCAATATTAGTGTTAGCATCGGACATTTTGACCTTAGTTGTCACCCGACAATGAAAACATCGAAGGAAACATCCCAATTTTATTATAATCGTCCAAATTATTCTCCGCTCGATTCTCGCTCGGAAAATTTGCGCTCGAAGAATGTGTAACACCCCAACCGATGGCGGAAACATCGGGATGTCACGTATTGATGATTGTTCAGTAGCTCATGGTAATACATATGTTTAAATAATCCTTTATTTCATTACAAAATTGAATTACATTAAAGTCTACATCAAATAATCAAACAAAGCTTAAAACTTCAAATATCTCCTCATGCTAGCTCTAGACTTCATGCATCAGTATTTCCTGTTGAGTTTGGAAAAATGGGGGGGTCAACTAGAAGTTGGTGAGAATACATAATCCATGTTAAGCATATAGTTTAAGTATAAAAGTTTAGCAATTCGTATGTCTATCGTAAATTTAAGTCTACATGAATAGTATAATATGTTGACATAATCAAACCTCCGACTAGTTTAGGTCCATCCCGTCATCTACGGTTCACCTTAGTAATATGTTGAACGATAACAATCACCCACGTTACCTATGTAGGAGGTACACGTATCCGGGTGGGGTTGTCAATCCAATAGATCTATTATTGAGTATCGCCGGCTTGGCCATAGCTAATGATTATGTAAATGTTGAAACTCGTTGAAACTCGTTGAAACTGTTGACTAATTCATGAGGCAATAAAGTTTACTACTAGACATGCATGTTGAATTGCTTAAATAATTGTTGCAAGTACAAAGAATCGCATAAACATGGTTACGTAAACTCACCTTAGCAAAGTATTAAGTCTCGAGAAATAGAATATGTGTAGCCCCAAAGTTGCCAATTACAAGAGCTTATAATCAAAGCTTCAATTGTAGAAGTAATAGACTATAGAAGAAAGGTATGAGGGAAAGTTTAATCGGATTGAAACAATCGATTTAGAGGTGCAAAGTATAATGGGTCATAGGTGGGTTTTTATACTAGTTTTGGATTCAATTAGCCATTAAAATTGGTCAACACCATAAAGTAAGGTTTTATGATGAATTGACTAAGACTTTGACTGTTTGACTAAGACTTTGACTAGGACTTTGACTATTTGACTCAAGGCTTTATTTAAATAAATAAAAAAAAAAATCTTGTATGTGAAAAAAAAGAATTTAGAATCGTATTATTATTATTATTTATATACATTTATGTATGTATATAAGTTGTGAGTTAGGATAAATAAAGACTTAGGCATATTTGTATAATATTAATGATAAAGGTGTAATAATATATATATATATAAGGGCTTTTTTATGTATTAAAATTTTTGGGAAAATTTTGCACTGTTACAGTCTCCCCTACTTTTGGAAACTTCGTCCCGAAGTTTAACGAAAACACAGGGTTGAAGGTGATTGGGTAGAAATTAGGACAAGGGTGGTTTGGGAAGTTTTGAGTTAAGGCATGACATAAATTTATAGGTAATAGAATAAACTGTTTCGAATAATTTGGGTAAGAGTTTTGATATGTGTGAGTTTTAAGGGTTGGATTAGGTTCATCTGAAATAGCAAGGAGAATAAGAATCTTAAGTTTTAGGACTCCTAAAAGAAATGCATGAGTTGATTGACTATAGAAAGACTAAATGAACTACCAGGTAATTAGAGTTTATAATTGGTCAACTACCGAAAACCTTGATAGAATTTCACACTACCTTAACGTACCCATAAATTCATGATTACGTTCCGGACCGCAATCACCAATTTACCTTACATTAGGGTTTTGTGTCCTTCTATAACTCTAGACACACATGTACAATAATATGATTAACCATGTATCCAAAAATGAGTCCAACTGTTGAGCAGGAAAAAGACTTCTACCAGTCAGTGAGTAGGAACCTCTACCGATTGTTGAGCAGGTATGATAGCCTCTACCAGTCGTTGAGCAGGTTGTAGGGCCTCTACCGACTGTTGAGCAGGCATGATGACCTCTACCAATCGTTGAGTAGGTTATTTTGTACTCTAATAACTGTTGAGCAAGTACTTCATCCTCTATCAGTTGTTTGATTAAGTGTACCAATTATTACACACATGAATTGCAAATTGATAATATGTACATGTAAGCAATCAAGTATCAAGTATAGCATACGAGTTGTAATAGAGTTGCCCTAGATAAGGTTAATGACTCTAGGTGTGTCTATAGTAAATAGCTTATATTCCATGAATTCTAGTTTCAAATGTTCAAATAAGGCAAATAGTCTAATCCTCATGTATAACTAAGGATTATGTTTGATGCAACACACAATAAAGTTTCAATAGTTTGGTTATCATGGATAACTAGCTCATGTGTGAGAAGGTGAAGGATATGAATCTAGTTCTTGAGAGGATGATGAAAAATTCTTGAAGCAGAATCAAAGTTGTGAGAGATAGTGAATGTGAAGATAGTTGATAAAGAGTTTATTTTATAGTATGGAGATTATATGATTTGGGTAGGGTGTTGAATATTTAAAAAGTGGCTAAGATGGTAAGGTGAAGTGTGATTGTGAAATCCATGGATGGTTATGAAATGAGATTGATTTAAGCTGTAAAATTTTGAGATTTTTGAGCTTAGTCTAAGGAAGGTGAGTGTAATCATTTATTCATTAATTAAAACGAATAAACGAAAACGTTGACTTATCAAAACTTCTAGATTCTAATAACATAGTGAAGACATGCTTTAGCCTATAAGTGAACACTCATCCCAAGAATTCCCAGGTAGGCATCCGGGTCCCTCGTCTGATTGGGATATATGCGCAATGCCAGTCCTAGACAGAAAACTCAGAATACAGGCGTTCACCCTTCCAGATTGCACGTGTTCGTTATTAAAATCTAGAACTTCGACGAGATCTCAAGGTGGTTCAGGCTAAACCTGAGGATTGTCCTATTAGTCTAAGAGTAGATCTTGTGATGGAGAGCAATCTTCTTGTAGGGGTTGAAGTAGGGATAAGAAGTAGAAGTGAGATAGAGAATAGCAAGTAAAAGTTGCAAGTAAAAGGAGCAAGTACTGATTAAAATCCTATGGTTATAGACTAGATTATTTTTTTTTCTAATAACCTAATTCCCTATAACCATGGCTCTGATACCAATCTGTAACACCCCAACCGATGGCGGAAACATCGGGATGTCACGTATTGATGATTGTTCAGTAGCTCATGGTAATACATATGTTTAAATAATCCTTTATTTCATTACAAAATTGAATTACATTAAAGTCTACATCAAATAATCAAACAAAGCTTAAAACTTCAAATATCTCCTCATGCTAGCTCTAGACTTCATGCATCAGTATTTCCTGTTGAGTTTGGAAAAATGGGGGGGTCAACTAGAAGTTGGTGAGAATACATAATCCATGTTAAGCATATAGTTTAAGTATAAAAGTTTAGCAATTCGTATGTCTATCGTAAATTTAAGTCTACATGAATAGTATAATATGTTGACATAATCAAACCTCCGACTAGTTTAGGTCCATCCCGTCATCTACGGTTCACCTTAGTAATATGTTGAACGATAACAATCACCCACGTTACCTATGTAGGAGGTACACGTATCCGGGTGGGGTTGTCAATCCAATAGATCTATTATTGAGTATCGCCGGCTTGGCCATAGCTAATGATTATGTAAATGTTGAAACTCGTTGAAACTCGTTGAAACTGTTGACTAATTCATGAGGCAATAAAGTTTACTACTAGACATGCATGTTGAATTGCTTAAATAATTGTTGCAAGTACAAAGAATCGCATAAACATGGTTACGTAAACTCACCTTAGCAAAGTATTAAGTCTCGAGAAATAGAATATGTGTAGCCCCAAAGTTGCCAATTACAAGAGCTTATAATCAAAGCTTCAATTGTAGAAGTAATAGACTATAGAAGAAAGGTATGAGGGAAAGTTTAATCGGATTGAAACAATCGATTTAGAGGTGCAAAGTATAATGGGTCATAGGTGGGTTTTTATACTAGTTTTGGATTCAATTAGCCATTAAAATTGGTCAACACCATAAAGTAAGGTTTTATGATGAATTGACTAAGAGTTTGACTGTTTGACTAAGACTTTGACTAGGACTTTGACTATTTGACTCAAGGCTTTATTTAAATAAATAAAAAAAAAAATCTTGTATGTGAAAAAAAAGAATTTAGAATCATATTATTATTATTATTTATATACATTTATGTATGTATATAAGTTGTGAGTTAGGATAAATAAAGACTTAGGCACATTTGTATAATATTAATGATAAAGGTGTAATAATATATATATATATATATATATATATATATATAAGGGCTTTTTTATGTATTAAAATTTTTGGGAAAATTTTGCACTGTTACAGAATGCTTGTTCGGTTTTTGGCTCGATTGTAAATGAGCCGCTCCGCTCGGTTCGGTTTGTAAACGAGCCAAGCACGAGCAAAGCTTCGTTCGGATCGGCTCGGCTCGTAAACAGCCCTAATTATTATATATGATAATTACTATATAATACTTAATATAATTACTATATATATATATATATAGGGAATGATTCAATAGAGAACTCAATTTAGAGATAAAACTTAATAACTCCAAACTAAATGAAAAAAAAAAATAAAAACATTATAACTTAAAATTTAAGTAAAAAAATAGAAACTAGTTTAGAGCTTTTTTTATTTTTTTATGAACGGGGATGATGTGGGAAAGAGAAGCTCCGAACCAGATTTTTGGTTTTATAAAATACTATATATATATATATATATTTTTTTTCATTAAAGATAAAGGACAAATTACATAAGGACAGTAGGTAGGCGGGCAACAAGCTCCGCCGCCACCCATTTCTGGAAAGAAAATCCTAATCTGCTAAAAACAAACCCCCGCCCTTGAGGGGTGGAAAAGTTGTCGTGCACTACCCGCTGAACCCGAACCACAAACCTCGCCACTTCCGGTGCCAAGGAACCGAAGGTGTCAAAGGCCAGCGAAACGAAAACATGTTGATTATCCTCACATGCTTTAACTTTTCTACTTTCTTGGATTCAGCTCTCATGACTGCTTGCCCAGCAACAAACCCACTATCCCGAAGCCCAACTAGAGGGGACACCCCGGTAAGATCAACACACGCATGTTTCTCACCTTCCCAACAAAACATTAGGACATCTGTTGGGCGTAAGGTGGACCTCCCCTCAGCGGGGTCTGTGAGAAAATTAACTGACGCCTTTTTTCTTGCGGACAACTTTCGTCATTAGGGAAAATGGGTATCATCAACCGGTATTTAAGGATTGCCGTATACTCCACCGCCGACATTTTGAGTTATGATTTTTTTGATAATTTTGTTCTTAATTTAAGTAGGAGTTCTCAAATTCTCTCCCTAACTATGAGTTCTCAATTTAAGTTCCCCCTATATATATATATATATATATATATATATATATATATATATATATATATATATATATATATAGGGTAGGGATCATACGAGAACCAACTTTAGGGAGAGAACCAGAGAACCAGTGTCTACACAAACAAAAAAAACCTAAAAACCCCACCTCCACCCCTAAAAACCTAAACCCACCCACCTCACTCCCTAAAAACCTAAACCCCCCATCCCCCCCATCCCCCACACCGCCCAACCCCCCTCCTCCCCCAATTATGAAATGCACATGTGCAGCTAACCCCACACCCCCTAAAAAACCAAAACGCTCCATCTCATCCCCCAAAAAGATACCCCCTCTTTCACCATACCCAAAAACTAAACCTTAGAGCTAAACCCATTAAAAAACTTAACTATAATAGTGAAATGCACATGTGCATGTAGTACAATTATCTTATTTTATAGTTTTATATAGAGGTTTTTTTTTGAGTTTATTCACCAACCACCCCAAAAAACCTAACCTCATTCCCACCATACCTAAAAACTAAACCCAAAAGCTAAACCTATGAAAAAAACCTAACTATAATAGTGAAATTCACTTCGCGTTTATTTAATGATCATTTAATAAATTTTTTTCCACCTTATATATCATATCACATCCATTTAATGATCATTTCATTATGGTAATTGATAATTTATTTAAAATTGTGCTCTAATAGTGAAATGCACATGTTCATATGGTATATATATGTATATATATAACAGCAAAATGCACATGTGCATCAGACCTGGCGTAAATATAACGTAAAAAAACCATTTTTTTTTGTTTTTTGTATTTTTTTTGTCTTTTTTTTATTTTTTTCAGATAGATTAACACTAAAAAAAACATTTTGATGTTTTTACTTTTTTTATTTTTTTATTTTTAGGTTATATAAATTTTTATTATTATTTTTATTTTTTGGTGGAGGGTTTTTGTGTTCATACTTGGTTCTTTGGTTCTCTTCCTAAATGGTGATTCTTAAATGATTCAAATTTATATATATATAAATTCAAAAAACACACTAGAAACAAAAAAAAAAAAAGAATATAATGAAAAGATTGGTTAAAAATATAAATGGCAATACTAAATAAAACGATTATACTATTAAGCCTATTAAAAGTTTTAGTAAAGTTATTGTATCAAGTTGAGTATTGTATAAAAAACAACCTAAGTTAGTATAAAAGCTTTTGATATAAATATTTTAATCAAACTAAATTTTCAAGTTGAAGTTGCTTAATTTTCTTTGAGAGCAAATTACAAGTGATACGTGGGTAAACGGGTCACAAGTTGCGCCGCTACCCTTTTTTGTATTGTAAAACCTACTTTATTGAAAATAAAACATTTGCCCTTAGCCACTGGAGAATTACTTTGCACAACTTTCTCCACGCGTTCGACGAGCGTTAGAATAAAAACCCACTCAAATTGAAGAAACCCACTAAACCTAATCTAAACCATTGATCGAAAGTGATCAATGGCCAAGATTGAGTTTATATTATTTTAATGCCATTTAATGGAGTAAATGACAAAAAGGGACAAAAGGGTCAAATGACATTTGAGTCTTCTCTCTCCATCCAATCAATCATCTCTTTCTTAACATTATCTCTTCTACTTTTTTCTTTAAAAAATCAGAGTAAAAAAAAATCTGATTTATTATGATTTAAAAAAAAAACAATTCATTTATTAACACATCAGATTCATATTATTGTTCTAGCACCCAGCGTTATTACGTACGTAAAACCGCGACGACACTTCATATTAATTTAAAAAAATGCTGATTTATGGATTTTTTTTATTAGACTATGTTTTCTTTCGTTTTGAATGTACCAGAACCAGAGTTGTTGCATACGTAACAAAAGGTATCGTACTAATTATTATACTCATATATAAAAGTATGATTCACATTACAACGTAAAAAAAACATTATACAGAATCTTTACTAGGTTCGTAACATATGTTATGGAATATAAAACATTCATTGCTACAAAAAAAAAAGAAAAAAAAAACAAGCAACTTTGATTTCATACACCGTCCTTGGGCATCCTATTACCATACTTGTCAAAAAAAAGATCATTCTTCATCCGTAATATGTACACCTCCATATCCTCCATTGCAACCAACAGTGGCAGAGGTCATCTTATATCCATGACAACATCAAAACTACCCAGTTGAATAGGCAGAAATTGATATGAACTTCATGGCTGTCAAGTACCAGAACAAAGTCCTTAATAACTTCCTCGGACGAGATCAACTTACCATTGGCTAATTCTATGTTGTAACATGTTTCCAACTGACTAGATTTTAATCCAAGGGATTTCTTAAAGTCGGTGGACACGAAGCTAAAATCTGCGCCTGAGTAAAAAAGTACCGATGCAAAATGATTGTTAAGGAGAAACGTACCCGTAAATACGTTAGGATCATCACTAGCTTCGTTGGCTCCCAGCACGAACGCTCTACCACGGGCTTGATCCTTTGCCTTGGGACAGTCCTTCCGGAAATCTCTAGTCGCACCACATTCACTCGTTTATGGCAGGAAGAGTGTTTGTGGCTTTGGCCTTGCAGTTGGCGGTTGAGTGACCACGACGGTTACAGTTTTTGCACATGATGCTTTTGCAGGTACCTACGTGATGATAGTTGCATTTGCTGCAGTGAGGGTGGGGCCCGTTGTATTTGCGTTTGGGCTCCTCAGCAGCTGTGGCAGCAAAGACTTTCACGACATCTTGTGGTCGGTGAGAGGAGTGCTTGACTTTCCAGTTGTCGGAATGTTTGCACTTGTTCCCGGAACTCTCACTTGTAGCCGTAACCTTTTGGTTCAACGAACCCATGCGAACAACGTCGTCAGTCAAACTTTGGGCTAGGGTAATCGCAGCCGGGATAGTGGAGGGTGCCGATGCAGTGACCATACTGCGGATCTTTGGTGACAGACCCCAAATATACCGCTCAACTCTCTTATATTCGGGTGTGATCATGTGTAGGACTAGTCGAGAGTGTTCATGAAAACGAGTGGTTTATGCAGTCACGTTGGCATCCACCATGGCAAGATTCCATATTTCGGCTTCTAGCTTCTGTTGCTCACTCCTAGGGCAGTAATTTTCCATGAGCAGTGTTTTGATATCGGCCCAAGTAAGGTTGTATGACGCTTGTCTGCCCAGGGTTTGCACTTGTAGGTTCCACCAGGTAAGGGCTTCATCCTGATTCGGTATTCTCTATCCATCGGACAATTCCCACACCACCTTCTATACCACGGATATTCCATGGTTTGCATGCCATGAAGGTTTTGTACGCACAACCATGAATAAAGTTTTCAACCTCGTGATCTGTTTCACTTCCTCGGCGGTGACCGATACCTCATGAACCTCCACTGCAGTCAGCCCGAGCTGCATCGTGTTGAGAAATTTCCTCAGAAATTACTCTAGCTAACTCGGCAGGAGTGGCCAATAATGGTCCGCCTTCGGTTGTCCGTGCTGACTGTAGATGCATATATTGCGACTAATGCTATTGGATTGCGGATTACAAAGTGTTTTGTTTAATATCGTATGGTCGAATGTGGTTTATAGTTTGGTCGAAGGTTGAATAAACGGTCGAAGGTAGAGCTAAAGGGTCGAAGGTACACAGGGAGGTCGAAGGAAGAACTTATCTATTGTAATGTCTTGGTTCGACCATGTCGAATGGTCGAACCTGCACATTCGACCAACTCAATTAGGCGAATGTGCAGGTCTATATAAGGTCGAATCAGTTTTTGAAATCCAACTTTTGGTTATTTTGTTTTCCGTCCCTGTGTGTGTTCTCCCTAGGTTATCTTATTGAGTCTGTAAAAGTGTTTTATCATTATAAACTACATTTTCAAGTGTAATTGATTATCAAAGTGAATGAATTGAATATGTTTATGAAGATTTCTGTATTTTGCTAGTTTTATTATCATTTTGTGAACAATTTTGGGATTCCGCACCTGAATTGAACTTGTTTGATCATTATCTTTGTTGTTTAGATGATCCTACGCGCATACAAAGGGGTATCAGAGCCATTTGGATCAAACAACCACAAATTGATAGTATTACAACTGATTTGGACCCAATTTTGATCAAAACTTTATGTTTTTCATTGATAAACTGAATTTGGTGTTAAATTGATTGATTTGAACTTGTTTTCATGGATAAAACTCAAAATTTTCTTTGTTAAACTTGTTCCAAATCCAATCCGAAGCAAAATCTGCATTAAATCATCAAATTTCATCAACATTTGAAAATTTTTGATCAAAATAACTGATTTTCAAAGAATAACCGTTTTTCAAACATGAAGGGTCGAACCTAGGGATATTTGGTCGAAAGTGAGTGTATTTGGTCGAACCAAGGAGTATTTGGTCGAACGTGGAGTGTTATTTGGTCGAACCTAGAAATTTTTAGTGTGTTATTTGTAACATCACGAAATTTTTTTTATCTTATATATATGTATATATATACATTTTATTTTTTTTCCAAATGTACCTAAACCTTTATTTTCTCTTCCAAACTCACAACTTATATATATATATATATATATGTGTGTGTGTGTGTAATAATAATAATAATAATAATAATAAATAATAATAATAATAATATGACACTAAAATCAGATTTTTGTTGAGTTATGTTGCAATGCTTTAAACAAAATCCAAACCCACCTTATAAGGCCTGAAATTTCGAGCCCAAGACAGAAATGCAGCCCAGCCCAGACCCATTAAACCTGGCCCATCTTCCATCCCTCATGCTGTTAAAAAAAAAAAAAAAAAGAAAAGAAACTGGCCGCTCCATCTGAGACTCGAACCGGGGTCCTTTCAGACTCAACACACACACAGCAACCACCTGAGCTAGCCTTGATATCTGTTTTTATTCCAACTCAATTTATATAAATACACACATTCTCCTCCCTTTTTCCTTCTTCCTTAACAGCGAACAGCATCAGCAGATATGGTATAACAAAAAAAATCACACCTTTGACCAATCAATTCATCCTAATAACGTGTAATTAACCATTGTTTGACTAGGATTCGTAATTATCGGCCGATTTATCATCGATTACACGTTAATTATCAACAAATCAATACCAAAATTAGGAAGAACGCGTATAACATTGAATTCTTGGTCAATTCTTACCAAATCTTCAAACCAGTGATCAATCCTATAAATTGAACCTTGTGGGACAATCACTACTCGCCGAACAACCCCCTCCATCCTCAATTCCACTTAATAATCTCCTGTTCTAATGTTTTGATCGCGATTTTGACTATGTCGTTGACTGTCCAATTATACCCGAAACATAATTGTAAGTTGTTATTTTTTTTGTGGGATTTGTTATTCGGCATGTGCACGACATTAACCCCATGATTGATTGGGTTAATGTCGTGTGTATTGATCAATTGAGAATGCTAGGGCTTGTATTTGATTTGGGGAAGAACATTGATTTTTCATATATGTTATATATTAAACAAACTGAATCTTAACACAACCACAGGTCTAGACCAAGTGGTTGTGTTGATGCTTGGGTTCCCAGCAGACGCGGGTTCGAAACCCGGCTGCCACACTTTTTGCTCTTTTATTTTCCTTTGTTTATCAATTATATATATATGTTATTTATATCTTATAAATTCATTCAAAAATACTAAAACATTTTTAAAAATTCTACAAAAATTATTTTAAGTTAAACTAATGAAAAAGTTTAACTTACAATTTTTAGTTTTCAAAAATTTATTTATTTAATATATATAATAAATAAATCAAATTTATTCTATTTAATTTATAAAAATCTATAAAAATATCAAAACGATCTTATTAATTTCCACAAAAATTATCCTGAGTTTTTATAACATTAAACTTTTCAGAAATGATTTTTATTTCTGAAAAATCATTTATTTAATATTTTTAATCAATTTTTGTTAGTTTTAATCATAATTAAATCATAATAAATCCAATTTTTATTATTTTTGCACCAAAATTTTATACAAATTATTTCTGATCATTTAGAACAGAAATATAAATTTTAAACTTATAATTCTTTAATTTTAATATTTTTAAATATTAAAGTTAAATTTTGACAATTTGTTATAAATAGAATTAATATTCTATTTTAAAGAAAATAATTTTATAAAAATTATTTTTATGCTTTAAACACATTATTGTGACCATCCTCAATTTAAATTTCATAAAAAGACTTTTGGTTACCTATTTACTAAATTTCTCTCAATTGGCGAATATTTTAAATATTAATCAAACGAGCAATTATCCCCAAATCGAAACCCTAGAATATACTTATAAACTAGATAGACTTAGACTTATTTGTTACCTTATTATAGGGTGATACTTGATACATTTGGGCAACACCATTATCCAATTTTTCAACAGATATAACACTTTACCAAGGTGAGTTTTACATAGCCCCTTTTCTATTTATCACCATTTTTGGGGTGAAACATGTTACAACATCATTTATGCAATTCAATCATCAATGTGTCTATGTGTTTTCTATGTTGCATTATGTCTTGAGCATGATTAGAGTAAGCACCATTCTAGCATAATCATTAACTCCGTACAAGCCGGCGGTATACATTGATAGATCTATTGGACTGACAATCCCACCCGGATACGTGCCTCCTACAAAGGTAGTGTGGGTGTTTGTTATCGTATAACATATTCAAGTGGACCATGAGCGTATGGTATGTATCATATTATAACAGTCATCAGGGTTGATTATCCACTCGATTTATTTCTAGTATGTTCTCACATATGGACTAGATTGACATGACACATGAATTGCACATCATTTTTACTCAATTATCAAAAACCTATGTAATTCTCACCAACTTTTGTTGCCCCAAAACATTTTCAACTTAACATGTTTCAGGTTCTATTTGCTTGAAGATTTGAATTGATGCTTGAAGATATGTGTATAGTTTTATCCAATTTGATGTACAAATTCTAGAACTATTGTATGTAATTAATTTAAATCATTTAATGGAATCTATTATTCACCATGAGCTACTGAACAATCATCATTACGTGACATCCCGATGTTTCCGCCATCGGTTGGGGTGTTACAGATTGGTATCAGAGCCATGGTTATAGGGAATTAGGTTATTAGAAAAATAATCTAGTCTATAACCATAGGATTTAACCAGTACTTGCTTCTTTTGCTTGCTATTCTCTATCTCCTACTTCTTATCTCTACTTTCATCCCTACAAGAAGGTTGCTCTCCATCACTGGATTCACTCTTAGACTAATAAGGCAAAATCCTCAGGTTTAACCTGAACCCCCTTGAGATCTCGTCGAAGTTCTATATTTTAATAACGAACACGTGCAATCTGGAAGGGTGAACGCCTGTATTCTGAGTCTTCTGTCTAGGCTGGCATTGCGCATATATCCCAATCAGACGAGGGACCCGGATGCCTACCTGGGAATTCTCGGGATGAGTGTTCACTTATAGGCTAAAGCATGTCTTCATATGTTATTAGAATCTAGAATCTTTGATAAGTCAACGTTTTCGTTTATTCCTTTTAATTAATGAATAAATGATTACATTCTTTATATTACCTCATACACTTCATGCCTCATCAAAAACTTCATTGTGTCCCTTACAGATCATGTCTCCACGTCGCAGCACTCCCCTTAACAATGGTGACAATCAAGATGAAGTGAATAGCAACGACCACAACACTAACCACATTAATAGGAGTGATGCCCAACTAGCTGCGATTATTTCCCAACAATTGGCGCAACAAATCACAACTCTGGTTTCTAACTTGTTGACTCAAGACATCCAAATGGATGGGAATGGCATTGGAAATGGTGTTGGAAATCACGAAAGGAACAGGACCTTAGTTCGGAAAGGCAAGAAAACAAGTATTGTGGTCACATTAACTACCAAGAATCAGAAACGTAAGACCAGGGATCCTGATGTAAACCTCACTACCCAAGTTTCTAACAAGAAGCCTTATACAAGAAACTTTCCATTGTGTAACACATGCAATCGACATCATCTCACTGTTTCAGCGTGTCGCTTGTGCACCAATTGTGGTAGGTATGGCCATCTGGTCAACACATGTCGCGAGGCCCCAAACCCTAATCAACCCACCAACCCGGCTACTTTGAAAGAAGCAAAGCGTTGGTTGCCACCTTAACAGATAACCATGTAAAGGCAGGAACACTGACCCGGAAAGGGGAGAAGAAAACTGTTGCAAAAGATACTCCCCAACCTGCCGTTAAAATCAAAACTGAGGCCTCAACCAACGGAAAGCACAAGGCCAGAAATTTTGCAAAAGACACCACTACCCCACCCAAAAAGAAACAATACCGCGGGAAGCTACCTAAGTGTGACACCTGCCAGTATCACCATCCAACCCAAGTGCCCTGCCGTCAGTGTACCAATTGTCAAAGGTATGGACATATTGCGGATGCTTGCCGAATTCCTGCTACAAACGCTCTTGATGCTCCAATTAACCCACTTGAGACCCTCCAACTACTTAACAGCAAACTCTACCATCTGAATGATGTCTATTTTTCTCTTTAATTCCATGTATTGACATTTTATTTCCAAGTTAAAATCAAAACTGAGGCCTCAACCAACGGAAAGCACAAGGCCAGAAATTTTGCAAAAGACACCACTACCCCACCCAAAAAGAAACAATACCGCGGGAAGCTACCTAAGTGTGACACCTGCCAGTATCACCATCCAACCCAAGTGCCCTGCCGTCAGTGTACCAATTGTCAAAGGTATGGACATATTGCGGATGCTTGCCGAATTCCTGCTACAAACGCTCTTGATGCTCCAATTAACCCACTTGAGACCCTCCAACTACTTAACAGCAAACTCTACCATCTGAATGATGTCTATTTTTCTCTTTAATTCCATGTATTGACATTTTATTTCCAAGTAATAAAATTCGAGTATTATTATAACATCTGTGTGCATGCTTGGTTGAATGTGAACTAATTGCTATATCTATGATCATACTTGCTTACTTGTACGACGGTTAGTTGACTACCAAACAACCTACTTAACGATTGGTAGAGGTCATCATGTCTTTCCAACAGTCGAGAGAGGCCCTACCACCTGCTCAACGACTGGTGGAGACTATCAGACCTGCTCAACAATCAATAGAGTCATAAAAGGACGCAAAACCCTAATGTAAGGTAAATTGGTAATTACGGTCCGGAACGTAATCATGAATTTACAGGTACGTTAAGGTAGTGTGAAATTTTATCAAGGTTTCCGGTGGTTGACCAATTGTAAACCTAGTGTTTCTCTTAACTTCGGGACGAAGTTCCTAAAAGTAGGGGAGACTGTAACATCACGAAATTTTTTTTATCTTATATATATGTATATATATACATTTTATTTTTTTTCCAAATGTACCTAAACCTTTATTTTCTCTTCCAAACTCACAACTTATATATATATATATATATATATATATATGTGTAATAATAATAATAATAATAATAATAAATAATAATAATAATAATATGACACTAAAATCAGATTTTTGTTGAGTTATGTTGCAATGCTTTAAACAAAATCCAAACCCACCTTATAAGGCCTGAAATTTCGAGCCCAAGACAGAAATGCAGCCCAGCCCAGACCCATTAAACCTGGCCCATCTTCCATCCCTCATGCTGTTAAAAAAAAAAAAAAAGAAAGAAACTGGCCGCTCCATCTGAGACTCGAACCGGGGTCCTTTCAGACTCAACACACACACAGCAAACACCTGAGCTAGCCTTGATATCTGTTTTTATTCCAAGTCAATTTATATAAATATACACATTCTCCTCCCTTTTTCCTTCTTCCTTAACAGCGAACAGCATCAGCAGATATGGTATAACAAAAAAAATCACACCTTTGACCAATCAATTCATCCTAATAACGTGTAATTAACCATTGTTTGACTAGGATTCGTAATTATCGGCCTATTTATCATCGATTACACGTTAATTATCAACAAATCAATACCAAAATTAGGAAGAACGCGTATAACATTGAATTCTTGGTCAATTCTTACCAAATCTTCAAACCAGTGATCAATCCTATAAATTGAACCTTGTGGGACAATCACTACTCGCCGAACAACCCCCTCCATCCTCAATTCCACTTAATAATCTCCTGTTCTAATGTTTTGATCGCGATTTTGACTATGTTGTTGACTGTCCAATTATACCCGAAACATAATTGTAAGTTGTTATTTTTTTGTGGGATTTGTTATTCGGCATGTGCACGACATTAACCCCATGATTGATTGGGTTAATGTCGTGTGTATTGATCAATTGAGAATGCTAGGGCTTGTATTTGATTTGGGGAAGAACATTGATTTTTCATATATGTTATATATTAAACAAACTGAATCTTAACACAACCACAGGTCTAGACCAAGTGGTTGTGTTGATGCTTGGGTTCCCAGCAGACGCGGGTTCGAAACCCGGCTGCCACACTTTTTGCTCTTTTATTTTCCTTTGTTTATCAATTATATATATATGTTATTTATATCTTATAAATTCATTCAAAAATACTAAAACATTTTTAAAAATTCTACAAAAATTATTTATTTAATATATATAATAAATAAATCAAGTTTATTCTATTTTATTTATAAAAATCTATAAAAATATCAAAACGATCTTATTAATTTCCACAAAAATTATCCTGAGTTTTTATAACATTAAACTTTTCAGAAATGATTTTTATTTCTGAAAAATCATTTATTTAATATTTTTAATCAATTTTTGTTAGTTTTAATCATAATTAAATCATAATAAATCCAATTTTTAATATTTTTGCACCAAAATTTTATACAAATTATTTCTGATCATTTAGAACAGAAATATAAATTTTAAACTTATAATTCTTTAATTTTAATATTTTTAAATATTAAAGTTAAATTTTGACAATTTGTTATAAATAGAATTAATATTCTATTTTAAAGAAAATAATTTTATAAAAATTATTTTTATGCTTTAAACACATTATTGTGACCATCCTCAATTTAAATTTCATAAAAAGACTTTTGGTTACCTATTTACTAAATTTCTCTCAATTGGCGAATATTTTAAATATTAATCAAACGAGCAATTATCCCCAAATCGAAACCCTAGAATATACTTATAAACTAGATAGACTTAGACTTATTTGTTACCTTATTATAGGGTGATACTTGATACATTTGGGCAACACCATTATCCAATTTTTCAACAGATATAACACTTTACCAAGGTGAGTTTTACATAGCCCCTTTTCTATTTATCACCATTTTTGGGGTGAAACATGTTACAACATCATTTATGCAATTCAATCATCAATGTGTCTATGTGTTTTCTATGTTGCATTATCTCTTGAGCATGATTAGAGTAAGCACCATTCTAGCATAATCATTAACTCCGTACAAGCCGGCGGTATACATTGATAGATCTATTGGACTGACAATCCCACCCGGATACGTGCCTCCTACAAAGGTAGCGTGGGTGTTTGTTATCGTATAACATATTCAAGTGGACCATGAGCGTATGGTATGTATCATATTATAACAGTCATCAGGGTTGATTATGCACTCGATTTATTTCTAGTATGTTCTCACATATGGACTAGATTGACATGACACATGAATTGCACATCATTTTTACTCAATTATCAAAAACCTATGTAATTCTCACCAACTTTTGTTGACCCAAAACATTTTCAACTTAACATGTTTCAGGTTCTATTTGCTTGAAGATTTGAATTGATGCTTGAAGATATGTGTATAGTTTTATCCAATTTGATGTACAAATTCTAGAACTATTGTATGTAATTCAATTAAATCATTTAATGGAATCTATTATTCACCATGAGCTACTGAACAATCATCATTACGTGACATCCCGATGTTTCCGCCATCGGTTGGGGTGTTACATTATTGTTCATTCGACCTTATTGGGTACATTCGACCAATCGAGTGGTCGAACGTGGGTTTAAATGGTCGAAAATGAACTGAGTTTGTTATTTTCTACATTCGAACTTTATCAAACGGTCGAACGTGGACTAATTTTCACATTCGACCACGCGATCAATCAAAAGGGTCGAACATAGAAACTGTTATAAAATTTTTCTAATCGTTTCGTGTTTAATCATTTTCAGATCGATATGTGGAATTTTCCTACAACACCACGACCTAATACAACACCACAACAGCAAACAACCATGGATCCTTGGTCAGTAGGTGCTCAAAAGTCTAGTCAACCATCCCAACCAATTAACTATATGGCGATGACTAGTTCTATGCCCCAACCAGTTGCACAACCACAACCACAACCGATGGCTGATTATTGGGGAGTAGCAGCAGCGGCGGTACACTCTCAGACTACCAACGCGATTTCGACTCTTATTCAAGACTTATCTTCGGGTAGTGGAAGCCGTCCACCAAAGTTGATGGAAATGGTAGACTACAACACATGGAAGACCAAATTCAAGATTCATCTTGAGGGAATGGGATTAGAAGGAACCGAAACTTGGCAAATGATTGCTAAGGGCTATGTTGCTCCGATCTTGGAGAACACGGGTGAGCCGATTCCGTTGAAAAGTCTTGCTGAGGATGAGAAAAAGAAATTTGCTGTGGAAAAGAAGGCGTTTTCCCAACTGTCCCAGGCCATTAATACTGATCTCTTACATCAGTTTGGGTCTTGCACCACTTCTAAACAACTGTGGGGCATGTTAAGAAATCGTCATGGTGGGAATGAGAAGACGAGGAAGTTAAGGATGGAAGAACTAAGGAAAGAGTTTGAAAATTTCAGCTATATGGGGAATGAGACGCTGAAGGAGTTGGTTCTGAGGTATTGTCATTTATTGACTGAGCTTTCAAGCTATGAGATTAACATACCGATGTCTGAGCTGGTGGACAAGTTTGCTGATGCGTTGCCACCATACTGGAATCAACACATAGAGGTACTCAAGGAAAAGGATGCGTACCAATACTGGACCATCAACGAGTTTATTCAGAAGCTTGAGAATAAAGAGATGGAAGAAAAGAGGAAGGCGAAAAGAGCACAAGTTCCTGAGAATCCGGATTTATATCATGGTAGTGCATCTTCATCTCTTGCTGGTTCATGTTCTAGTTCAAATGTTGCTCCACACATTGCGTGCATTTCTAGCCATGTTGAACCATCCAAAACACCCATCAATTACCTTATTCAAACTTCATCTTATACCCCACCATCATATCCTACTACAACTTTCATCCCACCATTTTTACCAATGCAACAAGCAGCTTGTTATTCTGCAAGCCTAAACCAACCTCAATAACAATCCTATATTCCTCAAATGAATCAAACACAAGTGAACCAAACTCAACCTAAGCAGAGCCCAATTGTGCTGGAAACCTCGAACTTGAACAATGTTACAGTTGAGATTGCACAGCAACATGTAGCATTGGTGTCAGCTATGGTAGCTTCTTATAACGGGCTGGTTACGAGTCAAATTGGTAACAACAACTTAACCAGTGAAGATTACGCACAAATTGACAAAGAAGAGATGGAGCTCATTGATATCCAGTGGGCATTTGCTAGCGTTATGAGGAGAGCTACTGAATTTATTGAGAAGACTAGCAGAACTGATCTTTCTACTTCCCCAAACACCACATATGGCTTCAACAAAGCCAAAGTGACATGTTTCAATTGTGGTGGGAAAGGTCACTTCAAAAGGGAATGCACACAGCCAGCACAACAGGGGAACAGAAATCCTTTCAACACCAACTACCAAAACCGTTAAACCCAAAACCAGGTATCTTACCAAAGTCCTAATATTTCAAGCTTTCAACCACAAAATACCTATCAAAACCGCCAAAATACTTAACAAAACAACACTGCTAGACAAACCACTACACAAAACCAGAACCAAAATCAAACAATACAAAATCCAAACCGAACAATCATTCCTATTTCTACACCAAACACACAAACCCAATCAGATAACCAAAACCAGGCCTTGGTGATACAGAAAGATGACGGATTTGATTGGATGGGTATGCAGTTGGGTGTTGAGGAGATTACCACTGGTAATATGGCATGTGTTGCACAGAAGATGGACTTGGATGAGCCGGTATGTGTTGAAGAAGAGATAATGACTAAGAAGATGTCAGAAATGAAAATTGAGGAGTTGAGTGAAGAAAGTGATGATTGTGGAGAGAAGAAGTCGGGTTTGATTCTTGATTCGGTTACTGATGTGCCAGAACAGTATGATTCAGCTTATTCTGATGTGGAGAGTGAGTATGATTCTGTAACTAGTGTTAACTCACTGGATGATGATATAGACCAATTGCTTGCTGAAGCTGATTTTCTGATGACCCGCAAATCATGCATGGTGTATGATGCTTGTACCAGAATTGATTACTCAAAGTTTTTCGCTGGGAAGGAAGCACACTTTGCACTGATAACGATGACAGAGCCTCCAAAGCAAGTAATTTCTAAATCTAATCTTGATATGAATAGTGAAAAGTATTGTGGTGCATGTGATCGATTGACAGAGGATAATAAGCAACTCAGGGTTCAGCTTGAGAGTGCTAAGATCAACTGTCAATCGTATCAGAAAGAAGCACGTGAGTTTAACAGAGTGCTTGATGGTTACAAGAAAGATATTTCAGAACTCAAAAAGACTTTATCTTTAAAACAACTAGCCATTAAGAACTATATCAATGATTTAGAAAACACAAAACTTGAAATGGCTACCATCAAGTGCTTTGCAGAAAAAGTGAATAAGAAACTTGAGAGTTATAAGCATATTGCTTATGTTGTTGATCATATCATAGAGGAGCCTTCACAGTCTAGTAGTGCAAACTACAAGGCCGTCCCATCTCCAGTGTTATTTGAAAACCATACTCTACATTCAATAACACCGGAGAGCTCAGTTAATTCTGACTCGACATCGGATGATGAGTCGAACACTTCTAGTGTGGGAGACCCAAATTCTGATGTTCGACCAATTTTGGGACTAAACAATGAAGGTGTAGTTGCTGTAACTGATGATTCCAATTCTCAGGATGACCAATCTGAGAAGTGTGTGATATTCCTGCTGAAAACCACATAATTACAAACGAACATGTGTCACCATCTCAGATTGTGCATCCCATGGCTAACGCTCATAGAAAGAATCAATCAATTAAGCCTGTTGAAAAGAAAAATGAATCTTGTGACAAACCCGTCAAGATTTTCTATCGGATGATTGGATCCGATAAGATAATGTCTGACAAGGAATATCCAATCAAATTTGCCAATTATTCAAAGATTGAAAAGATTTGGCAGGAGAGTACCATTTGGTTCCCAAAGCATGAGCGAACAAATGATGTACCTCCAGAGGTCTTAGAGAGAATTTACTTGGATATTCCAAAAGAACCGAAGGTTCATGTCACAGAATTTATCAAGCCAAAGAATAAGGCTAACAGTTTTCTTGAGCCGACTTACTCTATGGATCCAGCTCCTGATAGTCTTAGAAGGAAATGTGTGGAGGATCAATATCCTATCACTACATACTCTAAGTCGAACGCCAAGAATAACTTTGATGAATACCGTGCGTGTTATAAATGCGGGGAAAGAGGGCATTTACTTGCTCACTGCCCGTATGTTAGGCACAAAAGGCACGAGGTGGAAGTGAAGCAAAACCATCAACGTCCAGTCGATAATCAATGTTATCCACAACAACGTGTTCTCCCTCAATAAACACATTTTTACAATCAAAATCATTTTTATCAAAGAAGGGATAATCGTTCGATGACATATGATCGTCGTAACCGGATAGCAATTGAGAAACCACTTAAGAAACCAATGGTGAACACAACTGTTTACAAGAAAAAGGTTGCTGTAAAACCTGCTATCAAACCAACAGTTGGACCTGTCTCTGCTAAATCAGAGAAGGTAACCAAGAAAGTGTCTTTCAAAGATGAAGTAAAGAAACTGGTTGAGACTCCAAAATCTCAAATTCGGATCTTGAAACGTTCAGAACAGCATTGGTCACCAAAGGGTTCTCAAGGTGCTTCATCTTCATAAGTGAAAGACAATGTCAAAGCTGAAACTGAAAAAGATTTAATTGATCAGAAAAAGATCAATTCAAATCAATCTGTCTGTGAAAAAGAATCTTTGAAACTCAAAGTTCAAAGACCCAAGACCAAGCAGGCTTGGGTCCCCCGAAAAATCTAATCTTTTACCTTATATGTGCAGGGAGCTTAAGCTGGCCCAGTGAGAAGTCTTTGGATTGTTGACAGTGGAGCTTCTAGTCACATGACAGGGGATCTATCGCTACTGTTCGATATCAGAAATATTAATGGAGGTTATGTAGCGTTTGCTGGAAACAAGGGTAGATACATTACCATGGAGGGTAGTGTTAGTAATGGGATAGTGACTTTTGAGAAGATTTCGTACATAAAGCAAATCGATTATGATCTGCTCAGTGTCAGTCAGATATGTGATAAGCAGTTTTCAGTATTCTTTGATGACAAATCTTGCTATATACTCAAGCCGGGATTTGTTTTACCAAAAGAGTGGGTGATGTTAAAGTCACCGAGAGTGAACAATTTGTACATTCTCTACATGTCAAAAGCTATGACTACACAAGGCCAAGTCACGTGTTTTCTCTCCAAGGCTACTAAAAAAGAATCAATCATGTGGCATAGGAGAATGGGACACATTCACCTTCGAAAGATGGATCAATTGGTGAAGAATGAACTTGTCACAGGCGTGAATGTTAAACATTTTCATTTAAATGACAAGTGTGTGAGTTGCAAGAAAGGTAAGCAGCACAAGCAATCTCATAAGCCAAAGAAAGTCAATTCCGTTGAATTGCCACTTGAGCGTTTGCACATGGATCTGTTCAGGACCGGTCAAGCGTAAAAGTCATGCTGGTGAATTGTACTGTCTTGTGGTTACCGATGACTATTCCAGATTTTCGCTTGCATCATAAGAGCGACACGTTTGATAATTTGAAAGTTCTGTTCACTTGATTGGAAAATATCTATGGTCTCAAGATCAAGAGAATTAGGAGTGATAATGGGACGGAGTTTAAGAATGCACAGATGGAAGCTCATTGTGAAAACAAAGGAATTCATCATGAATACAATGCTCAGTATACCCCTCAACAGAACGGTGTCGCAGAACGCAAAAACAGGACTCTAATTGAAGCGGCAAGGACAATGCTTGCGGACTCCAATCTTCCAGTAATGTTCTGGCATGAAGCAATTTACGCAGCTTGTTATACTCTTAATCGTGTTTTAACGGTTAAGAAGTTTGGCAAAACTTCTTATGAGCTGTTGAATCGACGAAAGCCAAACTTAGAGTATCTAGAACCGTTTGGAGCTCCATGTACAATGCTTAATCCATCTGAGAAGTTCACACCGAATGCTGAAGAAGGATTCTTTGTTCGATATGCATCCCCGATCAAACGGGTTTTCAACAAACGAACTCGTCAAGTCGAGGAGTGGGCTAATGTTGAACTTCAGAGATATACTCAGAATATACAGGGAAGCGGTCCAGACTGGATCTTTGATTACAAGGATTTCTTTGAATCATTCAATCTAGATAGATTGGTTTTAGAAGCTGTACTACGATTATATTACGAGGTTGAAAACGCAGTGACATCACCGTTGGTGCATCCAATCACCGTAAACCCCCAAACAGCTTCTAATGATACCAACGCTCATGCAGCTAAAGAAGAGGTATTTTAGGAAGCTTCCACAACTCTTAATTCATCGGAATCTGAAGATGACGATGATGTGACAAGTGAAGCTGTTCAAGATGTTGCTACAGAGACACCACCAGTGAACCCAAATCCACATGGTGCTTCATCATCGAACGTGGGTAATGATCTGGATTCAACAGAGAACTTAACTACTCAGACGGGACTGCAAGTACCTAATTATCCGGAATCTCGGATACATCAGATTCACCCGATCGAGCAGGTTATTGGTGATCCTGGTAGCACTGTGATGACGAGAGGTCAACTGAGGAATGCTAACTCACCAGAAAACCTTGGCGCTCTTGCTTTATATGCCGAAAATTCAAAAATCAGGTTTTCAAAATGACTGGTCTTTTGCTTGTTATGTTTCGCAGGTCGAGCCATGGACTTACAAGGACGCTCTTTTGGATGACGCTTGGGTAGAGGCTATGCAGAAGGAGTCATTACAGTTTCAGAAACTCGGAGTGTGGACACTGACAGATTTACCCCCAGGACGGAAAAAGATAGGAACAAAATGGGTGTTCAAGTGTAAGAAAGATGACAGAGGAGTGATTGTTAGGAACAAAGCTCGATTGGTCGTACAAGGCTTTCATCAAGTTTAGGGAATTGATTACAACGAGATTTATGCACCGGTTGCACGCTTAGAAGCTATCCGAATGTTTCTGGCATTTGCATCTTATAAGAAATTCAAGGTGTAACAAATGGACGTCAAAGGCGCGTTTCTTTACGGTGTGGTCAAGGAGGAAGTTTACGTGGGTCAACCACCAGGCTTTGAGGATCCTATTCACCGGGATAAGGTCTACGTTCTAAACAAAGCTCTTTACGGGTTGCACCAGGCTCCAAGGCAATGGTATGAGGAGCTGAGCACGTATCTTCTGACAAAAGGATTTAAACGAGGTTTGGTTGATTGCACACTGTTCACAAAACGAACAGGGGATGACTTGCTTCTGGTGCATATTTATGTTGATGACATTATTTTTGGTTCTACTAACGAACTTCTATGCAGAGAATTTGAACGTGTTATGTAGGAGAAGTTCGAAATGAGTGCGATGGGAGAGATGCAGTTTTTCCTAGGCTTGCAGGTGGAACAAAGACCAATGGGGATCTTTATTCACCAGACGAAATATGTTTCTGAAGTCTTGAGCCGATTCCAGATGGATGATTCAAAGCCGATGGATACCCCAATACAACCTAATCACGAGATTGGTGTTGACGCTAATGGGGAGCTAACTGATCCTTTTACATACAGAACAATCGTCAGATCTCTGATGTATCTCACCGCCTCCAGACCAGATATAATGTTTGCCACATGTCTCTGTGCACGTTATCAGTCGAAGCCGAAACAGATTCATCTTGCAGCTATCAAACGTATCCTTAGATATCTGAAGGGTTGTCCGTCGAGAGGAATATGGTACCCTAATGATGATAATTTTGACCTAATCGCTTTTAGTGATGCAGATTGGGGTGGCTGTGACAAAGACAGCAAATCTACAACGGCTGGATGCCAGTTTATGGGGAGCAGGCTCGTGACCTGGCAATGCAAGAAACAGACCACAGTTGCCTTATCCACATGTGAAGCAAAATGTGTCTCAGCATCAAGCTGCTGCTCACAGGTTCTTTGGATACAACAATAGATGGTGGACTACGGTTTACAATTTCTTAAAACCCCTATTTACTGTGATAATGAAGCTGCAATTGCATTAACAAAAGACTTAGTTAATCACTCGAAAGATAAACATATCCGGATTAAATACCATTTTATCCGTGATTGTTATGCAAGAGAGTTGATCGATATAGTCAAAATCCACACTGACTATCAACGTGTAGATCTTTTTACCAAAGGTTTTGATAAAGCAAGATTTGAATATCTTGTAAAGGCTAATGGTATAAAAGAAAAACAAGACTGATCACCACCTCAGTTTATCACTTTTAGTTTAGCTTTTATTACTTTTCAGAAAAAAACAAAAATCCAAAAATATGTTTTACAGTTTCAGGTACAATTTATTTTCAGAATTAACAAAAACATTGAAAAATTCAAAACCCCGTAAAAATTAGAAAAACCAAAAATGATTTTCAGGAGAAAAAGGGGAAATGATAGTACGTACATCAGTAGGAATCTGACGCATGCTAAAGAAATGTAACGCAATATAAGGCGTGTGTCTGAGTCTGTGTGATGTGTTGATAGGCTTCGTAGACCTATTACTGTGTGCCTGATACATACATATCAAACGAATTGTTGTGTGGATGAACTCCTCATGTCGTAATTTCGTTTGATAGGGTATTTGTACAAAATTCGGAGGTTTCGGGTCGTTATGTTATTAGTTGTCTGGGGATAGCCTCTCTGATCTTCTGCTGTAAGTCATTACGGACCTAGATCAGATAGGGTGTCTTTATAAAAGAGCTATAAAGCCAAATCCTAAAGTTACCGAATTGAGGAACTTTCATGTATGACGATAATCAAAGATTATCTATTACATCATATCCAATCAATTATGCAAATCATGATTGATATTAGCCCTCAACGTGGTAGAGTGCACATGTTACTTTGTTGCATTGATTTGCTGACCTGTATACCTCTGTGCCTCATACCTTGTAAATTTACAGATGCCGAAAGCATAATCACGAGTTACAATGAGTCTTTGTGCATTTACTTCTTGATACGGGAGTATGTCGTGTGCGTGGGAATCATAGACAATTGAGTTTATACTATTAATAATAGTATCAGTCTAAAGCACTGCACAACAGTCTGCATGTGAGTTTATGTGGATCACAATATCAGCAGTTGCCAGATCACACATTGTCTTTAATGAGAATAAATCAAAAGATCAACGGTGTGATCAGATTTCTCAATAACTAATATGATCCCCTAACCGGATATCACAAATCATTTACTGCTTTATCTTTACATTTTGTGCATTTTATATTTCTCGTTAAAAATATAAAACTCAAAAAGAATTTAGGTGTGTTTTAACAAAAAGTTTAGAAAATCCAAAAGATTTTACATTTCTATCTTATTTTTGATAGCTGATGGTTGTTGATGATGATTTTCTAAAACTTGATGGACCATTTGACCTTTGTCATCTTTAAATGAGAAATAATGAATGTCAGATGCTTAAAAGTTGAAAATTATGTTGAACGGGAGTTGATTTTGAGATTTGGTAAAATTTTTAAAAATTCCAATTTTCATTCGCCCCTTCGTTGGGTCGAAGGTGGAATTTTAACTACTCATTCGAACCTTTCAAATGGTCGAATGTGAGTGTTCATGTGATATTTTCACATTCGAACCCTTTTTCTACATTCGAACATTTAAATAGGGTCGAAGGTGGAAAAAGTTTCACATTTGCCCTAGTCAAACGGTCGAATGTGGAGCCTATATATATCAGATCTGCACATTCGACCCTCACTTTCAAAAATTTTCAAAATTCTGAGCTAAAGTGATCTTGTTGCCAGTGCATCAAAAATCATAGCATTGTGTTCGTCTTGAATTGCTAATCATTTTGCTATAACATTTGCAGATTATCATCAACTATACAAGTCTGAATCATTGATTTTGTGCCTAAACCCTAACTGACATCAAAACTCAATTATAACATGTTAATTGCCATAATTTTTTATAAGGATTCATTGCTTATGTGTTTTAGGGGGAGATAAAACAAAAACTAAGGTTTAAATCATGACAGATTGTCCAATTGATGTTTTAAAACCATCGAACCCTAGTTTTTAATAGAAAACACATAATCAATTGTTAATAATTGAAATTGTTGTTTGGAAATGATTAATCGGTCATGTTAGAGAGTATTCAAATCAAAATGGCATGATAAAACGAGCCAAATCAAAATTTGGTAATGAAGAAGATGAAAAATCTCCTTCACCCAAATTCAAACGGTCGAATGTGACTTTTTGGGCGAATGTTGATGTTCAAACGGTCGAACTTGGAAATAAACGGTCGAATGTACAAGTTTACATAATGTTTTTCACATTCGAACCTTTAATCCCACATTCGAACCTTTCCGATTTCACATTCGAACCTTCGAACGGTCGAATGTAGAATCTGAAAATAAAAAATTTCAAGTTATGTTTATTTTGTCCGTTTTTAACATGTTTTCTTGATTTATTTTGCAGTCTGATAATGTCTGAACAGGAAAGTGCTGATATTCCTGTTGGATCTTATGAAAAGGCAACTGGAAAGGAACAGATGGAAGAACTACCATTTGAATCAGCGCACAACTGCTGTGCATCCATGGGAGATTTAAAGAAACATCAAGAGTTCACTGGCATCGTAGATTTCTTGAAGAGAAGCCGAGTGATTGTTGCACTTGCTACCTCCGCCATCATTTATAAGGATTATCAACAGGAGTTCTGGATGAATGCAAGAATGGACTACTGGAACAATGAATCTGCTGTGGTTAGTACGATTCAGGGGGAGCTGGTAATCATTTCTGAAGATGATATCCGTGAGGCACTAAAGTTGTATAATGAGAAGAAGATAGATCCTAGAGAACTTTCATGGATAGAACAGAGAAAGTGCTTTCTACGAATGAAGTACAACGGACCGATAACTGATGGTTCGTTACACAAAGGGAAGCTATGCCCTCAGTTCAAGTATCTCGCTCACGTTGTGTTGCACGTATTTGGATCAGTGAGTGGAGGGTATGATGTGATGAGGAAGAGCATTAGTGCTTTGATGGTTGCTCTTATATTTAACAAGCCGTTCAATGTATCTGGTATGATACTTGAACACATGCTGGAACCACTTAGAGGCTTGAAGAACAAGAAGTTTTTGCTTTATCCGAGATTCATACAGATGATACTTGATGAGAAGCATAAGAAGTTGAGAAGAGATCCTACCCAGATCATTGTACAGGATCACATGAACCTGAACACACTTGTTAGAATGAAGGGTTATAAGGGTGTGCTGTTGAATGAAAGACCACCTCACAGGAACCTGTTTATTCATTTGATCAATCTAGGGTATGTAGATCCAGGAAAGGATAAAGTTAGACATGATAACAGTGATTGAGATCCATATAATCCTCTTTGTTCAGTTGATCCTGATGCGAAGAGAAAGCGTCAAGTTGTGAACGTTGGTGCAAAGACAGGGAAAGGTAATGAGAAACAAGATGATACTGAACCACTCAGAAGAAGATTTCTAGACGAAAGAAGAGTGTAGCCAAGAAAGGTTTACATCTGGTTGATGAAGTGTCTGTTGATTCAGAAGAGATACGGGAAGATGAGAGATGGGATTCGGAAAACGAGACTGTAAAGAGCACCACGCCCAAGGCCACTGTGGTTGTTGAGTCTGAGTGTCTTAATAAGTCTGTTGAGGAGCAAAGGACAAAAAGTCCTATTGCATTGGATGAGACAGATGAAGGTTTGGGATTGGGATCCGAAGACTTTGTAGGATCACCAAAGACAGGTGAGAAACAGAAGAAACCACAATACAAGAAGAAAGAGAAAGTATTGAAGTCGATGGAGAAGAGAGCTAGAGATATTGAGCATCTGGTTGCTGGAAAGAAATTGCCGGCAACATCTAGTTCCAAATCACCTATCACATCCCCAGCAGCAAAGAAGCAAAAGACATCATCTGCTGCTAAACAGACTGAATTGCCAACTGATGAATTCATAATGCACTGGATAGAGTGTTAAAGAAGTTGAAGAAAGGAAAGATTCCTGTTGCTAAAGCTTCAACACCTAAGGTTACTGTAGACAGTGATGTAATGACTGCAGTTAACCAGAAGCTTGCTGACATGATGAAGATTATCAATCAGCAACAAGCAGAGATTGAACAGTTGAGAAGAAATGACAAAAAGATGTTAGATGTTGTTGAATCATCACATGAGAATCATGAAGCTCTGTAAGCTAAGATTAAACAACTTCAGAGAGAAAATAAGAAGTTATTGAAGCATGAACAAAGAAACACCAGGAGATACATTGCTATAAAAGAGGAGAACAAGAAGCTGAAAGAAAGCAACAAGAGTATGGATAATCTGATTAAAGACTTGTACTCTAAAGCTCCTCAATTACAAGCTGGTGAAGAAGATAAAGAACGTGATGAAGAGGAAGTTGATTTTGAACCATCTGATCAAGAAGAAGAAGAAGAAGATGATGAGTTGGATGAGGATGCCGTGGTGCTCCTAAGAAGAAAAAGAAAGATGATGGTGATGATGATGATGGTTCAGGAGATGAATCAAAAGAAGGTAATAGCTTTGCTAGTTCTGACAGTGATGATGATGATGACACTGATAAGTATAAGTGTGAAAAGAGAGGTTCGGGAAAAGATACAGGAGAATCATGTTTGAAAGCTCCTGGTGGTACAGTTGATGATGATAATATCTTTTGGAATGAGAAGATTAGATCTTTATCTGATGATGACAAGAACATGTATCGCCAGATGTTGACTGACAGATTCTGGACGATCGAGATGACTGGCAGATTTCCTGAGATATTTGAGTCAAATGATATGAGATTTGAGTTGGAGTACAACGATCCTGATTTAGAAGATGGAGAAGTTTCTGCAGCCATGTCTAAGGTGATTTTGGAAGGACTGGCGAAACAGGTTGGTAAGATTCTGGAGGAGTTGATGATTGATAACCAGATACCAAACATACCTGAGAAAGAAGCAGGTAATCACTCCGATGATAGAGACGTTCCAATATTTGAGGAGGTAGAGATTGAGGATATCACTAGTGAGGAATATCCAGAATACTTCAAGAATAACAAAGATTCTGGATTTCCTGAATGTACTGATTAGATGTTAAGCCAGGCTGAGAAACTTGCTCATGAAAAGAGTAAGAGGTTTGTTGAAGAAGTGTTTCCAGATTGTAATAAGCCTAACACTGAACAATCTGACGCTTTGAAAGAACTTTTGAGGAGGCTTAAAGAGAAAGAAGCTAACCGTCCAAAGATTGAAGTTCAAGGTAGCTTTTACAAGTTTCACAATGACTTGTTTAAAGGGAAAGCTCTTGGATGGAAGTACGTGAAACAGCTGAAGTGTGTTGCTGTGAAATGGGAAAAAGGAATTCTGTACTTTGACAGATTCCATGACTTGAAGACACTACCGTACTGGTCTATTCGTGATATCTGTAGACATGAGATGACAGGTTCGGTAAATGATCATCTTGCTTACTTTGCAGATCGTATGTCGAGAGAGAGCAGAACGAAGTGGAACTTGTGTACTCCAAAATATCCGAAGAGGATTGTTCATAAGAAGGAGAAGGATGATATTACTAGGATGCCTAAGGTGACGTTAAAGTATAAACCACCTAAAGTGTTGAAACATATTCCGCTGATGTAGATCCCACAACACTTTTCTAAAGACTTCATGTGGTGGTAATACGATTGGAAGACTGCAGAGGCTATTATCGTGTTGAAGGATGGTGCAAAGGACTTCAAGAAGATTCACATCTTTGATCCAATGTGGTTAATCAACTGTTCGCATAAGGATATTATAATGCTGTATTATAATCCAATCTATTGCGAAGCTAAGGATAGTGAACAAGCAAGCAAATACCAACGTGTGGTAATGCTTTGCATGGGATGTGAATGCGGGGTGTGACTTTGACAAGAAACTGGGGAAGTTTGTGAACGTTCAGGAAATTCAGGAAGTTAAGAAGAAAAAGCCGAAACAAACTTATGAACCAGTAATGACGAAGGAACAGAAGACATTGTTGCGCATCAAGCTTATGAAGAAGGCAATGGACCAAGAACGAAAACTCAAGCAATCCAAGCAATAGTCGAGGGGGAGTTTGTAGATGCATATATTGCGACTAATGCTATTCGATTGCGGATTACAAAGTGTTTTGTTTAATATCGAATGGTTGAATGTGGTTTATAGTTTGGTCGAAGGTAGAATGAACGGTCGAAGTTAGAGCTAAAGGGTCGAAGGTACACAGGGAGGTCGAAGGAAGAACTTATCTATTGTAATGTCTTGGTTCGACCATGTCGAATGGTCGAACCTGCACATTCGACCAACTCAATTGGGATAATGTGCAGGTCTATATAAGGTCGAATCAGTTTTTGAAATGCAACTTTTGGTCATTTTCTTTTCCCTCCCTGTGTGTGTTCTCCCTAGGTTATCTTATTGAGTCTATAAAAGTGTTTATCATTATAAACTACATTTTCAAATGTAATTGATTATCAAAGTGAATGAATTAAATATGTTTATGATATTTTTGTGTTTTACTAGTTTTATTATCATTTTGTGATGAATTCAGGGATTTCGCAACTGAATTGAACTTGTTTGATCATTATCTTTGTTGTTTAGACGATCCTACGTGCATACACTGACTGTCGGGTTTGCATAACTAAGAGAAAGGAACACAACAAACATAAGAGATGCATATACATATGTAATCATATAATAGCCAACACAATCATGCATATAAACTAATTTGAATCCATACAACCACATAACATAATATCCATACATGAACCCAAAAGTAGTTAAATTTTAGTACAAAATGGGCGGTCGAACCGCAATTAGTTTTTAAAACATCACATCCCAAAATCATAAAACATCATAAGTCAACATAACATAAACATAACATCACACAAGCATCATCTAAGAAGGTGATGGAAAAGCAGCTGTGAGAGAAATAATCGCCTCCGTCATATGTCGGTCAGTCTCCGTCAACCTCCGCTCTAGCTTCTCGACAAGCTCCCCATCTCTGCTCTCTCCATCACAGCAGATAATCTTCCCTGATCGGCCTCAGACAACTAAATCTCGAGCTCCCGAATGCGGTCTCCCAACACTACCAACTTCACGTCATGGGATATAATGACGCTACGCTCCATGTAGAGGGGCCTCTCGGATGAGCCTCCCAAGCTCATAACCTTAGGATCATCTTCCTCTTCCTTATGTGCAAGATCGCTAGTAAGGCTAGGAAGGAAGGGCCGCTTGCGGGCCTGAGAGCGTCTCTTTCGCCTCTTCGATGGCTCGCACGCCTCCACTGCTAAAGGCTCTGGCATGGGGTCAACAGGCTAGGTAGGCTCACTAGTCGGGATAGGGTCAGTGGGAAGAGGGAAAATCGGGGATCTAGCGGTATAGCAACAACAAGAGCTGTTCGTGCCCTCTTTCGGGGTGTACACTTGGTGAGTGTACGTCCCGAAGTGTTTAGGCAGAAGAAGGGGATAAGACTAGAAGGAGAGTGTGAAACAGGAGGGGTAACAAAGGGATGAGTGTCGGGGGCGGCTAGAGAAGGTGGGGCATCGTCGTCCGTGTCGTCATCGGTGGTACGTCTGATGACTGGAGGAGGGTCGATGTGCATCTCGGAGTCTGAGATCCACCCACACCCATGATGTGAGGACTTGGGGACAGGGGCTGGCTGAGTAAGGGGCAAGTCGTCCTCCTGAGGGTCATCCACCAAGTAATCCGGCTCGGAATCGGATGGAGAAATAAGGTCAATGGTAATGACCATGATCCTATCATAACATGCATATATATATGTAAATGATCACATATGTAAATAAATGAACTATTGTACCCGTATGTCATCATGGAGTGGCATGAGATTTGAGAGGTGCAAGACGAGACAGCGTGCTACTTTGTGAAAACGTTTCAAAAAATGTTTTAAGTTATAGTTGACTCAAAAGAATCTTAGTTCGCTATAACCTCGTGCTCTGATACCAATCTGTCGTACCCCGCCAAGGCGGAAACACGGGATGCGACCATCGAAAGGTTTTCAAGCACAAGGTTCAAGCACCACACATTTTTATTAAAATAGTACCACCATGAAAGATGGATATTTTAATAATTTATTTAAACCGACATAATAATAACTGAAAAAATGATATAATGTCTAGTACTCTTGGAAATTGGAAACAAACCTCATGAAATTGACAAAACCCATCAAAGTGGTACCACGTGGTGCATGCTCGAATGCCTCCCTCAAATCTCTGCCGCCCTCCATTAGTTACCTGAAAAACATGCATAACGAGTTTTGTCAACAATAATGTTGGTGAGTTCATAGGTTTGAATGTACAAGTAAATCCAATGTGTAATTCGTGTATGACCAATCATAGGCTAGCTAAGCGAATGATTACTGTGCAAACCATGAGTCCCATAACGAAACCTCTTGACTATTGTGCCTCGCGCATTGTACACTAAAGATAATGTATGTATAGTTGAATACTAACACTCTTTTGTATGTAACCGGTTATGTAACCTTTCGTATTTCCCTTTGTTTTGTTATCTTCAATATCTAATAAAATTCCATTTATTTCGACATTTTAGTGTGCATTAAATTTTTTTATTTTTTCGTAGTCTTATTTATCAAAATTCATTCAAAATAGTATATAATTTTATAGTTTTTGATAGAAAAAACAAGCTTAAAAAATATTGTTTGGCCCGGGACTCGAACCCGTGACCCCAGCCTAAGCAACCAACACCTTCAACCACTACACCACATTGGTGTTTGTAATTTTTATGGAAAGAGTTAATTATAAACAAGCTTGGAAACCCTTTGGTCAAAGATAAAAGTCAAAACCCACTTTTTAAAACGCGTAATTACCCTGTTAATCTAGCTCCAATCTTCAATTAATTCTGCATGACAGCCGAAATCACCTTCATCTACCTTCCTAATCCAGTTTAACGCGTATTAAGGTCAAAAATTATGGTTAATTACTCTCATTTATTTTCGTTTATTAGTTTCTTTAACACAAAAAATCAATCGGCCTATATATTCTATCCTTGATCAATTCCTCTCACCCAATCCTTCATTAGAGGCGGACTATGAAAACCCCTCTATCACATACACCTTTCATTCGCTGGAACTCCTTGAATTTGGATCTTTGGAGTCGCGATCTTGTGCTCGGGCTTCACCATATTTCGGTACACTTGAAACTCAATTTTTTTATCCATTAGAATCGACTTCTGATAGGGAATAATAGCCCTATTATTTCGTTGATAATCTGTGTGACATCCTTCACTTTTCGTATTTATTTTTACCGTAACATTTCGTATTATTCTATGTACGTTTGAGACTCAATTAATAAAACGTTGCATTTTATCATTTCCGGATGTTCAAAAAAAATATTTTGTGACACATTCGGGTTTATATAATTATATCATATACTTATAACAAGATAATAATAGAAGAATAAATACCAAAAAAATAAATGTTTGGGCCGGGATTCGAACCCGCGTCCCAAACCGGTTCAAGGTTTAACACAAACACCTCCACCATCTGGGCTAGAGCCCATGTCTGGTTTTATTTCTAACCAGACATATAAATACCCTCCCTTTCCTACACAGTTGACTCGCGAATAGTCAACTGCGAGCCTCTCCTTCCAAATATACATCAAATACGTGTTTGTTTGTTATCAAATCGTTTATGGTATGATTTGACCGACTTATACAGCTTGTAAACCACGCTAATCACAATTAAAACTTACCAAATCATGTACATAGGCGCGTATAGGAGTTATGTGGGTCAAAACTTCTATAATTACGAACCGTATGTAATAGTATAAATTAAACCCCTCATCTCAAGCCTTACTCACCGATTTACAAACCCTCACACTCAATTCACCCTTAAACTCTCTCAAATCTGCGTATTTGGCATCGTTGACTTCGCCCTTTGACTCGTTCGTTCTTACATCATATTGCGTTGTAAGTCGCAATCCCTTGCTTGGTTTTATTTTTTGGCATGTTACAAACAATAGCCCCAAGATTTCAGGGGCTATTGATTACGAATTGTAGGGATTGGAAAACTAGGGTTTATATGGATCGAATTGGGAAATGATAATCTGCAGACCCTTGTTTAAATTTAAACTGATGGGGTTAAATACCAACTGATCTTGTAGATCAGCTGGCAAAACCCTTAACCCAATGCAGGTGAACCGGCCGTAGGCCAAGGTTCGAACCCTGCAACCTGTTTTATTATTTTTTCTTTACAATTCTTTTAAATTAAGGAGCCTTTATAATTAACCGTAACGAATATCTATCGTTCGCAGGGTCTAGACAAGATGGTCTAGGCTTGTGATATAAGACGCGAACCGGCCAGAGGCCCGAGTTCGAATCCAGGCACAAGCAAACTTTTTTTTGGAACTTTTATCTTTACATATATTTTACTCGTCTTTTAAAAATAGTTTTAAAATACCAAAAGTGTCTTAAAAATTTTACAAAAATTATTTTAAGTAGATTTCATGACAAGGTTTATCATACAATTTTTAGATTTCCAAATATATATTATAAATATTACAAGTTTATTCATTTATAATTTTAAAATTCTATAAAAATATGTAAACGTTCTTATAAAATTGTACAAAAATTATTTTAAACCTGTAGACCTATAAGTATTTCAGAAATAAATTTTATTTCGAAAAATCATTCGTTTCATATTTTTAATTGATTTTTGTTATTTTAAGTCATAAATAAATTATAATAAATTCATTTTTCGATATTTTTATACCAAAATTTTACATAAATTATTTTTGTTCATTTAGAACAGAAATATGAATTTTAATTTGAAATTTCTTTAATTTTAATATTTTTAGATATTAAAATTATATCTTTGATAAGTAAGAATAAATATACTAAATATTTAATTCTTGAGGAAATAATTTTATAAAAATTATTTTTATACTTAAAACACTATAATATGATCATCCTAAATCAAAAACCTACAAAAGTCTTTTATTTAATTTTTTACCGAATTTCTCTCATTTATTAACAATTTACCTAATTAATAATTAAACAAATACATATCCCCAAATTTGGAACCCTAGAATTACATGTATCCTAGATTCATCTCCCTTACACATTATCTAATTCTTTAGGTTAATCCTTTGGGATAATCTTAATTCAAACCACATTATCTGTTTGCTTTTATTCATTTTTGGGTGTTACATGTACACTTATACAAATTAAAAATACAAGTTCACATTTTTACAATACAATTCTAGTACTATGTGCATCTGCTTACAAACGTGCTTTATGCTTAGACATTACATGTAGGATACATTTGTACTTAGTGAAATCATTAACATTGTACAAGCCGACCTTAACATTGGATAGCGCTATTGGATTGACAACCCACCGAGGTTGATTCTCCCCCTTTTTCATCGGAGAATCCGTGGTCATTGTTAAGTTTTTATCCATTTATTGGATAAGTACACCGCCGTTCATTTAGTACATTATACAGTCACAGGGTTGATTTCGCTCATTTTTATGATACATAGTTTACATATTTGCACTGTAGCTTTGCACTTGAATTGTATAACTTTTTCAACTTACTATATGTATTAAAAATAGGAATGCTCACCAACATTTCTTATGTTGTCCAAACCTATTTTGTACATGTTTCAGGTGCAGTGTGATCTTAGTACTATAGCATGGGACTTAGTGTTTGCTTTTAATATGTTATTTAAATTTGCATTCAGAATTTTGTATTTGTTTTCCATTTCATCTATGTAAGACAATTTAAATTATTCAATAATATATTTACATTTTAGTACCATGTGCTTTTGAACAATCGTCACTATGTGACACCTCGATGATTCCGCCATCGGTTGGGATGTTACAGATTGGTATCAGAGCCATGGTTATAGGGAACTAGGTTATTAGATGAAATGGCCTAGACTATAACCGAACTTCAATTTCATGCATAATATTTCCTAAATTACCATTCCTCTCATTTCTCTCTACTTTCCTCCCTCTATCTTCCCTTCTTCTCCATTTCTCTTCATCTTTCATCATGGTGCATAGAGATGGTGTCCTAAAAGGAGTGGAAAGACTACATCATCATGGAGCGGGAGCAGTACCTTTCATGAAGACACTCTTAGGCATAATGCCTACTCTTATTTTGCTCCTTCAAAGTTGTTGAGCTTTAATGAGTGAGATGGAACATGTGCAATCTGTAAGGGTGTTTGCCTGTACACTGGGTTTTCTGGCATAGGCAAGCATAGCTCATAAATCCAATAACGGACCTGTTATGCTTACCTGGGGATTCCTGGAGTGAGTGTCCACTTATAGGCTAAAGCATGTCTTCTTTGATCACCATTGGGTTCAATTCCTTTGAAAAGTCAACGTTCTTGTTGGGCTTTACAGCTAGACAAGGGCAATCCAAGCATTTTATGCAAGATTTTCAAAAATACACTCTTGTTTCATATACAATATCTCATGATTTTCATATATTGCTTACAAGTTCATACTTTCATAATCATTTGTACAATTATACACTTTCATTTTATAATCTCATGATTATTCATTGACTGCCTTGTAGATGTCTGCTCGCCGCATGCTCCGTGATGCTAGCCAACACACTGTTCGTGCTTCTGGACAACGTTCTGATCGTCGACTCACATCTCTAGTCGCTGAGCAAATTGCGGCAGTGATCCTAAATCTTGTCAGTGAGTTAACCCAGAATAGTAACAGTACCAACACAGAGGGTGCGACTCAATTTCGGTACACTTTCAAACACGTTAACTCCTGCAACCCCACAAAATTCACTGGTGAGGAGGGTGCTACTGGCCTCCTCCAATGGTTTGAAAGTATGGATAGCACTTTTGTGAACAACGAGTGTCCTGATGAACTCCGCTTTCGCTATGCTACCAATGTCCTTGAAAAGGGGGCGCTAACTTGGTGGAATGGCGAAAAGCGCAATCGGGGTGCTGATGTTGCTTTATCTTTGTCTTGGGCTGAGGTTAAGCAACTCACGATCGCCAAATTCTACCCTAGGAACGAAATCAGGAAACCGGAGGAAGAATTCCATGGGCTGAAACAAGTAAGTGGTGAGAATCTTGCGTACAACACTCGATATCATGAACTCAGCATATTGGTTCCACACATGGTTACCCCGGTCTCTCGAGCAATCGAAAAATATATCGAGGGATTACCTGACCTGATTCAAGACGTAGTCACTGGAAGCAAACCCACTACGGTGGAAGAAGCCATCCAGCTTCCAGCCTCCTTGACTGACAAGCACGTGAAAAAGGGAAATCTGGTTAGGAAAGGAACTAAGAAACCAGCTGAGAAGACCCCCACCCCTACTACTGAATCATCAAGAGTCGCTGTAGACAATACCGGTTCCAACTCTAGGAAGCGGAAGTTCAGATGTAAAAACTATGCCGTTGTAGCCCCAGTAACGCAGGCTCCAATGGTCCAGGTTCCTCCTGTCAATAAAGTTTATGTGGGAAACTTACCCAAATGTGCTACCTGTCAGTACCATCACCCCTCAAACATTCCTTGTCGCCACTATACCAATTGTGGTAGGTATGGTCATTTAGCTACCACATGTCATTCAATGTTTAGACCTCAACCAATCAACTCTCAACCAGTTAACCCTCAGCCAGCCAACCCTCAACCAGCTCGCCAAAACCCACAACCCATAACATATGGTCGAGCCTGTTTCAATTGTGGTGATCCAAACCACCTCAGAAATCAGTGTCCAGCTCTTGTCCCAGCAAACCGTACAACAAACCCAGTGGCTCGTGGTAGGGCTTTCAACATCAATGCAGCAGAAGCCCAGGAAACAAATGATGTGGTGAATGGTACGTTTTTACTTGATGGTCATTATGCTTCGATTTTATTTGATACTGGTGCGGATAAAATTTTTGTGCCATTAGCATTCGAACCTTTACTATCTCACACTCGCTCTAGATTAGGAGCGCCTTTCACTGTCGAGGTCGTGGATGGAAACCCCATCTCAATCGATTCCATCATTCAGGGTTGTACTCTTAGTCTTAACGAGCATGATTTCCCCATTGATCTCATACCCATAAAATTGGGTAGTTTTGATGTCATCATGGGTATGGATTGGCTTTCTAAACACCATGCTGAAGTTGTCTGCTTTGAAAAATTTATTCGGTTTCCTCTCTCATCGGGTGACTTTTTACGGGTTTATGGTGAAAAACCATCCAGTGGTCTTAAACTCATGTCCTGCACTCAAGCACAAAAATATCAACGTAAGAAATACGTGGCCTTCTTGGCCCATGTCGTGGAAAAGTAAGATAAAGACAAGAGTATCCAAGATGTTCCTATTGTTCGTGAATTTCCAGAAGTCTTTCCTGATGACTTACCTGGACTTCCACTGGTGCGTCTTGTTGAATTTCAAATTGACCTTGTACCTGGTGCCACACCCGTTGCAAAATCTCCATATTGTCTTGAACCTTCTGAGATGCAAGAACTTGCGAGTCAACTTCAAGAGTTGGCAGACAAGGGTTTCATTCGTCCCAGTTCTTCACCTTGGGGAGCTCCAGTCTTATTTGTAAAGAAGAAGGATCGATATTTTCGAATGTGTATCGATTATCGGGAGCTTAATAAACTCATCATTCAAAACCGTTACCCATTACCCCGCATTGATGATCTTTTTGACCAACTTCAAGGCTCGACTTGTTTTTCAAAGATTGATCTTCGTTCTGGATATCATCAACTTCGAGTTCATGAAGACGATATTCCAAAGACATCTTTTCGTACACGTTATGGTCATTACGAGTTCATGGTTATGCCTTTTGGACTAACCAATGCACCCGCTGTCTTCATGGATCTCATGAATCGCGTGTGCAAACCCTTCTTGGATAAATTCGTAATCATTTTCATTGATGATATTCTCATTTACTCTAAAACAAAATCAGCTCACGAACAACACCTTAGGCAAATTTTGAGTCTTTTGAAGAATGAACAACTGTATGCCAAATTTTCCAAGTGTGAATTTTGGCTTAAGGAAGTTCAATTTTTGGGACACATCATCAGTGATAAGGGAATACATGTGGACCCAGCTAAGATTGAGGCCGTTAAAAGTTAGGTTACACCTAAGTCTCCCACTGAAGTTCGTTCTTTCCATGGACTAGCGGGTTATTATCGTCGTTTCATTCTCAAATTCTCCAAGATTGCCTTACCTCTAACTTCTTTAACCCATAAAGATAAACCATATGTATGGAGACCCAGTCAAGAAGAAGCATTCCAAACTTTGAAGCAGAAACTGTGTGATGCCCCAATCCCTACTTTACCTGACAGCATTGAGGATTTCGTGGTTTATTACGATGCCTCTAACCAAGGTCTTGGATGTGTTCTCATGCAACGAGGCAAGGTTATAGCATATGCATCGCGACAATTGAAAACCCATGAGAAAAATTATACTACCCATGATCTTGAACTCGGAGCAGTCGTTTTCGCACTTAAGATTTGGAGGCACTATTTATATGGTACAAAATGTGTGATTTTCACTGACCACAAGAGCCTTCAACACATTTTCAACCAGAAAGATCTGAATATACGTCAACGACGATGGGTCTAGTTGTTAAACGACTACGACTGCGAGATTCGCTACCATCCTGGCAAAGCGAATGTTTGTAGCCGATGCCCTCAGTCGTAAAGATCATGCCCAACTTTATTGTGCCCAGGTCCAGTCTGATATCAAACTCCGCATCATTGAAGCCCAACATGTCTCTGTTACTGAAGGCAACATGTACGATGAAATGTCGTGTGGAGCCGAAAACCAGTTGGAAACAAACAAGGTTTACTTTACTTCATGAACCGTCTTTGGATTCCTGATCGTGACAATCTGCGTACTTTCCTCATGGACGAGTCTCATAAGTCTCGTTACTCTATTCACCCTGGTGCAGATAAGATGTATCAGGATCCGCGTACCTTGTATTGGTGGCCCGGTATCAAAAAGGACATAGCTCTTTATGTGGCTAAATGCCTTACTTGCTCCAAAGTCAAAGCTGAGCACCAATGTCCATCTGGTTTACTTGTGCAACCAGAAATTCCAGTGTGGAAGTGGGAGAACATTGCTATGGAATTCATTACGAAACTTCCACGCACCACTCATGGTCATGACAGTATCTGGGCGTCGTCGATCGATTGACCAAATCTGCTAACTTCCTACCAATTCGTGAGACCTACCCAGTTGAGAAGCTGTCTAGAATCAATATCGATGAGATTGTTAGTCATCATGGTATTCCTCTGGACATTATTTCTGACCGTGATAGTCGGTTTACTTCTCGCTTTTGGCAAACACTTCAATCAACACTTGGTACTCAACTAAAACTTAGTACGGCCTATCACCCACAGACGGATGGTCAAATTGAACGAACCATCCAAACATTGGAGGATATGCTTAGAGCGTGCGTCATCGACTTTGGTGGCAATTAGGTTACACACCTACCTTTGGTTGAGTTCTCGTATAATAACAGCTATGTAACACCCCAACCGATGGCGGAAACATCGGGATGTCACGTATTGATGATTGTTCAGTAGCTCATGATGAATAATACATTTCATTAAATGATTTAAATGAATTACATACAATTGTTCTAGAATTTGTACATCAAATAGAATAAAACTATACACATATCTTCAAGCATCAATTCAAATCTTCAAGCAAATAGAACCTGAAACATGTTAATTTGAAAATGTTTTGGGTCAACAAAAGTTGGTGAGAATTACATAGGTTTTTGATAATTGAATAAAAATGTTGTGCAATTCATGTGTCATGTCAATCTAGCCCATATGTGAGAACATACTAGAAATAAATCGAGTGCATAATCAACCCTGATGACTGTTATAATATGATACATACCATACGCTCATGGTCCACTTGAATATGTTATGCGATAACAAACACCCACGCTACCTTTGTAGGAGGCACGTATCCGGGTGGGATTGTCAGTCCAATAGATCTATCAATGTATACCGTCGGCTTGTACGGAGTTAATGATTATGCTAGAATGGTGCTTACTCTAATCATGCTCAAGACATAATGCAACATAGAAAACACATAGACACATTGATGATTGAATTGCATAAATGATGTTGTAACATGTTTCACCCCAAAAATGGTGATAAATAGAAAAGGGGCTATGTAAAACTCACCTTAGCAAAATGTTATATCTCGTAAAAAAAAAATAGAATAATGTGTTGTGAATGTATGCGAGGCGAATCCCAAAGACACAACAACATAGCTAGTCCAAATTGAAGAAAACGAAAAAGAAAGAATATCAAGCTTCCAATTCGCCAATTACAAGAGCTTATAATCAAAGCTTCAATTGTAGAAGTAATAGACTATAGAAGAAAGGTATGAGGGAAAGTTTAATCGGATTGAATCAATCGATTTAGAGGTGCAAAGTATAATGGGTCATAGGTGGGTTTTTATACTAGTTTTGAAGTCAATTAGCCATTAAAACTGGTCAACACCATAAAGTAAGGTTTTATGATGAATTGACTATTTGACTAAGACTTTGACTGTTTGACTAAGACTTTGACAAGGACTTTGACTATTTGACTCAAGGCTTTATTAAAAAAAAAATCTTGTATGTGAAAAAAAAAAAAAGAATTTAGAATCATATTATTATTATTATTATTTATATACATTTATGTATGTATATAAGTTGTGAGTTAGGATAAATAAAGACTTAGGCACATTTGTATAATATTAATGATAAAGGTGTAATAAAAAAAATATATATATATAAGGGCTTTTTATGTATTAAAATTTTGGAGAAAATTTTGCGATGTTACAGTCTCCCCTACTTTTGGAAACTTCGTCCCGAAGTTTATTGAAAACACAGGGTTGAAGGTGATTGGGTAGAGATTAGGACAAGGGTGGTTTGGGAAGTTTCGAGTTAAGGCATGACATAAATTTATAGGTAACAGAATAAACTGTTTCGAATAATTTGGGTAAGAGTTTTGATATGTGTGAGTTTTAAGGGTTGGATTAGGTTCATCTGAAATAGCAAGGAGAATAAGAATCTTAAGTTTTAGGACTCCTAAAAGAAATGCATGAGGTGATTGACTATAGAAAGACTAAATGAACTACCAGGTAACTAGAGTTTATAATTGGTTATTTACTGAAAACCTTGATAGAATTTCACACTACCTTAACGTACCTGTAAATTCATGATTACGTTCCGGACCGCAATCACCAATTTACCTTACATTAAAGTTTTGCGTCCTTCTATATCTTCACCGATTGTTGAGCAGGTCCGATAGCCTCCACCAGTTGTGGAGTAGGTTGTAGGGCCTCTCCCGACTGTTGAAAAGGCATAATGACCTCTACCAATCGTTGAGTAGGTTCGATAGCCTCCACCAGTCGTGGAGCAGGTTGTAGGGCCTCTCCCGACTGTTGAAAAGGCATGATGACCTCTATTAAGTGCAACATTTATTATACACATAGGTTGCAAATTGATAACATGTTTATGCAAGCATGTATAACAAGCACGGTATATGAGTTGTAGTTGTATAGATTTATATAATTAGTTCACATTCAAACAATCATGCACCATGTAACAACTCTCAGACAAATATTTTATTACTTGAATCAAATAGCGTCAATACGTAGAATAAAAGCAACCAATAGTCAAATGGTGAGACTTGCGGTTAGGAAGCTGGAGGATCTTGATCTCTGTTTAGTTTAGGGCATCGGTTACGGAAGTGATTTGGGTAATGAATGTTCAATAAGATATGGGTTGAATGAAGGAGAATGAGGTAATATAAGGAATGTAATCATTTATTCATTTAATTAAAACGAATAAACGAAAACGTTGACGTATCAAAGATTCTAAATTCTAATAACATATGAAGACATGCTTTAGCCTATAAGTGAACACTCATCCCGAGAATTCCCAGGTAGGCATCCGGGTCCCTCGTCTGATTGGGATATATGCGCAATGCCAGCCTAGACAGAAGACTCAGAATACAGGCGTTCACCCTTCCAGATTGCACGTGTTCGTTATTAAAATCTAGAACTTCGACGAGATCTCAAGGTGGTTCAGGCTAAACCTGAGGATTTTGTCCTATTAGTCTAAGAGTAGATCCAATGGTGGAAAGCAACCTTCTTGTAAGGATAAAAGTAGGGATAAGAAGTAGGAGGGAGATAGAGAATAGCAAGTAAAAGAAGCAGGTACTGGTTAAATCCTATGGTTATAGACTAGATTATTTTTTTTTTCTAATAACCTAATTCCCTATAACCATGGCTCTGATACCAATCTGTAACACCCCAACCGATGGCGGAAACATCGGGATGTCACGTATTGATGATTGTTCAGTAGCTCATGATGAATAATACATTTCATTAAATGATTTAAATGAATTACATACAATTGTTCTAGAATTTGTACATCAAATAGAATAAAACTATACACATATCTTCAAGCATCAATTCAAATCTTCAAGCAAATAGAACCTGAAACATGTTAAGTTGAAAATGTTTTGGGTCAACAAAAGTTGGTGAGAATTACATAGGTTTTTGATAATTGAATAAAAATGTTGTGCAATTCATGTGTCATGTCAATCTAGCCCATATGTGAGAACATACTAGAAATAAATCGAGTGCATAATCAACCCTGATGACTGTTATAATATGATACATACCATACGCTCATGGTCCACTTGAATATGATATGCGATAACAAACACCCACGCTACCTTTGTAGGAGGCACGTATCCGGGTGGGATTGTCAGTCCAATAGATCTATCAATGTATACCGTCGGCTTGTACGGAGTTAATGATTATGCTAGAATGGTGCTTACTCTAATCATGCTCAAGACATAATGCAACATAGAAAACACATAGACACATTGATGATTGAATTGCATAAATGATGTTGTAACATGTTTCACCCCAAAAATGGTGATAAATAGAAAAGGGGCTATGTAAAACTCACCTTAGCAAAATGTTATATCTCGTAAAAAAAATAGAATAATGTGTTGTGAATGTATGCGAGGCGAATCCCAAAGACTCAACAACATAGCTAGTCCAAATTGAAGAAAACGAAAAAGAAAGAATATCAAGCTTCCAATTCGCCAATTACAAGAGCTTATAATCAAAGCTTCAATTGTAGAAGTAATAGACTATAGAAGAAAGGTATGAGGGAAAGTTTAATCGGATTGAATCAATCGATTTAGAGGTGCAAAGTATAATGGGTCATAGGTGGGTTTTTATACTAGTTTTGAAGTCAATTAGCCATTAAAATTGGTCAACACCATAAAGTAAGGTTTTATGATGAATTGACTATTTGACTAAGACTTTGACTGTTTGACTAAGACTTTGACTAGGACTTTGACTATTTGACTCAAGGCTTTATTAAAAAAAAAAATCTTGTATGTGAGAAAAAAAAAAGAATTTAGAATCATATTATTATTATTATTATTTATATACATTTATGTATGTATATAAGTTGTGAGTTAGGATAAATAAAGACTTAGGCACATTTGTATAATATTAATGATAAAGGTGTAATAAAAAAAATATATATATATAAGGGCTTTTTATGTATTAAAATTTTGGAGAAAATTTTGCGATGTTACAAGCTACCATTCCAGCATTAACATGGCACCATTTGAGGCACTTTATGGTCGCAAATGTCGTTCCCTTGTTTCTTGGAACGAGATCGAACAAACACAAATCACCGGTCCCGAGCTAGTACAAGAAACGACAGACAAAATTCTTCACATTCGTGATAATTTGCAAGTTGCTCGAAGCAGACAGAAAAGTCATGCCGATCAAAGACGCAAGCCTCTAGAATTTCTAGTCGGGGATATGGTACTTGACATTAACCCCTTCAACAAGTCCATTTTTTCACCAAATGATTCATTTTTCCGAGGTGAATATGTCCCATCCTCCTATGCCACATAATTGATTCTTTTTCTGTAGCCTTTGATAGGAAACACATAGCTTGGCCCTTGATGACGTGGGTACCCAGACCCCCACGTTTAAACATATTTAAGAAGTTATCAGGCTCTGGCCAGGAAGCCGAAAAGCCAGAAGCTAGTGTAGAGAAGCTACCTGCATCGGCTCCTCAGCTCCCTAGCACAGGACCTGCCTTACACGAGCACAGGACCTGCCTTACAGGAGGTCAATAATAAAGGTGGGTCCAACATTTATGGGCCAGCCCAGCCCATTACTGCAAAGCCCATTAGGGTTTGGGGTTTCACCCTCTATAAATAGAGGGGTCACACCTTCACCCAAACCCATCCCATTTTGTCTTGGTCTCCACTCAAGACATCTCACTCACTCTCTCTCTCTCTCTAGAAACATTCTCTCGCTAACTAATCTGCCTAGCTTCCATGGGGGAGCCTACGAGCTGCTAAAGTATCACATCAGCAGCTCATGAACTCTCCATAATTACACACAATAAAGCTGTTAAGCTCCCCTGTTGAACTCACGAGCTCCCCTGTCGGAGCCCTGGAGCTGCATATCAACAGCCTACGGATCCATAGTTCTAATAACCAACTTTCAGCCATCAAGCTAAGCAGCCCGAAATCACCTCGGCTGCTAGCTAACCGCCGGGTTTCAACCACCACCTCCTGTCATACTTCGTATCCCTCATTTACTCCATTAAACTTACTTTTATGTATATTTCGTGGGATAAATCACTAATGTTGAGCGTCGGAGGGTGGTCCAGAGACCCCGGTCTCTGGACCCCTTCTAACGAGTTGTTCGTGGTGCAGGTACATGCTCCGAAGGTGCTAGGTCCAACCCGAAGAGACATCCATACCATCTCCATGCCTAATTCTTGTTGTTTCAACAAGTGGCGCCTACCGTGGGGCTATCACGCTTAGAACATAAAACTCTTTGTGGTTTAGCCCCAAATGTTCCTAAGTTCTTTATTTTTAAGGATGGAGAGGATGTTCTTACCGGAAAAATCACTCCTACACCTCCTACACATGTTTGCGTTTTTTGCTCCACGTATTACGTGTTCACAACGCCGGTGACCAGGTTCCATACACTTATAACTCGGTTGCTACATGTAACTTCTTTGCTATAAAATGTTAAATCTGGAGATCTATGCATATTCTTGATGAAAAATCATAAAAACCTTTTGAACACAAGTGTACATCTTGTTCAAATATGGATAAAAATAATAAAAAAAATAAAAAGAAGGAAGGAAAGACTTTTTGTACACATCCACACCCACTTTATATGGTGTCATTCAAAAAGCCATTAAAAGGATGCAAGAATCCTACAACGGATCTACGACTAAAAAAAAAAAGATCACATAAATCGAAGCTGGGTAGCCTATCTAAACTAGAAGTAAGGCAGTCAGGAAGCTCCAGGCTGCGATATAGCAGCCCCTACTACAGTGGTTAACAGTTAAAAATTAAGAAAAGTCAAAAGTCAGACTTTCTTACACACTAATCCAGAAAGGTGCTCAGTTAAAAGCAAATCAGATCTCAAAAGCATAAAAAGTGGTATCTTTCACCAAAATGGCAAAAACACCTGCTGACATATAGAAAGGGGGTCAGCACTCGCTCCCACAAGGAAGCACTTGCTCCCAGAAGGAAGCAACTGCTCCCATAAGGAAGCACCATGAGCGGGAAGCCTTCCCTTATGGCAGCCTCTGTTACATCTTAATGTGCTAAACGTGCACAAAAAGAGGGTCAATTCTTAGCAGGTATGGAAGGCAAGCTCCCCCATGGAAGCTCCCTAATCTAGAAGTCCTCCCTTGCGTGAGCTCATGTTACATCTTTATATACTAAACGTTCATACCGAAATGGGGTCATGCTCCCCTAGGGAAGCTCTCTGGGCTAGAAATCTTCCTCTATGTAAGCTCATTTTACATCTTTGTGTACTCAACATTCATTTATATCTATCCACTTCACTTCATGTGCACATGCGATACAAGCACATGGTCGCTCTCTCGACACTAACATTAGGCACAAGCTCCAAAAAACTCCTACTAGCTTAAGCGAGGTAAAGTGGAAAAATATTTTACTTCTCATATCGCTGAAACGAGCTTCTCAAGAAATAATCAAGAGTTATAAATATTGTTAAACAAAGTCTTGAATAATACTAACATTACATCTCGTTTCAACTTTTAACCTAACCTATATTTGGCCCAAAATTCTTAGTAAAAGTGAAGGGACTTATGAGTGTAACCATGGTGTGTAAAAAGCCCATGCACTTGTAAGCTAACCATTAACTTCACTTATAAATAATAAATAAAAACAATAAACACACACTTTATCAGCTAGTCAGGTCCGGTAAAACAGGCTGGCTCCCGTAGGGCAGCTATAGACCACTATTCAGCTTTATCAACCTAAACAACAATTCACGTCAGAGAGTACATCAGCTGCTACATGACAGCTATGGATAACTATTCATGTCAGTTGGTCAGCTGCTACGGGACAGCTGTAGACAATTATGCATGTCAGTGCGTCAGCGGCTATATGACAGCTATAGTCAACTATTCAGCTTTATAGCTATCAGAAAAAGTACACTACTCATACCAGCCACCATGCGGTAGCTGCAGACAACTCTATAAGTAAACTTATGAGCTACAGCCCGGGAGCTACAAGCTCATGACCACAAGCTAGAAGCTCGCAACTACAAACTCGCACCTATGTCATATAATATACTTTAGCTTTTACATCGAAAAGACAAAAGTCAGATCTACACAAGCTATAAGTAGGTAGCCTAAAGCAAACAACATAATACATACACCCAAGTAACCCTTGGGAAGAGAACACATATAAATAGGGTGCTTTGAGCACCTCTAAGATATTTGCTTCCTAAGGCCACGCTTTTCTTTAAATAGTTATATATGACATATTGGAAGACACAAAAAACAAATATGTCAAAAGCTACGAAAATTAGCTCATATGTCATACGCTACATAGCCTCCGGCTTAGGTAAAGAAGCTAACAGCTTGGCAGCTCAGCTATACTTCACCGTATAAATCAATCCGAGGTTTTATAAGTATTGACGAACGCTAGGTCGAATCATCCTTAGAAAATTAACATCTTTTCCATACACCAAAGTCATTTAAGGGAACGAGCACATCGCTTAGGGCAGGCTCAACACCTTCCTTAAAAAGACTAACAACTTGGAAAAGAAGAAAGATGCCTCCCCATATCAAAGAGGCTGCTAAATATTATGAAGGCTTGGCCCACTCACTATAGAGAGCATAAAACATAAACGCGTATACTTGTTCCGCTTAACACCAATTCAATGCTTTGCAAAGATGAGCTGCTCTCCTAGATAGAAAGGGAAGCCACTCTATGGGAACGAAACGAGCTACCGAGTGACCTCACCTATGGTGACTATAGAAGCTCACAAATGCATCATTAAAAAGTTTTTGTGACCTCCATAACACACCAATCAGAAAATGCGGCAACTCGTAAAGCCAAGAAATGCGGAAGCTACTAAGCGTCCCACGCCTTCACAAGATCCCCACTCAACTAGCCTTATCAAGTAACATGTCCAAGGTATCTAGAGGCACAAGTGAGGCAACCGTATAAAAATTACATCGCACAAGGATGACCATTGGCTCAAAGCGATAAAGATCCAAGCGAGTCACCTCATTTAAATAAGCTCATCTCTTTGTCCTATCTTTCTCATAGGATAAAAAACTTTAGCTTGCACACAAAAAACAAAGATGTTCACAAATGACATGACACATAAGGAAGTTAAACTCCTAAACGTGTTCGCAAAAAGCATCCGATCTTGAACAATAGACAAATATTACTTGTTATCACGTGTTCAAGGAAACATTTATAACCTTGGCTTGGTTCCAAATCAATAGATTACTTGAAATAATCATAAACTTCTTCAAGCACCTAGTGAGAAGCTTCATACATGATAAAAGGATCTTTGGATCCCAAAAACTTGACATATCTAGAAGCTAAGAAAGCTCACATGTAGGAAGTTAGAAATAAAAGAAAAAGGTACTAAGTCACAAGCACCCATGACTACATCATGACTACTCATGACTGGGGGCTGATGGTACAGGTACCTAATTTTGAACGAATCAAGAAGTTCAGAAACTAAGAAGGTGAGGAACTAAAAAGTAGAGAAGCCAGTTACTTACGCATGTCAAGGCTCCTGCCCTAAAAGCTAGAATGGTCACAAGAACGTTGCTACACGTGTGACGTCATCGGTAGGAGTAAAGAAGCCTCGAACAGAATCGTGGTCTGAATAAGGCATATGCTTCTCTATTGAGAAACGTTGCTTATTGCAGCTAAGCGACAAAGAACTTATCAAGCAAGCTAAAGAACAACACATCGTCCTTTCGATTGCTCCTGTCCAGGTGACTCTGCTTATGTAAAAGATATAACAATACTTTCCTTGCACATGATTATCTACAAAGAATCAGGCATGAACAAAATCGACAAGATCAAGGTTAACTATAGCAGCTTGCTCAATCATCGAAGCAACCCGCCAAAACCTCAATACATCTTGCCGACACTGCAAGAGAATAACACTTAGCCGAAATATGGAAAAGTTTAAACACCTCATTAAGGGAACCTTATAAAAAGAAGGTTCTATAAGAAACGAGCCTATATGCCTAAACTGATCCTATCAAGTGTGCAATCTCCGATAGATGGTTAATACTCACAAAGCCTACAAGGCTTAGAAACACAATAACCCACAAGAAATATTAAAGCAACTTGTGGAACAACAAAAGGCTTACTAAAACAAGCAAAGAAGCTTCAAGCAATGGTTAGGGCAACACAACAAATGATCAAACAAGGGAGCATTGCTACTCATGCCTACCTAAGAAGCACGCAAGCAAATTGCCAATGCAACGATGCAACTTGGTGACACCAAGGATCGTGGCAAACAACTTTTAGTAATCATGTACGTGACAAATTACCACAACGTTAGAACTCCACAAAATAATAGAGTTGGGCGAATCCTTATTCGCACCTTCCCTACGGCAACAACCAGCTATCAGAATATAGAAGTTGCCAATAGGAAGCATGACGGTAGCCTTCCAGAAATTGTTCACTATAGCAAGGAAGCAACATGAAAGAGGTAGCCCGCCATAGCATCAAAAAGCGTTGGTTAGGAGATATTTTTGGCATATGGTAGCACCTTGCTAAAGAATTGTTCAAGGAGTCCCAAAACCTCAACACTCGAAGCCACCAGACTTCACCACCTATGAAGTAAGTGAACATCTATCCTTGAACTTTTATTACTAACTCTACTTCAACCAAACACCGCGCTGATGCACCATGCCATTAAACAAGCTCAACCTCTACCTCATGCGCTTTAAAGTGTCCAATAATTAAGAGAATTTTACTAAATTATGGAAAAGCTTATTTTTACTACCCTATCTATTGAATCAACTCATACGAAAGGTCATTCAAAGATCACCATATACCTTATCCTAAACAATGTGGTTGAAGGCTTAAGAGTATCTCGAATGTCACCAAACTTACACATAAACATCGTCCAAAATGTTATGAGACATCTTTGTCTTCTTCAAATGTTGATCACGGGTTCAAGTGTAAAGTTCCCTAACCTTGCATGAAGCTCTTCAAGTATCATCTAAAACCAAGAAAACTAACCATCATATCCTAGAAGGCAATTTTCTTAGCACATACAAAGCTTACTATCGTCAACAAAGAATATTACCTTCTTACATGCAAGCTAATATCCTTACATAGAAAGCTTCCATAAGGAAGCTAATCTCCTTATACATGAAGTTGTACATAAAAAGCCTCCATAAGGGAGCTAACCTTCTCATATAAGGAGATGTCCATTCTTACCTAAATAGCTTCCATTCTTACATAAGAAGCTGCCCTTCTTACATAAGAAGCTGCCATTCTTATGTAAGAAGCTGCCCTTCTTACACAAGAAGACAACCTTCTTACTCAAGAGGCTATTATTCTTATATAAAAAGACATATGGAACTATAGAAGAACCTCCCTAACATTTCCTCTATTTGACATATGGCGAACACAAAGAGAGGAACTTTAGAGGGAAGCTTATCATATAAAAAATCCACATTATTTTATGGGCATAATATTAATATGCATGTATTATTGCATTACCCCAACTCATGGAAAAACTAACAAGGATATGCTCTTCAAAGTCGTGCTCCACAAGACATTGATCCATGAAAGTTGGTCAAATACCACAACATGCATACAAAATCCATGATATATCCTACACTAAGGCAACCACAGTTGCTATAACATCTTGATATTCAATCAATGAATCCAATTCATACTTGAAAAGCGTTGTCTAGACAATGTAGTTCCTAAGCTGCAAGCTAAGGGAACGGAGGAAACACTTTCGTACAACCACACCAACTTGTCACTTATCTTATCAAAGGGTGAGCCCCTCCTAACAAGGCTCCATGGGATCCGGCGCTATACCTACCCATGAAACGGGGATGAGCTACTAGGCCACAACTGCTCAACAGGTAACAAGGATAATGACCTTCCTATATACAGGGTGAGTTCCTAATACAATCCACAACTCCATGGGACAAGTCCTTAGAAGGAATACCTAGACCCATGAAAGAGGGTGAGCTCCTCACACCAACACAGCTCATACATGTTCATAACAGGCACAAAAACGAACATTTCACATAGATAACCATTAAGTAAGGTTACAAACAAACAAGCTGATAGGATAAGCATTGCATCGGTTCTCTAGCTTAGTAGCCTGGGATGGGTGACTGCAGCATCCACCTCATTGCAAAAGGTTAAAGACATTGCAAACACTATAAACGACAAGTAAAAGATCCAAGACAACCAAACATTAAACTTAAATAAAGCATCACCCCTAGAGGGGGAGCATTCCCATTGAGGAAGGGATGGGAAGTTCCTTAGTCATATAGTCGAAAAGCAAAGCATCAAACCATAGCAAGATTATAAAGGCATTTGCATAGCAAGACTCATGCATAGCTTACATAAGCTTACATGACAAGGTCTTCAGAAACCATAACGCATTAGCTCACTAGAAGAGCAACAAATTCATTATCAAAGTTAGCCTGCTATATTGGCTTGGGAGTGCTCTCAACCATAATAGTAGGGGAAGCATCCTTGCCAACAAAGACGTCATTAAGGCATGAGCAAGTTTAACGAGCAATACCTTGCTCAAACATGGTTCAACCTTCTTATGATACGCAACTACAACTGGGAATAAGCTTCTAAGACAACAAGATTGTCTACACATTTAGAAGTACCATGCGGTAGAAAATGAAATACAAAAAGAGGCTTAGTCTCACATTTTGATAAAGAGAAGCTTCTTACATGGATATAGGAAGAAAATAGCTTTCGCAAGAAGCTCATCTTTGTGTAAAGGAAGTTCACTAAATTGTGCTACAAGCTCACATCCATGCAAAGGAAGCTCAATAGCGTACACATATAAACTCGCCTTTACACGAAAGAAGCTCACTTGTTAGCGTGAAAAACTCACCAACATATGCGTTCACGTTCATACCAAAGAAGTTCAGCGTCATATACTAAAAATCCCGTAATAGGATAACCTCCAAGTATGAGAAGCTCACTTTCGCATCAAATAAGCCCACTTTGTTACGGAAAACGTTTACCAATCTACAACATATGGTACGCAAGAGGCTCCTTCTTTTCCCATATTTGCTCATATCTGCCTTGCTCCATCACATCTATTATAAAACGAGCTTGCCACAACACTTAGAGAAGCTCAAAGTCTCAAGCTGGTAAGCTGCTACATCTAATGGATGGAAGCGATGAGCTCATGGAATGAAGCTATTAGCTACTATCAGGCACCAAAGATTATCCGGGGGAGCACATATGACGCTTGCGTTGGTATAACTTACCGCAAACCCTGGCAAGGTGATTATAAGCCTAGTATACATGTATAAGAAAAAGAGACACGTATTGACATGATAAATACTAAGATCAAAGCCGCTACTTGTCTATTGCAAGATCACCAACACGGTGTGCCATACACACACGATAAGCCCATTCTTTTACATCGTTGGTTCTACTTGCTTGAATTCATCAATCCTATCATAGAAAAAGTTTATCAAATGCTTCAAAAACCCAAAGACTTGGGAAAGTAAGCTACGCCATTTGACAAACAAATATCTATGAGCTCTTACCCATTTGGGACACGTGACTAAGATGTTTACGGTGATATAGCTTACCATGAACCTCAAGGCTAAGAACTCTACAAGGTAAAAAGGCGTGTACTAGCATGCTACCACATATGTTCATAACCACTGCTTGTCTATAATAAGTCCATCAACAAGATGATTCCATTCATTTATGGACTTTTGGACCCTCTCCAATAAGGAAGGTAGAGTCTCCCAACCACCTTGATGACATCTCCTAGTTTTTCACACCTACAAGCTTATCACCAAGAAATTTTGTAACATGTCAATGTAACATGCACGATCCCCATGAGATAGAAACTTCTTTCATAGATGAGCAAGAAATGCTTGTCGTCCCCTCTAAGGGTCAGACTGTAACCACCGAACAAGCTGTCCCTAGTCTCTTGGAGCTTCCTTGCTCGGTCGTCCAATCACGACAAGTCAAATTCAAGCAAGTCGCCTGAAAGAAAGCTAAGCGAAAACCGGAAGCTTGGAAGCTTCAAAAAGAATAAAGATGTTTCAAAGCTCATAAGCTACAAAATAATCTTTGATACTAGAAGATCTAAGGACTTCCAAGACGTCCACCAGTGACCAAGATTGTTCCGAACGTTTTAGAATCTTGATCTGAGATTTTGGAGTCTCGGACAGTTTCATTGTATCGTTCTTGAATGAAACCTTCTTAGGTACCTTCTCTGACTTAACAGAGACAGGTCCAACTGATGATTTAACAACAGGTTTTGGTGGAACCTTTTGTTAATCAACAGTTGAGTTCACCATTGGTTTCTTCAATGGTTTTACCATAGCAATCGGTTTTGACGATCATAAGTAAATTGACGATTATCCCTTCTTTGAAAATAATGACTTTGATTATAAAAAGGTATTGGTTGAGGGACAAAACGTCTTTGAGGATAACTATGATTGTCGACTGGACTTCTATAAGGTTGCCTCATCTCAATTTCGTGCCTTTTATGTCTTACGTACGGGCAATGAGCAAGTAAATGCCCTCTCTCCTCGCACTTAAAACATGCACGGTATTCCTTAAAAACATTCTTGGCATTAGACTTAGCATAGGAAGTGATTGGATATTAATCATCCACACATCTACGTCTCAAACTCTCATGAGCTGGGTCCTTTGAATAAGCTGGCTCAAGAAAACCATTAGCCTTTTCTTTCGGCTTGATGAACTCTGTGATATGAACCTTAGGTTCTTTTGGAATATCCAGATATATTTTCTTTAAAATTTCTGGAGGTACATTGACGTGCTTGTCGTGGTACACGTTAAATTTCCCAATTACAACTAATGTATAGTAGCAAGAAGGTATCGAACACAGGGAGTTTGTGGAAAATGTGTAAATTCTAGTTTTGTTGCTTGACTACAATTAAACTACTTAAATAAAAAGTAACAATTAAGATTTTGAGTGTTTTGATTTTAACTAAAATAACGACTAATTATTGATTCAAACTTAAAAACGTTTCTTCAAATTATGAGATAATGACCATTCAAGGATCCGGTTTCTCTAAACACATGTGTGAATTTCCACTAGAAAGAGTTACATAGACATAACTCATGTAAAAGCAATTGTTGTGGTAAAAAGGAACAAAGTACTCGGATTATATTAACGCGAGGTTGTTTCCCGATGACCAATTAATCAATAACCAACCCCAATCCTTCCCGTGATATCTCGGTTGTTAGCAACACCAAGAACGAACGATAAAGACTAAAAATTGGTAAATTAATCAACACACTACAATCAATTGTTCAAACATCATAATAATCAAGCAAGAATACTAAATTATCATCCTAGAAATTCAAGGAATTACACGCAAGAGTTTGAGAAAAACCTTCACCAAGAATGATCACCAAAGGTTTTAGCCTAGCATGATGTGGTGAATCATTATAACCTTCAAGTAATTGTTCATAGGAATCAAAAACACAAACCAAAGGATTAGAATTGTTCTCCAATGCTTTCTTACAGCCAAAATCGCCCAAAATATGATATGAAACGTCCCAAGTGAGAAGTGATAATGATAAGTCTCCAATAATTGCACTTTAAAGAAGGAGTTACACAAGAGTGCAGGTGCCACCGTACCCCTACTGTCCCACCGTAGGGGTACGGTGGGTTTCAAATGTTTACGCTCATTCTACACTGCCATACGGTGACAATATGTGGCCTGAGGCCACCGTACCCTTACGGCCTGGCCGTAGGGGTACGGTGGGTCTGTGGAGTTTTTCATCTTTTTCCGTCTTCTTTTCTATCTCGTTCCGATGCGATCCGGTCCACTCCCAAGCCCGTATTTCGCCATTTTTAACTCCTTATTACACCTGCAACCATAATAACCGTAGTTACCCAATTCCAAGCAATAACATGGATAAATGTGGATAAAATAAACATTTTAACACTATTACAGGGTGTTCGTTGAACCACCCGTCACATCCCCACACTTACCCATTGCTTGTCCCAAGCAATCTACTACCACTTCTTTCCACAAATAGGCGATCATTTCAAAGTCAAGTTAAATGTGCAATCCTCGTACTAACCCATCCTCGACACCCCAATCAACACACCCCTCACAATATCTCTCCTCTCGGTATCAAATAAGCTCTAGCAAAGATACGCTAGACACACAAAAGGCAAACGGGTAGTTGTACAACCATAAGCTTGTACCTAAATCAATAATCCTCCTAACATGAACATGAATATAAATCAAAGGGACTTGATGGTTGTAACTTGGCTAGGTGTGAAGGTAGGGAATAGGATATATATAAGTAGCGCAAACTTTACCCGGTCTTTTATTTCAACACAAACACACGCGAACAAAGAAACACTACTATATACAAACACAAACATAACTAACTTGCTCTTCTTTTTCTTTTTCTTTTTCTTTTTTTTTTTATGTTTCAATACATCAAGAAACACTAATACATACACATACGAACATACTCAACTAAAACTTCAACTTGTAATACTAAAATAACACACTAACACTCTATTTAAACACACAAGACCGGGTCAAGTTGGGTATTGATTTAGGGAACAAGCTAAAGGGTTAACAATCGATAGGCTTTTAAGCTCAAAGATGGGCAACTAAATGTCTAAACCCCCGCCCCTCTTGCTACCTTGCTCATATTTGTAATGTATGAGGTCCAACCCCCCAAAACCCACACTCGCACTCACATGATGAGGCTACCTAATGCCCTTATCATTTTTACACTCATGTTCAATCAAGGATTCAAGCTGTATTCAGGCACAAGTTCTAGTGCACCCCCACCCGTTGCCACTCTCACAAAAGAAGAATTTATTTATTTACATGTGTGGCTTCAACTCTCACCAAGAAAAAGAAACGGGTATTAAGGGTTGCCGATGTGTCTAATGGGGGTTAAATCAAGGTGTTCCGATTTTTACAACATTGCACTTGACCTCAATTTTTTTTTTAAAATCTTCAAAAATTTCCTCCCATCCCCACACTTGGGATGCATTGTCCCAATGCATGGCTTTGGAAAGAAATGCTCGTACACTCAAACCACAAATTTCTTTTTGTATTTTTTTCATTTTTTTTAAAACACAAACACACATCCAACTTCCACACCCCAAACTCATCAACAATTCACATGATTCAATACACCACCCAACCACCCAAAACCCAAAGGTAAAAACACAAGCATAAACAAACAGAATATAAAACTATGTACAAGAAGCACGACCTGATCAATAGTAGCGCGGCTGCGGCGGCCCGAACACCGAAGTGAACAAATCATTCCATTCGCCAAAGCCGAATGCTCCATCATTGCTTCCTCCTTGATCTGTGGGTTGCTGCTGCTGCTGAGGGTTGACCCATTGGGAATGGTGGACTGGTGGAGTCGGATAGGAGATGCTTCCATCATATGGCGGTAGGGACCCATAATCCACCGGTGGTGGATTTGCGACTACGGGCCTCCCCGCGTGCCAATCATCATTCATTCTCATGTTCTGATCATCAATGTACCTGTGATTAATCTCCACTTGCTGAGCGTAAGCATGTCCACGGTTCCATAATTCTTGACGATCAAAACCTTGTTGCATTCTCCGCTCCATGCTAGCTCCCATCATCGTTTGATGATCAAATAATGTTCGCTCCGACCCCGACCAAGTATCAAACACCGAGGCTGGGGGGCGTTGACTTTCAATCACCTCATTCATCGATCCCCCAAAGGCCCAACCATCCACAAATGCCCTCTCGGTAAAATCATAAAATCCTCCACCATGATATCCACTCGAACTCCCTTGGCCAATATCCAAATGTCCACCCGCCGGGTTATCTTCATATTCTTCATCATCACTTGGTGGCGCTTCAGCTCCACTTTCGGGGTCATCCTCCTCACCGGGCAAAAGTGCCCGTGCATCTTTCTTTAACATCCTCCACTTTTGACCTCCACTTTTCAATTTATGGTACCTCTCAGATTCAGAATACACCCAACCAGAACCCATTATTGCCAGATCAATAGGTTTAAACTTTTTCCTCTTTCTTCCTTCGTCTTCAGCAGTGATTGCACCTTGTTGCTTCAATAATCCGGTAATTATTCAACAGTAAGGAATGATTGTCCTCTCTGATGAATTTCTACATATCCACACATGATTCAAGACCAAGTACCGAAAAGAGAATTTTGGACCACCGTGCATCAACGCATATAAAATAGGAACCTCAGAAAAGCGCACTTGTTCCTTATCAGCGCGTCTCGGTAATATGTTCAAGATGATGAAATGCAGCAACAGTTTAGGCTCTATTTTCATATTTCTTCGATATAAAGTACCATGATAAGTACCCGGCAAAAATAAATCACTCAACATGTCCATCCAACGAGGATGCTTGTCCGGATTAAGCAACAATTCGTCAATGCTCGGATTCTTATATTCCTTCGCCGGTAAACTGTCAAACTTTGCAAGCCTTCGTAATGTCTCGTAAGACATTTCCACCTCTATTCCATTTACCTCACCAATAAGCTTCATCTTTGAAGGTGAATCAAATCTCGGACATCGTAGTGTCGCCATCCATTCTTCTACCTCATCCAAAAATACCCTTCTTTCTTCTTCATCATAACAATAAAGTGCAGCTTCCCATCCTAGCGCTTTAAACCTGTCAAAAACCCCAAATGGCTCGAAATCTTTTCGGCTCACCTCTCTTTCATAGATGAAAGCCCCTGACCTATCCGACAGCTTTTTAATTTGGTCATGAAATAGAGTGGGTTGCCAGATTCTTGGTTTTGCATTCAACGGTCCAGTTTTCCATTCCGGCTTTTCAGCCGGGTCTAGCCTTGGAGCCTCCGGAGCTTGAGGTGCTTGAGGTGCTTGCTCCATCTCCACATCAGATTCATTGTTTTGAGGAACATACTTTCTTCTTTTGTACTGCTGAGCCGGCTGCTTTCCCTTAGCCTTTGCAGCAGACGAGGTTGACCCAGCGGCTTCTCCCGTGCGTGCCATTTCCTATACAAGACACAACAATAGACAACACAAAAACAAACAAAACAAAACCATTAGCCACATGACAAAACATCCCCACACTTGCTTGTTACTATGGTAGTAGATGTTCTTAAACATACGCGTCCTCTTTGATTTGACAAAATTTGGGCATGACGCCTCTATAATAACAGCATTACCAAAAACTCATATTTTCCATCTCAACAACACATCTACTACCACAATATTATCAAACAACCTATTTACATATTATACCATTAACAAGCAAGTGAGTTCAAACTAGGTAAGAACAAAAACCTAAATATCTTACAATGTAGCATAAAAATTCACAAATAAGATACATACCTTGGATTAGAAGATACTAGAACACAAGAAAACAAGAAAACAAGAAATAATCCCCAAATAGCGATTTCTAGGGTTTTGATTCGAACCCAAAATCGTGTTTTTCTTCCACTTTTCTCCCCAAAATCAGAAACTAGGTGAAAAATTAGCCAAGATGGACCCAAGAATCGTTGATTTTAATGAAGGATTGAAGCTTGTATAGGTGTTTGAAGATTGAAAAGAGATGGGTGTTCTTGAGGGATTTTGAAGAAGAAGAAAGAAGAAGGTAGGTGAAAAAGTTGAAGGTGGGCCGGTTTTTTATCTAGTGCATTAAATTTTTTTTTTTTTTTTTTTTTAAAATCGCTGCTCTCTCAGACCCACCGTAGGGTTACGGTACCACCGTACCCTTACGGTGGCCTAAGTGTTCCTTTTGTTCACCGTAAGGCAGAAGTGATTGGGCGTTGGGTTTTTCAGGTTCACCGTAGCCCTACGGCTAGGCCGTAAGGGTACGGTAGGGTCTGGCAAAAATTTTATTTTATTTTTTTTTTTTATTTTATTTTTTTTTTGAAATTAGTAATTTTACAAACCCAAAAATTACCCTACCCCCTCGAAAATCCCATGTTGTCCTCAACATAATGCTAGAACTGTTCGCGACCGAAACGTCCCCACACTTGTTTCGAACACGGGTTTCGATCAAAAACGATATTATGCAATAAAACAAAATAAAATAAAATAAAAATCTAACTATTTACACTACCAAACCTGGGCCTCTTTGATCATGTCTCCTCAACCGGGCTTAGAATGTAGCCCGATTTATCCATCTCCAAGTAGTTGATATCATTGCCCTCCAAATACGGTTTCAAGCGGTGTCCGTTTACCGTTTGTTGCTTGTTAGTGTTCTCATCCAGAATTTCAACATCACCATACTCACCAACCCGGCAAACTATGTAAGGACCCATCCATTTACTCTTCAACTTTCCCGCGAACATCTTGAGTCTTGAGTTGTACAACCAAACCTTTTGACCCACTTCAAAGGTTTTCTTTCTCAACTTGGCATCATGAACTTTCTTGAGTTTGTCTTTATAAGCCGATGCACATTCATATGCCTCATCTCTAATTTCCTCAATCTCACTCAGTTGTAATTTCCTCGTTTTGCCCGCCTCATCATAATCCGCATTCACCGTCGTTACTGCCCAATGCGCTCGATGCGTTAACTCCATTGGCAAATGACAACCCTTTCCATATACCATCCGATAAGGCGTTGTACCAATGGGAGTTTTGTAGGCCGTTCGGTATGCCCACAAAGCATCATCCAATTTCCCCGACCAATCCTTTCTATCAACTCTTACCGTCTTCATTAGAATCTCCTTTATTTGACGGTTGGACACTTCAACTTGTCCACTTGTTTGTGGATGGTACGGTGTAGCAATCCGGTGGTTCACACCATATCTCTTCAATAGCTTCCCAAAATTAAAATTTTTGAAATGTGAACCGCCATCGCTTATAATCACTCTAGGCACACCAAACCGGGCAAAAATATTGGATTGAACAAATTTACAAACAACCGAATGGTCATTTGTCCTTGTAGCAACTGCTTCAATCCACTTTGAGACATAATCCACCGCCACTAAAATATACAAAAATCCGTTTGAATTAGGAAACGGCCCCATAAAGTCGATGCCCCAAACATCAAATATTTCCACAACCAAGATCGGTTGCATTGGCATCTCATCCCTTTTTGATATGCTCCCCAACCTTTGACAATTTAAGCAATTCCGGGCGAACTTGCAAGCATCCTTAAAAATTGTAGGCCAATAAAACCCACATGAAAGCACCCGGTAGCCAGTTTTATGTCCACTAAAATGCCCACCACAAGCGGAAGAATGAGCATGTGTCAAAATTTCTTTAACTTCCGCCTCGGGGACACATCTTCGAATCACTTGGTCGGGTCCAATCTTGAAAAGATCCGGTTCATCCCAAATATATTGTTTCACTTGGACCATGAATTGTTGTCGTCGTTTCTTGGTCCAATGATCCGGAATAGCACCTGTGGCCAAATAATTAACATAATGAGCATACCACGGTGCGGCTTGGGTTGATACGGCTAAAAGTTGCTCATCCGGAAATCTTTCATTTATTTCAGTCATATCGTCACTCCCTTCCATCGGAATTCGAGACAAGTGATCCGCTACAACATTTTCGCTTCCTTTTTTATCCCGAATCTCCAAATCAAACTCTTGGAGCAACAAAACCCATCTAATCAATCTTGGTTTGGCGTCTTTCTTCTCCATCAAATATCGAACCGCACTATGGTCCGAATATACCACCACCTTGCTCCCCCAAATATACGAACGAAACTTGTCCAAAGCATACACCACCGCTAATAGTTCTTTTTCGATTGTGGTGTAATTCAGTTGCGCTTCGGACAAAGTTTTGCTCGCATAGTAAATTACCACCGGCTTCTTGTCAACTCGTTGGCCCAAAACTGCTCCAATTGTAGTGTCACTTGCATCACACATTATCTCGAATGGCTTCGACCAATCCGGTGGTTGCAAAATAGGAGCCTTGACCAAGTGTTCCTTCAAAACAGTGAAAGCTTGCAAACATTCATTAGTAAAATCAAATGGAACATCCTTCAAAAGCAAATTACATAAAGGTTTGGTAATGACACTAAAACCTTTAATAAATCGTCTATAAAAGCCCGCGTGTCCCAAAAATGACCTTACCCCTTTCACATTCTTTGGTGGTGGCAATGATGAAATAACCCGGATTTTTGCCTTATCCACCTCTATACCTCTCTCCGAAATCACATGACCCAACACAATTCCCTCTTGCACCATGAAATGGCTTTTCTCCCAACTAAGCACTAAATTTTCTCAACACATCTTTTTAAAACTTTTTGTAACTCGTTGAGACAAGATTCAAAACTAGTGCCAAATATTGAGAAATCATCCATAAACACTTCAAGCGACTCTCCAACCATGTCCGAGAAAATACTCATCATACATCGTTGAAAAGTTGCCGGAGCGTTACACAATCCAAATGGCATCCGCCTAAAGGCAAAAGTACCATAGGGACAAGTGAAGGTGGTCTTGTGTTGGTCATCCGGGTGGATTGCAATTTGGTTGTACCCCGAATACCCATCTAAAAAGCAATAGTATTTTTGACCGATAATTTTTCAATAATTTGGTCAATAAAAGGAAGTGGGAAATGATCCTTAGAAGTGGCGGCATTTAATTTGCGGTAGTCAATACACACTCGCCACCCGGTTACGGGTCGAGTGGCTATTTGTTCACCACTTTCATCTTTGACTACTTGAATGCTGGACTTCTTAGGTACCACTTGAGTAGGACTTACCCAAGAGCTATCCGAAATTGGATAAATAATTCCCGCATCTAACCACTTAATTACCTCCTTTTTAACTACCTCCCTTAAGTTAGGATTCAACCGTCTTTGCGCTTCTCTTGTGGGCTTTGCATCTTCATTGGTGATAATCTTGTGCATCACAATGGATGGACTGATTCCTTTGAGATCGGCAATCGTCCACCCAATAGCCCCCTTGTTCTCTTGTTGATGCGTTTTGCGACTAAGGATTGGATATACTATTATTAACATGTGTTAGTAGATAGCCGAAGGTGTACTGGTATGGGGCGAATGTAGTTAAGACTGGGCGAAGGTGAAGATAATGGGGCGAAGGTAGATGTGATCTGGACGAATGAAGAATGGACATGGACTGAAGAACACATTCGACCACTTGCAGTGGGCGAATGTGGAAAATGCTCACATTCGACCATCTGTAAGGGGCGAATGTGCAGAGCCTATATATAGTTTTTGAGTTTTTGATTATGTAAGAGAGTTATCATTTGTGTCCAGGTTCAGATCAGGTTTAGGAGTGTTTTTGAGAGATTATCTGTGTGATTCTAGATTAACATAAACAGTTGTAAATGCTTATTGATTGAAGTTAATCTATGAAAATGATATTGAAAATGATCTTAATTGTGTCGTGATTTGTATCTTATCAATTTGTTCAGATCTAGGGTTTCCGCACCTAGATTTGTGACTTGTATGATCAAATAATCCTGTTTTAGATAAAATCCAACGCTCACAAAGTGGTATCAGAGCATAGAGGATCATACAACAACAAGTTTGATAAGTTCAGAGTTGATTTGGACATGTTTTAGACAAATTATCATCTGTTTTTACAAAAACTCTTAAAAACATAGTTTTTGATCGATTTAAAGGTGAATTTGTGGTTGAATTCAAGTTTTCCAAGACTTAAAGTTGTTCCAAATCAATTCCGAAACATAACCTGATTGAGATCATTCAAATCCATGAACTTTTGAAAATCTGAGATCAAAATAACCGTTTTTCAAACAATAACCGTTTTTCAAAAATGAGATCTGACTGTTTTGGGCGAACCTGGAACCTGGACTGAGTGTTGTGGGCGAACCTGACAAAAAGTGGGCGAACCTGAGTGTTTGAGTGGACGAACCTGAAAACTTGTTTGAAATTTTTCACATTCGGGTATAACATTCCACATTCGACCGTTTTTGGTTCGGGCGAAAGTGGAAAGTGTGTTGATTTGATTTACATTCTGGTCATTTTCACCTTCGGTTGACACTGTTTGGACGAAAGTGAGATAGAAGGGACGAGAGTGTGACAGTTTGGACGAACCAAGGATAATTTGGACGAACGTATTAGTTTTCGGGCGAACCTAAGATTTTTGCTGAAAAAAATTTTTTCTAAGTGTTGAGATTTTCAGATTGTGATCATGTGGCGTTTTCAAACTACTTCGGGATCAGCGACAACACAACCACAACAGCAGACAATGGACCCATGGACAGTGGCAGCGCAAAAGACGAACACACAATCCTCACAACCACTTAACTACATGACAACAACGAGCACGATGCCTCAGAATGTAGCACATCCAGCATTACAATCAGATTATTGGGGAGTAGCTGCAGCGGCGGTAAATACTCAAACCACTAACGCTATCTCTACTTTGATTAAGGATTTGTCTACAGGTAGTGGAACTCGGCCACCGAAGCTCATGGATATGCAAGAGTATAACCAGTGGCACACCATGTTCAAGATCCATCTGGAGGGCATGGGAGTTGAAGGAGCTGAGGCATGGAGCATGATCGTCAAAGGATACACAGCACCGATTCTGGAGAATACCGGTGAGTTGATTCCTCTGGAGAGCTTGACTGAGGATGAAAAGAAGAAATACGTGGTGGAGAAGAAGGCGTTCTCTCAACTGACACAGGCAATCACAAGTGACCTGTTGCATCAGTTTGGGACATGTACTACGTCAAAGCAGCTTTGGGATAAGCTGAAGAGGAAGCATGATGGTAACGAGAAGACCAGGAGTCTTAGAATGGAGGAATTAGTCAAAGAGTTTGATAATTTTTCTTTTATTAATAATGAAACTTTGAAAGAACTAACTCCGAGATATATGCATTTATTGTCTGAATTGTCAAGCTATGGTGTACAGATTCCAATGACTAAGCAGGTGGATAAGTTTGCAGATGCTTTACCACCACAATGGGATCAACATGTGGAGGTACTCAGAGAGAAGGATGCTTATCAATTCTGGACCATTTCAGAGTTTATTGAGAAGCTGGAGAACAAAGAGCTGGAGGATAGGAGGAAAGCTAGGAGGTCACAGATTCCTCAGAATCCAAGTCTGTATTTTGGAGGTACTTCAGTATCAGCTGGAAACTCGAGCTCTGGAAGCGTTGCACCACATGTTGCATGTATTTCCAATGTCATGGATTCATCAAAACCAACCACCAACTACACACCACCACAATACAACTCCTACTCACAACCATCATACACACCACCACAATATACTTCCTACATTTCACCAATCTCTCCAATGCAACAAGCAAGTTTTTACACTGCTAACCAAACACAACAACCATCAAACCAAGTTACTCAACATAAACAACCAGTGGTTTTGGATACATCCAACTTAGGAAATGTGACTGTGGAGGTTGCTCAACAACACATTGCATTAGTCTCTGCAATGGTTTCATCCTACAATGGTTTGGTTGCTAGTCAGATTGGGAACAACAACTTGACCAACGAAGACTACGCACAAATAGACAAGGAAGAGATGGAACTCATTGACATTCAATGGGCTTTTGCGAGTATAATGAGAAGAGCAACAGAGTTCATAGAGAAAACTGGAAGAACTGATTTGGAAACTTCTCCCAACACAACCTATGGTTTCAATAAGGAGAAGGTTACATGTTTTAATTGTGGAGAGAAAGGACACTTCAAAAGGGAATGCACTCAGCCACCTAAACAAGGTAATCGAAATCCTTTCAATGCAAATTACCAGAACCGTCAACAGAACCAAGTTTCTTACCAAAACAACAACAACTACCAGAACCGAAACTTTAACAACCAAAACAGACAACCAAACACTCAACACCAGATTCAAAACCAATCTCCTAATCACCCAAACCGAACAGTTGTACCTATCACTACACCTACTGAGACTCAACAGAATGCGAGTCAGAACCAAGCTTTGGTGACTCAACAAGATGAGAGGTTTGACTGGTCGGGTATGCAAATAGGAGTTGAGGAAGTAACTACTGGTGGGAATGTGGCATGTGTTGCCTATCAGGTTGATATGGAAGATTCGGTGGCAGTTGATGAGAAGAAAGAAACTGAGGAGAGTGAGAGTGATGATTCTGAGACTGAGATGGAAGTGGAGAGTGAACCTGTTGAGGTTAAGGCTGAGGAGAAGAGTTCTGGGATGGTGATTGATTCAGTTTCTGATGTTCCCGAGGAGTGTAAATCAGTCTATTCAGATTCTGAGAGCGAATCAGACACAGAGGGAAGTGTTGATTCTTTGGATGATGATATTGACCAGTTGCTGGCAGAAGCTGACTTTTTGATGACGAGGAAGTCATGCATAGCTGATGATGCTTTCACCAAGATCGACTACTCAAAGTTTTTCACTGGAAAGGAAGCTCATTTTGCTTTGATGGCCATGACCGAACCGCCAAAACCTGTAAGTTCTGAATCTAGCACTGATGTCATGAGTGATAAATACTGTGGGACTTGTGATAGATTGACAGAGGAGAATAAACAACTCCGAATTTCACGTGATAGTGCTATTCAAAACTGTCAATCTACTCGCAAAGAGTTAAATGCTTTTAACAAAGTCTTAGATGGCTATAAAAAGGACATTTCTGACTTGAAAAACACTTTGTCATTGAAACAATTGGCCATAAATAACTATATCAATGAAATCGAAAACACCAAGTTGGAAATGGCTGCCATTAAATGCTTTGCTGAAAAAGTTAACAAGAAACTGGAAAGTTATAAGAATGTTGCTTATGTTGTGGATCACATCATTGATGATAACACCACCAACTACAAGTCTGTACCATCTCCGGTTCTTTTTGAAAACCATAACTATCACCAAGTGATACCGGAGAGTTCGGTAAAATCAGACTCATCGTCAGAAATGGAATCTAATACTTCAAGTATTGGTGATCCATATTCCGATGTGAGACCGATTTTGGGCTTGAACAGTGAGGGTGTTTATGCTGAGAGTGATAGTTCAGACTCAGATAATGATGATACTGGTAGTGATCAATCTGTTAATGAATGTGAGATTCCAAAAGAAAATCACATCATTACTACTGAACCAGTATCACCATCTGATCATGTTCATCCGATGGCAAATGCTAATCGTGATAAGAAGTCTGAAAAGATTGATGTTAAGAAAAAGAATGATGTTAAGAATGTGATTGAAAAGAATGAGCTGAATGACTCAAGTGACAAACCTGTAAAGGTGTTTTATCGGATGGAAGGATCCGATAAAATCATTGCTGATGAGGAATTTCCGATTAAAAATGTTAACTATTCTAAACTTGATAAAATCTGGCAAGAAAGCACAATATGGTTTCCAAAACATGAAAGAACCAATGAAATTCCACCAGAAATCTTAAAGAAACTGTTTTCAGAAGTTCCTCAAGAGCCAAAAATACATGTCACTGAGTTCATTCGACCAGAGGATAAAGCAAATGGTTTTCATGAACCTTCTTACTCGAAAGGACCACTTCCTGAGAGTTTAAGAAATCAACAATATAATGATCAATTTCCTGTAAGATCATTTGCTTCACCAAATGCTCATTATGTGTTTGAGGAATATAGAAAATGCTTTAAATGTGGAGAACGTGGGCATTTACTTGCTCAGTGTCCATATGTAAGGCACAAGAGACATGAAGTTGAGGTTAAGAATTCCATGAAAAAGCCGATTGATCATTATGTCCCACCGCATAGACGGACTGTTCCTCAACAACAACATTTTCATAATCAAAACAATTTTCAAATGAGGAACAACCGTCCATTTCATTATGATCGGAGGAATCGGATTGCAATGGAACAATCTTGGAGAAAACCAGTGGTGAACACAACAGCTGATAGACAAAAGGTTCCACAAAAACCAATTGTCAAGTCAAATGTTGGACCTAAGTCTGTTCATTCAGATAAGGTTGCTAAGAAAGTTACTTTCAGTAACAATGTTCAGAAACCTATTGAGAAACCAAAATCTCAAATTCGTATTCTCAAAAGGTCTGAACAATCTTGGACACCTAATGGTTCTCCAGGAGCCTCTACGTCAAAGGTGAGTGAGAAAAGTGAAACTGTTTTGAAAAATCAGAAATCGGTTGATTCAAAACAAAAAGTTGTTGAAAAAGTCATTGAGAATGATTCTTTGAAAGCCAAAGTTCAAAGGCCAAGACTCAGGCTTGGGTCCCCCGAAAGAACTAATTGTTTACTTTTTGTGTGCAGGGAGCTTCAGTTGGCCCTATTAGCAGTCTCTGGATTGTTGATAGTGGAGCTTCAGGCCACATGACGGGGGATTTGGCGTTGCTGTTCGATGTGAAGAATATTAATGGAGGATATGTTGCGTTCGCGGGTAATAAAGGAGGTTATATCACGATGGAAGGAAGCGTGAGTAACGGGATTGTGACTTTCGAGCGGATTTCTTATGTAAAGCAGATAGACTATAATCTGTTGAGCGTCAGTCAAATATGCGATAAACAATTTTCTGTGCATTTTGATGACAAATCCTGCTACATACTCAAACCGGGCTTCAAGATTCCAAAGGAATGGGTTATGTTGATGGCACCTCGAGTCAACAATCTTTATATTCTTGATATGTCTAAGGCGATGACACCACAGGGACAGATAACATTCATCTGAGGAAAATGAATCAGTTAGTGAGAAATGGACTTGTCGATGGAGTAAACGTGAAACATTTCCATCTGAACGACAAGTGTGTGAGCTGCATGAAAGGAAAACAACACAGACAATCCCATAAAGTGAAGAAAGTTAACTCTGTTGAGATGCCGCTTGAGCGACTGCACATGGACCTTTTTGGACCGGTCAAGCGCAAAAGTCATCTTGGAGAGCTTTATTGTTTAGTCGTCACTGATGACTATTCACGATTCTCATGGGTGATGTGTTTGAAGAACAAAAGTGACACCTTTACCAATTTACAAGTTCTGTTCACTCGGCTGGAGAATATCTACAATTTGAAGATAAAAAGAATCAGGAGTGACAACGGGACGGAGTTTAAAAATGCTAAGATGGATGAACTTTGTGAAAGCAAAGGGATACATCATGAATATTCAGCTCCGTATACCCCGCAACAGAACGGTGTTGCTGAAAGAAAGAATAGGACTCTGATTGAGGCTGCTAGAACGATGCTCGCTGACTCAAATCTTCCAGTAATGTTCTGGAATGAGGCGATTTATGCAGCAAACTACACTTTAAATCGGGTTTTGACAGTGAAGAAGTTTGGAAAAACATCTTATGAGCTGTTACACCGACGAAAGCCCAATTTAGAGTATCTAGAACCATTTGGGGCGCCATGTACGATGTTGAATTCAAGCGAGAAGTTTAGTCCTAAAGCTGAAGAGGGATATTTTGTTGGATATGCAACCCCGCTCAAACGGGTATTCAACAAGCGAACTCGTCAAGTGGAGGATTGGGCTAACGTGGAAGTTCAACGTTACACACAAAATCTGCAAGGCACGGGCCCTGATTGGATGTTTGATTACAAAGATTTCTTTGAATCATTCAACCTAGATAGTCTGGTTGAAGAAGCTGTGATCAGATTACTTTACGAGTGTGAAAACGCGGCAACTTCACCATTGATGCGTCCAATCACCGTAAACCCCCCACCAGCTTCTAGTGATACCAGTGCTCCTACACAAGAAGAAGAGTTGTTTCAAGAAGCTTCAACTTCATTAGACACTTCAGAATCTGAAGATGAACAATTTGAAGAAGCTGTTCTTGAAAATGCAGAAGACTTAGAAGAGCAAACTGTGAACCCAACTCCAAATCCAGATGTTGCTTCATCATCTAACACGGGTAATGATCAGGATGCTACAGAGAACTTGACTGCTCAGACGGGAGTGATTGTACCTGTTAATCCGGAATCTCGGATTCATCGTATTCACCCGCTGGAGCAAGTGATCGGTGATCCTGGTAGTGGAGTGATGACCAGAGGGCAGCTCAAAAGCGTTAATTCGCCAGAGAGTTTTGGTGCTTTAGCATTGTATGCCAAAATTCAGAAATCTGGTAGCCAAAATGATTGGTCGTTTGCATGTTATGTGTCGCAAGTAGAGCCAAGGACATACAAAGACGCTTTGCAAGAAGATGCCTGGGTTGAGGCAATGCAGGAGGAGTTATTGCAATTCCAGAAATTGGGAGTCTGGACGCTCACAGATTTACCGCCGGGAAGAAAGAAGATTGGCACTAAGTGGGTGTTTAAGTGCAAGAAGGATGATCGTGGAGTTATTGTAAGGAACAAAGCCAGATTGGTTGTGCAGGGTTTCCATCAGATTGAAGGAATTGATTACAACGAAATCTATGCACCAGTAGCACGAATGGAAGCTATTCGGATGTTCCTTGCGTTTGCTTCATATAAGAAGTTCAAAGTCTATCAAATGGACGTCAAGAGCGCATTTTTGTACGGTAAAGTCAAGGAGGAGGTTTATGTCGGGCAGCCACCAGGCTTTGAGGACCCAATCCACCGGGACAAGGTCTACGTGCTGAACAAAGCTTTATATGGTTTGCACCAGGCTCCAAGACAGTGGTACGAGGAGCTAAGTACATACCTCATCTCCAAAGGATTCAAGCGCGGCCTAGTCGATTGCACCCTCTTTACGAAGAAGACGGGAGATGACTTGCTTCTAGTACAGATTTACGTTGATGATATTATATTTGGTTCAACTAACGAACTCTTGTGCAGGGAATTTGAAACTGTTATGCAGGAGAAGTTCGAAATGAGCGCTATGGGAGAAATGCAGTTTTTCCTCGGCTTACAGGTGGATCAAAGACCCGACGGGATCTTCATTCACCAGACGAAATATGTTGCCGACATCTTGAGCCGATTCCAGATGGAGGACTCTAAGCCGATGGATACCCCAATACAACCCAATCACGGGATTGGAGTAGACGCTAAGGGGGAGCTGACAGATCCATTTACATACAGAGCAATCATCGGATCTCTGATGTATTTGACAGCGTCTCGACCAGATATTATGTATGCAACGTGTCTCTGTGCTCGCTACCAATCGAAGCCGAAACAAAGTCATCTGACGGCGGTCAAGCGTATCCTTCGATATCTGAAGGGTTGTCCATCAAAAGGACTTTGGTACCCTAATGATGATGATTTTGATTTTATTGCTTTTAGTGATGCAGATTGGGGCGGCTGTGACAAAGACAGCAAATCAACAACAGCCGGTTGCCAGTTTTTAGGGAGCAGGTTAATTACCTGGCAATGCAAGAAACAGACTTCCGTCGCACTGTCTACATGTGAAGCCGAGTACATTTCAGCCTCGAGTTGCTGTTCGCAAGTGCTCTGGATCCAACAACAGATGGTCGATTATGGTTTGCAGTTTCTTAAAACCCCTATACACTGTGACAACGAAGCCGCAATTGCATTAACTAAAAATACTGAAAATCATTCTAAAGCTAAACATATCCGGATTAAATATCATTTTATCCGTGACTGTTATGCTAAGGAATTGATTGACATGGTCAAAATCCATACTGACTACCAACGTGCAGATTTGTTTACAAAAGCTTTTGACAGATCCCGCTTTGAATATCTTTTGAAAGTAAACAATATAAAGGAAAAACAGGACTAATCGGCTCCTCGGTTTATCATTTTTTATTTTTATTTTTAAGTTTTAGTTTTAAATTTTTGCTAATTGGGAATTTCTCTTTGCTAATTGGGAATTTCTCTTTACTATCATAATCCTCAAAGAAGTTGATGCTTTCGAGGGGGTTGTTTAATCCTCAAAGAAGTTGATGCTTTCAAGTGGATTGTTTCTTTCAAATTTTGTTTTGTTTTGTTTTTCAGAAAAATTAAAAACCCAAAAATATGTTCTTTATTTTAGGGGGAGTCATTTTATCAGAAAAACCAAAAACATTGAAAAATTTTCAAAATACCTAAAAATTAGAAAAACCCAAAATGATTTCCTGGATAAAAAGAGGAAATGATAGTACATCAGTGGGGATCTGACACAGGCTAAAGAATTGTATAGTTTTAATGAGACGTATGTTGATTACGTGTGATATGCTGATAGGCTTCGTAGACTATCTATTGCGTGCATTAGTGATACAAACATAACAAACTACGCGTTTGTGGATGAACACCTCATGGGCATATGGTCTTAGTACCGTAATTTCGTTTGATAGGGTGTTTGTACAAAACTCGGAGGTTTAGGGTCGTTATGTTATTAGTTGTCTGGGGATAGCCTATCTGATCTTCTGCTGTAAGTCATTACGGACCTAGATCAGACAGGATGTCTTTATAAAAGAGCTTTATGCCAAAACCTAAAGTTACCGAATTGAGGAACTTTCCATGTTATATGATGATCAAAGATTATCTATAATATCGTATTGATCATTGATGTAAATCATGATTAATATCAGTCCTCAACCTGGTATGATGCATATGTTACTTTGCTGCATTAATTTGCTGACCTGTATACCTCTATGCATTATATCTTGTACAATTACAGACGACGAAAGCATAATCACGCTTTACAATGAGTCTTTGTGCAGATTACTTCTTGATACGGGAGTATGTCGTGTGTGTGGGAACCACAATGTGTTAGTCTAATACATCTAATTCGTATCATTTTAAAGCATTGCGTAATTGTCTGCATGTGAGCTTATGGGGACAACAATATCAGCAATTGCAGTGTCACATATTGTTTCTAATGATAAAATTGAACCAGATCAACGCTGTGTTCAGATTTCTCAGAAAACTGATATGATCCTCTTACCGGAAATCACAAAATGTTTACTGCTTTCATTTACTTTGATGCATTGATTTTTACTTTTATTGTCAAAAAGTTACAAAATCCAAAAAGATTTTAGGTGTGTTTTGATATAAATTTCAGAAAATCCAAAAGATTTGCATTTCTGCTTTATTTTTGATATCCGGGGATGCTTGATGGTCAATTTCTGAGATTTGATAACACCATCTGGACTTTGTAATATTCAAAATGTGAAAATTTGAGTTTTGGAAGTTTAACGGATTGAAAAATGTTGAACGGGATTCGAATTCGTGATTTGGCGAAATTTTCAGATTTTTCCATTTCACATTCGCCCCTTAATTGGGTCGAATGTGGAAAAATCATCACCTTCGACCATGGTGAAAACGGGCGAATGTGGTTATTTTCACTTCCGGGTGAAAATTCCACTTCCGGGTATAAGGTTTCACCTTCGGGTCTTCAAAAGGGGCGAAGGTGGCCTGCTTCTACATTCGTGTCTTTAACTAGGGGCGAATGTGGATTTAACCTACTTTCGACCATTTCATACGGGCGAACGTGGATCCCTATATATAAGTCTGTCACCTTCGAACCCTTCATTCTGAAATTTTTCAAAAAAATTTGTGTAATACCAGACCTTGTTGCTCGTGCATTTTATGTTCCCTTGATTTGTTCCTTGATCATTGCTCATCATTTTAAGCCTAATTTTGCAGGTAATGGACGACATAACAGATCAAAATTGACTGTCTAAAGAACACGACCTAGGGTTTCTGTTCTAGTGATTTTTAATGTTGATTGATGTTTGATTTTGATTGCCGATCAATTTTCATAGGTTTTAGGGGGAGATTATTGAAGGAATTAGGATTATAACGTGTTTAGATGACAGATTTGATCGATTGAACATAGTCGAACCCTAATTCCATTTAAAAACCAATGATTGAAGAGCTGTATAGCAGAGCACCCCAGTTGAAAGAGGGTGAAGAAGATGAAGAAGAAGATGAACAGAAAGTTGATTATGAATATTCTGAATCAGAGAAAGAAGATGATGATGATGATGATGATGATGGATCGGATAAAAGTGATGATGACAATGATGATGATGATGACAACAATGATGATGATGATGATGATGCTGAAGGTACAGGGAAAAAGAAAGGTGATGAGTTTAGCAGTGGAAGTGATCATGATGGAGGAGATGATACTTCTAAATATAGTTATGAGAAGAGAACACCGCAGAAGAAGAAAGATACTGGAGAATCGAGTTCCAAGAAGAAAGGAGGGAATATAGATTCGGATGAAAGTATCTTCTGGAACGAAAAGGTGAGATCTCTTTCTGATGATGCTAAACAGATATACAAGAATATGTTGGAGAAGAGAGAGTGGACCATTGAGTTCACTGGATGCTTCGCTGAAATATTCCAGACTGATGATTTGAGATATGAGCTGGAATATGAAGATCCAGATCTTGAAGAAGGGGAACTACCTGCATCTGTGGCGAAAGAAATTTTAGATGGTCTCGCACAGAGGGTAGGAAAGACGTTTGAGGAGTTTATGATGGATGAATCGATTCCTGATATTCCTGAAAAGGATATGGGAAGTCATTCAGATGATGTGCAGACTCCAGAAAACAATGAAGTTGAAATTGAAGATATTACTCATGAAGAGTTTCCCCAGTATTTCAGAAAAGAAGATGAGAATGAAGTATTTCCTGACTTCACAGAGATACCAAACAAGTCAGCAAAACAGAAAGCAAAGAAAAGAAGCGAAGAGTTTGTTGAGAAGGTTTTTGGTAATGAAAAGAAAGATTCTTCTAACCAGTCTGATGAGTTGAAGAATTATCTGAAGAAGTTGAAGGAGATGGATGAGAACCGACCTAAGCCTGAAGCTCAAGGTAATTTCTATCGATTTCATAATGCCAAGTTCAAAGGCAGAGCTCTCGGGTGGACTTACTTAGGCAGACTAAAGTGTATTGCTGCGAAATGGGAAACCGGAATTCTGTACTTCAACAGATTCTGTGATTTGCTTACTCTACCGTACTGGGCGGTGAGAGACTTATGCAGATTCCCAATGTCAGGTGCCGAGGTAAATGGATCGCATGTCGGTTGGTGTGCAGACAAATTGGTTTGGGAAAGTCGCACAAGATGGAACAGGTTCAAGCCTCAATATCCCAGAAGAAAAGAACATAGGGATATTGATCCTCAAACCAATATGAAGCGTGTGACTTTGATATACAAAGCACCAAATGTGATGAGAAAGATACCATTGATGCCAATGCCACAGCATTTTAGTGCTGATTTCATATTCTGGTATTACGATTGGAGGAAGGCAGAAGCAGTGATTGTGTTGAGGGATGGAAAGGATAAATACAAGCATGTACATGTATTTGATCCTATGTGGCTGATTAATTGCACATTCGAAGACATCATCATGTTGTTCTACAATCCAATCTACTATGAACCCAACGATTTTGCTCAAGCGAGAAAGTATACTCAAGTTGTGGGAGTTTGTTTTGCATACGATATAAATGCAGGAAGCAACTTGGAGGGAAAACTTGGCAAGACTGTGAAGATCGCCAATGTGTCAAAGCCTGTGAAGAAAACATTCGAGCCGCCAATGACTTCTGAGCAGAAGAAGCAGCTCAGAATCAAACTGATGAACAAGACGATGGACTATCAGAGAAAACTATCCAATCAATAGTCGAGGGGGAGTTTGTTGATGCGTTTTGCGACTAAGGATTGGATATACTATTATTAACATGTGTTAGTAGATAGCCGAAGGTGTACTGGTATGGGGCGAATGTAGTTAAGACTGGGCGAAGGTGAAGATAATGGGGCGAAGGTAGATGTGATCTGGACGAATGAAGAATGGACATGGACTGAAGAACACATTCGACCACTTGCAGTGGGCGAATGTGGAAAATGCTCACATTCGACCATCTGTAAGGGGCGAATGTGCAGAGCCTATATATAGTTTTTGAGTTTTTGATTATGTAAGAGAGTTATCATTTGTGTCCAGGTTCAGATCAGGTTTAGGAGTGTTTTTGAGAGATTATCTGTGTGATTCTAGATTAACATAAACAGTTGTAAATGCTTATTGATTGAAGTTAATCTATGAAAATGATATTGAAAATGATCTTAATTGTGTCGTGATTTGTATCTTATCAATTTGTTCAGATCTAGGGTTTCCGCACCTAGATTTGTGACTTGTATGATCAAATAATCCTGTTTTAGATAAAATCCAACGCTCACATCTCTTTCAACACTTCCAACAAAGCTTGCTCTTGAGCCATCTCCAAATTAGAGGCAATAATGACCGGTAATGTGTCATTATCCCCTAGAAAAGCATACTTCAAGTGGCTTGGCAATTCTTTCAGCTCCAACTTTGGTGGCACTTCTAATGAGGGTTTGGTGCCCGAATCAATCTCCACTGGCAAACTATCAAACTGGTGGGACCATGGTGGTCGACCCTCCTTCAAAGCTAGCACATCTTGCTTTTCTTCTTCATTCTCCAAATCAACAGCATGTACCTGTTCAGAAAAATTACAAGCACACAGTTCCATTCCATCTTTCTCATACTCACATGGATTGCATCCCTCAATGACATCTGCCATAAAACATTCTTCAACACCGGAGTCATTAGTATTGTTAGTAAAAACATTTAAACGCATTTTCCGGTTTCCAAATGTCATGTCGACCGTGTCAAATCTACAATCAATTACCGCATGTGCGGTGTTTAAAAATGGTCGACCCAATATGACATTTTGCTGTTGTTTTGACTCGGCGGATGAATAATCCAATACCAAAAAGTCAACCGGGTAATAAAATTCATCAATTTTAACAATGACGTTTTGAACCATTCCCCGGGGTAACTTATGAGACAAATCGGCTAAAACAACCGTTGTCTCCACCCTCGCTAATGGACCAAAGTCATATTGATCATACAACCCACCCGGTAAAATACTCACCCCGGCTCCAAGATCTAGCAACGCCTTTGCCATTTGAAAATTACCAACTTGAATATTTATTAATGGCGTGCCCGGATCTTGAAGCTTAGGAGGAAGCTCCCCATTCAAAACTGCACTCACTTGACCCGTAACATTTACCCGCTTAGGCATTTTTTTCTTTTGTTGCCTCTTTTGTGTACACAATTCTTTCAAAAATTTAGCGTATGCGGGTACTTGTTTTATTGCATCAAGTAAAGGAAGATTTATTTTTACTTGTTTAAACATGTCCCACATTTCTTCTTTTTTGGGACCTCTTGATGCAATAAAATTTTTCTTACCCGGGTCAAGTAGAGCCGATGGAAATGGAACTTGATTCGGCTCATTTTCAGTTTTCTCACTCTCACTCACTTCCGGTTTTTTAACATTTAATTCTTTTTGTAAAACCGGTGAAACCTCATCATTGTCACTTTCCTCACCCGTGACATCTTCAACCACCCCCTCGACAAAACTTGGTGACAAGTCCGCTTTAAATTCTTTCCCACTTCTTAAAACACTTACATGATTAACATTAACATTGTTACCTCGTGACGAGCCATGTGACGGATTTACCTGCGTATCGCTAGGAAGTTTGCCTTTACCTTTTTTCAACTCCGCCACATCGGTTGCCAATTGACCCATTTGAGTTGTTAATGCTTGAATGCTTTTATCACGAACTTCATCCTTTTGTATTCGTGCTTCATCAAGTTGGTTCCGCCTTTGCATATCTTATTGCATAGCTTTAAGCATCTCCATGACCTCATTTCCACTTGACGAATCGTGACCCGAATTTTGTTGTCCAGTTTGAGCCTGCCCTTGATAGCCACTATTGTATCCGCCTCTATAATTCCCTTGGTTGTATTGTTGACGAGGCACAAAGTTACCTTGAGCAGCTTGAAAATTCGGGTTGGCTTGATTAGAAGCATTCCCATATCTAAAGTTGGGATGATTTCGTAACCCGGGGTGGTAAGTGTTGGAGTTCATGTCATAGTTTCTCCCACCCCCTTGAATAGCATTCACTTCTTCACTTGGTGCTTCTTGCACACCCACTCCACAAACCTCCGCCGTGTGGCCTATCTCTTGACAAGTGCTGCAAACATTATACAACTGATTAGTATTTTGCACATTACCTCCCTCAACCGCATGTACCTGTGGTCTTTGAATCACATGTCTTGCCCTTCTTGAAGATTGGGCCTTCCTTTTGAAGTCACCGCCATTTGCTCTAAATATGCCCAATCATCTTGTTCAAAATTTGTACCAAAAGTACCATTTGTGATGGACATAAGATCCCGTGCATCCTCCGATGTCAAACCTTCATGAAAAGCATTTAGCAATTCCCATAGTTGGATACCATGGTGAGGGCAATTTCTTAGCATCATGTTAAACCTCTCAAATGCTTCATGGAACATCTCTCCCGACTGTTGTTGAAAGCTTCTCAACCCCCTCCTTGCATCATTGGTCTTTTGCGAACTATAGAATTCATCCAAAAAGATTTGTTGCATATCGGCCCATGTGAAAATTGATGCGGATGGTAGAGTGTGAAACCATCTCTTTGCTTTATCTTCCAATGAGAATTGGAAAAGTACCAACTTGACATCATCCGGAGTAAATCCTTGGCCCCCAATAGTGTTGCAAATTGAATCATAAGTTTCCAAATGAAAATAAGGCTCTTCCGTTGCTAGCCCCTTGAATTTTGGTAAACTTTGAAGTGCGGTTGTTCTAACTTCAAAAGTTCTTCCATTTGCATTTTGTGGAATCACTATGGGTGATGGATTATTAGTGATGATAGGCCGAAAATGTGCCTCAATTCCCCGTACAACATCACGGTGGAGTCTTCTAGGTGCTCCCAATGGCGCTCTTGGTTGACCCATTTGCCCTTGCATTGCACTTTGTGGTGCAAATTGTTGTTGATGTTGATTCGGATGCATAGGTTGTTGTTGATTTGGCCTTTGATGTTGAGCTTGCATATTTGGAGGCCGCATTTGATTGAGTGGAGTGGGACGCTGAAACTGCAATCCTTGTGGTCTAACATGTTGCACACCAACCGGTAGTCTTGACGGGTCTTGATATTGTAAAAGTGGTTGACTTGCTTGACCCGTTTGAGCTTGCGAACCCACATATGCACCTTCTCCTCCATAGTAATAACCCTCTTCATTGTACCCACTAAACTCCTCATCATCATACCCCTCGTTATACACATCTCTTTGAAATCTTGAATTTAGACCACCTTGAAAAGATGAATGGTAAAAACCCGATTGATTAGGTGGTTGATAAGAAGATGTGGTGTGGACAATTGTTGAACCTTGTCCTTGTGGGTATGGAATGGTAGAAGATGATTGACCCGTAGTTGGAAAAAAATGGGAAAATGGTGGAATGGTACATGATGGATTAAAGTTAAGGTTTGGATCAAATTGGGTGGAACTCGGTTGGGTGGTATGGCTTGGTGTTTCAGGATTAGTGGACAAGTTAGGTAATGTGGTGTTGGGTGAAATGTGTGAGGAAGTAGGCATGAATGGTGAGGTCGTTTGACCCGTTGTTGGTATGTGAGGGTCTTGCATTATGTTTCTTGGGGTGAACGGTGAAGTAGGTGAATCAATGACTTTGTTTCTTCGAATCAAAACTCGGTTCTTTCTCAGTGTTCTTTCAATCTCCGGATCAAACAAAAGTGGTGATGACTCGTGAGAGCCCCTAGTATGCATACACTTGAAGTACCTGCACACTAAACACAACCCGTGTAAACCCGAAAATAACAAATAAAACTAAAAGCTTAACACACGTTGCGCACTACTCCCCGGAAACGGCGCCAAAATTTGACGTGCTTGTCGTGGTACACGTTAAATTTCCCAATTACAACTAATGTATAGTAGCAAGAAGGTATCGAACACAGGGAGTTTGTGGAAAATGTGTAAATTCTAGTTTTGTTGCTTGACTACAATTAAACTACTTAAATAAAAAGTAACAATTAAGATTTTGAGTGTTTTGATTTTAACTAAAATAACGACTAATTATTGATTCAAACTTAAAAACATTTCTTCAAATTATGAGATAATGACCATTCAAGGATCCGGTTTCTCTAAACACATGTGTGAATTTCCACTAGAAAGAGTTACATAGACATAACTCATGTAAAAGCAATTGTTGTGGTAAAAAGGAACAAAGTACTCGGATTATATTAACGCGAGGTTGTTTCCCGATGACCAATTAATCAATAACCAACCCCAATCCTTCCCGTGATATCTCGGTTGTTAGCAACACCAAGAACGAACGATAAAGAGTAAAAATTGGCAAATTAATCAACACACTACAATCAATTGTTCAAACATCATAATAATCAAGCAAGAATACTAAATTATCATCCTAGAAATTCAAGGAATTACACGCAAGAGTTTGAGAAAAACCTTCACCAAGAATGATCACCAAAGGTTTTAGCCTAGCATGATGTGGTGAATCATTATAACCCTCAAGTAATTGTTCATAGGAATCAAAAACACAAACCAAAGGATTAGAATTGTTCTCCAATGCTTTCTTGCAGCCAAAATCGCCCAAAATATGATATGAAACGTCCCAAGTGAGAAGTGATAATGATAAGTCTCCAATAATTGCACTTTAAAGAAGGAGTTACACAAGAGTGCAGGTGCCACCGTACCCCTACTGTCCCACCGTAGGGGTACGGTGGGTTTCAAATGTTTACGCTCATTCTACACTGCCATACGGTGACAATATGTGGCCTGAGGCCACCGTACCCTTACGGCCTGGCCGTAGGGGTACGGTGGGTCTGTGGAGTTTTTCATCTTTTTCCGTCTTCTTTTCTATCTCGTTCCGATGCGATCCGGTCCACTCCCAAGCCCGTATTTCGCCATTTTTAACTCCTTATTACACCTGCAACCATAATAACCGTAGTTACCCAATTCCAAGCAATAACATGGATAAATGTGGATAAAATAAACATTTTAACACTATTACAGGGCGTTCGTTGAACCACCCGTCATACATCATTGGTCCTCTCATGTTTAGGAAACCAAATAGTACTTTCCTGCCAGATTTTCTCGATTTTTTAATAATTAGCAAATTTTATTGGATATTCCTCGTCAGAGATAATCTTATCGGATCCTTCCATCCGATAAAATACTTTGACGGGTTTGTCAACTGATTCATTTTTCACTTCTTTCTTTACTGACTGATTCACTCGATGAGCATTTGCCATCGGATGTGAAATCTGAGAAGGTGATATTGGTTCATTTGTGATTATGTGATTTTCCATAAGAATATCACTCACTTTCTCAGGTTCCTCATTATCTGAGTCTGAATCATCAGTCATAGCTGTTACCCCCTCATCATTCAACCCTAAAATCGGTCTTACATCGGAATGTGGATCTCCAACACTAGAGGAGTTAGATTCGTTATCCGATGCAGAGTCAGATTTGATTGAACTCTTCGGTGTTATTGAGTGTAAATTGTGGTTCTCAAATAACACTGGGGATGGAACAGCCTTGTAGTTTGCACTACTAGGTTGTGAGGGTTCTTCAATGATATGGTCAACCACATAAACAATGTGTTTGTAACTTTCAAGCTTTTTGTTGTCCTTTTCAGCAAAGCATTTGATGGTTGCCATTTCTAATTTTGTTTCTTCAAGTTCATTTATATAACTGTTTATAGCAAGTTGTTTTAAAGAAAGAGTTTTCTTTAGATTAGCAATGTCCTTTTATAACCATCAAGAACTTTGTTAAACTCATGTGCTTCCTTGCGACAAGATTGACAGTTGATTCTCGCACTCTCAAGTTGAACCTTGAGTTGCTTGTTTTCCTCTGTCAGTCTATCACAAGTTCCACAATACTTATCACTGTTCATATCAATAGTGGATTCAGAACTTACTTGTTTCGGAGGTTCAGTCATAGCCATCAAAGCAAAATGCGCCTTACTTTCCAGCAAAGAACTTTGAGTAATCAATCCTTGTGAAAGCGTCATCAATAATGCATGACTTCCGAGTCATTAGAAAATCAGCTTCGGCCAGAAGTTGATTAATATCATCATCTAATGAATTGACACTAGATTCCGAATCTGTTTCACTCTCCGAATCAAAATACGCCAAATCACGCTCATTAGGAATATCAGTGACAGAATCAATGATCATTCCTGAAGTCTTCTCCACTTGTGATTCTATAATTGGATCAATAACAGAATCATCAACTTCATCTACCATCTCCTCAATTTTTAATTCAGAAACCTTCTCAGTCTCCAAAACTTTTCCAACTATTACCGACTCCTCTAAATCAATCTTCTGAGCAACACAAGCTACATTCCCAGCAGTAATTTCCTCAACACCCAATTGCATCCCCGTCCAGTCAAAACCTTCATCTTTTTGTATCACCAAGGCCTGATTTTGATTTTTGGTTTGTGTTTGGCTATTTGGTGTGGAAATAGGAATAATGGTTCTGGTTGGGTTATGTGGTGTTTGAGTTTGTGTCTGGTTGGGTGTAGTTGTTTGTCTAGCAGAGTTATTCTGTGAGGTGTTCTGTCGGTTTTGGTAATTGTTTTGTGGTTGATAGTTATTGTTGTTTTGGCTTTGATAGGTTACTTGGTTCTGAGATTGACGGTTTTGGTAATTTGAATTGAATGGATTTCTATTACCTTGTTGAGCTGGGTGAGTGCATTCCCTCTTGAAATGACCTTTAGCACCACAATTAAAACATGTGACTTTGGCTTTGTTGAAGCCATATATGGTATTGGGTGATGTAGCCAGATCAGTTCTTCCTGTTTTCTCAATAAACTCAGTTGCTCGTCTCATAACACTTGCAAAGGCCCATTGGATATCGATAAGCTCCATTTCTTCCTTATCAATCTGAGCATAGTCTTCGTTGGTTAAATTGTTGTTACCAATTTGACTAGCGACCAATCCATTGTAAGAAGCAACCATTGCAGAAACTAGTGCAATGTGTTGCTGAGCAACTTCCACTATGACATTGTTCATGTTGGATGTTTCCAACACTACTGGACTTTGACTTGGTTGATTTGGGTTCATTAGAGGAATGTAACGTTGTTGTTGAGGTTGATTCATACTAGATGTGTAACATGCTGCTTGTTGCATTGGTGAAAACGGTGGAATGTAAGAATTAGTGTATGATGGTGGTGTGTAGGATGAAGTTTGAGCAAAGTAGTTTATTGGGTTTTTAGGTGGTTCCATAACGCTTGAGACACATGCAATGTGTGGAGCAACAGTACCACCAGCACTTGAACTAGCCAAAGTAGAAGATGTACCAGCATGATACAACTCCGGATTCTGAGGAAATTGTGATCTCTTTGCTTTCCTGTTCTCTTCAACTCTTTGTTCTCTAACTTTTGAATAAGCCCATTGATAGTCAAGTATTGATAAGCATCTTTCTCCTTTAGGACCTCAATATGTTGGTTCCAATATGGTGGTAGAGAATCAGCAAATTTATCTACCAACTCAGACATGGGAATCTTTATGTCATACCCTCAAATTTCCACTACGGAGTTTATACCGCGAGGCGCATGACATACCAGGATCCTATAGCCATAAGTCATGAACGAACTCTAAATTCCCAAACCATTTAGTTCATTTTCAAAAACCATGTTTAGTTAAGCTACGGAAGCGTAAACCAAATTTAAACCTTTTTCAACCATGCACAAAACACGCGCCCAAATTAAAACCATATGAAAGAAAATGTAAAAGCATGATATGTAATTTAGGTGCATGCCCAAGACTCAAATGCAGTGAAGTGTGCAGTGCTTTCTAATCGTGACACCGGAAGCTAACTACCTGCAAAAGCATGTATATTGTGGGTCAACAAAACAATGTTGGTGATTTCACAAGGTAAAGAAAGTGAGTAAGTAACTGCGCTGGTTTCCAAAACCATGTAACCAAGTAAAAGCGTAGGTCCCCCAGACCAAAATGTTCAAGTGTTATCAGTTTAAGCATGTCAGGGGTATCTAACCCACTGATTGCAACTAAACAGTATTATTGGGACACCTTCAGTAGTATAATAATTTGCTTTGATAACTAGTGTCTATCAACACTAGTTTTCAAATGTGGTCAGAAGTTCATGCCCGTGACCCAAGCACCTCAGGCATGAGGTTGCTGCACAACCTAATAGCGCCATCAACTAATACCCCACTCGCCTCCAGCGATTAACCCAATAATGTGCAAGGACTTTTCAAGTGATAGAGTGTTTAGTTCACAAAGGACCAATAAGTTTTAAACTGATCGAAACCCAATCCACATAAGGAATCGTAAATCCGACCCACACAAGGAGTCAAAACCCGACCCACACAAGGAGTCAAATCATCTCAAAACCCGAGATGTAAAAGTTGTTGGATCGGTATTAAGATGCTCTTTTATTTGAACTTGCTAGTTGACACTTAAGTGTTTAGCAAGTTCTTGGTGAGTGTTAGCACAGCGGAATGTTTATAAGTTTATAGCTACACTTTGTCAACAGGAGTTATTACTCCCCCTGGAATCAAGAACAATAAATGAGAAGTGTTTATTGAGAATCTAAGTATTGAATGAGAATGAAATACTTTGACAGATTCTCAGTAAACACGAAATGGAAATAACAATAATAAGTGTTGAAGGATTTCTTGTATTAAAATCAATGTATAAAACAGAAGGTTGAATCCTTCTATTTATAGACTTTACAAATACATGAACCTTGCCAAAAAGCAAGTTCAGAAACAAGTTGCAACAAGTTGCAGTCTTGGAACTTGTACATAAAGTAAAAAGAAATACTAAAGTATTAAACTACTGATATACAAGGGCGGTGGAAAAGATCTTCTTTAAGTACTGATGAATGACAAACTACTGATGAGTAGTTTGTCTTCAGCAGTTCTTCAGTTGAAGTGTCTGGTTTGAACTTCAGAACTTCTGATGACTTCTTCTTCAGTACTTCTGAATCCCTTATTCAGCAGTTTGATTCCTTGTCTTCAGCAGTTCCATACTTAGAGTATTTTGATAGAAAGTGAATTAGACTAAGGTTTGCAAAAGTGGTTTCACCAATCCTTTTTGTCCTAACAATCTCCCCCTGGATTGATGAAGCCAAAACCTTACTAATTCCTTATTTTTCCTTTCTGTCCTTCACAATTTTCCATATTCCTTTGAACATGGAATTCTTGAGTTTGTTGAGTTGATCATCAGTAAGAGACCCTTGTCTTGGTTCCAAGTGTTGGATTGTAAACAGGTCTTTGGTTGATAGTTTCTTCAGTTCTTTCATCGACCTATATTCCCTGCTTGTTTGATCTCTTCTTATCACAAGTACTGAGTTGTTATCAGTAAAGGACCATCTGATGACTAGTACTTTAGACTTGTCAAAGTCTGCAGTGTAGGGAACCATGGTGGTACCCTGGGTTTCTCCTGAGTGTTGAATGTTTTCAACTTCAGTGACTCTTAGGTGGGATTCACCTCCTTGCTGTTGTTCCATCATATTAGGTATCTGAAATGTTGGCAAATGATGTTCAGTTGTTACCTTAGTATGCAGTTTGTCTGTGATGGTCCTCTGGATTTGATATGCAAAGGTGGAAGGATCCCTGAATTGTGTGAGCAGAGGCTTCTCTTCTATGTCAAAATCAGAATGTACTACTGTACTACCTTCTAGTAGTACCATTCTGAAATCAGTCTTTACTTTTTCCTCTGTCTTCTTTCTTTGGGTAGCTGGTCTTCTTTGAACACCAGAAGTTCTAACTACTGAAGTTGAAGCTTCAGCAGTTTGAAACTTCTCTGGATTAGCAGCCCTTGCAGCCTTGTATTTTCTGTATGTGTCCACCAATCTTTCTTCTTTCCACTTGGACACTGAGGCTTTTGAACCATCACCATTGGCTACCAGTTCTTCTATCATCTGAGCTCTCTTGGCCTTTGTGTCTTTACCTGTTGCAAGTTTATCTGCAATCACTTGAGCTCTTCTTGTCAGCTCTTCCACAGAGAGTCTCTTCAATGTATGGGCTTTGACTTTGCTGTTCTTCATAATGTAAGACATCAGTTGATGTCTTTTGTCTTGTTCAGCAATCTCATCAAGGCTAGCCTACCTTTGTAGTTCAGCTTCATAAGCCTGAAGTTTTTCTTCATGGCTCAGGTCTAAGTCATCCCTTTCTTCCAGATTTTTCCAGATCAGATCTTCTCTGGCCTTCTTTTGGGCTGCAACTAAACTCTTCTCTAGTAATTCAGCTGATTGAGAGATTGGAGAAGGGTTTAGCACAATCATTGTTGTAACTGCTGTAGTAGGCCTGATAGGAGCAGATGTTGGTTGAATAGGAGCAGTTGTTCTGGAAGGGTCAGCAGTTTGAGTCTTGGAAGTGTTAACTTCTGATGGCTTGACAACTTCTGAAGGTTTGTCAACTACTGAAGGATTGTCTTCAGTACTTTCTGATTCTTCATCAGAACTTTGGCCATCAGAGGTTTCTTCATTATGCCCTTGGGTTTCATCAGCCTTTTCAGCATCTTCTATTTCTTGAATAGAGACACCAAACCGTTGTGCCAGTTTCTCTTTTCTGGCTTGATCTTGTTGATCTCTAGCTAGGATAGCCACTCTTGCCTTTCTTCTGGCTTCAAGTGTATCCATAGGTACCTTGATTTTCTCCCCCTTTTTGGCTTTATCACCTTTGGAAATTGAAGCTTGGGAGAAATGACCTTGAAGTTGAGCAATCTGTTTGCTGTTGTGATCAATCTTGTTGGACAGGTCATTCATCTTCGTCTGTATCACTCCAAATTGATTCTTCATGGACAGCTCCAAGTCAGCTGTGTATGTTTGGATGTGATTTTTGATGAGGGTGTTCATCAAGTGATACAAGGGACCATCTGGGCTGCATAGTTGGTTCAGGTCTATGCTAGGTTTCCCAGGGAATTGGGTAGGCATTTGTAGTGAGGGGTGTGTTTTTGGTTGATCTCCTTGTTGTACAGGAGATGCCACTCTAGGGGAATCATGGATTGAGTGGGCTTTAACCTGAGATGGTGTGACTAGCTTCTTGAGCTTAGAGACACCAGGTGCAGGACCTTCACTTACAGCCGTCAATTCAGTAGTTTTGAGTGTTGAAACATCATCCAAATTAATGGAATCATCTGAATCCCTGTTTACATCCTCAATGAGGACTGTATCAGTTACATCATGAGCTGAGCCCAACTCAGTTGTCTCATGTACCTCTTGTTCTTGGTACAGAGGATTTCCTACCTTAGGCATTAAGCCTTCATCAGTAGTTGCCACAGTTGAGGTCTTAGCTGTTTTACTTCTGTCCTCAGGTCCACCACTGGGTGGTAAATGAGTAGTAGCAGCCTCAAAAGTACCAAAGGTTTCTAAGTTTGGGCTTAGAGACCCTGGTTCATCCTCATCTCTTTGGTTGGGGCTATGAGTGTCCACATCCATGTCACTGTCTGAGTCTATGTCCCCTGTTTGATGTGTTTGATGGGGACTGACATGTGTTGATGGGACTTTCTCTTTTAGCCCGGAGAGAAGTTTGGCTATTTCTATGTCTGGTTCAGAAATTTGGGGTGCTGGTTCAGTAGTTAGGGCAGTGGGTTCAGCAGTTTCAAAAGAAGAATCTATTGGAATTGTTTTTCTAAGTCTTTTTCTTTTGAAAAGGATAGTTATTGGTGCTCTTGGTGGGGTTTGAGATGGATGAGACTGAGAGGATGTTTCAGTCACATCTTTAAGAAGTGCAGATTGCACAGTAGTCTGTTCAGGCATCTCAACCTCCTGAACAGCTTTTCTTTTAGGTTTGGTGGGTTTTTGTTTTGTTATCTTGGGTTTCTTGGCCTTTGGTGGAGTAGGTTTGGAAGATGAGGGTTCCATGGGGACTGGTGCTTGTTCCCCTTGGTCATCTTCTGGCCAGGCAGCCTGTTTGTTGTGCCTTGAGTATGCTTGTGAGGTTAAGGGTTTTAAAATTTCAATTTTACCCACAAGCACCTCATTACCCAGTTCAGATATTATGCACTGCATAATGAACCTTGGATATAACAAAAACTTTTTCTTAGTGTTATTGTGATGTAACACCAACTCATTAAAGAAAAGTTTTGATGCCCTGAAATTTGTTTCATTCACAATGGAATGAAATATTGGTTGAAAGGTTGAGGGCATCTGGTCATAAGACCCAGTTTTAGGACTCAAGCACATAATAATATAATGAAACAAAAGCTTATATTTTGGTTCAAAATACTTTTTAAAGATTGTAGCTTGTGAGAGAGTACCTTGATAACCACACTCAGTCATGGTTAGGTGGATAGCAGAGTTGTCAAACTTCTCAGGGGCATTCACATCATTCAACCCCAGTCTGACTGCAAGTATGGCCGGTGTAATGGCCATTTGTCTTCCTCTGATTGTTGAGTTGAGGGAGATAACTTCATCATCCACCATCACTGTCTCAGCACTAGCCCAGAACTCATTTAGAGTTTCAGGATGAATTGGTGGGTCTATGGTGAGAGCAGTGAAATATTGGGATTTGACGACGAGATCAATGATCTCATCGTATTGGGACCAGCCTTCTTGTTTTTCTAAGTAGGCTCTGAGATTGTGTCCCTGTTTGAGAACTAAAGCCATATGGTTTGTGTGTGTTGATGAATCGAACAGTGATTGTTGCAGGTTCAGGGGTTTGAGAGCTTTCTTGAGAGAGAAGGAGGGAATATTTGTGTTTGAAAGGATAAGTGTTGAAAAAAGATATTTATCAGAAGTTTTTAACCGCTTGGATCTTCTTTATTAGAAGTTTTTAAACCGCCTATGTTAAAAATCTCTTTATCAGAAGTTTTAAACCGACTAGGTCAAACTTCTGATGATGGGAAAAGTCAGATTTGCCCGTTTTGACTAAACTGCTGATGAAGGATTATCTTCATCAGTAGTTCCCATTTCCTCTTCAGTAGTTTTAACAGCTGATGAGAAATATTTTATAAATACTTTTATTCATAACTTCTGAGGGTTATTTTATCAGAAGTTAATCACTTTTAAGAAATTATCCCCATACTGATGTTTTGTTCATCAGTAGTTTCTCTCTTTTCAGAAGTTTTTCAAATGTATGAAAACAGATGTAAGTGAAAAACAAAAAATGTGCAGAAAAATAAATAGAAACACTTACAAATTTAGCATCCCTAGCATAGATACTAACTTCTGAAATGTTGATGTGTCAAGGGGTTTAGTGAAAATGTCATCTATTTGATTGGCTGTTGCTACATGTTTCACTTCAATCTTGCCTTTTTCATAGCAATCTCTTATGAAATGATACCTGATTTCAATGTGTTTAGTTTTTGAAAACTGAACAGGATTTTGAATGATGCTAATGGTAGATTTGCTGTCTACAAGCAATGGTGTCTTGGTCTCTTTGATTCCATAATCAAGAAGTTGATATTGGAGCCATTGTATCTGTGATGTACAACTTGCAGCTGCAATGTATTCAGCTTCAGCAGTTGAAGTTGCAAGAGATGTTTGCTTCTTTGATTGCCAGGACACTAGACAGTTTCCCAAGAATTGACAACCACCAGATGTTGATTTTCTTGACATTTTACACCCTGCATAGTCACTATCTGAAAAAGCTGATAACTTGGTATTGCTTGAAGCAGGATACCAAATTCCAAGTGTGGGAGTTCCTTTCAGATATCTGAAAATTCTTTTGACTGCAATAAGGTGTGATTCCCTAGGAGCTGATTGATATCTAGCACAGATACATGTTGAAAACATAATATCTGGTCTAGAAGCAGTTAGATATAAAAGGGAACCTATCATACATCTGTACATGGTTTGATCAACCTGTTTTCCTTGATCATCTGGTTCAACTTGTGTGGTTGGTGTCATGGGGGTGGAACATGATTTACAGTCTTGTAAAGAAAATTTGTTTAATAATTCTTTAACATATTTTGATTGATGTATAAAAGTTCCATTTGTTTGTTGTTTAATCTGCAGTCCCAAAAAGTACTGCAGTTCCCCCATTGTACTCATCTCAAATTTTGATTGCATGAGTTTCTTAAATTCTTCACACAATTTTGTGTTTGTTGAACCAAAAATGATGTCATCAACATATATTTGAACAAGTAACATATGATTTCCAACATGTTTTATGAAAAGTGTTTTATCAATGGCACCTCTTGTGAAGTTATTTTTGAGTAAAAAGGTTGAAAGTGTATCATACCAGGTTCTTGGAGCCTGTTTGAGCCCATAAAGAGCTTTGTCTAGTTTGTACACCCACTCAGGATGAGAAGGATCCTCAAACCCAGGTGGCTGACAAACATACACTTCCTCTTTTATCTTTCCATACAAAAATGCACTCTTGACATCCATTTGATAAACTTTTATTTTGTTGGAAATGGCATAGGCCAGAAATAACCTGATGGCCTCAAGCCTTGCAACTGGAGCAAAGGTTTCATCATAGTCAATGCCTTCTTCTTGAGAGTAACCTTGTACTACCAGTCTTGCCTTGTTCTTTATTATCATACCAGCTTCATCTTGTTTATTCCTGAAAACCCATCTTGTGCCAATTGGTTGCTTGTTTGGTGGTAAGGGACAGATTTCCCATACCTGTTGCTTGTTGAATTGAAGCAATTCATCTTGCATTGCCTGCACCCAATTGTTGTCTTTGAGGGCTTCCTGGTACTTCTTTGGTTCCAACTGTGAAATAAATGCTGAGAATAGACAAAAGTTGGAAAGCTGGTTTCTTGTAAGAACACCTGATGCAATATCACCCATGATTTGATCAAGTGGATGATCTTTGTGTTCGATCAGTTGTTGTAAACCACTGACAGGTGTTGGTGGCTCATGTTCCTCAAACAAACTACTGAGGTCTGTTATATTTGGTTCAGCAGTTTCAGTGTCTTCAGTAGTTGCAGGTGCTGAAGCAGATGTTTGAGTTTGGCCTTCAGTATTTGTTGAATCAGAAGTTTGTGAAACTTCTGATGGTTTTGAAGTTGACTTAATGACTGTTTGAGGAGTCCATGGTGCTGGATCCTCATCATCAAACCTTTGATCACCATAATAAGTAGGTTTGGATGAAGTGACAGTCTTTTCAGGTTCAAAATGAAAGTTGTCAAGGTCAAAGAGTTCAGCAGGATGTGCTGGAATGAGAGTGTGTTTTGACTCATTGAACTTAACATTCAGTGTTTCTTCTACTATCCTGGTCTTTGAGTTAAAAACCTTGTAGGCTTTTCTAGTTGATGAATAACCAAGAAAGTAACCTGAGTCAACTTTGGCAGCAAACTTTGAAATAGATTCCTTGATGTTCAAGATGAAACATTGACATCCAAAAGCCTTGAAAAAGGAGATAAGGGACTTCATGCCATGAAGAACTTCATAGGCAGTCTTTGAATGTCTCTTGACAACAAGAACTCTATTTTGAACATAACATGATGTGTTAACTGCTTCTGCCCAGAAGTATAAAGGTAGGCCAGAATCAGCTAACATTGTTCTTGCTCCTTCTATTAAAGTTCTGTTCTTCCTTTCTACCACACCATTTTGTTCAGGAGTTCTGGCAACACTGAATTGTCTAATAATCCCTTTAGACAAACAGAAGTCATTCAGAGTTTTGTTCCTGAACTCTGTCCCATTATCACTTCTAATGGTTTTGACAGGTAGAGAGTATTGCTTCTCTACTTGTAGAATGAAGAACTTGATGATTTCAGCAGCCTCATCCTTGGAAAATAAGAAGAATACCCATGTAAATGTTGAGTAGTCATCAATGATGACTAAGCAGTACTTCTTTTTACCAAGGCTCATGATCTTTACAGGCCCAAATAAGTCCATATGGAGTAGTTGAAGACATGCAGTTGTTTTTGATTCTTCAATAGACTTATAGGAGGACTTATGCTGTTTACCCTTTAAACAGGATACACAGTGTTCTTGACACTGGTATACTTTTAAGGGTAGACCTCTGACCAAGCCCATTTTTGTGACTTTATTTATGGTTTTATAGTTCACATGGCCAAGTCTCCTGTGCCAGAGATCAGTTTCTGAAGTTGATGCCCTTGAGAAGAAACAGGCAGTGTTGTTCAGTACTTTGTCTTTTTCAATGTCCACTGCATAGACATTGCCACATCTTTTGGCAATTAACAAAGTATGATCTTCAATGATCTTCTCTATCAACTTCTGGCCTTCTGGTGATATGATCTTGCATGCTGTCTTTGTGAAAAAGGAAGAATATCCTTTATCACACATTTGTGACACACTAAGCAAGTTGTACTCAAGGTTTTCAACCAGATTGACCTTGTCAAACTGTATTTTGCCAGAGGAGACATTGCCATGTCCTAGCACATATCCCTTAGCATTGTTCCCAAAGGACACAGATCCATCTCTTTGACTGATAAAATTGTTTATCAGGTATCTGCATCCTGTCATGTGCATTGAGCCTCCACTGTCTACATACCAAATGCTATTCAAGCCTCTAGAAACTCTCTGCACAATATAGCAAATTAGTTAGATTTAGGAACCCAAGCCAGTTTGGCTTTGGGTTTGCTCTTGAGAACATTTACAGTTTGTTCTTGACCAAGTTTAGAAATCCATGTCTTTTTGGCAATGGATTTTGCATTAAGCACAATGGTGGTATCCTTTTGAGGACCACCATCAACTTTGGTCATCAGTAGTTGTACCATGTTCATAAGATCTTTAATCTCAGCAGTTTGTGAAACTGCTGATGATTTAGGTCTAACTACTGAAAGAGAATTTTGAGAAAAAGACTTTTGTTGAGATTTTGTCTTTTTGTGAGAAAGGGTTTTTGCTGGTTGTTGTTTCTTGGGAGAAAAGGTTTTTGCATAATCATTTTTGATTTGTTCCCCCACAACCAGTTGTTGATTTTTCTTATTAAACTGAATGCCCTTTCTATATCTGCAAAATTCTGTTTTGTGGTTGAACAGACCACAAATTTCACATTCTTTTGTCTTTTCTTTCAAAGACAAATCTCTGACAGTTTTGATTGGTTTTAGGTCATCAGTAGTTTTCAGGTTCTCAACTCCTGATGTAGTTGAAACTGCTGATGACTTAAAGTCAGATTTAATCAATACTTCTGAAGAACTTTCTTTGTGTGATTTCAGAAAGTTTTCATGGAAAGATGTGCATTCTTCCTCTTCAGAAGTTTCACCTGAAACAATTTTTCTCCCATCTTCAGTAGTTTTGGGAGAGAAATCTGTTGGTGTTTCAGTGTGATTGTACCCTATGCCAAACCTAACATTTGAAGCACTTTGTTTGTTTAGCAATAGTTGGTACCCCTTACAAGATTCCACCCATTTTTCACATGTGACCTTGGTGTCAGCAAGCTCTTGTCTGACATTTCCTAGGTCATTAATCATTATTTTGATTTGTCTTGGGTTTCAATAGCAGAGTTAGTTAATTTAGAAACTTCTTTTGTTTTTGCAGAAAGTTTTCTTTCTAAATCACATTTTATCTGAGTGAGTTTTCTCTCAGAGTCATTGGCTTTTCCTTGTAAGTGCACATTTGTCTCTCTTATGAGAGCAAAAGATTCTTTGCATGAATTTGAACATAGTTTTGTCAAAGATTCTTTTGATACCTGAGACAAGGCAGATTTTGAGGAGCATCCCTCAAATGCCATCAAGGCAAAGTTCTTTCTGCCATTGTCAGGCTCTCCCCAGTTGATGTCAAACATTTTGTTGTCTGCATCAGGATTGCACTCTGTGGTGTCAAAATGAAGACTGCTCCAGTCAACATACCCTGAGGTAAATAAACTTTGTTGAGAGGGTTGTTGTTGTTGTGGAGGTTGTTGAGCAGCTGGAAAGGGAGGGATTGATTGTTGGCTCTGCATCTGTTGAGCAGGCATCTGTACATATTGTACTTGTGGCACATATTGGTGTTGTGGAGCTTGTGCCTGTACAAAATGTGCACTCCCTTGAGTTCCATTATTCCTGTTATAATTGGGGTTAAAATTGTTTCCAGACTGAGATTGGTTAAAGCCAGAGCTTCTACATTCTCTAGCAAAGTGTCCCAACTTTTGACACTTATGACATCTAAGTTTAGATTTGTCAAAACCAATTTTTATAGAACTGTTAAGTCCTGGAAACTTCCTTCCTGACCTTTTGTAAAATTTATTTGTTTTTAAACTTAACATGGCCAGTTGGTGCAAAATATCCATTTCTTCAAGGTCATCACTGCTGAAACTATTTAAGTCATCCATGATAAAACACATGTTATCAGCAGTTTGACCAAAGTCATTATTGTCATAACCTGGGAATGATCTTTCAGATGAGATCCCAGCAGTTATGTCAATGTGGTCAAAAGATCCAAAACTATTTGAACAAGTTGGTGAATCTTGTCCCAATAGTGCTGTACTACCAGGTAGATAGTCATCAGCAGTTTTACCAGAGTTTTGTAACTTTTTCTTTTGATCAATTTCTCTCTCAAAAGTAAGTAATCTCCCATGAAGTTTTGTATGAGTGAGGGAGCTAAAATCTGGTGAAGATCTTAAGACTATTGAGTATGTTTCCCATTTATCAGGTAAAGACCTTAAAAATCTATGAAGCATAGATACAGTTGTATAGGTCTGACCATTTAGTTTTAGCTCCGATATTAATGAGGAAAATCTTTCAAATTGCTGAGTTAAGGTTTCCCCATTAATGTGAGCAAAAGTTTCATATTGTTGAGCCAAGATTTCTCTGGTGTTGGTAATCACCTCTTCAGTTCCTCCAAACTGTTCTTTTAGGCAGTCCCAAAGCTCTTTGGCACTATCACAATGTAATAGGCCAGAATAGATTTCATTTGGGAGTGCCATTGCCAACATAGAAAAAGCTTTTGCATCAAGCTCAAGTTTTAGGAAATCATCATCAGTATAGTCTTTTGGTTCTTTTGGAATCTCTTCCTTAGTTTCAAGATTTATGTTTACTGGTTTATGAGGACCATATATCACAGATCTCCAACAACCTCTGTTGGTTTGTGACAAGGTATGTGCCATTCTCTTTTGCCATATGTTATATTCATTTCTTACAAGCATGGCAGGTTTAGTGGCAGAACCAGTATTATGAGGATCCATTTTAAAGAGTATTGATTTGTCAAATATCTCTTAAAGTGATGGATGTTGAAAAAAGTGAGCTTATAATGCTTTATTGAATATCAACAAGATCCTGTGTCTGATTCTCAATTTGTTAGATTGATTTGTGATCAGATAAACCAGTGCTCTGATACCAATTGTTGGATCAGTATTAAGCTGCTCTTTTATTTGAACTTGCTAGTTGACACTTAAGTGTTTAGCAAGTTCTTGGTGAGTGTTAGCACAGCGGAATGTTTATAAGTTTATAGCTACACTTTGTCAACAGGAGTTATTACTCCCCCTGGAATCAAGAACAATAAATGAGAAGTGTTTATTGAGAATCTAAGTATTGAATGAGAATGAAATACTTTGACAGATTCTCAGTAAACACGAAATGGAAATAACAATAATAAGTGTTGAAGGATTTCTTGTATTAAAATCAATGTATAAAACAGAAAGATGAATCCTTTGTTAGGACAAAGAGGATTGGTGAAACCACTTTTGTAAACCTTAGTCTAATTCACTTCTGTCATTTTTGGCTAAGTATAGAAGTACTGAAGAGAAGACAAGAAACTGCTGATTAGAAGATATGAGAAGTGCTGAAGTTGCAGAAGTTCTGAAGTCCAAACCAGACAAGTTCACTTCAGAAGTACTGAAGACAAAACTACTCTTCAGTAGTTGTCCTTCATCAGCACTTAGCAATAGATATTTCCCACCGCCTTTTTGCATCAGTAGTTTGTTGTTTAATATTACTTTTAGCTGTATTTGTTTCTTTCAATGTTGCAACTTGTGCAACTTGTCACTGTAGTTTCTGTGCTTGCTTTTTAGGCAAGATACATGCATGTAATCGTCTATAAATAGGAGGCTTCAACCTTCTATTTTAGACATTGATTTTCAACAGAAAAATCCTTCAAACACTCTTATTGTTATATTCCATTTCTGTATTTATTGTGAATCTCTCTAAGTATCTAATTCTCATTTACAACTTAGATTCATAATAAATACTTTGTCATTTATTAGTTTCAAACATCAAGGGGGAGTTATAACTCTGCCTTAGTGTAAAAAGTGTTGCTTTAACTTATAACATTCCGCTGTGCTTATAATCTGATTTACAAGGACTTGCTAAACACTTAAGTGTCAAGATAGCAAGTTCTTACTTAGCAAAAAGAGCAAACTGATCCAACAATTGGTATCAGAGCGTTGGTTTATCTGATCACATATCAATCTAACAAATTGAGAATCAGACACAAAGCTCTTATTGATATTCAATAAAAAGATCAAAAGTTCACTTTTTATCAATATCCATCACTTAAAAGAGTCATCTGACAAATCTATACTCTTTAAAATGGATCCACATAATACTGGTTCTGCCACCAAACCTGCCATGCTTGTGAGAAATGAGTACAATATATGGCAAAAGAGAATGGCACATACCTTGTCACAAACCAACACAGGTTGTTGGAGATCTGTGATATATGGTCCACACAAACCAGTAAACATAAATCTTGAAACTAAAGAAGGGATTCCAAAGGATCCCAAAGACTATACAGATGAGGATTTCCTAAAACTTGAGCTAGATGCTAAGGCATTCTCTATGTTGGCAATGGCTCTCCCAAATGAAATATACTCTGGCCTTTTACATTGTGAAAGTGCCAAAGAACTTTGGGACTGTCTTAAAGAACAGTTTGGAGGAACTGAAGAGGTGATTGCCAACACCAGAGAAATTTTGGCTCAACAATATGAAACATTTGCTTATATTAATGGGGAAACTTTGACACAACAATTTGAAAGATTCTCCTCATTAATCTCTGAGCTAAAGTTAAATGGTCAGACCTATACAACAGTATCTATGTTACATAGATTTTTAAGGTCTCTACCTGACAAATGGGAAACTTACTCCATTGTCTTAAGATCCTCACCAGATTTTAGCTCCCTCACTCTTACAAAACTCCATGGGAGATTACTTACTTTTGAGAGAGAAATCGATCAAAAGAAGAAATTACAAACTTCTGGTAAAACTGCTGATGACTACCTACCAGGTAGTACAGCACTTTTGGGACAAGATTCACCAACTTGTTCCTATGGATCTTATGACAATATTGACATAACCACTGGGATCTCATCAGAAAGATCTTTCCCAGGTTATGACAATGATGACCAAAGTCAAACTGCTGATAATCTATGTTTTATCATGGATGATTTGAAAAATTTTAGCAGTGATGACTTAGAAGAAATGGACATATTACACCAACTGGCCATGCTAAGCATTAAAACTAACAAGTTTTATAAAAGGTCAGGAAGGAAATTTCCAGGATTGACCAGTAATACAAAAATTGGTTTTGACAAATCTAAACTGAGATGTCACAAGTGTCAGAAGTTGGGACACTTTGCTAGAGAGTGTAGAAGCTCTAGCTTTAACCAATCACAATCTGGAAATAACTATAACCCCAATTATAAAAGGAACAATGGAACTCAAGGGAGTGCTCATTTTGTACAGGCACAAGCTCCTCAACAGCAATATATGCCTCAAGTACAATATGTTCAAGTGCCTGCTCAACAGATGCAGAGCCAACAATCAATCCCTCCCTTTCCAGCTGCTCAACTTCCTCCACAGCCTCAACAACCCCCTCAACAAAGTCTCTTTACCTCGGGGTATGTTGACTGGAGCAGTCTCCCTTATGACACCACAGAGTGCAATCCTGATGCAGACAACAAAGTGTTTGACATCAACTGGGGAGAACCAGACAATGGAAGAAAGAACTTTGCCTTAATGGCATTTGAAGGCTGTACCTCAAAATCTGCATTGTCTCAGGTATCAAAAGAATCTTTGACAAAACTTTGCTCAAACTCTTGCAAAGAAACTTTTGCTCTCATAAGAGAGACAAACGTGCACCTACAAGGCAAAGCCAATGATTTAGAAAGAAAATACACACAGATAAAATGTGATTTAGAAAGAAAACTGTGTGCTAAAACAAAAGAGGTTTCTAAATTAACTGACTCTGCTATTGAAACCCAAGCACAAATCAAAATGATGCTAAATGACCTGGGAGATGTCAGACAAGAGCTTGCTGACACCAGGATCACTTGTGAAAAATGGGTGGAATCTTGTAGGGGGTATCAACTATTGCTAAACAAACAAAGTGCTTCAAATGTTAAGTTTGGCATAGGATACCATCATGTTGAAACACCAACAGATTTTTCTCCCAAAACTACTGAAGATGGGAGAAGAATTGTTTCAAATGAAACTTCTGAAGGGAAAGAATGCACATCTTTCCATGAAAACTTTCTAAACAGAAATCCTGGCATTTTTAAAGAAAGTACTTCAGAAGTATTTACAAAAACTGACAACAAGCCATCAGTAGTTTCATCTACTTCAGGAGTTGAGACCCTGAAAACTACTGATGAGCAAAATCTTTTCACAACTGTCAGAAATTTGCCTTCAGAACAAAAACAAAAGGCAAAAGAATGTGAAATTTGTGGCCTGTTCAACCACAAAACTGAATTTTGTAGATACAGAAAAGGAATTCAGTTCAATCAAAAATTTAAACAACAGGTTGTGGGAAATCAAATCAGAAATGATTATGAAAGAGTTTTAAACCCAAGAAACAACAACCTGAAAACACCTTTTCTCAGAAAAAGATAAAATCTCAACCAAAATCTTTTTCTCAAAATTCCTTGTCAGTAGTTAGACCAGAATCTTCAGCAGTTTCACAAACTGCTGAGATTCAAAATCTAAAGAACATGGTAGAACTACTGATGACCAAGGTTGATGGTGGTCCTAAAAAGGATACCACCATGGTTCTTAATGAAAAATCCATTGCCAAAAAGACATGGATTTCTCAACCTGGTCAAGAACAAACTGTAACTGTTCTCAAGAGCAAACCCAAAGCCAAACAGGCTTGGGTTTCCAAATCTAACTAAATTGCTTTTATGTGCAGAGAGTTTCCAGGGGCTTAAACAGCATATGGTATGTTGATAGTGGAGGCTCTATGCACATGACTGGATGCAGATACCTGATAAACAATTTTATCAGCCAAAGAGAAGGATCTGTATCCTTTGGGAACAATGCTAAGGGATATGTGCTAGGACATGGCAATGTCTCCTCTGGCAAAATACAGTTTGACAAGGTCAATCTGGTGGAAAACCTTGAATACAACTTGCTGAGCGTGTCACAAATGTGTGATAAAGGATATTCTTCCTTTTTCACAAAGACAGCTTGCAAGATCATCTCACCAGAAGGCCAGAAGTTGATTGAGAAGATTATAGAAGATCATACTTTGCTGATTGCCAAAAGATGTGGCAATGTCTATGCAGTGGACATTGAGAAAGACAAAGTATTGAACAACACTGCCTGTTTCTTCTCAAGGGCATCAACTTCAGAAACAGATCTCTGGCACAGGAGACTTGGCCATGTGAACTTTAAAACCATAAATAAAGTCACAAAAATGGGCTTGGTCAGAGGTCTACCTTTGAAAGTATACCAGTGTCAAGAACACTGTGTATTCTGTTTAAAGGGAAAACAGCATAAGTCCTCCTATAAGTCTATTGAAGAATCAAAAACAACTGCATGTCTTCAACTACTCCATATGGACTTATTTGGACCTGTCAAGATTATGAGCCTTGGTAAAAAGAAGTACTGCTTAGTCATCATTGATGACTACTCAAGATTCACATGGGTATTCTTCTTATTTTCCAAGGATGAGGCTGCTGAAATCATCAAGTTCTTCATTCTACAAGTAGAGAAACAATATTCTCTATCTGTCAAAACCATTAGAAGTGACAATGGGACAGAGTTCAGGAACAAAACTCTGGATGAATTCTGTTTGTCTAAAGGGATTATTAGACAATACAGTGTTCCCAGAACTCCTGAACAAAATGGTGTAGTAGAAAGGAAGAACAGAACATTGATAGAAGGAGCAAGAACAATGTTAGCTGATTCTGGACTGCCATTGTACTTTTGGGCAGAAGCAGTTAACACAGCATGTTATGTTCAGAATAAAGTTCTTGTGGTCAAGAGACATTCCAAGACTGCCTATGAAGTTCTTCATGGCATGAAGCCCCTTATCTCCTTTTTCAGGGCTTTTGGGTGTCAATGTTTCATCTTGAACATCAAGGAATCTATTTCAAAGTTTGCTGCCAAAGTTGACTCAGGTTACTTTCTTGGTTACTCTTCAACTAGAAAAGCCTACAAGGTTTTTAATTCTCACACCAGGATAGTAGAAGAAACATTGAATGTCAAGTTCAATGAGTCAAAACACACTCTTATTCCAGCACATCCTGCTGAACTCTTTGACCTTGACAACTTTCACTTTGGACCTGAAAAGGCTGTTACTTCTTCCAAACCTACTTATTATGGTGATCAAAGGTTTGAAGATGAGGATCCTACACCATGGACTCCTCAAACAGTCATTAAGTCAACTACAACACCATCAGAAGTTTTTCAAACTTCTGATCAAACAAAATACTGAAGGCCAAACTCAAACATCTGCTTCAGCACCTGCAACTACTGAAGAAGCTGAAACTGCTGAACCAGATATTATAGACCTCAGTAGTTTGTTTGAAGAACAAGAGCCACCTACACCTGTCAGTGGTTTACAACAACTGATTGAACACAGAGATCATCCACTTGATCAAATCATGGGTGATATAGCTACAGGTGTTCTGACCAGAAACCAGCTCTCCAACTTTTGCCTATTTTCAGCCTTTATTTCACAGTTGGAACCAAAGAAGTACCAGGAAGCCCTCAAAGACAATAATTGGGTGCAAGCTATGCAAGATGAACTACTTCAGTTCAACAAGCAACAGGTCTGGGAAATCTGTCCCTTACCTCAAAACAAGCAACCAATTGGTACAAGATGGGTTTTCAGGAACAAACAAGATGAAGCTGGTATGATAATCAAGAACAAGGAAAGACTGGTAGTTCAAGGGTACTCTCAAGAAGAGGGAATTGACTATGATGAAACCTTTGCTCCAGTTGCAAGGCTTGAGGCCATCAGGTTATTTCTGGCCTATGCCATTTCCAACAAAATTAAAGTTTATCAAATGGATGTGAAAAGTGCATTTTTGTATGGAAAAATCAAAGAGGAGGTGTATGTCTGTCAGCCACCTGGGTTTGAGGATCCTTCTCATCCTGAGTGGGTGTACAGACTGGACAAAGCTCTTTATGGGCTCAAACAGGCTCCAAGAGCCTGGTATGATACACTCTCCACCTTTTTACTCAAAAATAACTTTACAAGAGGTGCCATTGATAAAACACTTTTCATTAAACATGTTGGAAATCATGTCTTACTTGTTCAAATTTATGTTGATGATATCATCTTTGGTTCAACAAACACAAAATTGTGTGATGATTTTAAGAAACTCATGCAATCAAAATTTGAGATGAGTACCATGGGAGAACTGCAGTACTTTCTAGGACTGCAGATCAAACAACAAACAAATGGAACTTTTATACATCAATCAAAATATGTTAAAGAATTATTGAACAAATTTTCTTTAAATGACTGTAAATCATGTTCCACTCCCATGACACCAATCACACAAGTTGAACCTGATGATCAAGGAAAACAGGTTGATCAAACCATGTACAGATGCATGATAGGTTCCCTTTTATACTTAACTGCTTCTAGACCAGATATTATGTTCTCAACATGTGTCTGTGCTAGATATCAATCAGCACCAAGGGAATCACACCTTATTGCAGTCAAAAGAATTTTTAGATATCTGAAAGGAACTCCAACACTGGGAATTTGGTATCCTGCTTCAAGCAATACCAAGTTATCAGCTTTTTCAGATAGTGACTATGCAGGGTGTAAGATGACAAGAAAGTCAACATCTGGTGGTTGTCAATTCCTGGGTAACTGTCTAGTGTCATGGCAATCAAAGAAGCAAACATCTGTTGCAACTTCAACTGCTGAAGCTGAATACATTGCAGCTGCAAGTTGTACATCACAGATACAATGGCTCCAATATCAACTTCTTGATTATGGAATCAAAGAGACCAAGACACCTTTGTTTGTAGACAGCAAATCTGCCATTAGCATCATTCAAAATCCGGTACAGTTCTCAAAAACCAAACATATTGAGATCAGGTACCATTTCATAAGAGATTGCTATGAAAAAGGCAAGATTGAGGTGAAGCATGTAGCAACAGCTAATCAAATAGCTGACATCTTCACTAAGCCCCTTGACACATCAACATTTCAGAAGTTAGTATCCATGCTTGGAATGCTAAATTTGTAAGTGTTTATTTTTTTTTTTTTTTCTGCATATCAGTTAGAATCCAAGTTAACACTTGATTCTACCCAACTCTACATCAAACTTCTACATCAATCACTACTGTTATGCATCAAAATTTTCTTTTCCTTTTTCCATCCTTGATTCCATCCTGTTTACCATGGTGGAATCAAAAAGAAAAATTTTCTTTTTCCTTTTTCCATCCTTGATTCCATCCTGTTTACCTTGGTGGAATCCAAGTTAACCTTTTTATCTTTTTTCTGGTTTTCACTTACAAAAGTCAAAAGTCTGAAACAAAACTTCTGAAAAACAAAATCAATTTGAGAGAAACTACTGATGAACAAAAATCATCAGTATGGGGATAACTTTCTGAAAAAGTGTGTAACTTCTGATAAAATAACCTTCAGAAGTTATGAATATAGTATTTATAAAAACATTTCTCATCAGATGTTAAAACTGCTGAAGAGAAAATGGGAACTACTGATGAAGTAATCCTTCATCAGCAGTTTAAGTCAAAAGGGCAAATCTGACTTTTCCCATCATCAGAGGTTTGACCTAATCAGTTTAAAACCTCTGATAAAGAGATTTTTAACCAAAGGCGGTTTTAAAACTTCTAATAAAGAAGATTCAAGCGGTTAAAACTTCTAATAAATACCTTTTCTACACACTTATCCTTTCAAACTCAAAAATATCCCTCCTTCTCTCTCAAAAACTCTCTCAACCTATACCTGCAAAATCCACTGTTCGATCAAAAACCCAAACCACATGGCTCTAGTTCTAAAACAGGGACACAATCAAAGAGCCTTTCTTGATAAACAAGAAGGCTGGTCCCAATACGATGAGATCATTGATCTTGTCGTCAAATCCCAATACTTTACTGCTCTCACAATAAACCCACCAATTCACACTGAAACTCTGAATGAGTTCTGGGCAAATGCTGAGACGGTTACAATGGGTGATGAGGTCATTTCCCTCAACTCAAAGATAAAAGGGAAACAACTGACCATCACACCGGCCACACTAGCAACAAGACTGGGTCTGGATGATGTAACTGCCCCTGACCATGTTGCAAACACTGATATTCATCTAACCATGACTGAGTGTGGTTATCAAGGTACTCTCTCCCATGCTACAATATTCAAAAATATTTTGAACCAAAATACAAACTTTTGTTTCATTATATTATTATGTGTTTGAGTCCAAAAACAGGGTCTTATGACCAGATGCCCTCCACTTTTCAACCAATATTTCATTCCATTGTGAATGAAACTAAATTCAGGGCATCAAAATTATTTTTCAATGAGTTGGTGTTACATCACAATAATACCAAGAAAAAGTTTTTGTTGTACCCAAGGTTCATTATGCAATGCATAATAGGGGAACTGGGTAATGAGGTGCTTGTGGGAAAAATTTCAACTTTAAACCCTTTAACATCACAAGCATACTCAAGACTTAACAAACCGGCTGCCTGGCCAGAAGATGATCAGGGAGAACAACAACAAGTCCCCCTGAAGCCCACATCTTCCAAACTTACACCACCAAAAGCCAAAAAGCCCAAGCCAACAAAAACTGCACCCCACCAACCCAAAAGAAAAGCTGTTCAGGAGGTTGAGATGCCTGAACATGCTCATGAGCATTCTGCTCTTCAAATAGTTGAGACTGAAACACCCTCTCAGTCTCATCCATCTCAAACCCTACCAAGAGCACCCATATCTGTTCAATTCAAAAGAAAAAGACTTAGAAAAACATATCAAACACACTCTTCTTTTGAAACTGCTGAACAACAACCTATTGCCCAAACTACTGAACCAACCCCACAAATTTCTGAACAAGAGGCAATAGAAATTGCCAAACTTCTCTCTGGGCTAAAAGAGAATGTCCCATCTGATCATGTCAGTCCCCATCAACCACAACAAACAGGGGACATAACTACTACATCAGACATGGATGTGGACATCACTAGCCCTATCCCAAGAGATGAGGGTGGACCAGAGTCTTTAAGCCCAATTTTAGAGACTCTTGGGGCATCTGAGGCTGCTACTACTCAGTTACCACCCAGTGGTGGATCTGAGGACAGAAGTAACATAGCTAAGACCTCAGATGTGGCAACTACTGATGAAGGCTTAATGCCTGAAGTAGGAAATCCTCAGTACCAAGAAACAGAGGTTCATGAGAGAACTGAGTTGGGCTCACCTCATGATTTAACTGAGACAGTCCTCACTGAGGGCAACATCAGGGATTCAGATGATTCCATTAGTTTGGATGATGTTTCACAAACTCAAACTACTGAATTGACGGCAATTTCTGAAGGTCCTGTTGCAAAGGTATCCAGGCTCAAGAAGCCAGTCACCTCTGCACAGGTTAAAGCCCACTCAATCCCTAAAACCCCTAGAGTGGCATCCTCTGTACAACATGAGGATCTCCCAAAAACACCCCCTTCACAGCAAATGCCTACCCAATTCCCTGGGCAAACAAGCATAGACCTGAACCAGCTATGCAGCCCAGAGGGTCCCCTGTACCACATGATGAATACACTCATCAGAAATCACTTCCAAACATATACAGCTGACTTGGAGCTGTCCATCAAGAACCAATTTGGAGTGATCAAGACCAAGATGAACGATCTGTCCAACAAAATAGACTTCAACAGCCAGCAGATTGCTCATCTTCAAGGACACTTCTCCCAACCCTCTGCTTCAAGGGTTAAATTGATGAATCCAAAAAGGGGGAGAAGATCAGGGAACCTAAGGAGTCATTCCAAGCCAGGATAAGGGCAAGAGTGGCACTCCTTGAAAGAGATCAGAAAGATCAGGCCAGGAAAGAAAAATTGGCCAAACAGTTTGGTGTCTCAATTGAAGAAATTGAAGCTGCAGAGAAAGAAGATGAGACCCAAACATCTGAAGATTCCCTAAGGCATAATGAAGAAACTTCTGATAACCAAACTTCTGATGAAGAATCAGAAAGTACTGAAGACAATCCTTCAGTAGCTGACAAACCATCAGCAGTTGTCAGCACATCAGAAGTTAACACTTCCCAACCTCAAACAACTGAACCTTCCAGAACCACTGCTCCCACTCAACCAACATCTGATCCCATCAGGCCTACATCTGTTACAACAATGACTGTATTAAACCCTTCTCCTATCTCTCAATCAGCTGAACTATTAGAGAAGAGCTTAATTGCAGCCAACAAAAAGGCCAGAGAAGATCAGATTTGGAAATCTCTGGAAGAAAGGGATGATTTGGATTTAAGCCATGAAGAAAAACTTCAGGCTTATGCAGCTGAACTACAAAGGCAGGCTAGCCTTGATGAGATTGCTGAACAGGATAAAAGACAACAACTGGTGTCTTATATTACCAAGAACAGCAAGACTAAAGCCTTTACACTCAAAGGACTCTCTATGCAAGAGCTGACAAGAAGAGCACAACTGCTTGCAGACAAAGTGGCCACAAGCAAAGATGGAAAGGCCAAGAGAGCCCAGATAATAGAAGAGCTAGTAGCAGAAGGATATGGTTCAAAAGCCTCTGTATCCAGATGGAAAGAAGAAAGACTGATGGATACTTATAGAAAATACTTGGCTGCCAAGGCTGCAAATCCTGAGAAGTTTCAAACTGCTGATCCTTCAAGATCAGTAGTTAGAACTTCTGGTGCATCTAGAAGATCTGCTACTCAGAAGAAGAAGGCAGAGGACAATGTCAAAACTGATTTCAAAATGGCACTACTTGAAGGAAGTTCAATAGTCCATTCAGATTTTGACATTGAGGAGAAACCTCTGTTAACACAATTCAGGGATCCTTCCACTTTTGCTTATCAAATACAAAAGACCATCAAAGAAAAGATGCATACCAGAGTAGTGACTGAACACCATCTCCCAACTGTTCAGATGCCTGATATGCAACAACAACAACAAGGAAGAGAATCCCACCTGAGGCTATCTGAAACTGAAGACATCCAGCACTCAGGACCATCAACCCAAGGGACAAGTCTGGTTCCCTATTCTTCTGACTTTAACAAGTCAAAGATCCCTATCATCAGATGGTCACTTACTGATAACAACTCAGTACTGTTGACAAGAAGAGATCTCTCAAGCAGGGCTTACAAGAAGATCAGTGATCTGAAGAAACTGTCAACACAAGACCTGCTCACAATTCAACATCTAGAACCACAGAGAGGATCTCTATCTGATGGTCAGTACAACCAGCTCAAGAACACTATGTACAAAGAGATATGGAAGATTGTTCAAGACAGAAGAAACACATAAGGAATTAGTAAGGTTTTGGCTTCATCAATCCAGGGGGAGATTGTTAGGACAAAGAGGATTGGTGAAACCAATTTTGTAAACCTTAGTCTAATTCACTTCTGTCATTTTTGGCTAAGTATAGAAGTACTGAAGAGAAGACAAGAAACTGCTGATTAGAAGATATGAGAAGTGCTGAAGTTGTAGAAGTTCTGAAGTCCAAACCAGACAAGTTCACTTCAGAAGTACTGAAGACAAAACTACTCTTCAGTAGTTGTCCTTCATCAGCACTTAGCAATAGATATTTCCCACCGCCTTTTTGCATCAGCAGTTTGTTGTTTAATATTACTTTTAGCTGTATTTGTTTCTTTCAATGTTGCAACTTGTGCAACTTGTCACTGTAGTTTCTGTGCTTGCTTTTTAGGCAAGATACATGCATGTAATCGTCTATAAATAGGAGGCTTCAACCTTCTATTTTAGACATTGATTTTCAACAGAAAAATCCTTCAAACACTCTCATTGTTATATTCCATTTCTGTATTTATTGTGAATCTCTCTAAGTATCTAATTCTCATTTACAACTTAGATTCATAATAAATACTTTGTCATTTATTAGTTTCAAACATCAAGGGGGAGTTATAACTCTGCCTTAGTGTAAAAAGTGTTGCTTTAACTTATAACATTCCGCTGTGCTTATAATCTGATTTACAAGGACTTGCTAAACACTTAAGTGTCAAGATAGCAAGTTCTTACTTAGCAAAAAGAGCAAACTGATCCAACATCCTTCTATTTATAGACTTTACAAATACATGAACCTTGCCAAAAAGCAAGTTCAGAAACAAGTTGCAACAAGTTGCAGTCTTGGAACTTGTACATAAAGTAAAAAGAAATACTAAAGTATTAAACTACTGATTACAAGGGCGGTGGAAAAGATCTTCTTTAAGTACTGATGAATGACAAACTACTGATGAGTAGTTTGTCTTCAGCAGTTCTTCAGTTGAAGTGTCTGGTTTGAACTTCAGAACTTCTGATGACTTCTTCTTCAGTACTTCTGAATCCCTTATTCAGCAGTTTGATTCCTTGTCTTCAGCAGTTCCATACTTAGAGTATTTTGACAGAAAGTGAATTAGACTAAGGTTTGCAAAAGTGGTTTCACCAATCATTTTTGTCCTAACAAAAGTAGTCCCAAACCGGACTAGAAAACATTTTGAAAAGTTGTCTCATACCCGAGACGCATGCTTTTGAGAAAAAGTAGTGAAACTCACCTTAGTAGGCAAGCAAATAAATCCAAACTCCAAAGTAGGGTGTACTGCCGACTCCCTAGTATATGTGTCACTAAGTAAGTATATGTGTAATACCATTACACCATATAATCCTTTTGTCCAAAACGTTCAAATGTTCAAAATCGTGTAAGTGACACCTAGTGATTCTACATGCATAAGTAAACCCTACGGATCCGTTGGTGAATATGTAGGTTATCATTAGTTCTACACTTCATATGTGTCTCATATAAGTGTCCATTCAAGTACATGTCAAATACAAACCACATAGGACTCCAATTAGTCACATAAACACATAATACACAATCTGTGTTTTTAGGACAGATTATGCACCACGAAAACTAATTTATTTAAAATACTTAATCAATGAATTAAACTCCCAAAGTTATACCAAATATTCTTTGGAGTTCGTTTGTTAACCTATATTTTTGTTTTGTCTAAAAACTAAACACAAAAATTATGAAAAATCGTACATCACCACTATGTCCAGAAAGTTTCTACAACAGGTCAGGTTAGTAGAAGAATTCCCAAAATCGTGTATTCATCCAAACGGGATGAATCAAATTGGAATAACCAAGTTATTGCAATGTTGATCTACTGTTCAAATTTTATAACTTAATTCATCGTAAAAATCGATTTATGATGGTTTAAAGTTGACTCAGTTTGTTAATCCGAAAATCTGATATGACCTTTATTCAAAGAAAATTCCAAAAAAATATTCAAACGACATCCAAATCACTCGATTTTACCCATTATGAAAAGCTAAGACAAGTTATAATACAACTATGCAAAGAAATCATCAAAACCATCATGTTTATGTCACGTAATAGACCCTACAAGTTGACCTAAACATTTTTTCCAGATTTTAATCATGCATAAACTCTTATTTAAACGACTCACGTGTGCGTATAATCGATAAAAAACAATCAATAATCATCACAAAACATTCATAAGACCTAGCATGATCAGAACCTATCATAACACATGCAAAATCATAAACCCTAACGATCAAAACGTCACAAACTTGCGCAACAAGTAATCTATCATATCACTAATCGTATAGGATCATGTTTAACCCATTAAATCTTATAAACTTCAAGTTTTAATCTTTATAAAAAGGTTTTCAGACCTGGAAAAACTTATTTATAAGGTTTTTATAACATATTAAGAAGATTAAAGCATAATAGATTAAAGATTATACTGCAAGCTCTTCGAAACAATCAACCGAATACTCTTGAAGCTTCCCGATGGATTTTCTTGCGCCTTAGTAGGTGTTTAGGGGTTAATATTTCGTAAATAGGGCTTAAGGTTGCTTAAATACAAGTTTAAGTCAGTTTGGTGGAGTCGGTCACCCGCGTGCGGCCGCTCGGAGGGAGTGAGCGGCCGCTCACTCCTCTTCGCCCTGCACCTGGTGGCCTGCTTCGTTGTATAGCGTGTTTTCATCGATGTTTTCGCTATTTTGGACCATAATAAGTGTATCCCCATGTGTTAAGACCCCAACCATCCTAATGGTTCACCTTTAATGATTTTTATTAACGTATTCGGTTTTAGTTCACGTAATCACAAACAGTTTGCACATAGTTTCACAGAGTATCATAGAACCACGTAATTGCAATTAATCTCAATCAATTAACTCACAATTATTTAACTTCATTGTTCACCAACGTCCGAGTTCACTAATCATGTATATAGTCTGGTAATTCCCCGAATTACCACTTCATGCAATTATTAACTATAACTGTGCAATGTGTCTCCTATCTAGCTAGCCCTAGTTAAGTATAATGCAAGGAATGTAACTAGAGTTTAGTTACAGTGAGAACCTGAAATTGCGGGGTATCACATCATCCCCAAGTTGAAAAGAATTTCGTCCTGAAATTCAGCAAGTAAACAATAAAGCCAGCTAGAAAAGTATGTGATTGGTTCTCGGATGTCACATCATCCCCAAGTTGAAAGGAATTTCGCCCCGAAATTCACTTTGAGCGAGCTGCTTTATTTTCGGCGTTCGATCTATGCACAGGTTCAGGTTCAGTAAAGAGGTGTGGATATTTGAGCCGCATCTGATCTCTGCGCTCCCACGTATATTCCAGTCCTAGACGGGAATTCCACCATACCTTAACAATAGGCATAGTACTTTGTCTGAGTTTCTTGACGCCCTGCTCAAGAATCTCCACGGGTTCTTCCACGAACCGTAGCTGGTCGTCCACCTGAATCTCCTCCAGTGGCACTACCAGTGTCATATCCTATAGGCATTTCTTTAGGTTTGATACGTGGAATACATTGTGCACTCCACTGAGTTCATCAGGAAAGTTTAACTTGTAAGTTACCAGACCAATCCTTTCGACGATCTCGAATGGTCTAACTTATCGTGGGTTCAATTTTCCCCGTTTTCCAAAGCGTATCACCCCTTCCAATATGACACCTTCAATAGAACCTTGTCCCCAACCTGGAACTCCAAAGGTTTCCTACGCTTATCAACGTAACTTTTCTGTCGATCTCGAGCAGCAGCCAACCGGTTCCTGATTTGCACTATCTTCTCAGAAGTTTCATGCACGAGTTTGGGACCTGTTAGCTGGCTATCCCCAACTTTAGTCCAGCAGATGGGAGACCTACACTTGCATCCATAAAGTGCCTCAAAAGGCGCACATTATATCGATGTTGGTAGCTGTTTTTATACGAGAATTCAATCAAAGGCAAGTGCTTATCCTAACTGTTGCCAAAATCCACCACGCACGCTCGTAGCAGATCTTCCAATGTTTGGATGGTAAGTTCACTCTGTCCATCCGTCTATGGGTGATAGGATGTGCTCATATCTAAGCGAGTCCCTAAAGCGTTTTGGAGAGTACTCCAAAAATGAGAAGTGAATCGCGCATCGCGATCAGGTATAATAGAAGTAGGCACCCGATGCCTAGAGACTACCTCATTGATGTAGAGATTAGCTAGTTTCTCCAGCGAGTCTATTTCCTTTATTGCTAGAAAGTGTGCTGATTTGGTTAAACGATCCACGATAACCAAAATCATGTTATGGCCAGTTGGCGTTCTAGGAAGCTTTCTGATAAAATCAATAGAAATCCCGTCCCATTTCCACATAGGGATTTCCGGTTGCTGGAGTAGGCCTGAAGGTTTCTGGAATTCGATCTTAACCTTCGCGCAAATCAAGCACTTACTAACATAAGTGGCTATTTCAGCTTTCATGTTTGGCCACCAGTAAAGAGTTTTAAGATCTTGGCACATCTTGTCCGCACCAGGATGTACCGAATATCGTGAGGTATGAGCTTCATTGAGCACCAGTTGTCTGAGATCCCCAAAACGTGGTATCCAGACTCGATTCATAAAGTATTGAAGACCATCTGTCTTTAGTTCCAAGTGCTTATCAACACCATGTAATGTTTCAAGCCCGATGTTTTCTTCTTTCAAGGCCTTGCCCTGGGCTTCACGTATCTTATCAGGAAGATTAGAATGAATGGTAAGTTGTAAGGCTCGCACCCGTGTAGGTTTCGTTTCCTTACGACTGAGGGCATCAGCTACTACGTTAGCTTTCCCTGGATGATACTTGATGGCAGAGTCATAATCATTCAGAAGCTCGACCCATCGACACTGTCGCATGTTCAACTTCTTCTGAATGAATATGTGTTGGAGGCTCTTGTGGTCAGTGAAGATTGTACACTTCGTCCCATAGAGATAATGCCTCCAGATCTTTTAGAGCAAAAATCACTGCTCCCAGTTCCAAGTCATGGGTGGTGTTGTTCTTCACATGAACCTTTAATTGACGTGAAGCATACGCGATCACCTTATCACGCTGCATCAGCACACACCCTAACCCTTGGATAGACGCATCACAGTACACCACAAAGTCCTCTGTACCCTTAGGTAATGATAGTATAGGTGCACTTCAAAGCTTTGCCTTCAATAATTGAAAAGCAGATTCTTGGGCATCTCCCCACTTGTAAGTAATCCCCTTCTGTGTCAAAGCAGTGAGGGGTTGAGTGACCATAGAGAATCCTCAATGAATCTGCGATTGTATCCCGCAAGACCAGGAAACTGGCGCACCTCTGTAGGAGTCTTAGGAGTCTCCCACTTTATGATTGCATCAATCTTGGTGGGATCGACATGTATTCTTGCCTCGTTAACCATATGCCCTAGAAACTGGACTTCTCGAATCCAAAAGTCACATTTAGAATTTCGCATACAGCTGCTCATTTCTCAAGAGTTCCAATTCCTGCTCTTGGAGTAAATCCGTATGTCGTCTATGAACATTATAACGAATTTTTCCAAATAAAGCTTACACACGCGGTTCATCAGATCCATGAACACAGCCGGTGCATTGGTTAGCCCAAATGGCATCACCAATAACTCATAATGTCCATAACGAGTTTGAAAGGCTGTCTTCGCCACATCCTCCTCTCGGACTCTCAGCTGATGGTATCCTGACCTCAAGTTAATCTTAGAATAGAAACTCGACCCTTGCAGCTGGTCGAACAAGTCATCAATACGAGGCAAAGGGTAGCGGTTCTTAACCGTTACTTTGATCAACTCCAGATAATCGATACACATGCAGAAACTCCCATCTTTCTTCTTAACAAACAAAACTGGAGCTCCCCATGGCGAAGAACTAGGTCTAATAAAGCCCCTATCCAATAGCTCTTGGATTTGGGTAGACAGTTCTTGAAGTTCGCCTGGTGCTAGGCGGTATGGTGCGTGTACAACTGGATCTGCTCCAAGTACAAGATCAATTTGAAACTCCACTTGACGAACAGGTGGAAGTCCAGGTACAGAGAATTTCCGCGTGTTGCTTGGACAACCTGTCCATGCCAACCACGAGATCAAAACTTCCTAGGGTGATAGGTAGAAGGTCGATGGCAAACAATTGCCCATCTAGCTCGAGCTTACAGTCACGATGTATATGGGTTACCTTAACAGGCTTCCCATCAGCCAATTCTATAGAGTACGGGGTATCAAGAAGAGTAGGAACCATCCCTAATTGCTTGCTAAGTTTCGATGACACAAACTATAGTCCGCACCAGTATTATATAAAATAGAAGCAAGAGTGTCGTTTAAGGAACACGTACCCGTTACGACATTGTTATCAGTCATAGCTTCCCCAGAGTCAATCAAAAATGCTCTTCCACAAGCTCCATTGTTGTTGTTGTCATAGTTGTTGTTGTAGGGCTTATACCTCGCACTATCCCATGTTCTCTTGCTATCACCAAAAGTAGCAGATGAAGCACCATGCTTCGGAAAAGTACCCTGCTCAACAGCCTCGTCGGTGAGTTTGCGAGCCAGATGAAAGATTTGCTAGATCCTAGGTAGGTGAGCTGCAGTGGCCATGCCACGAATTTAAGGGACCCACCCTTTTGGTATGAAGCTTGATCCGCTTATAAGGTAGGTTAAATAGATTTTGAGCATATAGTAGCTATCTCCTGTAGCTTGCTAGTGTAGGCGTCGATCTCAGACGCAACCATCTTTATATAACAAATTTCTAGATTTCATCACAGGGTGTTACGTTCTCCATCCAAGTATCTGTAACTTATCGAGTGTGCATGTAGCATACATTACCCCATCCTGTCTGGGGCAAATACACATGGTAAAGACTTATACTATCGAAGCAATCAGACAGTCTCCTTCAGTTCCGCTGGAGTTATCGAGGTTTACAACCAATAATAGCCTTGAAAATACGATGGCAGGTTGTTGTTGTGAGATGTGCGTTCAAGGAATAAGAAAGTTCAAATGTGGATGTCAGGGGAAACGAATGATTTAAAAAAATGGATCTTTACTAGCTTAGAAAGATGCGAGGGCCTCAACCACCATATCGTTGATCATAAGAACTCGGTCTTATCTAAGTTAACAAATGGAAAGAAAAGAAAAGACAGGTAAGAAAAAGGTAGGAGCTAAACGTCGCCACACTCTGTCGAGATAGTAGAACCTTCCTCCTCACTTTCCATATGTTCGTCTTGCTCAGGTTCCCCTTCCATCCCATCTTCTTCCTCTTTTGCGGTGTTAGTGTTATATGGATCCCATCACGTACAGTCTCCTTCTCTGGTCCTGTGTAAGTTAGTTCCATGGTCAACAGCTCCATTCGTTCCTCCAATCGTGACTGTCAGTCACTGGTAGGTCTTCCTTTGAGATATTGCACCGCATCACAGGCCTTACATAACTCCCCAAGAGTGTGTCTAACAATCCCCGATCTGATGTGTTCCCATGAATCTACCGTATACTTATGAGAAACAGGGATATGCATGTCGTACAATCGCTCGCTCGTACTGGGCATAAATGTACTAGAGTAACCCAGACTTGTCTGTGTTTCAAATGAGAGTAAGAAAGGTCAAATAACAAGGAACAGAAACTAATTGTCTCCTTGCTCAGTGAAAAAAGATAAGTTTCGGTATTTGACTTTCTTTGAATTTGATTCAGTTTAATGGTATCACGTCATGCGCATCGTGCAGCTTCCTGTATACATGCGCCACAACGCGTACATGGGCTCCCTCCCTTGTACTATTGTTGTTTCCTCATCCACGAGGTTTGTTAGGATACTACTCCCAGTAATGCGCCACCTGGTGTAACCCTGGGTTCCCACCACACAAGGACCAATAAGTTTTTAACTGATCGAAACCCGATCCACACAAGGAATCGTAAATCCGACCCACACAAGGATTCAAAACTCGACCCACAACAGGAGTCAAAGCATCTCAAAACCCGAGATGTAAAAGTAGTCCCAAACCGGACAAGAAAACATTTTGAAAGTTGTCTCATACCTGAGACGCATGCTTTTGAGAAAAAGTAGTGAAACTCACCTTAGTATACAAGCAAATAAATCCAAACTCCCAAGTAGGGTGTTCTACCGACTCCCTAGTATATGTGTCACTAAGTAAGTATATGTGTAATACCATTACACAATATAACCCGTTTGTCCCAGACGTTTAAATGTTCAAAATCATGTAAGTGACACCTAGTGATTCTACATGCATATGTAAACCTACGGATCCGTTAGTGATTATGTTGGTTATCATTAGTTCTACACTTCATATGTGTCTCATATAAGTGTCCATTCAAGTACATGTGAAATACATACCAAATAGGACTAAAATTAGTCACAAAACACATAATACACAATCTGTGTTTTTAGGACAGATTATGTACCACGAAAACTAATTTATTTAAAATACTTAATCAAAGAGATAAACTCCCATATTTTTACTGAATATTCATTGGGGTTCGTTTGTTAAACCATATTTTTTTTGTCTAAAAACTAAACACAAAAATTATGAAAAATCGTACATCACAGGTATGTCCAGAACGTTTCTACACCAAGTCAGGTTAGTAGAAAAATTCCCAAAAATTGTGTATTAATCCAAACGTGATGAATACACTTGGAAAAGCCAAGTTATTCCAATGTTGACCTAATTTACAAATTGAATAACTTAATTCATTGCATAATTTGAGTTATGATGGTTTAAAGTTGACTCAGTTTGTTAATCCGAAAATCTGATATGACCTTTATTCAAAGAAAATTCCAAAAACTATTCAAACGACGTCCAAATCACTCGATTTTACCCATTATGAAAAGCTAAGACCATGTTTAATACAACTATGCAAATAAATCGTCAAAACCATCATGTTTATGTCACGTAACAGACCCTACAAATTGACCAAAACATTCTGGCTAGATTTTAATCAAGCATAAACTCTTATTTAAACGACTCACGTGTGCGTATAATCGATCAACAACAATCAATAATCATCCCAAAACATACATAATTCGTAGCATGATCAGAACCTATCATAACACATGCAAAACCATAAACCCTAACGATCAAAACATCACAAACTTGCGCAATAGTAACCTATCATATCACTAATCGCATAGGATCATGTTTAAACCATTAAATTTTTATAAACTTCAAGTTTCAATCTTTATAAAAAGGTTTCAGACCTGGATAAACTTGTTTATAAGGTTTTTATATACATATTAAGAAGATTAAGCATAATAGATTAAATATTATACCGCAAGCTCTTCGAAACAATCAACTGCATGCTCTTGAAGCTTCCCGATCGATATTCTTGCGCCTTAGCAGGTGTTTAGGGGTTAATATTTTGTAAATAGGGCAGTAGGGGTGATTAGGGTTTTGAGTTTAGGACGTACAAGAGGCTTAAGGTTGCTTAAATACAAGTTTAAGTCGGTTTGGTGGAGTTTGTCACCCGCGCGCGGCCGCTCGGAGGGAGTGAGCGGTCGCTCACTCCTCTTCGGCCCGCACCAGGTGGCCTGTTTCGTTGTATAGCGTGTTTTCTTCGATGTTTTCCGCTATTTTGGACCATAATAAGTGTATCCCCATGTGTTAAGACCCCCCATCCTAATGGTTCACCTTTAACGATTTTTATTAACGTATTCGGTTTAAGTTCACGTAATCACATACAGTTTGCACATAGTTTCACAGAGTATCATAGAAGCACGTAATTGCAATCAATCTCAATCAATTAACCCACAATTATTTAACTTCATTGTTCAACAACGTCCAAGGTTCACTAATCATGTATATAGTCTGGTAATTCCCCGAATTACCACTTCATGCAGTTATTAATCTATAACTGTGCAACGTGTGTCCTATCTAGCTAGCCCTAGTTAAGTATAATGCAAGGAATGTAACTAGAGTTTAGTTAAAGTGAGAACCTGAAATTGCGGGGTATCACACTTTATATCATAATTTGAAAATTTAGTCAAAAGATGACAATATCTCGGAATAAGTTCCTTCAAAGTCTCATTCCCCACATAGCTAAAGTTCTCAAATTCCTTTCTCATTAACATCATGACGATTCTTCAACATATCCCAAATCTGTTTGGAAGTAGTTCATGATCCAAACTGATGTAGAAGATCAGTATTGATAGCTTGAGATAGTTGGGTGAAATCCTTTTTCTCCACCACAAACTTCTTCTTTTCATCCTCAGCTAAAACTCTCCAGAGGAATTGGTTCACCTGTATTCTCCAACACGGTGCAACATATCCTTTAGCAATCATCTGCCATGCCTCTGTACCTTCTAGTCCCATTCCTTCCAAGTTAATCTTGAACTTTTTATGCCATTGATTGTAATCTATCATCTCCATCAGCTTCGGTGGACGACTCCCGCTACCTGAAGACAAATCATTTATTAGAGTAGAAATAACATTTGTAGTTTGAGAGTGTACCGCTGCTGCTGCAACTCCCCAATAATCATTCATGGGTTGTTGTGGAGATTGAACAACATTATGTGGAATCGAACTACTCATCGCGAGGTAATTGATTGGCTAAGATGGTTGAGTGTTCGTCTTTTGTGCAGCTACAGACCAAGGGTCCATGGTAACGTGTTGTTGCTGTGTAGTATTAGGCCTAGGTGTTGTTGGAAATCCCCACATATCGTCTATGAAGTTCGAAATGCGAACACTTAAAAATTTTCAAACAGACTCTACGTTCGACCCTTTTTCACAATCGGGGGTTCGAATGTGGAAAAATGTCCAGGTTCGCCCCTTAGTCTGACTCGAATGTAGAAAATATAACCCTCTTACTCATGTTCGACCTCCCGTAAGGTCGAATGTACTAGACTTGGTCGAATGTACAAACACAACACACACACACAGCTTCTAGGTTCGACCTAAAATACTCACTTTCGACCTGAAAAGCTAGGTTCGACCCCAAAATACTACACGTTCGACCCTTCTCTCCTAGGTTCGACCTGACCCATTTGAAAAACGGTTATTCTTTGAAATTCAGTTATTTTGATTCCGATTTTTCAAAAGATGATGAATTTTGATGATGTTAATCAGGTTTTGCTTCAGTTTTGATTTGGAACAACTTTAATGAATAGAAATCTTGATTTTATGTGTAAAATCTAATCCAAATCAATCAATTTTCATCAAAACTCATTGTTCATTCAAAACAGAAAAATTTTGATCAACTTTTTGTCTAAATCAGTTCAAAAACTATCAATTCGTAGTTGTATGATCCGTATAGGCTCTGATACCACATTGTGGAGGATCGTTTTTACAAAAACAAGTTTAGTTGATCACACAAGTCTACTAATCTAGGTGCGGAATCCCTAGATCAGTTACAAAATGAAAGTAGTTGAATCAAACACACAAATTCACCTTTTCAATATCCATTTCATTCATAAACAATGTTATAAAGCTTTACAATTAGGTTTAAGATGAAATAAACAACTCTCAGACTCCTCTAGAACTTAGATAGAAAACCTAGTTGACACACATAAGTAAATGCCAAAAAGTTAATCTTAAAACAATTTTTTTTTTTTATATTGACCTGCACATTCACCCCCCCCCCCCCCCCCCCCGCGTAAGGGTCGAATGTGTAGGTTCGCCCTTAACCAAGGTTCGAATCAGCACATCTCAAATCAGCATCCACATTCGTCCATATCTCTCTACCTTCGACCTTAACTTCTACCTTCGACCTACTTTATTTCCACATTCGACCCCTCGATATCAACAAAACATCTTAGAATATACAATCCAAAAGCATTAGTCGCAAAACGTGCATCAACAAAAACAATTGTTACATTTATTCAACTACTGGAAGAGGATGAAGTGCCTGCTCAAAAGTTGGTAGAGTTCTTAATGACCTACTCAACGATTGGTAGAGGTCATCATGCCAGCTAAACAGCGGTAGAGGTTCTAATAACCTGCTCAACGACTGGTAGAGGCCATCGTACCTGCTCAACAATCAGTAGACGTTCTTACTCACCGACTGTTAGAGGTCTTCTTTCCTTCTCAACAGTTGGACACATTTTTGGATATATTGAACATGCAATTTGATACAAAGATTCATTAGACTTATTGATACAAAGATTCAATCACAAAGTTATTATGCATTGTGTGTTTTACATGTGTGTTTAAAGTCATAGATGGACACAAAACCCTAATGTAAAGTAAATTGGTGATTGCGGTCCGGAACGTAATCATGAATTTACATGTACATTAAGGTGGTGTGAAATTCTATTAGGGTCTTGGTAAGAAACCCAGTACATTTTCGAAGTATTAGAGGTGTGGTGGGTTAGCTGCGGTACACCCTATATATAAACACTAACGGTACATCGAAAATGAGATTGGGGGTCGAACCAATAACAAACTTGGTAGTCCCTTTAGCATTAATGGCCACCTTGTGCATTCCATAAAATCTTACCTTATCTCAGACCGATATCATTTAAAAATCTTGAAATAGTCACCCTAATTACCCTCAACACTACTCAATGTTTCTATTAAAATAAACTTCGGGACGAAGTTCCTAAAAGGAGGGGAGACTATAACTTTTTGTATTTTCCCTTTATTTTGTTATCTTCAACATCTAATAAAATTCCATGTATTTCGACATTTTAGCGTATATTAAATTTTTATATTTTTTCGTAGTCTTCTTTATCAAAAGTCATTCAAAATAGTATATAATAATATAGTTTTTGATAGAAAAACGAGCTTAAAAAAATATTGTTTGGGCTGAGACTCGAACCCACGACCCCAGCCTAAGAAACCAACACCTTCAACCACTACACCACATTGGTGTTTGTTATTTTTATGGAAAGAGTTAATTATAAACAAGCATGTAAATCCTTTGGTCAATGATAAAAGTCAAAACCCACTTATTAAAACGCGTAATTACCGCGTTAATCTTGCTCCAATCTTCAATTAATTCTGCATGACAGCCGAAATCACCTTCATCTACCTTCCTAATCCAGTTTAAAGCGTATTAAGGTCGAATATTATGGTTAATTACTCTCTTTTATTTTCTTTTATTAGTTTCCTTAACACAAACATTCAATCGGCCTATATAATCAATCCTAGATCAATTCCTCTCACCCAAACCTTCATTAGAGCCCATCTAAGAAAACCCCTATATCACATACACCTTTCATTCGCTTTAACTCCTTGAATTTGAAGCTTTGGAGTCGCGATCTTGTGCTCGGGTTTCACCATATTTTGGTACACTTTAAGCTCAATTTTTTTATCCATTAGATTTGACTTCTGATAGGGAATAATAGCCCTATTATTTCTTTGATAATCTGCATCGTTATTGTGTTCAATTGGATTAGAATCGGTTAGGGTTTATAAGGATTATAATTGGGGATTTTGTCTTAATCAGTTTCCTAATAAATATATAACAGATTCATAAGAAACCACAAACACACACACAAACTAGTTGTGTGGTCGTCGTTATACAGAGTAGAGGTATTGAGTTTCGATACCTGTCCTTAACTTTTTCTCTGTTTTGTTTTTGTTTTGATTTTGCTTAACCAGACTGTGTATTCAAGTTGACTTATCAAATAAATAAACAAACAACCATCAAGACCAGCTAGTCTTGGCGTGATGGTTATATAGAACAGGTCCACAGTTTGAGTCCCAGAATGTCTGGGTTTTTGACTTTTTTTTTCAGCTTTTTCATTTTCGTTATATATATCTTGTAAATGTAATTAATTATTAAATATAGCAAACGTAGTCCAAAATTTTTATAAAATTTATCATAGCATTACAAACCTCTATAGTTTATGTTTATATTTTATTTTTCCAAAAAAATATTTAATTATTATTTTTAATGTATTTATTTTGTTTAAACCACAATTAATTCATAGAAAATTCACTTTTTATCATTTTAACACCAAAATTTTTGTAGAGATATTTATAATCATATAAAACATTTTGGTAGTTTAATTTTCTTTAAAAATATTATTTTTATCCAATTTTACAATTTAATTATATTTAATTAATTTAATCCAATTAAATTCGCTTCAAAATGAAAATAATAAGGAAAATAATTTATTAACTATTTTCCACTTATAACACATATAAACTACTGTCCAAAAATGAAAATAATATTTTTCGCACTTTATTTGTATTTATTTCCTAATCATTTTGCTTTTAATAATAATAAATCAACTTAAATATACAAAATAGCAAAATTATAAGTTTTAAAATTCTGAGAATTATTTTATTTTCTCGGGATTTAAATGACTTGTCATTTCTAAATTTATCTTGATTTATTGACCTATTCAATTAATTTCTACTTTTATTTCATATTAAATCGCATAAAGTCTATTATTTAAATTCAAGTTATTTCATATTTCACTCTCAACTATTTTACATGTATTCATAATTTGATGTAATTATTATAAAATTTTCTTTAAATAATTAAAATGATTTAAAAGTAATTATGGTTTAACTCGAAAACCTTAAAGTCCCCAAATCTAGTCTATAAAACCCTAAGCGCCTAATCCTAGATAACTTAGACTTTAAATTCGTTCCCTTACAAATTATTATTTATTCCTTTAGGTTAATCCTTTGGGATATTCTAATTCAAACTTTGCGGTTCGACATATTTCAAGTTATTACGTAAATAGTGAGTTTACATAGCCCCTTTTTACTATTTTACAATTTTTGGGGTGAAACATGTTACATTTTCAATTAAAATTCAACATAAGTGTCTATGTGTTATTCTATGTTGCATTATGTCTTAAACAATACTTTGTTAAGCACAATTAGACTAGCATAGTCATTAAGCACAATTAGACTAGATCTATTTGGTTGACAACCACACTAGGATTCAACAACTGGAAGAGGATGAAGTGACTGCTCAATAGTTGGTAGAGTTCTTAATGACCTACTCAACGATTGGTAGAGGTCATCATGCCAGCTTAACATTCGGTAGAGGTTCTAATAACCTGCTCAACGACTGGTAGGGGCCATCGTACCTGCTCAACAATTGGAAGAGGTTCCTACTCACCGACTGGTAGAGATCTTCTTGCCTTCTCAACAGCTGGACGCATTTTTGGGTACATTGAACATGCAATTTGATACAAATATTCATTAGACTTATTGATACAAAGATTCAATCACAAAGTTATTCTGCATTGTGTGTTTTAAATGTGTGTTTAAAGTCATAGATGGACACAAAACCCTAATGTATGGTAAATTGGTGATTGCGGTTCGGAACGTAATCATTTATTTACATATACATTAAGGTAGTGTGAAATTCTATTAGGGTTTTGGTAAGAAACCTGGTAGATTTTCGAAGTATTAGAGGTGTGGTGGGTTAGCTGCGGTACACCCTATATATAAACACTAACGGTACATCGGAAATGAGATTCGGGGTCGAACCAATAACAAACCCTAGTTATTTGGTAGTCCCTTTAGCATTAATGGCCATCTTGTGCATTCCTTAAAATCTTACCTTATCTCAGACCGATATCATTCAAAAATCTTGAAATAGTCACCCTAATTACCCTCAACACTACTCAATGTTTCTTTTAAAATAAACTTCGGGACGAAGTTCCTAAAAGGAGGGGGGACTGTAACCTTTCGTATTTTCCCTTTATTTTGTTATCTTCAATATCTAATAAAATTCCATGTATTTCGACATTTTAGCGTATATTAGATTTGCAATGACACTAGAATTGTACAAGCTTTTATACTCATGATAAAATATCCAAACCTATGTAATTCTCACCAACTTTAGTTGACCCAAAATATTTTCAAACTTAACATGTTTCAGGTTATAGCTTTGCTTGAAGATTACAGTAAATGATTGAAGATTTTTATTTAGGGTTTCACATTTGATGTGTAGATTCTTTTAGAACAATTGTATGTAATTTAATTAATTGATTATTGAAATTTTATTATTTACCATGAGCTACTGAACAATCGGCAATACGTGACATCCCGATGTTTCCGCCATCGGTTGGAGTATTACAGGTTAGAGCGACTAACCAAGAGTGGGGGTGTCAACCCAATAGATCTATTAAAGTGTTCCATGGATTTTGATAGCTAATGGTTACAATAAACGTTGTACGAGAACTAAGAGCTTATGACCCAATATGTCTCATGTTCCACATGGTAGTCATGATAGAATGTACACACAATTGTAAATGACACTGGTATTGATGCATGTTTATCCCCCGAAATGTAAATTAGTAAAATGAGGCCGTAAAACTCACCTGATAGAGATGTACGTGGTATAGTGAAGCCGAAATACGTAGCAACTATCATCCGAGTAGTAATTGCCCTATGATTTGTTAAAAGCATGGTAAATCACAAGTTCTTGTTGCTTATCATACAATTTGTCTACCCGACACTCGTGTACCCGGTTATTAGGTTATGTGAACCTTGGTTTTGTACTTGTGATAAAAATAGATACCTAAACATATGTTTAGGACATTATTTCACCCAAGTTAATGCTTCACATAGGTCATTAAGCCGATTATAATATGGATCAAACTTGTATGTTTTGGGCTTAACAAGGCCTCGTGAGGTATAATGAAGCATGATTTGTGAGTTTTGTAAGAAAAACGGGTTTTATCCCATAATATTAGTCTTTAATCTTGAACTTAAACCAAGTGTGCTTGTATTTATAAAAACCGGTTTTATTCATGGTGTTCTAAGTCGTGTAGTGATACAAAGGCATGGCTCGGTTTCTCAAAGTTATTACAAGGGCCGATTGATGTTAAGTTAAGATAATGTGTGTAACATTTCGCATTGAATTCTTTGTACGTTACGATGATTATTAATAAAACGACGAATTTTTTTCATTTATCGTTCCTTTTAAAATACTTGGTGACGCATTTGGACCCCTAGTACCACACTATAAACATATAATATCAATATATTAGAGATAAAATTGTCAAAAAAAATTATTGCATGGGCCGGGGTTGGAACCCGAGCCCATGGCCGGTCCATTACACACATCACCTTAAACCAGCTGGTCTACCACATGTCTTGGTATTTAACCCGGATGTAATTAAATATATAACAAGTTTGGAGGTGCAGTTGACTTATGAAAAGTCAACTGCAACGAACCCCCTTCAAGAATTCAAATCAATACCGCGTTATCGAAGCTCTATATGGTAAACTATGAATTTGTTGACTAAAACGCGTCTTATGCACGACCAATTAACATTAAAACATTCCAAGATTGAGTCCAATTACGCGTCATAGTCTTTATTAGGGTCAAGCATTACCTTTTTCGAACACCCGAACCCCATACTATAAATTGAGACCTTCACATCGTTCTACACTCACCAATTACTCTCTCCTTACCCTCAATTTTCTCTGATAAACTCGTTTTAATCATCTTTTGCTCGCGTGTTGACTTTTTGCTTGACCGCTCAAAAATCACGAAAACGAATTGTAAGTTTTAATGTTTTTGTATGGTTTTGATCATCGGCCCTCCTACAACAATAACCCTATGTTTCATTGGGTTATTGTTCGTTAAATTTGTTGATTGATAAACCTAGGGTTCGATGAATAGAATTGGGGAAAAACATTTTTGCAGACTATAGTATAAATATATTGCAGAACCTAAATCATCACCAACTGATCTACAGATCAGTTGGTGTGGCCTCTTGTCCTTAAAACACGAACCGGCCAAAGGCCACGGTTCGAGTCCCACAATACACGGCTTTTTACCTTTTCTTTAAAAGGATTATAAATCAGTTTCTGATATAACTATATAATTAATTTAAACCTAGAATATTCGTTCTCAGGGTCCAGCCCAGTTGGTGGCTGGGCTTGTGATAAAACCCCACCCGGTCTCAGACCCGGGTTCGAGCCTTGGCATACACAAACTTTTTTTTAAAAAAAAAAACCTTTATTTTTATAAATGGTTTTAAAATACTAAAACTTCTTTATAAATTCTACAAAAATTATTTTATGTTATACTAATAGAAAAGTTTAACATACAATTTTTAGTTTTCCAAAAATTATTTACTTATTATATATAATAAATATTTCAAGTTTATTCCATTATAATTATAAAATTATAGAATATATCAAAACGATTATATAAATTTCCACAAAAATTATTCTGAGTTTATAAAACATTAAACATTCCAGAAATGATTTTTATTTCTGAAAAATCATTTATTTAATATTTTTAATTGATTTTTGTTATTTTAATCATAAATAAATCATAATAAATTCATTTTTCAATATTTTTGCACCAAAATTTTATATAAATTATTTCTGTCCATTTAGAACAGAAATACAAATTTTAATTTAAAAATTCTTTAATTTTAATATTTTTAGATATTAAAGTTATATTTTGCCAAATTGAAATAAATAGATTAAATATTCTATTTTTAAGAAAATAATTTTATAAAAATTATTTTCATACTTATAACCTTATAATGTGACCATCTTTAATCTAGAGTTTACAAAAAGACTTTTGTTTATTTATTTATCGAATTTCTTTTATTTAATAAACAATTTAATTATTAATCAAACGAATACTTATCCCCAAATTCGAAACCCTAGAAAATACTTGTAGACTAGAAAGACTTAGACTTATTTATTACCTTATACATAGGGTAATACTTGGCAACTTTGGGCTACACATACTCTAATTCTCGAGACTTAATACTTTGCTAAAGTGAGTTTACGTAACCATGTTTATGCAATTCTTTATACTTAAGCAATTCTACATACATGTCTAGTTGTAAACTTTAAATGCCTCATGACTTAGACAACTACTGTTAGACTTACACTTCAACTTACATAATCATTAGCTATGGCCAAGCCGGCCATACTCAATAATAGATCTATTGGATTGACAATCCCAACTAGATTCGTTTGACCATCTTTTATGGGGAGCGCGGGTGATTGTTATCGTTCCAACGTTATATTAAGGTGAACCGTGGATGACGGGATGGACCTAAACTTGTCGGAGGTTTGATTATGTGCATACTATACTTCATGTTTATTCATGTAGACTTAAACTTACGATAGACATATGAATTGCTAAACTTTTATTATTCTTAAACTTAATTGCTTGACATGGCTTATGTATTCTCACCATCTTCTAGTTGACCCCCCCCCCCATTTTTACAAAATCAACAGGAAATAATGATGCTTGAAGTCTAGAGCTAGCAGGAAGAGATTATTGAAGTTATGCTTTGTTTGGTTGTTTGATGTACTAGAATTTCATTGAAGACTTTATTTTGTATTTTCAAATTTGGATATTTTGCTCTAAATAAATTTCAATTAAAACTTGAATACCATGTGCTATTCTTAACCTCCAAGATCTTGTGAAGCTTCGGCTAAGGGAGAGTAATACCAAAAAGTTTTAGAGTGAAAGAAATGTGTTGGTGTGGCAATGGTGAGTGATTCTTAACCTCCTTTTATAGTGGATTGGGTAGGAAATGGACAAGAACAAAGATGGCAATGAAATCTCCTATCTATGGATCGATCAAGGCATAGGATTAAAAATGAGTGTTAAGGTTGCCAACACATAAATTCCTTGTCCCTTTCCTTAGCTTCAGCCGATAGTTGGTAGTCACAAAGGGGGTAGGCCTTCTTCCTTGGGAATGGAGCATCATGCTTGTCCTACGTCCACTTCCATGCTAGTATGTGTCATGCCTTCCACCTTGTTCTTAGCCGAGAGGTTGTAAGAGGCATCAAGAGGCAAAGGTTGACTAGTAAGGTGAATGCGGAAGGTTTGTCTTATTGCCAATTTGGTGTAACTTGCCAACTATCATGAGCTTTCCTCATGCTTCCAATTGGCCAAGCATAAGACAAGAGGGTGGTGACAAAAATATCTAGATGATGGTGATGTTTGGAAGCTTCTATCTCAAGTCTCTATCATCCTTTGGTGGCCGCTAGTTGTCAATAGACAAGGAGGGAAAGGGTAGTTGTTATGGGGGTAGTAAATTCTAATGTCCCTTCCATTTGTGTGCAAGTTTTAACTCCTTGTGTGAAAGTGACTTGAGGTGTCTTTGCTTGTCCTTTTTCAGCCCATTAAATTAGATAGGATCATGGCAATTTTGGCAAGTGATCAAGGTGTATCAAGAGGTGTAAGAATGGTTTAGACCTTAATTGATATAACTCTATAGTTTTCAAGTGATGGTGATGGATGAGGGGTGTTAACTTGGGCCAATGATTAACAATAGATGGAAGGTTTGTGAGTTGTTTTGTCTACTAGTTTATTTTGGTGTAAGTGTGGATCAAGACAAATGTTCATCACTCTCATTGCTTGGATCAATTAGAACAACACAAGAAAGGTAAAGATAAGCTTGGTTACAGGGTGTAAGATGTGTAGTTGTATCCTAGTTTGATGTAAGTACAAGTGCCAGGTCTATACATACATACGCATAGTTTATAGATAGGGTAGTGTTCTTGTGTCTAGTCTTTGTTAAGCTAGGGTTCTTGGTGCTTAACACCTTGGTTTGTGTGGACAAATACTCGAGTATAGGTATGTTTCGGCTAACACCAATCCATTTTATGAGGACATAGTTTAGATAATAATATATGGAGGTGTAGTGTGTGTGTTAAAACGAATTACTAGTCTGTATTTAGGTATGGTCCAACCATTTGCATAGGAAGTTGGCTTGATTTTGTTTCAATGGCGAGGGTGCTTGATGACGACATCAACATGTATTAGTGTTCTTTGTGATCATATGTTGTTTAATTGTTACCTTGAGTCTCGTATACATGTGTTAAAGAGAGGTTACCATGTGTTAGAGGGTAAGTAGCCTCATTTAGTATTTGTTTGGTGATTGTCTGGGCGTTGTATGACTTAAACAAGTGTCCCATGTTGAGTTTTTGGATTAACTCTTGCTTCACTAGACTTGGGGGGTGGTATAATGCATGAAAAATGTGTAATGATGCACATGTAATGACAATAATAAATGCAAAACGTATGGATACAGACCTGGTTTACTGACTGTTGTCACACACAAGGGATGCGTGATGCAGTTGCTGCTTTAGCTGCTTCATTCCCATCTTCATCATTCTCTTAGTTCATTCTGTGGTTGTGTTATGATGCTACCTTATGTTGTTGTTATTAGATGTTGTATGCTGACTATTATGTTATGTTGCCATTTTTAGTTGTGTAACTTAAAACTATTGCGGTTCATCCGCCCATCATTTGTACTAAAACTTATGAACCTATTGGTAGTTGTTATCTATGATATGACGTGTTATGGTTATTTTATGCTGCCTATTCCTTTGCCTTTTGGTTGTGATTTTTCTACTATGCGTACTTATATTTGATGGTTACGATTGTATGAATGAAAATATTTACAGAATATGTATCTCACACCTTTGATATGTCTCATATCAGAAGGAACATCATGAACACTCGACAATCTGCACGAACCAACGATGGCGAACCACTACCTACTACTCCCGCTGAGCTATCGAGAGTGATTGCTGAGGCAATTGCTTGACATGATGTTGCTCGAGCTGATTCTAGCGGAGGTTCTGGAGGTGTTGGTCTTCGACGGGGGAGTGATATGGATAACGAAGTTGAAAACCTTGTGCGAGGATGTTCGTATAAAACTTTCATTGCTTGTAAGCCATGGAATTTTTGTGGTACGGAAGGTGTTGTAGGAATTGTCCGGTGGATTGAGAAGACCGAATCATTCCTAGATATAAGTGGCTGCTCCGAGGATCAAAAGGTGAAGTACTCCACTTGTACCTTTCAGGATGAAGCCCTTAGCTGGTGGAACCTCCAAGTGCAAATCCTAGGCAGAGATGTGGCATACAACCTTGCTTAGGCCAATCTCAAAACTCTGCTCATGAAAAAGTATTGCCTGAGGAGTGAGCTACAGAAGCTAGAGGCAGAATTCTGGAATCTTGCCATGGTGGATGCCAACGTGACTACGTATACCAGTCGTTTTCATGTACTCTCTCGACTGGTCCCTCACATGGTCACACCCGAATACAAGAGAGTCGAGCGGTATATCTGGGGTCTATCTCCAAAGATCCGTAGTATGGTCACTGCATCAGCACCCTCAACCATCCAAGCTGCTGTCACTCTAGCCCCTAGCCTGACCGACGACGCTGTTCACATGGGTTCGTTGAACCAAAAAAGTTACAGTTGCTAGTGAGAGTTCGGGGAGCAAGCGCAAATGTTTCGACACCCGGAAAGGTAAGAACTCCCCTTACTAGCGACAAGATACCATGAAGGTCTTTGCTGCCATTGCTGTGGAGGAGCCCAAACGCAAATACAACGGGCGCCACCCATACTACAGCAAATGCAACTACCATCACGTGGGTACCTGCGAAAGCATCATGTGCAAGAATTGTAACCGACGTGGTCATTCAACCGCTAACTGCAAGGCCAAAGCCACAAACACTCCTCTTGCCAAAAACAAGTGTTTCGAATGTGGTGTGACTGGACATTTCCGTAAGGACTGTCCCAAGTCCAAGGATCAGGCCCGTGGTAGAGCGTTCGTGTTGGGAGCCAAGGAAGAATGTGATGATCCTAATGGTGTTATGGGTATGTTTCTCCTTAACAACCATTTTGCATCGGTACTGTTTGATGTGTCCACCGACTTTAAGAAATCCCTTGGATTAGAATCTAGTAAGTTGGAAACACGATTTACAATAGAATTGGCAAACGGTAAGTTAATCTCGTCTGAACAAAGTTGTTAGGGGCGACCATGATTTCCATATCGGTCTACTGCCTATTCGACTGGGTAGTTTCGATGTCGTCATTGGCATGGATTGGTTATCTAAACATCATGAAAAGATCGTCTGTCACGAGAAGTTGGTTCGAATCCCCTTCTCCAATGGTGAAACCCTCTTGATTCGAGGAAACCAGGGTGTATCCACTCTTCGAGTCATATCCTTCATCCAGGCATAGAAATGTTTGAGGAAAGGTTGTGTCGCATTCTTGGCACATGTTGTTGAACAGAAGGCTAAAAATCAGAAACTCGTGGACATACCGGTGGTGCGAGACTATCCCGAAGTCCTCCCAGAAATGCAGTAGCCCACACTCCGTATTGTTTGGCACCGTCTGAAATGCAGGAATAGTATAAATACTTCAAGAGTTGTGGGACAAAGGTTTCATTCGTACGAGCTTTTCCCCGTGGGGAGCAGTTGTGTTGTTTGTGTAGAAGAAGGACGGGAGTTTCCGTATGTGCATCGATTACCGTGAACTGAATAAGATGACGATCAAGAACAAGTATCCACTACCAAGGATTGACGAGTTGTTCGACCAATTGTAGGGTTCCAGTTACTACTCGAAGATCGACCTGCGCTCGGGATATCATCAGTTGCGGATCCAAGAGGATGACATACCGAAGACGGCGTTTCGAACTCGTAATGAGCAATATGAGTTTTGGGTATACCTTTTTGTAAGGACAAAAAGGATTGAAGAAACCACTTTTCAATACCTTAGTCTAATTTCTATTTCTGCCAAAACATGCTAAGTATATAAATCGGTCAAGTTTTAAAAATGTAAAAACCTACTAGAAAATAGGCCTAATGCAACTCTTTAGAAGCAAACCTTTTAAAAATGTTGCATTATCTTAAAAAAAAGGTTGCATTAGCTAAAAAAGGTTGCATTAGGTCTAATGCAACTTCACCTAATGCAGCTCTAGATAAAAGGTTGCATTAGGCCTAATGCAACCTTTTCAAAGCCTAATGCAACCTTTTAGCGAGGTTGCATTAGCTTCATTTTGTTGCATAGAACTACTGAAGAAGAAGAATGAAAGTACTGAAAAAGAATACATCAAGTGCTAAAGAGTAAAAGATCAGAAGTTCTGAAGTCAAACCAGACAAGTCAACTGAAGAACTACTGAAGACAAACTACTCATCAGTAGTTTGTCACTTATCAGCATTTGTAATGGAACCTTTCCACCGCCTTATGTTTCAGTAGTTTAGTATAATAACATTACTTTATGCTTTTGTTAAAGTCTTTGTACAAGTACCAATCCTACAACCTGTTGTAGTATTGCTTTTGAATCAACTTGTATGTATATCCTGGTCTATAAATAGATGGGTTAATCCCACTATTTTGGACATTGATTTTATAAAACTGAAATCATTCAAAGGCTTTTAATTGAAATACCATTTCATATCTGAGAATCTTTTTCTTACTTATTGTTATATGCATTCAATTGTTTAGATTCTCATTAACTGCCTTAGTTCATTATATCCAGGGGAGTAATAACTCCTGCTGAACGTGAAACTTTAAACTTGAACACTCCACTTATTCCGATGTGCAACCTGCTTTGATAAACTTATAATACACAAGTGTTCATGAATAAGAACTATTAAAGAGCATACTGATCCAACAATTGTTATCAGAGCACTGGTTTATCTAATCAAATATCATTCTAACCAATAGCGAATCAGACATAGGCTCTTATTGATATTCAATAAAAGATTAAAGTTCACTTTTTCAAAACATCCATCACTTTGAGAAAAACTTGAAAAATCAATACTCTCAAAAATGATCCTCATAATACTGGATCTGCCAATAAGCCTGCTATGCTTGTTCGTTCTGAATATAACATACGGCAAAAGAGGCTGGCACATACTCTGTCTCAGACAAACACTGATTGTTGGAGATCTGTCATGTATGGACCCCATAAACCAGTAAATATAAATCTTGAAACTAAAGTTGAAATACCAAAAGACCCAAAAGGCTTACTGATGAAGATTTCCTTAAACTTGAGCTTCATGCCAAGGCTTTCTCTATGTTGGCAATGGCTCTCCCAAATGAAATCTACTTTGGACTTTTAAATTGTGAAAGTGCCAAAGAGCTTTGGGACTTCCTAAAAGAACAGTTTGGAGGAACTGAAGAGGTGATTGCTAACACAAGAGAAATCCTTGCTCAGCAATATGAAACATTTACTCACATTAATGGTGAAACTTTAACACAACAATTTGAAAGATTCTCCTCATTAATCTCTGAGTTAAAACTAAATGGTCAGACCTACACAAATGTATCTATGCTTCATTGATTTTTAAGGTATTTACCAGAAAAATGGGAAACTTACTTTATAGTTCTCAGATCTACACCGGATTTTAACTCCTTCGCTCTTACAAAATTACATGGGAGATTGTTAACTTTTGAAAGAGAAATAGATCAAAAAAAAAAGTTGCAAAATTCTGGCAAAACAGCTGATGACTATGTACCAGGTAGTACAACACTTTTAGGACAAGACTCACCTTCCTGTTCAAATAATTTTGGATCTTTTGATCACATTAACATAACTGCTGGGATCTAATCAGAAAGATCATATCCAGCTTATGACAATGATGCAAATAGTCAAACTGCTGATAACATGTGTTTTATAATGGATGGCTTAAAAAAATTCAGCAGTGATGACTTAGAAGAAATAGACATTTTACACCAACTGGCCATGTTAAGTATACGAACTAACAAATTTTACAAAAGGTCAGGAAGGAAATTTCCAGGACTTAACAACTCAACAAAAGTTGGTTTTGACAAATCTAAACTTAGATGTCACAAGTGTCAAAAGTTGGGACACTTTGCTATAGAGTGTAGAAGCTCTGGCTTTAACCAACCACAGTTTGGAAATCAGTTTTACTCCAGTTATAATAGGAATAATGGAACATGGGGAAGTTCACATTTTGTATAGAAACAAGCTCTACAAATCCAATATATGCCACAAGTACAATATGTTCAGATGTCTGCTCATCAAATGTAGAGCCAGCAACAAATGCCTTCCATTCCAGCTGCTCAACAACCTCCACAAACTCAACAACCCTCTCAACAAAGTCTTTTTACTTCAGGGTATGTTGACTGGAGCAGTCTTCCTTTTGACACAACTCAATGCAATCCTGATGCAGACAACAAAATGTTTGACATTAACTGTGGAGAACATGATAATGGCAGAAAGAATTTTGCTTTGATGGCATTTGAGGGTTGCACCTCTAAATCTGCCTTATCTCAGGTATCAAAAGAATCTTTGATAAAACTTTGTTCAACTTCATGCAAAGAATCATTTGCTCTCATAAGAGAGACCAATGTGCATCTACAAGGAAAAGCCAATGACTCTGAAAGAAAATATACTTAAATGAAATGTGATTTAGAAAGAAAACCTGCTGCAAAATCAAAGGAGAATTCTAAATTAACAAATAATGCTATTGAAACCCAAGCACAAATTAAAATCATGATAGAAGACCTAGGAAATGTCAGAAAAGAGCTTGCTGACACCAAGGTTGTTTGTGAAAAATGGGTTGAGTCATGTAGAGGTTACCAAATGCTGCTTAACAAACAGACCTTATCAAATGTTAAGTTTGGCACAGGGTACAATCATACTGAAACTCCAACTGATTTTATTCCCAAAACTACTGATGATGGGAGTAGAATAGTTCAAAATCAAACTTCTGATATGAAAGAATGCACATCTGTTCATCAAAACTTTCTCAAATTTGAAAAAAGAATGTTCTGTAGAAGTACTGAACAAAATTGACATTAAGCCATCAGTAGTTTCATCAACATTAGGAGTTGAGAACCTGAAAACTACTGATGACCTAAATCAAACCAAGACTGTCAGGAATTTGGCTTTCACATCTCAAAATGAAAAAGAGAAGGCAAAAGAATGAGAAATTTGTGGTCTATTTAACCACAAAATAGAATTTTGTAGATATAGAAAAGGAAACCAGTATAACAAGAAGATTTCACAACTAGTTGTGGGAAAACAACTCAAAAATGTTTTTGAAGAAACTTTCTTTCCCAACAAACAAAAACCAAGCAACACCTTTTCTCTGAAAAAGATAAAATCTCAACAAAAGTCTTCTTCTCAAAATTCTCTATCAGTACTTAGACCTGTATCATCAGCAGTTTCACAAACTGCTGAGGTTAAAGATCTCATGAATATGGTAAAAATACTGATGACCAAAGTTGATGGTGGTCCTCAAAAGGCTACAACCATTACTCTTAAAGATAAATCCATTGCCAAAAAGACATGGATTTCTCAAATTAGTCAATAACAAACTGTTCCTGTTCTCAAGAGCAAACCCAAAGCCAAATTGGCTTGGGTTCCTAAATCTAACTAATTTGCTACTTTGTGTAGAGGGTCTCTAGAGGCTTAAATAGAATTTGGTACATTGATAGTGGAGGCTCAATGCATATGACAGGATGCAGATACCTAATAAACAATTTTATCAGTCAAAGAGAAGGATCTGTATCCTTTGGGAACACTGCCAAGGGATATGTGCTAGGACATGGCAATGTCTCCTTTGGCAAAATAAAGTTTGATAAGGTCAATCTGGTTGAAAACCTTGAGTACAACTTGCTGAGTGTTTCACAAATGTGTGATAAAGGATATTCTTCCTTTTTCACCAAAACAGCATGCAAGATCATATCACCAGAAGGCCAAAAGTAGATAGAGCAGATAATTGAAGATCATACTTTGCTGATAGCCAAAATATATGGCAATGTCTATGCAGTGGAGACTTGGCCATGTGAAACCGATCTCTGGCACAGGAGACTTGGCCATGTGAACTTTAAAACCATAAATAAAGTCACAAAAATGGGCTTGGTCAGAGGTCTACACTTGAAAGTATACCAGTGTCAAGAACACTGTGTATCCTGTTTAAAGGGAAAACAACATAAGTCCTCCTATAAGTCTATTGAAGAATAAAAAACAACTGCATGTCTTCAACTACTCAATAAGGACTTATTTGGGCCAGTCAAAATCATGAACCTTGGTAAGAAGAAGTACTGCTTAGTCATCATTGATGACTATTCCAGATACACATGGGTCATCAAGTTCTTCATTCTACAAATAGAGAAACAATACTCTCTCTCTGTTAAAGCCATTAGCAGTGACAATGGGATAGAGTTTAGGAAGAAAACTCTGGATGAATTCTGTTTGCCTGAAGGGATTGTTAGACAATTCAGTGTTCCCAGAACTCCTGAAACAAATGGTGTGGTAGAAAGGAAGAACAAAAACACAAATTGAAGCAGCAAGAACTCTGTTAGCTGATTCAGGCCTACCGTTGTAATTTTAGGGTCCTTGCAACCAAAGACCTTCCATGACTGCCTATGATGTTCTTCATGGCATCAAGCCCCTTATCTACTTTTTTCAGGACATTTGGATGTCAATGTTTCATTCTAAACATCAAGGATTCTATTTCAAAGTTTGCTGCAAAAGTTGATTCAGGTTATTTTCTTGGTTATTCTTCGACTAGAAAAGCCTAAAAGGTTTTTAATTCAAGATCCAAGATGGTAGAAGAAACACTGAATGTCAAGTTTAATGAGTCAAAACACACTCTCATTCCAGCACATCTTACTGAACTCTTTAACCTTGACAACTTTAATTTCGGACCTAAAAAGACTGTCACTTCATCTAAACATGTTTATTATGGTGATCAAGGGTTTGATGATGAGCGTCCAGCATCATGGACTCCTAATACAGCTATTAAGTCAACTTTTAAACCATCAAAAGTTTCACAAACTTCTGATTCAACAACTGATGATGTACAAACTCAAACATCTGATTCAGCTCCTGCAACTACTGAAAATGTTCAAACAGCTGAACTAGATATTATCATCCTCAGTGGTTTGTTTGAAGAAGTACAAGAGCCACCTACACCTGTCAGTGCTTTACAACAACCGATTGAACACAAAGATCATCAATTAGATCAAATCATTGGAGATATTGCATCAGGGGATCTCACAAGAAAACAGCTTTCCAACTTCTGCTTTTTCTCAGCTTTCATTTCTTAGTTGGAACCAAAGAAGTATCAAGAAACCCTCAAAGATAACTATTGGGTTCAAGCTAAGCAAGAAGGGTTGCTCCAATTCAAGAAGCAACATGTCTGGGAAATCTGTCCCTTACCACCAAAAAAGCTACCAATTGGCACAAGATGGGTTTTTAGAAATAAACAAGATGAAGCTGGTATGAGTATCAAGAACAAGGCAAGACTGGTGGTACAAGGTTATTCTCAAGAACAAGGAATTGACTATGATGAAACCTTTGCTCCAGTTGCAAGACTTGAAGCCATCAGGTTATTTTTGGCTTATGCAATTTCCAACAAAATTAAGGTTTTTCAAAAGGATGTTAAGAGTGCATTTTTATATGGAAAAATAAAAGAGGAAGTGTATGTTTGTCAGCCACCTGGGTTTGAGGATCCTTCTCATCCTGAGTGGGTGTACAAACTTGACAAGGCTCTTTATGGGCTAAAACAGGCTCCCAGAGCATGGTATGAAACACTTTCCAACTTTTTTAGTCGAAAATCACTTTACAAGATGTTCCATTGACAAAACACTTTTCATCAAACATGTTGGAAATCATGTCTTACTTGTTCAAATTTATGTTGATGGTATCATTTTTGGTTCAACTAACACAAAACTGTGTGATGAATTTAAGAAACTCATGCAATCAAAATTTGAGATGAGTACAATGGAAGAACTGCAGTACTTTTTGGAATGCAGATTAAACAGCAAACAAATGGAACTTTTATACATTAATCAAAATATGTTAAAGAATTATTAAACAAATTTTCTTTACAAGACTGTAAATCATGTTCCACTCCCATGACACCAACCACACAAGTTGAACCAGATGATCAGGTTCCCTTCTTTATCTAACTGCTTCTAGACCAGATATCATGTTTTCAACATGTGTTTGTGCCAGATATCAATCATCTCCTATGGAATCACACCTAATTGTAGTCAAAAGAATTTTAGATATCTGAATGGAACTCCTACACTTGGAATTTGGTATCCTGCTTCAAGCAATACCAAGTTAACAACTTTTTTAGATAGTGACTATGCAGGGTGCAAAATGTCAAGAAAATCAACATCTGGTGGTTGTCAATTCTTGGGAAACTGTCTGGTGTCCTGGCAATCAAAGAAGCAAACATTGTGGCAACTTCAACTGCTGAAGCAGAGTATATTGCAGCTGCAAGTTGTACATCACAGATCCAATGGCTTCGATATCAACTACTTGATTATCGAATCAAAGAGACCAAGACCCCATTGTTTGTAGACAGTAAATCTGCCATTAGCATAATTCAAAATCCTGTTAAGTGTGAGCGTTGGATTTTAGCTAAAACAGGATTATACGATCATACAAGTCACAAAACTAGGTGCGGAAACCCTAGTTCTGAACAAATTGATAAAACACAAATCACGACACAATCAAGATCATTTTCAATATCATTTCATAGATTAACTTTCATTCAAAAAGCATATACAATCAGTTTATGTTAATCTAGAACACACACATAATCTCTCAAAAACACCTCTGAACCTGATCTGAACCTGGACACAAATAACAACTCACTTACATTATCAAAAACACAAAAACTATATATAGGCACTGCACATTCGCCCGTTTCATCTGGTCGAATGTGAGTGTTTTCCACATTCGCCCACTTCAGGTGGTCGAATGTGTCTTCAGTTCATGTCCATTCTTCCTTCGCCCATAATCAGTCTTCCTTCGCCCATTCTTTTCTACATTCGCCCATACTTATCTACATTCGCCCCATCTGATACACCTTCGGCCAACCACTAACATATGTTAATATAGTATATCCAATCCTTAGTCGCAAAACGCATCAACAAACTCCCCCTCGACTATTGATTGGATAGTTTTCTCTGTTGGTCCATTGTCTTGTTCATCAGCTTGATTCTGAGCTGCTTCTTCTGCTCAGTAGTCATTGGCGGCTCGAATGTTTTCTTCACAGGCTTAGACACATTGGCTATCTTCACAGTCTTGCCAAGTTTACCCTCTAAGTTGCTTCCTGCATTTATATCATACGCAAAACAAACTCCAACAACTTGCGTATACTTTCTCGCTTGAGCAAAATCATTAGGTTCATAGTAAATCGGATTGTAGAATAACATGATGATGTCTTCAAAGGTGCAATTGATCAACCACATAGGATCAAATACATGAACATGCTTGTATTTATCCTTTCCATCTCTCAACACGATCACTGCTTCTGCCTTTCTCCAATCATAATACCAAAAGATGAAATCAGCACTAAAATGCTGTGGCATTGGCATCAACGGTATCTTCCTCATCACATTAGGTGCTTTGTAGATCAAAGTTACTCGCTTCATATTGGTTTGAGGATCAATATCCCTATGAACTCTTCTACGGGGATATTGAGGCTTGAACCTGTTCCATCTCGTACGACTTTCCCAAACCAATTTATCTGCGCACCAACCGACATGTGATCCATTTACTTCGGCACCTGACATTGGAAATCTGCATAAGTCTCTAACCGCCCAGTACGGTAGAGTAAGCAAGTCACAGAATCTGTTGAAATACAGAATTCCGGTTTCCCATTTTGCAGCAATACACTTCAGTCTGCCTAAGTAAGTCCACCCAAGAGCTCTGCCTTTGAACTTGGCATTATGAAATCGATAAAAGTTACCTTGAGCTTCAGGCTTTGGTCGGTTCTCATCCATTTCCTTCAATTTCTTCATATAATTCTTCAACTCATCAGACTGGTTAGAAGAATCTTTCTTTTCAGTACCAAATACCTTCTCAACAAACTCTTCACTCCTTTTCTTAGCTTTCTGTTTCGCTGACTTATTTGGTATCTCGGTAAAGTCAGGAAATACTTCATTCTCATCATCTTGTCTGAAATATTGGGGAAACTCTTCATGAGTTATATCTTCTACCTCCACTTCATTGTTCTCTGGAGTCTGCACATCATCTGAATGACTTCCCATATCCTTTTCAGGAATATCAGGAATCGATTCATCCATCATAAACTCCTCAAACGTTTTCCCTACCCTCTGTGCAAGACCATCTAAAATTTCTTTTGCCACAGATGCAGGTAATTCCCCTTCTTCAAGATCTGGATCTTCATATTCCAACTCATATCTCAAGTCATCAGTCTGGAATATTTCAGCGAAGCATCCTGTGAACTCAATGGTCCACTCTCTCTTTTCCAACATATTCTTATACAGCTGTTTAGCATCCTCAGACAGAGATCTCACCTTTTCGTTCCAGAAAATACTTTCATCCGAATCAACATTCCCTCCTTTCTTCTTGGAACTTGATTCTCCAGTATCTTTCTTCTTCGGTGTTCTCTTCTCATAACTAAATCTAGAAGCATCTCCTCCATCATGATCACTTCCACTGCTAAACTCATCACCTTGCTTTTTCCCAGTACCTTCAGCACCATCATCATCATCATTATTGTCATCATCATCATCATCATTATCATCATCGCTTTTCTCCGATTCATCATTATCCTCATCATCATCTTCTTCTTTCTCAGATTCAGAATACTCGTAATCAACTTTCTGTTCATCTTCTTCTTCATCTTCTTCACCCTCTTTCAACTGGGGTGCCCTGCTATAAAGCTCTTCAATCAAATTACCAAGGCGTTTGTTTTCCTTCTTTAGTTCTTTGTTATCAGCCTTGATCAATTTGATTTTGCTCTTGTTTCTTTCACATTTTCTTTCAAGCTTCTCATTCTTTGCTTCAATCATTTTAATCTTATCATTAATATCATCCTGATTAGATTTCGAAGCAACCACTATCTGAAGCATTTTCTCCTCATTCTGCTTGAACTTAGCAATCTCAGCTTGTTGAGCAACCAACATCTTCATCATGTCTTCCATCTTCTTATTAACTTGCTTCATGACATCGTCATCCACAGTTACCTTCTTTGACTTTGATCTGGATGGCTCAACCTCAACTACTTTCTCCTTCTGAGGCTTTCTAAACATATCGAGCACTTTATCCATATCGATATTGAATTGATCGATTGGTAAAGTCTCTGCCTCTTTCGCTTTCTTCTGCTTCTTGGCAACTGGTGAAGATAGCTTAGATGGTGTACCAGCATCAGGTAATCTCTTTCCCTTCAATAACTGAGCTAACTCTTTCTCCCTCAGTTCTTTTACACTTGACTTCTTGGCCATAGTCTTTTGTTTCTTTGTCTTTCTGGGCAAATTCACCACTACAGTATCTCCAACACTCAGTTCTGCTAGGTCAACACCTAGACCCTCATCTTCAACTGATTTCTTTTTTCTCTCAGCTTCTTCAATCGACTGGTTCAAGGATTCAGACTCACCAACCATAGTGGCCTTACGTTTGGTGGTCCTCACATTCTCATCATCAGAATCCCACTGCTCATCAACCTCAGTCTCTTCTGAATCTACCGACTCTTCATCCACCAAACCCGATCCTTTCTTCGCCGTCGATTTCTTTCTAGCCACTTGTTGCTTAGTGCTTCCCTGATCCACAGCCTTTCCCTTGCCCTTCCCTTTGGCTCTAGGATTAACTACTTGCCGTTTCCGTTTAGTGCTTGAATCAACTTACACTAAGGGATCATCGTTGTCTGAGTCACTATCATCATGCCTTGCTTTGTTCTTGCCAGGATCAGTGTAATCCGGACGAGCCAAAGCACCAAATAATCTCCTGTTAGGTGGCTTTTCACTATCAGGCACACCTTTGTAACCCTCCATCCTCATCAAAGTTCTAATATTCATATGATCTTGACCTAGGATCATAGTTGGATCCTTTTTCAGCATAGGATACTTGTAGTCAAAGATCATCATCAGAAATCTCGGATACAACATAAACTTCTTGTTCTTCATTCCCTTCAGCATCTCCAGCATATGATCAAGAATCATCCCAGAAACATTAAATGGTTTGTTGAGTGTCAACGCAACCATTAATGAACTCAAACTCCTTCTCATGACGTCATAACCACCACTCACACATCCAAAAACATGAATAAGAACATGTGCAAAATACTTGTACTGCACTCCCAGCTTCCCCTTATACATAGATCCGTCAGTGATTGGACCTTTGTATTTCATACGTAAGAAACATGCTTTTTGCTCAGTCCATGATAACTCCCTGGGATCTTCACTATCTTCAAACTTAATCTGTAAAGCTTCCCGAATATCAGCTTCAGTCAAGAACATATCCATCTCCTGAATCTTGCTCTTGATGATCGTCTGATTCTCCCAGTAGTCATACTTCGCATTCTGATAAAAATCTTCAATGATGTCTTTGTATATGATGGTTGGTGTGGCTAAAGCATGAACAATCCTGCTCCTCTTCAGAAATTCTATAATCCCGGCAAACTCCGTGTTTTTCTCAACATCTCCTAGATAAGCGCAACAATTGTGCGATCTTTCAAACGGCCAACTGCTCGGAACAGACGTTTCTGCTACTGGCGCTGGATCTGGAACTGTAATCTCAGCTGGAGTTTCAACATTGACTGCTGGTGTTTCAATGTTCTCGGGTTGATCAGCCATCTGCACATAAAAATCAATGAAACACGTCAAAATACAAAAACGACAAAATTATAAAATTTTGGTCCAAATAAACTGCACATTCGCCCGTTTTGAACTGGTCGAATGTGAGTAAATCTGGTCGAAGGTAAAAATATATGGTCGAATGTGAAAATGATCATGAGTATAAATCACATTCGTCCATTTTGAATGTACATTCGCCCAACCAGTTTCACCTTCGCCCGGTTTTTGAACCGAAGGTGAAATGGTTTACCCCCAAAATTTAAATTTTTGCCATTGTTGATTTTAACCTGTGATTTTGATCCTAATATGTGCTAATATTGCCCATTAACACTCGTTCATTCACAATTTTGACAATTAATCAGTTTTCATTGGTTTTAAAGTGGAATTAGGGTTCAAACGAGTTCAATTGATCAAACTAACATCTAAATGTGTTATTATTCTAATTCCTTCTACATTCTCCCCCTAAAACCTATGAGAACTGATCGGCAATCAAAAACAAGCATCAATAATCATCATAGACCCCTAGAATTGAAACCCTAGGTCCTGTTCTTAAAACGAGCAAAACTGATCTGATCTGAAGTCCATTACCTGCAAGTTTAGTCTTAAAAGAATCAGTAAATGTCAGGGAACAATTCAATGAATCAGAAGAAACACGAACAACAAGGTCTGGTTATGATGAAATTTTGAAAAAATTTTCTGAATGAGAACTCGAAGGTGAAAGACTTATTTATAGGAAGCCACGTTCGCCCGTTTGTTGTGGACGAATGTGGGTTAAGTCCACATTCGCCCCAAGTGAATGGCACGAATGTAAAAACCAATTCCACCTTCGCCCCTAACGAAAGACCCGAAGGTGAAAAGGTACCCGGAAGTGGAATTTTCACCCGAAAGTGAAAAAGTCCACATTCGCCCATTTTCAAAACGGTCGAATATGATGATTTTTCCACATTCGACCCATTTAAGGGGCGAATGTGAAATGGAAAAATCTGAAAATTTCGCCAAATCACGAATTCGAATCCCGTTCAACATTTTTCAATCCGTTAAACTTACAAAACTCAAATTTTCACATTTTGAATGATACAAAGCCCAGATGGTGTTATCAAATCTCAGAAATTGACCATCAAGCATCCCCGGTTATCAAAAATAAAGCAGAAATGCAAATCTTTTTGGATTTTCTGAAATTTTTACCAAAACACACCTAAAATCTTTTTGGATTTTGTATCTTTTTGACAATAAAAGTAAAAAGTGACAAAGTAAAATGCATCAAAGTAAATGAAAGCAGTAAACATTTTGTGATTTCCGGTAAGAGGATCATATCAGTTTTCTGAGAAATCTGAACACAGCGTTGATCTGTTTTAATATTATCATTAGAAACAATATGTGATACGGCAATTGCTGATATTGTTGTCCACATAAGCTCACATGCAGACAATTACGCAATGCTTTAAAATGATACGAATTAGATGTATTAGACTAACACATTGTGGTTCCCACACACACGACATACTCCCGTATCAAGAAGTAATTTGCACAAAGACTCATTGTAAAGCGTGATTATGCTTTCGTCGTCTGTAATTGTACAAGATATAATGCATAGAGGTATACAGGTCAGCAAATTAATGCAGCAAAGTAACATATGCACCATACCAGGTTGAGGACTGATATTAATCATGATTTGCATCAATGATCAATACGATATTATAGATAATCTTTGATCATCATATAACATGGAAAGTTCCTCAATTCGGTAACTTTAGGATTTGGCATAAAGCTCTTTTATAAAGACATCCTGTCTGATCTAGGTCCGTAATGACTTACAGCAGAAGATCAGATAGGCTATCCCCAGACAACTAATCACATAACGACCCTAAACCTCCGAGTTTTGTACAAACACCCTGTCAAACGAAATTACGGTACTAAGACCATATGCCCATGAGGTGTTCATCCACAAACGCGTAGTTTGTTATGTTTGTATCACTAATGCACGCAATATATAGTCTACGAAGCCTATCAGCATATCACACGTAATCAACATACGTCTCATTAAACTATACAATTCGTTAGCCTGTGTCAGATCCCCACTAATGTACTATCATTTCCTCTTTTTATCCAGGAAATCATTTTGGGGTTTTCTGATTTTTAGGTATTTTGAAAATTTTTCAATGTTTTTGGTTTTTCTGATAAAATGACTCCCCCTAAAATAAAGAACATATTTTTGGGTTTTTAATTTTCTGAAAATCAAAACAAAAATTTGAAAGAAACAATCCACTTGAAAGCATCAACTTCTTTGAGGATTAAACAACCCCCTCGAAAGCATCAACTTCTTTGAGGATTATGATAGTAAAGAGAAATTCCCAATTAGCAAAGAGAAATTCCCAATTAGCAAAAATTTAAAACTAAAGCTAAAAACTAAAAATGATAAACCGAGGAGCCGATTAGTCCTGTTTTTCCTTTATATTGTTTACTTTCAAAAGATATTCAAAGCGGGATCTGTCAAAAGCTTTTGTAAACAAATCTGCACGTTGGTAGTCAGTATGGATTTTGACCATGTCAATCAATTCCTTAGCATAACAGTCACGGATAAAATGATATTTAATCCGGATATGTTTCGCTTTAGAATGATTTTCAGTATTTTTAGTTAATGCAATTGCGGCTTCATTGTCACAGTGTATAGGGGTTTTAAGAAACTGCAAACCGTAATCGACCATCTGTTGTTGGATCCAGAGCACTTGTGAACAGCAACTCGAGGCTGAAATGTACTCGGCTTCACATGTAGACAGTGCGACGGAAGTCTGTTTCTTGCATTGCCAGGTAATTAACCTGCTCCCTAAAAACTGGCAACCGGCTGTTGTTGATTTGCTGTCTTTGTCACAACCGCCCCAATCTGCATCACTAAAAGCAATAAAATCAAAATCATCATCATTAGGGTACCAAAGTCCTTTTGATGGACAACCCTTCAGATATCGAAGGATACGCTTGACCGCCGTCAGATGACTTTGTTTCGGCTTCGATTGGTAGCGAGCACAGAGACACGTTGCATACATAATATCTGGTCGAGACGCTGTCAAATACATCAGAGATCCGATGATTGCTCTGTATGTAAATGGATCTGTCAGCTCCCCCTTAGCGTCCACTCCAATCCCGTGATTGGGTTGAATCGGGGTATCCATCGGCTTAGAGTCCTCCATCTGGAATCGGCTCAAGATGTCGGCTACGTATTTCGTCTGGTGAATGAAGATCCCGTCGGGTCTTTGATCCACCTGTAAGCCGAGGAAAAACTGCATTTCTCCCATAGCGCTCATTTCGAACTTCTCCTGCATAACAGTTTCAAATTCCCTGCACAAAAGTTCGTTAGTTGAACCAAATATAATATCATCAACGTAAATCTGTACTAGAAGCAAGTCATCTCCCGTCTTCTTCGTAAAGAGGGTGCAATCGACGAGGCCGCGCTTGAATCCTTTGGAGATGAGGTATGTACTTAGCTCCTCGTACCACTGTCTTGGAGCCTGGTGCAAACCATATAAAGCTTTGTTCAGCACGTAGACCTTGTCCCGGTGGATTGGGTCCTCAAAGCCTGGTGGCTGCCCGACATAAACCTCCTCCTTGACTTTCCCGTACAAAAATGCGCTCTTGACGTCCATTTGATAGACTTTGAATTTCTTATATGAAGCAAACGCAAGGAACATCCGAATAGCTTCAATTCGTGCTACTGGTGCATAGATTTCGTTGTAATCAATTCCTTCGATTTGATGGAAACCTTGCACAACCAATCTGGCTTTGTTGCGTACAATAACTCCACGATCATCCTTTTTGCACTTAAACACCCACTTAGTGCCTATTTTCTTTCTTCCTGGCGGCAAATCTGTGAGCGTCCAGACTCCCAATTTCTGGAATTGCAATAACTCCTCCTGCATTGCCTCAACCCAGGCATCTTCATTCAAAGCGTCTTTGTATGTCCTTGGCTCTACCTGAGACACATAGCATGCAAACGACCAATCATTTTGGCTTCCAGATTTCTGAATTTTGGCATACAATGCTAAAGCACCAAAACTCTCTGGCGAATTAACGCTTTTTAGCTGCCCTCTGGTCATCACTCCACTTCCAGGATCACCGATAACTTGCTCCAGCGGGTGAATACGATGAATCCGAGATTCCGGATTAGCAGGTACAATCACTCCCGTCTGAGCAGTCAAATTCTCTACAGCATCCTGATCATGACCCGTGTTAGATGATGAAGCAACATCTGGATTTGGAGTTGGGTTCACAGTTTGCTCTTCTAAGTCTTCTGCATGTTCAAGAACAGCTTCTTCAAATTGTTCATCTTCAGATTCTGAAGTGTCTAATGAAGTTGAAGCTTCTTGAAACATCTCTTCTTCTTGTATAGGAGCACTGGTATCATTAGAAGCTGGTGGGGGGTTTACGGTGATTGGACGCATCAGCGGTGAAGTTGCCGCGTTTTCACACTCGTAAAGTAATCTGATAACAGCTTCTTCAACCAAGCTATCTAGGTTGAATGATTCAAAGAAATCTTTGTAATCAAACATCCAATCAGGGCCCGTGCCTTGCAAATTTTGTGTGTATCGTTGAACTTCCACGTTAACCCAATCCTCCACTTGACGAGTTCGCTTGTTGAATACCCGTTTGAGCGGGGTTGCATATCCAACAAAATATCCCTCCTCAGCTTTAGGACTAAACTTCTCGCTTGGATTCAACATCGTGCATGGCGCCCCAAATGGTTCTAGATACTCTAAATTGGGCTTTCGTCGGTGTAACAGCTCATAAGATGTTTTTCCAAACTTCTTCACTGTTAGAACCCGATTTAATGTATAATTTGCTGCATAAATCGCCTCATTCCAGAACATTACTGGAAGATTTGAGTCAGCGAGCATTGTTCTAGCAGCCTCAATCAGAGTCCTATTCTTTCTTTCAGCAACACCGTTCTGTTGCGGGGTATACGGAGCCGAATATTCATGATGAATCCCTTTGCTTTCACAAAGTTCATCCATCTTGGCGTTTTTGAACTCCGTCCCGTTGTCACTCCTGATCCTTTTTATCTTCAAATTGTAGATATTCTCCAGTCGAGTGAACAGAACTTGTAAGTTGGTAAAGGTGTCGCTTTTGTTCTTCAAACACATCACCCATGAAAATCGTGAATAGTCATCAGTGACGACTAAACAATAAAGCTCTCCAAGATGACTTTTGCGCTTGACCGGTCCAAAAAGATCCATGTGCAATCGCTCAAGCGGCATCTCAACAGAGTTAACTTTCTTCACTTTATGGGACTGTTTGTGTTGTTTTCCTTTCATGCAGCTTACACACTTGTCATTTAGATGGAAATGTTTCACGTTTACTCCATCGACAAGTCCATTTCTCACTAACTGATTCATTTTCCTCAGATGAATGTGCCCCATTCTGCGGTGCCACATTATCGATTCTTTTTCGGTCGCCTTGGATAGAAAGCATGTTATCTGCCCCTGTGATGTCATCGCCTTGGACATATCAAGAATATAAAGATTGTTGACTCGAGGTGCCATCAACATAACCCACTCCTTTGGAATTTTGAAGCCCGGTTTGAGTATATAGCAAGATTTGTCATCAAAATGCACAGAAAATTGTTTATCGCATATTTGACTGACGCTCAACAGATTATAGTCTATCTGCTTGACATAAGAAATCCGCTCGAAAGTCACAATCCCATTACTCACGCTTCCTTCCATCGTGATATAACCTCCTTTATTACCCGCGAACGCGACATATCCTCCATTAATATTCTTCACATCAAACAGCAACGCCAAATCCCCCGTCATGTGGCCTGAAGCTCCACTATCAACAATCCAGAGACTGCTAATAGGGCCAACTGAAGCTCCCTGCACACAAAAAGTAAACATTTAGTTCTTTCGGGGGACCCAAGCCTGAGTCTTGGGCCTTTGAACATTGGATTTCAAAGTAACATCCTCAATGACTTTTTCAACAACTTTCTGTTTTGAATCAATCGTTTTCTGATTTTTCAAAACACTTTCATTTTTCTCACTCACCTTTGAAGTAGAAGCTCCTGGAGTACCATTAGGTGTCCAAGATTGTTCAGACCTTTTGAGAATACGAATTTGAGATTTTGGTTTCTCAATTGGTTTCTGAACATTGTTACTAAAAGTAACTTTCTTGGCAACCTTATCTGAGTTAACAGACTTAGGTCCAACATTTGACTTGACAATTGGTTTTTGTGGAACCTTTTGTCTATCAGCTGTTGTGTTCACCACAGGTTTTCTCCAAGATTGTTCCATAGCTATCCGATTTCTGTGATCATATTGAAATGGACGGTTGTTCCTCATTTGAAAATTGTTTTGATTATAAAATTGTTATTGTTGAGGAACAGCCCGTCTATGTGGTGGAACATAATGATCAACCGGCTTTCTCATGGAATTCCTAACCTCAACTTCATGTCTTTTGTGCCTTACATATGGACACTGAGCAAGTAAATGCCCGCGTTCTCCACATTTAAAGCATTTTCTATATTCCTCAAACACATAATGAGCATTTGGTGAAGCAAATGATCTAACAGGAAATTGATCATTATACTGTTGATTTCTCAAACTCTCAGGAAGAGGTCCTTTCGAGTAAGAGGGCTCATGAAAACCATTTGCTTTATCATTTGGTCTAATGAACTCAGTGACATGGATTTTTGGTTCTTGAGGAACTTCTGAAAACAATTTCTTTAAGATTTCTGGTGGAATTTCATTGGTTCTCTCATGTTTTGGAAACCATATTGTGCTTTCTTGCCAGATTTTATCAAGTTTAGAATAGTTAACATTTTTGATCGGAAATTCCTCATCAGAAATGATCTTATCGGATCCTTCCATCCGATAAAACACCTTTACAGGTTTGTCACTTTGTTCATTCAGCTCATTCAATTTAACCTCATTCTTAACACAATTATCTTTCTTAACATCAATCTTTTCAGACTTTTTATCACGATTAGCATTTGCCATCGGATGAACATGATCAGATGGTGACACTGGTTCAGTGGTAATGATGTGATTTTCTTTTGGAATCTCACATTCATTAACAGATTTATCACTACCAGTATCATCATTTTCTGAGTCTGAATTATCACTCTCAGCATAAACACCCTCATTGTTCAAGCCCAAAATCGGTCTCACATCGGAATATGGATCACCAATACTCGAGGTATTAGATTCCATTTCTGATGATGAGTCTGATTTTACCGAACTCTCCGGTATAACTTGGTGATAGTTATGGTTTTCAAAAAGAACCGGAGATGGTACAGACTTGTAATTGGTGGTGTTATCATCAATGATATGATCTACCACATAAGCAACATTCTTATAACTTTCCAACTTCTTGTTAACCTTTTCAGCAAAGCATTTTATGGCTGCCATTTCCAACTTGGTGTTTTCAATTTCATTGATATAGTTGTTTATGGCCAATTGTTTCAATGACAAAGTATTTTTCAAGTCAGAAATGTCCTTTTTATAGCCATCCAATACTTTGTTAAAAGCATTTAACTCTTTGCGAGTAGATTGACAGTTCAAGATAGCACTATCTCGTGAAATTCGGAGTTGTTTATTCTCCTCAGTCAATCTATCACAAGTTCCACAGTATTTATCACTCATAACATTAGTGCTAGATTCAGAACTTACAGGTTTTGGCGGTTCAGTCATGGCCATCAACGCAAAATGAGCTTCCTTTCCAGTGAAAAACTTGGAGTAGTCGATCTTGGTGAAAGCATCATCAGCTATGCACGACTTCCTCGTCATCAAAAAGTCAGCTTCTGCCAGCAACTGGTCAATATCATCATCTAAAGAATCAACACTTCCCTCTGTGTCTGATTCGCTCTCAGAATCTGAATAAACTGATCTACACTCTTCGGGAACATCAGAAACTGAATCAATCACCATTCCAGAACTCTTTTCCTCAGCCTTAACCTCAACAGGTTCACTCTTCACTTCCATCTCAGTCTCAGAATCATCACTTTCACACTGTTCAGTTTCTTTCTTCTCATCAACTGTCACTGACTCTTCCATATCAACCTGATAAGCAACACATGCCACATTCCCACCAGTAGTCACTTCCTCAACTCCTATTTGCATACCCGACCAGTCAAACCTCTCATCCTGTTGAGTCACCAAAGCTTGGTTCTGACTCGCATTCTGTTGAGTCTCATTAGGTATAGTGATAGGTACAACTGTTCGGTTTGTGTGATTAGGAGATTGATTTTGAATCTGGTGTTGAGTGTTTGGTTGTCTGTTTTGGTTGTTAAAGTTTCGGTTTTGGTAGTTGTTGTTATTTTGGTAAGAAACTTGGTTTTGTTGACGGTTCTGGTAGTTTGCATTGAAAGGGTTTCGATTACCTTGTTTAGGTGGCTGGGTGCATTCCCTTTTGAAGTGTCCTTTTTCTCCACAATTAAAACACGTAACCTTCTCCTTGTTGAATCCATAGGTTGTGTTGGGAGAAGTTGCTAAATCAGTCCTTCCAGTTTTCTCGATGAACTCTGTTGCTCTTCTCATTATACTCGCAAAAGCCCATTGAATGTCAATGAGTTCCATCTCTTCCTTATCTATCTGTGCGTAGTCTTCGTTGGTTAAGTTGTTGTTCCCAATCTGACTAGCAACCAGCCCATTGTAGGATGAAACCATTGCTGAGACTAATGCAATGTGTTGCTGAGCAACCTCCACAGTCACATTTCCCAAGTTAGATGTATCCAAAACCACAGGTTGTTGTTTATGTTGAGTAACTTGGTTTACTGGTTGTTGTGATTGGTTAGCGGTGTAAAAACTTGCTTGTTGCATTGGAGAGATTGGTGAAATGTAGGAATTATATTGTGGTGGTGTGTATGATGGTTGTGAGTAGGAATTGTATTGTGGTGGTGTGTAGTTGGTGGTTGGTTTTGATGAATCCATGACATTGGAAATACATGCAACATGTGGTGCAACGCTTCCAGAGCTCGAGTTTCCAGCTGGAACTGAAGTCCCTCCAAAATACAAACTGGGATTCTGAGGAATCTGTGACCTTCTAGCTTTCCTCCTATCCTCCAACTCTTTGTTCTCTAGCTTTTCGATAAACTCTGAAATGGTCCAGAATTGATAAGCATCCTTCTCTCTGAGTACCTCCACATGCTGATCCCATTGTGGTGGTAAAGCATCTGCAAACTTATCAACCTGCTTAGTCATTGGAATCTGTACACCATAACTAGACAATTCAGACAACAAATGCATATATCTCGGAGTTAGTTCTTTCAAAGTTTCATTATTAATGAAAGAAAAATTCTCAAACTCTTTAACCAATTCCTCCATTCTCAGACTCCTGGTCTTCTCGTTACCATCATGCTTCCTCTTTAGCTTATCCCAAAGCTGCTTTGATATAGTACATGTCCCAAACTGATGCAACAAGTCACTTGTGATTGCCTGCGTCAGTTGAGAAAACGCCTTCTTCTCTACCACATATTTCTTCTTTTCGTCCTCAGTTAAGCTTTCCAGAGGAATCAACTCACCTGTATTCTCCAGAATCGGTGCTGTGTAACCTTTAACAATCATGCTCCAAGCCTCTGCTCCTTCAACTCCCATGCCTTCCAAATGGATCTTGAACATGGTATGCCACTGATTATACTCTTGCATATCCATGAGCTTCGGTGGCCGAGTTCCACTACCTGTAGACAAATCCTTAATCAAAGTAGAAATAGCATTAGTGGTTTGAGTATTTACCGCCGCTGCAGCTACTCCCCAGTAATCAGATTGTAGTGCCGGATGTGCTACACTTTGAGGCATCGTGTTTGTCGTTGTCATGTAGTTAAGTGGTTGTGAGGACTGTGTGTTCGTCTTTTGCGCTGCCACTGTCCATGGGTCCATCGTCTGCTGTTGTGGTTGTGTTGTTGCTGATCCCTGAGTAGTTTGAAAACGCCACATGATCTCAATCTGAAAATCTCAACACTTAGAAAAATTTTCAACAAAAATCCCAGGTTCGCCCGAAAAACACTTGGTTCGTCCAAATAATCCTAGGTTCGTCCAAACTTCCACACTCTCGTCCCTTCTGGTTCTACTTTCGTCCAAACAGTAACATCCGAAGGTAGCTCTGTCCAGAATGTAAATCAAACTAACAGACTTTCCACTTTCGTCCCAAAACAAGAACGGTCGAATGTGGAAATTCTACCCGAAAGTGAAAAATTCAACAAGAAAATTCCAGGTTCGTCCACTCAATACTCAGGTTCGCCCACTTTTTATCACTTTCGACCACAACACTCAGTTCAGGTTCCAGGTTCGCCCAAAACAGTCAGATCTCATTTTTGAAAAACGGTTATTGTTTGAAAAACGGTTATTCTGATCTCAGATTTTCAAAAGTTCATGGATTTGAATGATCTCAATCAGGTTATGTTTCGGAATTGATTTGGAACAACTTTAAGTCTTGGAAAACTTGAATTCGACCACAAATTCACCTTTAAATCGATCAAAAACTCTTAGAAACAATGTTTATGTAAAAACAGATGATTTTATGTCAAAAACATGTCCAAATCAGCTCTGATCTTATCAAATTTGTTGTTGTATGATCCTCTAGGCTCTGATACCACTTTGTGAGCGTTGGATTTTAGCTAAAACAGGATTATACGATCATACAAGTCACAAAACTAGGTGCGGAAACCCTAGTTCTGAACAAATTGATAAAACACAAATCACGACACAATCAAGATCATTTTCAATATCATTTCATAGATTAACTTTCATTCAAAAAGCATTTACAATCAGTTTATGTTAATCTAGAACACACACATAATCTCTCAAAAACACCTCTGAACCTGATCTGAACCTGGACACAAATAACAACTCACTTACATTATCAAAAACACAAAAACTATATATAGGCACTGCACATTCGCCCGTTTCATCTGGTCGAATGTGAGTGTTTTCCACATTCGCCCACTTCAGGTGGTCGAATGTGTCTTCAGTTCATGTTCATTCTTCCTTCGCCCATAATCAGTCTTCCTTCGCCCATTCTTTTCTACATTCGCCCATACTTATCTACATTCGCCCCATCTGATACACCTTCGGCCAACCACTAACATATGTTAATATAGTATATCCAATCCTTAGTCGCAAAACGCATCAACATTAAGTTTCAAAAACTTAACATATTGAAATCAGGTATCATTTCATAAGGGATTGCTATAAAAAAGGCAAGATTGATGTGAAAGATGTGACAACAGCTAATCAAATAGCTTACATATTCACCAAACCCCTTGACACATCAACATTTCAGAAGTTAGTATCCATGCTTGGGATGCTAAATTTGTAAGTGTTTTTCATTTTCCTACACATATTTTACTTTCACTTACATTGTGACTAATCTGTCACAAATCTTCTAAAAAACAAAAAGAGAGAAACTACTGATTTATAAAACATCAGTATGGGGATATTTTCAGAAAAATTATTAACTTCTAATAAAATAAACTTCAGAAGTTATGAATAAAGTGCTTATAAATGTTCTCATCAGTGGTTAAGAAACTACTGAAGGGAAAATAAGAACTATTGATGAATGTCGTTCTTCATCAGCAGTTTGGTCAATAAGGGTAAATCAGATGTTTCCCATTTCAGATGTTTGACCTAGGACGGTTATAAACTTCTGATAAACACCTTTTCCAACACTTATCCTTTCAAAGAGCTAAATTCCCTCGTTCTCTCTCATAGACACTCTCAAACCCTCCCCTACAAACAACCAAAAACACTGTTAGATCCAAACACACACAAAACCCCATGGCTCTTATACTGAAATATGGACATAATCAAAGAGGCTACTTTGTGAAAGATGAAGCCTGGTCCCAATACGACAAAATCATTAATTTTGTCGTCCAATCCCAATACTAAACTGCTTTCACCATTGATCCTCCAATTCACAATTCAGGGATCCTTCCACATCTGCTTACCAAATACAACAAACGATAATAGATAAAAAGCACACTAAGGTAATCACTAAAACCATCTCCCTACTTTTGATATACCTGATGTGGTGCAAACTGAAGAAGGAAGAGAATCCCACCTGAGGGTCACTGAAGTAGAAAACATTCCTCACTCAGGATCAACCCAGGAGACCAGCTTGGTCCCCTACACTTTAAACTTTGACCAATCTAAAGTGAACATAGTGAAATGGTCATTTACTGATTCAAACTCGGTAGTGATCACAAGAAGAGATCGTTCAAGGAAGGTCTTTAAATCTAAAGATGAAATGAAAAATCTCTCTACAAAAGACCTGCTCACAATCCAACATCTTGAACCTAAACAAGGATCTCTCAACAATGAACAACTGCAACAACTCAAGACTTCCATGTTCAGAGAAATCTAGAAGATGCATGATGGAAGAAAAGGAGAATAAAGGATTAGATAAGGTTTTGGCATCATCAATCCAAGGGCAGATTGTAAGGACAAAAAGGATTGAAGAAACCACTTTTGAATACCTTAGTCTAATTCCTATTTCTACCAAAATATGCTAACTATAGAACTACTAAAGAAGAAGAAAAAGAATGAATGTACAGAAAAAGAATACATCAAGTGCTGAAGAGTAAAAGATCAGAATTTCTGAAGTCAAACCAGACAAGTCAACTAAAGAAATACTGAAGACAAACTACTCATCAGTAGTTTGTCACTCATCGGCATTTGTAATGGAATCTTTCCACCGCCTTATGTTTCAGTAGTTTAGAATAATAACATTACTTTATGCTTTTGTTAAAGACTTTGTACAAGTACCAATGCTGCAGACTGTTGTAGTATTGCTTTTGAATCAACTTGTATGTATTTGCTGGTCTATAAATAGATGGGTTAATCCCACTATTTTAGACATTGATTTTATTAAATAGAAATCCTTTAAAGGCTTTTAATTGAAATACCATTTCACATCTGAGAATCTCTTTCTTACTTATTGTTATATACATTCAATTGTTTAGATTCTCATTAACCGCCTTAGTTCATTATATCCAGGGGAGTAATAACTCCTATCGAAAGTAAAACATTAAACTTGAACACTTCACTTATTCCACTGTGCAAACTGCTTTGATAAACTTACAACACATAAGTGTTCATGAATAAGAACTGTTAAAGAGCATACTGATCCAACACTTTTGGCCTGACAAATGCTCGTGCTGTCTTCATGGATCATATGAATTGAGTCTGCAAACCCTATTTAGTTAAATTCGTAATTCTCTTTATAGATGACATCTTAATCTACTCGCAAACCCAAGAAGAGCACGAATGATGTGCCGAAAAATTGATACGTTTTCACCCAGAATTACCACCTGTTTTATGGTCTAAATCATGCTTTTATCTTTGTTTTGTCACGATTTATCCTTGTTTGTTGATAAATGCAGATTTTGAGGCCCAGTAACGAAAAGAAGTGAAAACCCGCACAAAACGGCACAAAAAGACGATGATTTGAAGACTTTGAAGATCTGCCAGACATGGAACGGCCGTCCTCACGGCTATGCAGCCTTCCTGGGTCAACAAGTCAACATTTCCAAGTCAAAGAAGGTTAATTTCAGCGTTCTAGGATGTGCATGGCCGTGCATAATGATGAAGTACGGCCGTGCTTTACTCCATCGTGTTCTCCAAGGCAAAAACCGACCAAGACTAACAAGACGGTTGGCCTCCAGGACAAGCACGGGCGTGCTCAATAACAAACCGACATCTGCTGTACAAAGGACTCTGCAACAGTACCCGTTGTCGAGTATGGGCGTGCCAAAACGTTGTCGAGGGCGTGCAAGAGCTGAAATGCCTATAAATAGAGGCCTCCACCCCACATTTTGAAGCATCCCTTTCCACTCGTAATCCAACACTTCTCCACGAAGTTTTTTCCCCTAAGAGGTTTAGAGGTGTCCCTTGGAGCCTGGGATCACTCCACAAACACCTTGAGTGAGAGAGAAACACTCCAAAATCATCCAAAACCCTTAGAAATCTCCATATCACCCTCCCACATGTCTTATACTCAAACTCAACCTTGTGAGCTTGTTATGACAGCCATGCTGGGCTAGATTTCGGCTGGTGTTGTTAGGGTGAGGATGGATACTTGGTATGAATTAATATTGTTTATCTTTTATTTTAGAGTGGTGTTTTGTGTTCTTAATAATTCATACTATTCTAACTTTGCTTAATGGTCTAATTAACGAATCACTTAGTCTTTGGTCTTGTGGGTGTCTTGATAGGAAATGGGAAGGGTTCAAGAGTGTACCTATGGTGTGTAAAACCCCATGCACTTGTGAACTTAAAACCCATAAGTGGGAAGGATTCATGAGTGTACCCATAGTGTGTAACAACCCATGCACTTGTGAACTTATAACCCATGAGTAGTGATTAGTCCATTTGAGGGTAGAAATACACACACTTTGAGACATAATCCTCTATTATCAAGATCTCATTCAGGGTCGGTACGGTCTATATACTCGGTCCTAATGATAAGTTAATCCTTAATCTTACATCTTGGTTTCATGGTCTATGTGAAGTCTTGATGTGGGTTATGGATTGATGAACTCGTGTTGGAATAAAACGGTCTTTATTTTATTCCATCATTATACTACCGCACAGTTAATGATAGAGCAGTCACTTTTTGATAAATTAATTAAACCAAGTAGGGGATGCACGTGTGCTGGTAAGTCACGACTCCTTTATGATATTAAGTGGTAACTTGTTCGGTCATGCTCCGGCTACCGACAAGTTATTCATAAAAGTCTAGAGTAGTTTGATGTCTATATCGCAACACTGGGAGGTGGGTATTTCGGGGTTAAGTTGACACAGTCTCGAGTCACTATATTTTTTCAGTGTTGAGAGGTGAGCTCACGAGGTCGGGAGACCCTCATAATAACATTAACAACACAGTCGTTTGTACAGCTTTGGGAGAACAGTCACCTATAGAAATTGCAGTTGCAATTCTTAGTTAAGCATAACTGCGCGCTCAAACACACCAATATAAAATAAAGATAGCTATTTCATACTGAGGTTCCATCCGATCCCAAAGCAACAGCATTGTTTTTCTATTGATTTTCTTTAAAAGTTTTCATCTTTCATATTACTTTTCTTCTTATTTAAAAAAAAAAGTCTTTTTAAGTAATTTTAGGAAGCTTAGTAGTAAAAATCGTGTCCACGGATTCGATATTCGGTACTTGCACATTTTATACTATATACGATAGGTGCGCTTGCCTATTGTGTTTTGTTTAGAATGTTGAGCAACTATCGTTTTAAATTATAACTTTAAAACTTGTAAGTGTCATTTTGTTTTCTAACTTGCTCGTCTTTTCATCAAAGCTTTTGGCACTTCCCCCGCGACTTTGCCCTTTTTGAAAAGAAGTCTAGTTTTCTTAAACATTCACACGACATCAACGAACATCATCTTCGCTTGATTTTGGAGTTGCTAAAAAATGAGAAGTTGTTCGCCAAATTCTCAAAATGCGAGTTCTAGATTCGAGAGGTTCATTTTCACAGACACCTTGTAAACGAGAAGGGTATACAAGTTGATCCCACCAAGATTGAAGCTATCAAGGATTGGGACGCACCCAAAACTCCTACCAAAGTGCGACAATTTCTGGGATTAGCTGGTTATTACCGACGGTTCATTAAAAATTTGTCTAAGATTGCCCAGCCACTGACTGTCTTGACACAAAAAGATAAGAAGTTCGATTGGGGAGTCAAACAAGAGGAAGCGTTTCAAGTCTTGAAGAACCGTTTATGTAGTTTTGTGGTTTATTGTGATGCTTCACATCAAGGTCTTGGATGTGTACTCATGCAAAGTAACAAGGTCATTGCTTACGCCTCCCACAACTCAAAGTCCATGAGAAGAACTACACAACTCATGACTTAGAGTTCGGCGCAGTGATCTTTGCCCTCAAGATTTGGAGGCACTACCTTTATCGCAATAAGTGCACGATTTTCACCGATCACAAGAGCTTGCAACACATCTTCAATCAGTAGGATCTAAACATGCAACAACGAAGATGGGTTGAGCTATTAAACAATTACAATTGCGAGATTAAATACCATATGGGAAAAGCCAATGTTGTCGCTAATGCCTTAAGCTGGATGGAACGAGTCAAGACCTTGCGTGTTTGTGCGCTAGGTTTGACCATTCATACGAATCTCACTACTCATATTCGCGATACTTAACAAGAAGCTCTAAAAGGGGAGAACCTGAATGTGAGTCATTATTCAAGATGGTTAATCTGTTGGAACCAAGGTCTGACGACACAAATTACTTTGCCAACCGATCTGGGTACCATGTTTTGGTGGCTGTTGCAATTTAATCCTTGAGGAGGCCCATAAGTCTAAGTACTCTAAAAATCTCGGAACCAAAAAGATGTAAAAGGACGTGAAGGAATTCTATTGTTGGCCCAACCTTAAAGGTGAAATTGCAACATACGTCAGTCGATGCCTTACCTGCTCCAAGGTTAAAGCTGAGTATTAGAAGCCATCTGGGCTGATTCAGCAACCAGAGATTCCCGTTTGGAAATGGGAACAGATCTCCATGGATTTCATCAACAAACTACCTAAGACGTCTAGTGGTCATGACACGATTTCGGTAATTGTTGACAGGTTGACTAAATCCGCGCATTTTTTTGCCGATTAAAGAAACCGACAAACTAGAGAAACTCGCCAAGATGTACATCAAAGAGATTGTAACTAGGCATGGTGTTCCTGTTTCATTCATTTCTGACCGAGACAGTCGATTTACTTCCCGATTATGGCAGACACTCATGGATGCCATAGGCACTCGTTAAGACATGAGCACAGCCTATCATCCTCAAACCGATGGCCAGAGCGAACGTACGATCCAGACATTGGAAGACATGCTTCGGGAATGTGTAATCGATTTCGGTGGAAACTGGGATTCTCATTTACCGTTGGTTGAGTTCTCTTAGAATAACAGTTCCACACCAGGATCAAGGCTGCCCCATTTGAAGCCTTATATCGATGTAAGTGTAGATCTCCTTTGTGTTGGGCAGAAGTTTGAGAGAAATATTTGACTGGCCCTGAGCTCATTCAAGAGACTATTGAAAAAAATCTTTCACATCCGTGATCACTTGAAAACTGCTCGAGATCGTCAAAAGTGCTACGCTGATCTCCGTCGCAAACCACTTGAATTTCAGGTTGGCGATAAGGTACTCTTAAAAGTCTCACCCTGGAAGGGTGTACCACGGTTTGGCAAATATGGAAAACTTAATCCTCGATACATTGGTCCATTCGAGATACTTTCTAGGGTTGGTCTCGTGGCATACAAGCTCCAGTTACCAGAAGATCTCAATGGTGTTCATGACACTTTCCACATATCCAATCTGGAGAAGTGTTTGTCCGATGAATCATTGATCATTCCTCCTGAGAAAATTCACATCTATAATCAGCTCCATTTCGTTGAGGAGCCAATCGAGGTGACGGATTCGAAAGTCCAGAAATTGAGAAGGAGCCGCACCAAACTTGTGAAAGTCAGATGGAATGCAAAGTGTGGTCCCGAATATACATTAACGCAAAGACCAGATGAGACGCAAGTACCCAGCTCTATTTCCTAAGACTACTGAAACTAGTAGGAAAACTAGATTTCGCGAACGAAATTCCAAAAACAAGGGGAGAATGTGACAACCGTCAACGAACTAGGTCAACATCCGTACGCTTTTCATTTACTATTGTCTTTATATGTGAATCCTTATACATTTTGCATACACTACACTCCCCCCCCCCCCCCCAGTTTAGTGAAGCAAGAGTTAATCAGAAAACTCAACATGGGACACTTGTTTAGTCATACAACACCCGAACAAATCACCAAACAAGCAATTCATGAGGTTACTACACCCTAACACATGATAGTTCACCTCTAACATATGTAAGTGAATACAAGGACCACCATGGGTTATTGTCTGATGGACAAGTGCTCACAAACCCGATACCTATGAAACAAATACATGTTGATATCATCATTCCATCCCTAACAAGATTTAGTAGGATATTAGTCGACTAAATCCATATTAACTTAAGTTATAAATCAATAAACCTTACCCTTTTATACTAGAAAAGGCCTATCACATTTCATTGGATCACCTAAGACCTTAAACACTCAACTAGGATGCTATCTAGTTCCACCAAGGTCTATCAAAATGGTATTCTAACCAATTGACAACTATATCACCAATATATGTGAGTTTATACACACGACAACTCACACACATAAATGTACAATCCTTAGTTGTTCCAACTAAACTAATGGAACCATTACTTACTCTTAAATTATCACCCCTTAGACCTATCCTTATCCCTTGATGTCACCCCTTGTGGCACGGACAAAACCATGGATGTAGACTCATCATGAAGGCACCTCAAGATAAGTAACAAATCTCCTACCTATTGTCAAGAATCGGCCAGAGATTACACCCCCTCAACAATCACCATCACTTGACAACTATAAAGGTTACATCCATTAAGGCCTAAGCTATCCTTACACCTCTTGATACTCCTATGATCACTTACCATAATTATCACTACCCTACTCATACAAGTCGGCCAACAAGAAACAACACTAACACCTCATGGATGATGCCATCTCTTGCATTAGAAAGACTACAAGACAAAGGTACTTATACTATGAGTTAAGCATGATAAGCCTTCCACCGTTGAGTAAAACAATCGGCCAACATATCTATGAAAAGGACAAGATGAAGCACCTCTCATGGAATGTTGGCATCATGAGTGCAAGCTCATGGAATGTTGGCAAGTTACTTCAAAGTAGACAATAAAACAAACCTCTAATCTACCCCTTGATGAGTCAACCCTCCTCTTATATCTATACCCTATCACAATCGGCCAAGAACAAAAAGAAATCACCCTCAAGTCACTATCTTTCATCCTAACATGATTAGATTTATTAATCAATACCTCATCCAAGAAGCATTCCCTTTCACCATTTGTTTTTGTCCATGTCATGGTCGAACCACTATATAAAATGGCTTCATTCCACTCTCAAATTCCACACCAAACACTTCATTCTATCTCTAAATTTTTGGATATATTCTCCTTCTAGCCGAGGCTTTGCGAGCTCTTGGATAAAACTAGGAAGCTATCCAACATCAATCATCTCTTGGTAAGATCTCCATGCCCCTAAACTCCAATCTTGTCCATTCCACCCGACCTTGTTCGGCCTTCGTTCGATTAAATCACATGATCACATTATACACATTGTCTTAAGTTATAGTTGCTTTTACTCACTAATGATCACATTGTCCTAACACAACAACAATCGGTCCTCATAATAACTTTAGGAAGTCGAGCCATGCTTTTTGAGTCAATACACAACTTAAATCACCATGTATAAATCGGGTTTCATAAATACAAACTCACTTGGCTTAAGATCAAAGCTAAGGCTAACAACATGGTTATCAAGCTCGATTTTCTCACAAAACTCACGAACATGTTTTATGATAACTCCACGAGGCCTTGTCAAGCTCAAAACAATCATGTTTGATCCATTAAATAATCATCTTAAAGACGTATGCGATGTATTATAATCGGCTACCACAAACTAACGTGTATTAAGCAAAGCTAGAACATGTGTTAGCATTGGCTTGAAAGGAATGATGGTCTAAACACATGTTAAGGTACTTATTTTATCACAAATCAATCACACACGATGAATTGGGAACCAATTAAACCCATGAATACTTGAAAAAGGTCGATTTAATCCCTATCAATGTTTCCAAACACTTTACAAGCACACTAAGGGTCCTCACAAGTACAAAGTTATGGCCCGTATACATAATAACCGGTCCACAAATGTCGGGTGAAAAATGTGTATGATAAACAAGGAAATCTGGTGAATTCCCCATGCTCCTAATAAATCATAGGACAAACAGTAGCGGGACGGTAGCTATCTCACAGTTACAGCTTCACTAGACCACATACGACTCTATCAGGTGTGTTTTACGGCCCCATTTTACTATTTTACATTTCACGGGATAAACATGCTTCAATACTAGTGTCCTTTACAAGTGTGTGTACATTCTATCGTGACTGCCATGTGGAACATGAGACATATTGGTTCATGAGCTCATTAGTCCTCATACAACGTTTACTGTAAACATTAGCTATCAAAAGCCATGGAACACTTTAATAGATCTATTGGGTTGACAACCCAACTCTTGGTTAGTCGCTCTAACTTGTTACATACAAATGAGTGTTAGTATTCTACTATACATACATTGTTTTCAGTGTACAATGCGCGAGGCACCATAGTCAAGAGGTTTGGTTACGGGACTCATGGTTGTCAAAGTAATCATTCGCTTAGGTAGCCTATGATTGGTCATACACAAATTACACGTTTGATTACTTGTTACGTGCAAACCCGTGAACTCACCAACATTATTGTTGACAAATCTTTTATGCATATTTTTCAGGTAACTAATGGAGGGCAGCGGGGATTTGAGAGAAAGGTCTAAGCAGGCACAGGGTGGTATCATTATGGGTTGGATTATTAATACACCATAGTTAGTATGGTTTATGATTAATCAGTCTATGCACACGTTTCCAGACAATGTTACTTAACTTTCAATAAGTTTTATGATAATAAATTTTCCTATGGTGATATCTTTGAATAAATTATGTGCGTTGCTTGTACCTTATGCTAGAAAACCTTTCGAGGTCGCATTCCCGTGTTTCCGCCTTGGCGGGGTGTTACAGTTTGATTTTGAACAAAATTTCATAAGCAGTCTTACGATTTATAGGAATGATCAAAACTCTGTTTTGAACATAGCAAGCAGTGTTTTTGTCTTCTACCCAGAAGGACAATGGTAAGCCAGAATATGCTAGCATTGTTCATGCAGCATCAATTAAGGTTCTGTTTTCCTTTTACCAACCCTATTTTGTTTTGGTGTTCTAGCAATGTTGTACTGCCTCACAATTCTTTTTGACACACATAAATCATCCAACTCCTTGTTTCTGAATTATGTTCCATTGTCACTTCTAAAGACTTTTATTGGCAAGTTATATTGTTTTTCGAATTTGGTGACAAAGTCCTTCAAAATACCTGCAGTCTCATCTTTAGAATGTAAAAAGTAGTCCATGTAAAACTAGAAAAATCATCAACAATAACAAGACATTATTTATTTCTTCTTAAGCTAAAGATTTTAACTAGGCCAAACAAATCCATGTGCAACATTTAAGGACATTGACTTATTTTGGACTCTTCAATTGATTTGTGAGTGCTTTTGTGTTGTTTTTCTTTTAAACAGGAAACATAATGCTCATCACATTTGAATTATTATGGTGGAAGACCTCTTACAAGGCTTTGTTTTGAGAGTGTATTGATAGTTTGAAGGTTGGTATGTCCCAATCTCCTATGCCATAGTTTTGTCTCTTTTGATGAGGCAGCAGAAAATAGACAGACATTTTCCATAGGATATAAAAAAAATTATCAAGAACATCACACTCATCTGACCATGTACGTTTAAACTGATAATTTTCAATTTCAGCAATTGATGAGAAACCTTCTGGTTTTTCAAGAACAATTTTCTTACCATTTGCTTCAGTGATTATAATGACTTGACCTTTCAGATTTGTGGGGATAACTCAACCAACATGTTTTCCTTTTCAACAGCAGTTTATGAATTTTGATCATTGGTCTTAAGAAAACCAATTCCAAACTTTATGTTGCTTTTGGATTATTGGCTAATTAACATTTCATAACCTTTACATGATTCCACCCATTTTTCACAAGTGATTTGGGTGTTCTCGAACTCCTCTTTACAACTTTGATATTTAATTATCATAGTTTGGAGTTGATCTATGGTATGCTTGCTTCATGTTTTAAGCTGTTGATTTCATATTCTTTCTTAGTTAGTTTTGATTTTAACTCTTTTGGGAGTTTTCTAGCTGATTTCATCTTCTAAAGTTTTCTTTCTATGATTTTCATTCACCTCTTTAATGTTTGCAAAAGCTATTACACAATTGTTTGAACATAAATCCTTAAGGATTTGATGAGATACCTTAGCAGCAGTCATCAATACACAATCACACTTGTATTCACAATCACTTGCATCCCATGGATTTGAGAGATTAATTCCTTCTTTTTCAATAACCATTTCATCTAAAAAACATACTTTGGACCCTCCATGCAACCCAAGATAATTTCTACCAATTTTCTTGTAAAACTTGTTAGTTCTAACACTGGGTAGAGCTAGTTGATGTAATATGTCCATATCTTCTAAATCTATTGAGTCAAAATATTGAAGATCATTATACTCAATGGACATGTCGTCAGTGGTCTGGATATCACCATTTGCTGCAAATACAAAGTGTAGATCCATATTTCATATATGTGTCTGTTGCTTTTAGGTAGTCTAGGTCGTTAAAAGTCATTTATTAATTTGTATTTTGATTTGTAGATTTGGTTCGGGTATTCGAGAGGTCGAATGAGAACTGGGATCAATACAAGGTCGAAGGGACTCATTCGGACCTTTGATAGGTCGAATGAAGTCAGTCTATATATAGGGTAGTTGGGCAGCGGTTATAGTGAATTATTGTGATACCCCGCAATTTCAGGTTCTTACTTTAACTAAACTCTAGTTACATTCCTTGCATTCTACTTAAATAGGGTTAGCTAGATAGGACACACGTTGCATAGTTATAGGTTAATAACTGCATGAAGTGGTAATTCGGGGAATTACATAATTGTGAATTAATTGATTGAGGTTGATTGCAATTACGTGCTTCTATAAAACTCTGTGAAACTATGTGCAAACTATATATGATTACGTGAACTTAAACCGAAAACGTTAATAAAAATCGTAATGGGTGGACCATTAGGATGGTTAGGGTCTTAACACATGGGATTACACTTATTATCATCCAAAATAGTGAAAACATTGAAGAAAACACGTTGTACGACGAAGCAGGCCACCTGGTGCGGGCTTAAATGGATTGAGTGGCCGCTCACTGCCTCCGAGCGGCCGCACGCGGGTGACAACTTCAACCAAACCGACTCAAAACCCTATTTAAGGAACCTTAAGCCTCTTGTATCCCCCAAACTCAACCCTAATCACCCCCTAATACCTAGTTATGAAAATACTAACCCCAAACACCTGCTAAGGCTCAAGAACATAGATCGGGAATTTGGAGAGCAATCAGTTGATAGTTTTCAAGTGCTTGCGGTATAATATTCAATCCCTTGTGTTTTAATCTTCTTTAGTATGTTTTTAAAACATCATAACCATGTTTGTCCAGGTCTGAAACACTATTGTAAATTTTAAAACTTGATGCTTATAGCGATTAAAAGAATTAATCATGTTGTTGTGTAATGGGTATTACGTGTTTTGCATGATTATGCATGTTCTTGATGTTTTAGACTCCTAGGGTTTATGAATGATAATGTTTATGATGTACCATTAGGGTTTTGATCAGATGTGTCTCTTATTAAGGTTTTATGATGATTATTAGGTGTTATTGATTGATAATATGCAATTAGGGTTTGATATAATTCATAATATTGCATGATTAAAATCTGGACAGAATTTGAATGTCGACTTGTAGGTCTGTTACGTGGGTTTCAAATAATTGTTTTGATCGATTATTTGCATGAATAGATTTTACATAGTCTTAGCTTTTTAGAATGGGTAAAATTATCTGATTTGGATGTTGTTTGATATGTTTTTGGAATTTTCTTTCATTAAAGGTCATATCAGATTTTCGGATTAATAAACTGGGTCAACTTTAAACAATCATAACTCGCGTTTTGCAAGGAATTAAGTTATGAAATTTGGTCGGTACGTCAACATTGGAATAACTTGGCTTTTCCAAGTGGACTCATCCTGTTTGGATGAATACACAAGTTTTGGGAATTTTTCTACTAATCTGATCTGTTATGTGTATTTTCTGAATGTAGCTGTGTTGCGTGATTTTTCATAATTTTTTGTGCAAGGTTATATCAAAACTAAAAATACGGATTTGTCCAGTAGACCCCCTAGAATATTTAGTAAAATGTTCGGAGTCTACCTCACTGGATAAGTATTTTTAACAAATTAGTTTTCACGGCGCATAATCTGTCCTAAAAACGCAGATTGTGTAATGTATGTTTATGTGACTATTTGGAGTCTTATGTGGTATGTATTTGACTTGAACATTAATGGACACTTATCTTAGATGCATATGAAGTTAAAATTGATGATAATCAACATATTCACCAACGGTCCGTAGGGTTTACTTATGCATGTAGAATCGTTAGGTGTCACTTACATGGTTTTGAACATTTAACCGTCTTCGACAAACGGGTTATATGGTGTAATGTTATTACACATATACTCACTTAGTGACACATGTAATAGGGAGTCAGTAGCACACCCTACTTTGGAAGTTTAGATTTACTTGCTTGCATACAAAGGTGAGTTTCACTACTTTTTCTCAAAAGCATGCGTCTCTGGTTGGAGACACACACAATAATTCCTGGTTGGGAATTATTTACTTGTCTAGTCCAGTTAGGGACTACTTTTACATCTCGAGATTGAGATGCTTTGACTCCTGGTGTGGGTCGGCTTTTATGAATCCTTGTGTGGATTACGCTTTTATCAGTTTAAAACTTTTTCGGTCCTTTGTGAACTAAACACTCTATCAATGAAAGTCCTTACATATTATTGGGTTAATCGCTGGAGGCGAACAGAGTATTAGTTGATAGTGCTATTAGGTTGTGCAGCAACCTCATGTTTGTGGTGTTGGGAGAACGGGTATGAACTTCTGACCACATCTGTTATGCTAGTGTTAATAGACACTAGTCACTAAGGCAGTTTAATGTATGTTAACACATTACTGAAGGTTCCCAATAATCACATGTTTAGTTACAATGAGTGGGCTAGCTACCCCTGACACGCTTAAACTGATGACACTTGAACATTTGGGTCTTGGATACCTACGCTTTTAATTGGTTACGTGGTTTTGGAAACCCATGCGTTTACTTACTCACCTTCTTTACTTTGTGAACTCACCAACATTGTTTGTTGACCCACGACATACATGCTTTTGCAGGTAGTTAGCTTCCGGTGCCACGATTAGAAAGCACTACACACTTCACTGCATTTGGGTCTTGGGCATACACTTAAATTTCATATCATGATTTTATGTTTTCTTTCATATGGTTTTATCTTGGGCGCGTTGTTTTGCCCATGGTTTTAAAAAGGTTTAAATTTGGTTTACGCTTCTGCACCTTAACTAAACTTGATTTTTGAAAACAAACTAAATGGTTTGGACATTTAGAGTTCGTTCATATGACTTATGGCTATGGGATCCTGGTATGTCATACGCCTCGCGGTATAAACACCGCAGTGGAAATTTGAGGACTGCATGTTGAGTCTAGTCTATAATCATCATAGCATAAGTGTTAGTACATTCACAGCTTAAGTGCACAACTAGCATTTAGCTACATATATCTACAACACATGGTTTCGTGAGATATGTTATCTTTTAGTTCTAAACCTAATTCTGAACACGACACTGGTGGGAACCCAGGGTTACACCAGGTGGCACATTATTGGGATTAGTATCCTAACAAACCTCATGGATGAGGAAACGACAATAGTACAGGGGAGAGAACCTTTGCGAGTGTTGTGGCGCACGTACACAAGAAGCTGCACGATGCGCATGACGTGGTACCATTAAACCGAATCAAATTCGAAGAAAGTCAAATACTAAGACTTATCCTTTTTCACTGAGTAAGGATACAATTAGTTTATGTTCCTTGTTATTTGACCTTTGAACACTTCATCTTCAAACAATTTACTCTTTTCCTTAGCAAGTTTCTCGGCCTGGTTTAGCACTTCATCAGAAAATCCAGGAAATCCAGAATGTTGATCATTCTTAAAGTATTGTGGATATTCCTCACTTGTAATGTCTTCCATCTCAACTTCTTCAAATGCAGGAACGTCACGGTCATCTGAATGATTCCCGGCTTCCTTTTCAGGTATCTTTGGAATGAAATTATCAGCAAGTAGTTCTTCCAAAGTCTTTCCAACCTGTCTAGCTAAACCTTCAAGTATTTCCTTAGAAACCGCCGCAGAAACCTCTCCAACTTCTAGATCTGGGTCATCAAACTCCAACTCATATGGCTTATTACTAGACTCGAATATTTCTGGAAACCTGCCTGTCATGTCAATCGTCCAGACTCGATCTGTAAGCATCTGGCGATACATGTGTTTGTCTACTTCAGATAAAGACTGCAGTTTTTCATTCTAGAAAATGTCATCATCTACATTTTCACCTGGAGTCTTTGAGCTTGACTCTCCACCTTTGCTCGAATCACGCTTCTCATACTTATATTTACCAGCGTTGTCATCATCATCGTCATCATCACTATCAAAAGCAGAGCTGTTTGCATCACTTGATCCACCATCTGAACTACCATCATCTCCATCATCTTTCTTCTTTTTCTTTTGAGAATCATTACCAGCATCTTCATCAAGATCTTCATCCTCTTCATTGTCAAATGGTACATAATCAACTTTCTCTTCTTCTTGTTCTTTATCTTCTACACCAGATTGAAGTTGAGGAGCTCGAGAGTACAAGTCTTTTATCAGATTGTCCATGTTCTTGTTACTCTCCTTTAGCTTTTTGTTCTCCTCTTTTAGAGCAATATACCTTCTGTTGTTCCTCTGCTCGTGTTTCAGCAACTTTTTGTTCTCTTTCTTCAACTTTTTGATTGTTTCCTTCAACTCTTCACTGTTATCATGAGATGTGACTACAACTTCCAACATCTTTTTATCATTCGACTTTATTGCTCAATCTCGGTTTGCTGTTTGTTAATAATGCTCATCAGTTCAGATAGCCTTTGGTTCACAGCAGTCATCACATCACTATCAACTGTAACCTTTTTCTTGGGGACTTCAGCAATATCTGGCAGTTTACCCTTCTTAATCTTCTTCAGAACGTTATCTAATGCTTCATTGAATGCATCCACAGGTAAATCAGCTTCTTGTTCTGTACCTGAAGTAGATGTGGTTTTCTGCTTCTTTCAGGCTGGAGCAGCGACTGGAGATTTCGAGCTAGTAGCAGGTGGTAACTTCTTTCCTGCAATCAGTGTTTCAATCTCTCTAGCTCTTTTCACTGCGGGCTTTTCAATCTTTTCTTTCTTCTTATACTGAGGCTTCTTCTTTGATTTCACAGCCTGTACTGGTGAACTAGGAAAATCTTTTTCTACATTAAGACCCTCTTCATCTTCATCAACAGGAATTGGGCTCTTATTACCTTGATCATCAACAGATCTGTTCAAACTAACCGACTCACCAGCCACAGTGGCCTTGGGCGAGGTAGTCTTCAGCGTTTCGGTTCCAGAATCCCAGTGTTCATCTTCTTCCGTCTCTTCAAAATCAATCGACGCCTCATCCACAATATGCACTCCTTTCTTAGCCATTGTTTTGCTTCTTCTCGGTGTACTCTTCTTCTTAGCAGGTTCAGGAACAACCTCTATTCTGATCTCTTTTTCCTTACCCTTTCCACTCTTTGCACCAACATTAACAACCTGTCTCTTTCGCTTCGCATCTGGATCAACAGGATGTAATGGGTTATCTGGATCTTAATCACTATTAGCATGCCTCACTTGCCCTTCACCTGGATCCGTATAGTCAATCCTTGCCAAATGTCCAAATAAACGCCTAACAGGTGGACGTTCATTAACTAACAAGCCCTTATAAGCTTTCATCCTGGCCAGTGTATTGATTGACATATGTTCTTGAACGACAATGTGCTTAGGATCCTTTTTCAAATCTTTGTATTTATGATCAAACACCATCTGGAGGAATCGAGGATACAATAAAAACTTCAGATTCCTCGTGCCGTTCACAGGTTCCAACAAATGTTCCATTAGCATTCCTGATACATTGAACGGTTTGTTCAATACCAGTGCCACCATCATCGAGCTAATACTCTTACGCATCAAATCATATCCTCTAGCAGCTGAACCAAAGACGTGTATCAATACATGTGCCAAGTATTTGAACTGTGGACACAGCTTTCCCTTATGCAATGAACCATAAGTAATCGGTCCATTGTACTTCATCCTCAGAAAGCACTTTCGTTGATCCATAAAACTAAGCTCTTTGGGATCCGTCTTCTCATCTTGCAGATTCAAAGCTTCTCTAATATCCTGCTCAGATACAATCACCATCTTTCCTTGGATCTTGCTAATCACAGACGATTCGCAATTCCAGAAGTCCAACTTCGCTTCAGTCCAGAATTCTTGTATCATGTCTCTGTAAATAATGGTAGGTGTAGCAATCGCGTCTATCACCCGACTTCTCTTCAAGAACTCTATGATCTCAATAAACTCAGTATGCTTTTTAACATCTCCAAGATACGCACAGCAATTATGCGCATTCTCGAATGTCAAAAGCTCTTCAGTCACTTTCTTTGCAGGCTGTGAGGATGATCCAGCTTGTTCAGTAGGCTTCTCCTGTTCAGCCATGGTTTGATCTGCAAAACAAAACAAAGAAACATGTTAAAAATCGACAAGATATTCAAAATTTGAAAATTTGGTAATTAAACTTCTCATTCGCCCAAACGGGGGTGCGAATGAGAAAATCTTGGTGCGAATGTAAAAATATAAAGGTACGAATGTAAAGTTTTTGATAAAATGTTTCATTCGCCCAAAAATTGTTCATTCGCCCATTTAAACATCTCCTACGCCCAAATTAGTCAACTTCGACCATTCGTAATGGGCGAAAGAGACTGTTCATAATTCAAATTTTCAATTTTTCATTTTATTGATTCTGATCATGTCATTATCATTCAAAAGGCTAGTAACTATGCCGATTAATGTTTTTAAAACAACAATTTTATCCAACATTCATTTTATCAATGTTTTCAGTTTAAAATTAGGGTTTATCCATTCATCAAGATCAATTGAACATTCTGATGGAATAACATCACTAATTTTTGTTTCTTCTCCCCCTAAAACATTGATAGAATTGTTGATGCACTATTATGTGGACGTCACTGTCGAATAGACTAGGGTTGAGTCTTTGTATTGTATTACATGAGATTGTGGTGATCCATAAGGGCATTTTATGGATCTGATGCATTTGTGAATATAGACCAAAACCTAAGTCTAGGTTCGACCATTTGAGATGGTGCGAATGTGGAAAAGTTCCACATTTGACCTCCTTAAATGGGCGAAGGTGACTTATGGTTTTGGACTATAAATAGCAATCTCATGTGTTGGTTTTCATTTGTAGATTTGAGTTTGTGCTTTGAATGCTCTCAAGGGGGAGGTCATGCCCGACCTCCCCCGGCCCCGAGATAGATGTTTATCCTACTGATGACAGTGTCTGTAACCGTTTCTGAATTAATACGAATTTGTGATGACTTTGTTATCGTATATTTCTGTCTCGTCTCGAATCTCCCGTCTGAAACCGAGTTGTTTTCGCGTAATCGATCCATGGATTCGGTTTTTAACCGGATTCTCAAGAATGATTCCTAAACATCAATTGCAATAATGAACATGTTTATAACAGGTTTTAGAAAGCTAGGGCTCAAAACTGAAAACCATCGATTATAAGATCAATCCTTGTTGTTAACCTGTAAGATTGAGTGGCAAATGATCAGCAAAAGTAGACGAGCACAATGATATAAAGCAAGATATCAGGGCAACAAGTGGACTTTAGTTCAGAAATTTTGAAAATTTTTTGTGAAGGTTCGAATGAGAAAGAACAGTTATATATAGGCATGCTCCTTCGCCCACATTTACTGGTCGAATGAGAAACTTTTGGTTCCTTCGACCCTATTTAAAGGTTCGAAGGAGACAAAAGGGTTCGAATCTGGAAAATATTCAAGAACACTCTCATTCGCCCAAACATACTGTACGAAGGAACAACAAAAATCCCACGTTCAACCAAACGAATGGGCGAACGAGAACTGGGATTTTTGATAAATTTTCAAATCTCAAAATCGAGTCCCGTTCCAATTATTTTTCAACTTTTAAACATCCAACATTTATATTTTCACATTTAAAAGATTACAAAGCTCAAATGGGTCATCAAGGTTTAGAAAATCGACATCAACCACCATCAGTTATCAAAAAGAAGATGGAAATGTAAAATCTTTTTGAATTTTCTAAAGTTTATGCTAAAACACACCTAAAATCTTTTTGAGTTTTGTAATTTTTGACGAGAAAAATAAAATGCAAAAATGTAAATGAAAACAGTAAATGTTTTGTGATTTCCGATAAAGGGATCATATCAGTTATTGAGAAATCTGATCACACCGTTGATCCTTTGAATTATTATCATTAAAGACAATGTGTGATCTGGCAACTGCTGATATTGTGATCCACATAAACTCTCATGCAGACTTTTGTGCAATGCTTTAAACTGATACTATTATGTATAGTATAAACAAAATTGTCTGTGGTTCCCACGCACACGACATACTCCTGTATCAAGAAGTAAATGCACAAAGACTCATTGTAAAGCGTGATTATGCTTTCGTCGTCTGTAATTTACAAGGTATAATGCACAGAGGTATACAGGTCAGCAAATTAATGCAGCAAAGTAACATGTGCACTTTACCAGGTTGAGGACTGATATTAATCATGATTTGCATCAGTGATTAATATGATGTAATAGATAATCTTTGATCATCATATAACATGGAAAGTTCCTCAATTCGGTAACTTTAGGATTTGGCATAAAGCTCTTTTATAAAGACACCCTGTCTGATCTAGATCCGTAATGAGTTACAATAGAAGATCAGAGAGGCTATCCCCAGACAACTAATAACATAACGACCCTAAACCTCCGAGTTTTGTACAAATACCCTATCAAACGAAATTACGGTACTAAGACCATATGCCCACGAGGAGTTCATCCACACAACAATTCGTTTGATATGTATGTATCAGGCACGCAATAATAAGTCTACGAAGCCTATCAGCACATCGCACAGACTCAGACACACGCCCTATAAAGCAGTACATTACTTAGAATGTGTCAGATCCCCACTGATGTACTATCATTTCCCCTTTTACTCCAGGAAATCATTTTTGATTTTTCTGATTTTTATAAATTTTTTAATTTACTGATCCCAAGGATAAGCTGGAGCATTTCAAATATGTGACTGCCCAGATATCGTTTGTTCACAGAAATCTGACGGCATAAATCTAAGGGAAGATGATATAGCAGTCAGCAAAGAAATTTTCTAATTTTTATGGATTTTGAAATTTTTCAATGTTTTTGAATTTTTGAAGTTTTTTTGAAAAACAGTAAAAATTTAAACTAAAAAGTGATAGACTGAGGTGGTAATCAGTCTTGTTTTTCTTTAATACCATTAGCTTTTAAAAGATAATCAAATCTGGATTTGTCAAAAGCTTTGGTAAAAAGATCTGCGCGTTGGTAATCAGTGTGGATTTTGACCATATCGATCAACTCTTTAGCATAACAATCACGGATAAAATGATATTTAATCCGGATATGTTTAGCCTTTGAGTGATTTACTAAGTCTTTTGTTAATGCGATTGCGGCTTCATTATCACAGTAAATAGGGGTTTTAAGAAATTGCAAACCGTAATCCACCATCTGTTGTTGGATCCAAAGAACATGTGACAGCAGCTCGATGCTGAAACATATTCTGCTTCACATGTGGATAATGCAACTGCGGTCTGCTTCTTGCATTGCCAGGTCACGAGCCTCCTCCCCATAAACTGACATCCAGCCGTTGTGGATTTGCTGTCTTTGTCACAGCCGCCCCAATCTGCATCACTAAAAGCGATTAGGTCAAAATTATCATCATGAGGGTACCAAAGTCCTTTCGATGGACAACCCTTCAGATATCTAAGGATACGCTTGATAGCTGCAAGATGACTTTGTTTCGGCTTCGACTGATATCGTGCACAAAGACATATTGCAAACATTATATCCGGTCTAGACGCGGTGAGATACATCAGAGATCCGACAAATGCTCTGCATGTAAATGGATCAGTCAGCTCCCCCTTAGTGTCAACTCCAATCCCGTGATTAGGTTGTATCGAGGTATCCATCGGCTTCGAATCATCCATCTGGAATCGGCTCAAGACTTCAGAAACGTATTTGGTCTGATGAATAAAGATCCCCGTTGGTCTTTGCTCCACCTGCAAGCCTAGGAAAAACTGCATTTCTCCCATTGCGCTCATTTCAAACTTTTCATGCATAACTTTTTCAAATTCCCTGCAAAGAAGTTCGTTAGTAGACCCGAAAATAATATCATCAACATAAATTTGCATAAGAAGCAAGTCATCTCCTGCTCGTTTCGTGAACAGTGTGCAGTCTACCAATCCGCGTTTGAATCCTTTCGAGAGAAGATACGTGCTCAACTCCTCATACCATTGTCTCGGAGCTTGGGGCAACCCGTAGAGAGCTTTGTTTAAGACATAAACCTTATCCCGGTGAATAGGGTCCTCAAAGCTTGGTGGTTGATCTACGTAAACTTCCTCTTTGACCACACCGTAAAGAAATGCGCTCTTTACATCCATCTGATACACCTTGAATTTCTTCCAGGATGCAAACGCCAGAAACATTCGTATAGCTTCCAGGCGTGCAACAGGTGCATAGATTTCATTGTAGTCGATTCCCTCAACTTGATGAAAACCTTGAACAACTAAACGAGCTTTGTTTCTCACTATAACTCCTCTATCATCCTTTTTACACTTAAAAACCCATTTGGTTCCGATCTTCTTTCTTCCCGGGGGCAAATCTGTCAGCGTCCATACTTCAAGTTTCTGAAATTGTAACAACTCTTCTTGCATTGCTTCCACCCAGGCATCATCCAAAAGAGCTTTCTTGTACATCCGTGGCTCGACCAGTGAAACATAACAAGCGAAAGACCAGTCATTTTGAAAACCATATTTTTGTATTTTGGCATATAAAGAAAGATTGCCAATATTCTCTGGTGCTTGAGCATTTCTCAATTGCCCTCTTGTCATAACGCTGCTACCAGGATCACCAATAACCTGTTCAAGCGGGTGTATCCGATGTATCCGAGATTCCGGATAATCGGGTACTTGCACTCCCGTTTGAGTCGTCAAATTCTTTGTAGAAACCAGATCATTACCCACATTCGATGTTGAAGCATCAGTTGTAGTTGGGTTCATTGGTGGTGTCACTGTAGCATTGTCCATAATAGCTTCACTTGTAGCATCATCGTCTTCATCTTCTGATTCCGATGAATTAAGCGTTGTTGAAGCTTCTTGGAACACTTCTTCTTCCATCACAGGAGCAGTGGTATCATTAGAAGCTGCTTGAGGATTTACAGTGATCGGACGCACTAACGGTGAAGTCACTGCGTTTTCAACCTCGTAACATAAACGGAGTACAGCTTCTTCAACCATGCTATCTAGATTGAATGATTCAAAGAAGTCTTTGTAATCAAACATCTAATCTGGACCGCCTCCCTGTACATTTTGAGTGTATCTTTGTACTTCGACGTTAGCCCACTCCTCGACTTTTCTAGTTCTTTTGTTGAATACCCTTTTTAGTGGGGTTGCATATCCAACAAAATAGCCTTCTTCAGCCTTTGGTGCGAACTTCTCCGAAGGATTAAGCATTGTACATGGGGCTCCAAACGGTTCTAGATACTCAAGATTCGGCTTTCGTCGGTTCAACAGCTCATAAGAAGTTTTGCCAAACTTCTTCACTGTTAAGACACGATTTAGAATGTAACATGCTGCGTAAATTGCTTCGTTCCAAAACATGACTGGAGGTTTGAATCCGCAAGCATTGTTCTCGCCGTTTCGATTAGAGTCCTGTTCTTTCTTTCTGCGACACCGTTCTACTAGGGTGTATACGGAGCGCTGTATTCGTGATGAATTCCCTTGTTTTCACAAAGATCATCAATCTGAGCGTTTTTGAACTCCGTCCCATTATCACTCCAGATTCGTTTGATCTTCAGACCATAGATATTCTCCAGACGAGTGAACAGAACTTTTAGGGTGTCAAACGTGTCGCTTTTCTGGTGTAAGCACATAACCCATGAGAATCTTGAATAATCATCAGTCACCACAAGACAGTACAGTTCCCCGGCATGACTTTTACGCTTGACTGGACCAAATAAATCCATGTGCAAACGTTCAAGCGGTAGTTCAACGGAATTGACTTTCTTTGGTCTATGGGTCTGTTTGTGCTGCTTACCCTTTTTACAACTAATACACTTGTCATTCAAATGGAAATGTTTCACATTAACTCCAGTGACAAGTTCATTCTTTACCAACTGGTTCATCTTTCTCAAATGAATGTGTCCCATTCTCCTATGCCACATGATAGATTCTTTTTCTGTAGCCATAGAGAGGAAAGACGTGACTTGGCCATGGGTGGTCATAGCTTTGGGCATATCGAGAATATACAAGTTGTTTACTCTCGGTGCCTTTAGCATCACCCACTCTTTTGGAAGTTCAAAACCCGGTTTCAGGATGTAGCAAGATTTGTCGTCGAAATAAACAGAGAATTGCTTATCACAGATTTGACTGACACTGAGTAGATTGTAATCTATCTGTTTCACATACGATATCCACTCAAATGTCACTACCCCATTGCTAACACTACCCTCCATCGTAATGTAGCCTCCTTTATTTCCTGCAAACGCTACGTAACCTCCATTTATATTCTTGATATCAAAAAGTAGCGTGAGATCCCCGGTCATATGGCCAGAAGCTCCACTGTCAACAATCCAGAGGCTGCTAACAGGGCCAGTTGGAGCTCCCTGCACATATCAAGTAAAGCAATTAGATCTTTCGGGGGACCCAAGCCTGTTTGGTCTTGGGTCTTTGAACTGGTTGTTTCAAAGATTCATTAGATTCACAAACATCTTGGGTTTTATCAACCCCTTTCTTTTCACACTCAACTTTTGTTTTCTCAGATTTCACACTCTGTGAAGTTGAAGCACCCTCAGACTCCTTTGATGACCAAGACTGTTCAGACCTTTTTCAAGATCCGGATCTGAGATTTTGAGGTCTCAGTCGGTTTCTTTACTTCGTCTTTGAATGCTACCTTCTTGGTTACCTTCTCTGATTTAACAGAGACAGGTCCAACTGCTGATTTGGCATTAGGTTTAACAGAAACATTTTTGTTTTCAGCAGTTGTATTCATCAATGGTTTCTCAGTGGCTATCCGGTTGCGTTTGTCATAAGTCATCGGACGATTTTCCCTTTTGTTGTAAAAATTGTTTTGGTTATAATAAGGTGCTAGCTGAGGGAAAAACCGTCTTTGTGGATGACTGTAATTATCAACCGGATAATCATGTCTTTGCTTCATCTCCACCTCGTGCCTCTTGTGTCATACATACGGGCAGGTGGCAAGTAAATGTCCCCTTTCCCCGCACTTAAAACACGCACGGTACTCTTCATAGTTCTCCTTGATGTTCGACTTGGAAAAACTTGCAACGGGATATTGATCAACCATGCACTGTTTTCTCAAACTCTCAGGAGCTGGGTCCTTTGAGTAAGTCGGCTCAATGAAACTATTTGACTTGTCTACTGGCTTAACGAATTGTGTGACATTGACCTTTGCGTCTTTAGAATTATCCGAATAAATTTTCTTTAAAATGGCTGGAGGAATATCATTGGTTCGTTCATGTTTTGGGAACCAAATTGTACTTTCCTGCCAGATCTTTTCAATTTTGGAATAGTTCACAAATTGAATCGGATATTCGTCATCAGACATAATCTTATCGGAGCCTTGCATCCGATAGAAAACTTTTACAGGTTTGTCACATGATTCGTTGTTCATTTCATTTGATTTCTCAGTTTTAGTTTCAATTTTCTTATCAACAGATTTAACCACATTTTTCTCAACTTTCTTAACAGCTTTCTTTTCAACATTTTTATCAACAGACTGCTCAACTTTCTTAACAACATTCGTTCTGTGAGCATTAGCCATGGGATGAACAATCTGAGATGGTGAGACTGGTTCAGTAGTGATTATATGATTTTCATCAGGAATATCACTTTCATTCTCAACAACTAACTCAGACTATTCATCTTCTTCATCAGAATCATCTGCAGCTACCACACCCTCATTGTTTCCCAAAACAGGTCTCACATCAGAATACGGGTCTCCGACACTGGATGTGTTGGACTCGTTATCTGATGTGGAGTCAGATTTGACTAGATTCTCCGGTGCTATCGCATGTAAATTATGATTTTCAAACAACACCGGAGATGGGACAGCTTTGTAGTTTGCACTACTTGACTCTGAAGGTTCTTCGATGATGTGGTCAACTACATAAGCAATGTGCTTATAGCTCTCTAATTTTTTATTCACTTTTTCAGCGAAGCACTTGATGGTTGCCATTTCTAACTTTGTGTTTTCCATTTCATTTATATAGTTGTTAATGGAAATGTTGCTTTATAGACAAAGTCTTTTTCAGTTCAGAAACATCCTTTTTATAACCATCAAGTACTTTGTTGAATTCTTTTGATTCTTTTTGATAATTTTGACAGTTTATTTTAGCACTCTCAAGTTGTACCTTGAGTTGCTTATTTTCTTCTGTCAATCTATCAAAATCAGAACATTTAACACAAACTTTAGATTGAGATTCAGTACTTACCGGTTTAGGTGGTTCTGTCATTGCCATCAGTGCGAAATGAGCTTCCTTCCCTGCAAAGAATTTTGAGTAGTCAATCTTTGTGCAGGCATCATCCACCATGCACGACTTGCGGGTCATAAGGAAATCTGCTTTAGCTAGCAACTGATCGATGTCATCGTCTAGTGAGTTCACACTAGCTTCCGAGTCAGAATCACTTTCCATGTCCGAGTAAGCTGAATCATATTGCTCTCCAACATCTGTGACAGAATCAAGAATCATTCCAGACTTCTTGTCTTCACGCTCAACATTCACATCCTCATTCAACTCTTCTATTTTCAACACCGACAATTTTTCTATCACAACATCTTCTTCAATCTCCACATGTTCATCCAAACTCATCTTTTGTGCTACACAAGCCACATTTCCTGCAGTAATCTCTTCCACTCCTAATTGCATACCCGTCCAATCAAAACCTTCATCTTTTTGGATCACAAGTGCTTAGTTTTGATTTTCAGTTTGGGTTTGGTTTTGAGTGTTAGGGGTAGAGATGGGAACAATGGTTCGATTTGGATTCTGTTGTGGTTGGTTTTGAGATGTGGATTGTCTAGTATTGGTATTTTGTTGTGTGTTTTGACGGTTCTGGTAGTTGTTTTGAGGTTGAAAGCTAGAGATGTTGGGACAGTTGTATGATACCTGATTCTGGTTTTGGTTTTGTCTGTTTTGGTAGCTTGAGTTGAACGGGTTTCGATTACCTTGCTGAGCCGGCTGTGTACACTCTCTCTTGAAATGACCCTTCTCACCACAATTAAAACATGTGACCTTGGCTTTGTTAAAGCCGTAAGTGGTGTTTGGAGAAGTCGAAAGGTCAGTTCTCCCTGTTTTCTGGATAAAATCAGTGGCTCTTCTCATGATGCTAGCAAACGCCCACTGTATATCCATAAGCTCCATTTCCTCTTTATCGATTTGTGCATAGTCCTCATTTGTTAGATTGTTGTTTGCAATCTGACTAGCAACTAAACCGTTGTATGATGCAACCATAGCAGATACTAATGCTACATGCTGTTGAGAAATCTCAACAGTAACATTGTTAAGGTTAGAAGTCTCTAACACAATCGGATTTTGATTTGATTGTGTTTGAGTGATCTGCATTTGGTTCATGTGAGGATTATATGGTTGTTGTTGAGGTTGACTTGCTGTGTAACAGGCAGCTTGTTGCATAGGTGAAAAAGGTGGAATGAAATTTGGTGTTTGATAAGATTGTGGTGTATATGATGAAGTTTGGGCAAGATAGTTTATTGGTGCTTTGGTGGGTTCAACAACATTAGATACGCAAGAAATATGAGGTGCAACACTTGAAGTAGAGCTAGAAGTAGAAAGAGAAGTAGATGTACCACTCACATACAACTCTGAGTTCTGCGGAATCTGTGCTCTCTTGGCTTTCCTCTTCTCCTCCATTTCTTTGTTCTCCAGTTTTTATATGAACTCATTGATAGTCCAATACTGGTATGCATCTTTTTCTTTCAACACTTCAATGTGTTGGTTCCAATATGGTGGTAAAGCATCAGCAAATTTATCCAACAGTTCTGACATAGGTATGCTAATCTCGTAGCTCGAAAGCTCTGTGAGCAAATGGCAATACCTTGGAACCAATTCATTTAAAGTCTCGTTACCCATGTAACTAAAGTTCTCAAACTCTTTACGAAGCTCTTCCATTCTCAGCTTCCTAGTCTTCTCATTACCATCATGTCTGTTTCTCAGCATATCCCACAACTGTTTTGAAGTAGTACACGATCCGAACTGATGCAGCAAGTCAGTGTTGATCGCCTGAGATAATTGAGAAAACGCCTTTTTCTCGATCGCGAACTTCTTCTTCTCATCATCAGCAAAGTTCTCCAACGGTATAGGTTCACCAGTGTTCTCCAGAATAGGAGCAACATAACCTTTCACTATCATTTGCCATGCCTCAGCTCCCTCTAAGCCTTGTCCCTCCACATGTATCTTGAACTTTGTCTTCCATGTGTTATATTCCTTCATATCCATGAGCTTTGGTGGACGATTGCTACTGCCTGATGATAGATCATGAATGAGTGTAGATATGGCATTGGTCGTCTGTGAGTGAACAGCAGCTGCTGCTACTCCCCAATAATCGCCAATTGGTTGCTGTAACGGTTGCACAACTTGCTGAGGAGTAGAACTAGTCATAGCCATGTAATTGATTGGCTGGGATGGTGGACTAGTCTTCTGAGCTGCAACTGACCATGGATCTCTTGTTGTCTGCTGCTATGGTGCTTGATTAAGTCTTGGCGTAGTTGGAAAGTTCCACATCTTAACCTTTAAATGTTCAAACACGAAAAGATTAGAAAACTTTTAAACCAGGTTTCTCCTTTGCACTATCGTATGGTCGAGTGAGAAAATTTCTTCTCCTTCGACCGTTTTGAAAGGTACGAATGTGGACTGTGATAACACACAAACTCTTTCGACCGTTTTATCCCTCCTTCGACCGTTCGATCAGTCGAATGTAACTCAAATGGACGAATGTACACAAATATGCAATGAAACTCTACGTTCGACCACAAAATCAACACCTTCGACCAGAAAATCACTCGTTCGACCAAATTAACTCACACCTTCGACCGTCTCTCTAGGTTCGACCCCTGCTATTTCAAAAACGGTTATTCTTTGAAAATCAGTTAATTTTGATCATGTTTATCAAATGTTGATATTTTTTGATGATTTTAATCAGGTTTTGAATCGGAATTGATTTGGAACAAGTTTAACAAAGAGAATTATCCATTTTAACCATGAAAACAAGTTGTAATCAATCAAAAACTCATCAAATCAGTTTGTTCTATGAAAACATAAACTTTTTGACCAAAATTGGGTCCAAATCAACTGAGAAACTATCAATTTGTGGTTGTTTGATCCATAATGGCTCTGATACCACTTTGTATGCGCTAATAGGATCGACAAATCAACAAAGAAATGATCAAACAAGTTTGATTTAGTTGCGGAAACCCTAAACCAATCACAATATGATAATCAATCAGATCAAAACAAGTAACTCATCATTCAAAGCTTTTTCATTAATAATCAAGACTCAATTACACGTTGATAAAGTGAAAACAACAAGGTATGAACGTGAATTAAGTTTACAAAAACACTAGAGAGACACACTAGACTTGGAGGGAATAATAATGCTAAAACTTACATTCAAAAATCAGCTTAACCTATTTATAGGCTGCACGTTCGCCCACTTTGTTCGTGCGAACGTGCACATTCGACCAAACACTCTGGTCGAATGAAGCAATACATAACAAACAAAATCTTCCTTTGCACCTTCAGATTTCTTCCTTCGCCCATATCAAAACTCTTTCGCCCATTCGACTCTTACTATTAACATATGTTTATTGTAAATCCAAAGCATTAATCGCATAAATGCATCTACAACTTGTTCAACCAACTACAAGGGTCGAGTTTCTATTCTAAGATTGACTTGAGGTCAGAATACCATCAACTAAGAGTATGAGAGGAGAATGTGGCGAAGACAGCCTTTCAAACTCGTTATGGACATTATGAGTTTTTGGTGATGCCATTTGGGCTAACCAATGCACCGGTTGTGTTCATGGATCTTATGAACCACGTGTGTAAGCCTTATTTGGACAAATTCGTTATAGTGTTCATAGATGACATATTGATTTATTCTAAGAACAGGGAAGAGCACGAGCAACACCTACAGCTAATCTTAGAACTTTTGAGAAATGAGCAGCTGTATGCAAAATTCTCCAAGTGTGACTTCTGGATTCTAAAAGTCCAATTTCTAGGACATGTGGTAAACGAGGCAGGAATACATGTCGATCCCGCCAAGATGGATGCAATTAAAAAGTGGGAGGCTCCTAAGACTCCTCAGAGGTGCGCCAGTTTCTTGATCTTGCGGGATACTATCGCATATTCATTGAGGGATTCTCTAAGATCGCTCAACCCCTCACTGCTGTGACTCAGAAAGGGGATTACTTACAAGTGGGGAGATGCCTAAGAGTCTGATTTTCAATTATTGAAGACAAAGCTTTGCAGTGCACCTATACTATCATTACCTAAGGGTACAGAGGACTTTGTGGTGTACTGTGATGCGTCTATCCAAAGGTTAGGGTGTGTGTTGATGCAGCGTGATAAGGTGATCGCGTATGCTTTACGTCAATTAAAGGTTCATTAAAAGAATTACACCACCCATGACTTGGAACTAGGAGCAGTGGCTTTTGCTCTAAAGATCTGGAGGCACTATCTCTATAGGACGAAGTGTACCATCTTCACATATCACAAGAGCCTCAAACACATATTCGATCAGAAGGAGCTGAACATGCGACAGCGTAGTAGCAGATGGCCTTAGTCGTAAGGAAACGAAACCCAAACGGGTGCGAGCTTTACAACTTACCATACATTCTAATCTTCCTGATAAGATACATGAAGCCCAGGGCGAGGCTTTGAAAGAAGAAAACATCGGGCTTGAAACTTTACATGGTGTTGATAAGCATCTGGAACTAAAGACAGATGGTCTTCAATACTTCATGAATCGAGTCTGGATACCACGTTTTGGGGATCTCAGACAACTGGTGCTCGATGAAGCTCACACCTCTCGATATTCGGTATAGCCAGGTTCGGACAAGATGTACCAAGATCTCAAAACTCTTTACTGGTGGCCAAACATGAAAGCTGAGATAGACACTTATGTTAGTAAGTGCTTGACTTGTGCAAAGGTTAACATTGAATATCAGAAACCTTCAGGCTTACTCCAGCAACCAGAAATCCCTATGTGGAAAAGGGACAGAATTTCTATGGACTTCATCACAAAGCTCCCTAGAATGCCAACTGGCCATAACATGATTTGGGTTATTATAGATCATTTAACCAAATCGGCACATTTTTTGGCAATAAAGGAAACCGATTCGCCGAAGAAACTGGCCAATCTCTACATGAAAGAGGTAGTCTCTAGGCATGGGGTGCCTACTTCTATCATCTCTGATCGCGATGCGCGATTCACTTCTCATTTTTGGACTACTCTCCAAAACGCCTTGGGGACTTGATTAGATATAAGCACAGCCTATCACCCACAGACGGATGGACAATGTGAACGTACCATTCAAACATTGGAAGATCTGCTACAAGCGTGCGTGGTGGATTTTGGCAACAGTTGGGATAAGCACTTGCCTTTGATTGAATTCTCATATAACAATAGTTACCACACTTCGATTCAGTATGCGCCTTTTGAGGCACTTTATGGACGCAAGTGTAGGTCTCCCATCTGCCGGACTGAAGTTGGGGATAGCGAGCTAACTGGTCCCGAACTCGTGCACGAAACTTCTGAGAAGATAGTGCAAATCAGAAACCGGATGGCTGCTGCTAGTGATCGACAAAAAAGCTACGCTAATAAGCGTAGGAAACCTTTGGAGTTCCAGATTGGGGACAAGGTACTATTGAAGGTGTCACCTTGGAAGGGTGTGATACGCTTTGGAAAATGGGGAAAGTTGAACCCACGATACGTTGGACCATTCGAGATTGTCGAAAAGGACTGGTCCGGTAGCTTATAAGTTAAACCTGCCTGACGAACTCATTGGAGTGCACAATGTATTCCACGTATTAAACCTAAAGAAATGCCTATCGGATACGACACTGGTAGTGCCACTGGAGGAGATCCAGGTGGACGACCAACTTTGGTTCGTGGAAGAACCAGTGGAGATTCTTGAGTAGGGCGTCAAGAAACTCAGACAAAGCACTATACCTATTGTTAAGGTACGATGGAATTCCCGTCTAGGACCGGAATATACGTGGGAGCGCAGAGATCAATGCGGCTTAAATATCCACACCTCTTTACTGAACCTGAACCTGTGCATAGATCAAACGCCGAACATAAAGCAGCTCGCTCAAAGTGAATTTCGTGGCGAAATTCCTTTCAACTTGGGGATGATGTGACATCCAGGAACCAAGCACACGTTACTGTTCACTTACTGAATTTCGGGACGAAATTCTTTTCAACTTGGGGATGATGTGATACCCCGCAATTTTAGGTTCTTACTTTAACTAAACCCTAGTTACATTCCATGCATTCTACTTAACAAGGGTTAGCTAGATAGGACACAAGTTGCACATTTATAGGTTAATAACTAGATGAAGTGGTAATTCGGGGAATTACCAGACTGTATACATAAGTAGTGAACCTCGGACGTTGGTGAACAATGAAATTAGATAATTGTGAATTAATTGATTGAGGTTGATTTTAATTGCGTGCTTCTATGAAACTCTATGAAACTATGTGCAAACTATATGTGATTACGCGAGCTTAAACAGAAAACATTAATAAAAATCGCAATGGGTGGACCATTAGGATGGTTGGGGTCTTAACACATGGGGTTACACTTATTATGGTCCAAAATAGCGAAACCAACGAAGAAAACACGTTGTATGATGAAGCAGGCCACCCCGTGCGGGCCGAAGGGGAGTGAGTGGCCGCTCACTACCTCCGAGCGGCCGCACGCGGGTGACAGCTTCAACCAAACCGACTCAAAATCCTATTTAAGTAACCTTAGGCCTCTTGTATCCCCTAAACTCAACCATAATCACCCCCTAATACCTAGTTACAAAAATCTTAACCCCAAACACCTGCTAAGGCTCAAGAACATCGATCGGGAAGCTTGGAGAGCAATCAGTTGATAGTTTTTAAGTGCTTGCGGTATAATATTCAATCCTTTGTGTTTTAATCTTCTTTAATATGTTGTTAAAACATCATAACCATGTTTCTCCAGGTCTGAAACACTTTTGTAAAAGTTAAAACTTGATGCTTATAGAGACTAAAAGAAATAATCATGTGGTTGTGTAATGGATATTATGTGTTTTGCATGATTATGCATGTTCTTGATGTTTTAGACTCCTAACGTTTATGAATGATGATGTTTATGATGTACCATTAGGGTTTTGATCAGATGTGGCTCTTATTAATGTTGTATGATGATTATTAGGTGTTGTTGATTAATAATATGCAACTAGGGTTTGATATAATTGATAATATTGAATGATTAAAATCTGGACAGAATCTGAATGTCGACTTATAGGGTCTGTTACGTGGCTTGAAATTAATTGTTTTGATTGATTCTTTGCATGAATAGATTTTACATGGTCTTAGCTTTTTAAAATGGGCAAAATCATCTGATTTGGAAGTCGTTTGATATATTTTTCGAATTTTCTTTGCTTAAAGGTCATATCAGATTTTCGGATTAATAAACTGGGTCAACTTTAAACAATCATAACTAGAGTTTTACAAGGAAATAAGTTATGAAATTTGGACAGTAGGTAAACATTGGAATAACTTGGCTTTTTCATGTAGATTCATCACATTTGGATAAATACACGAGTTTTGGGAATTTTTCTACTAATCTGATCTGTTATGTGTATATTCTGAACGTAGCTCTGTTGCGTAGTTTTTCTTTATTTTTGTGCAAGGTTTTATCACAAACTAAAAATATGGATTTGTCTAGTAGACCCACTAGAATATGTATTAAAATTTTGGGAGTCTAACTCACTGGATAAGTATTTTTAACAAATTAGTTTTCATGGCGCATAACTTGTCATAAAAACGCAGATTGTGTAATGTATGTGTATGTGACTATTTGAAGTCTTATGTGGTATGTATTTGACTTGAACTTGAATGGACACTTATATGAGATGCAAATGAAGTACAAAACTGATGATAATCAACATATTCACCAACGGGTCCGTAGGGTTTACTTATGCATGTAGAATCGTTAGGTGTCACTTATACGGTTTTGAACATTTAAACGTCTTGGGAAAATGGGTTATATGGTGTAATGGTATTACACATATACTTACTTAGTGAAACATGTAATAGGGAGTCGGTAGCACACCCTACTTTGGAAGTTTGGATTTACTTGCTTGCATACTAAGGTGAGTTTCACTACTTTTTTTCAAAAGCATGTGTCTCTGGTTGGAGACACACACATTAATTCCTTGTTGGGAATTACTTACTTTTCTAGTCAGATTAGGGACTAATTTTACTTCTCGGGTTTGAGATTCTTTGACTCCTGGTGTGGGTCGGGTTTTACGAATCCTTGTGTGGATTACGCTTTTATCAGTTTAAAACTTTTTCGGTCCTTTGTGAACTAAACACTCTATCACTGAAAGTCCTTACATATTATTGGGTTAATTGCTGGAGGCGGACGGGGTTGTAAGACCCGCAAAAACCGGTGTCAAACAGTTGGGTTAATGTTCTTAAATACGCAAAAAGATAAGTAAATTTTTCTTTGAAAGAGTATGTATACGCAGCGGGAAATCATTTAGAATAAAATCTACAAAAACTACATGAAAATATTTATTCAATTGTAACTCAATTTAAAATTTTTCATGAGTAAACAAAAGTTGTCTTCCACTAGAAATGCCTTCAATTGCCGGGTAGCTTCTTGCATCGCCAAGCAGTCATCCATCCATCTCTTTTATAACCTGAAATCAATCTAACGTGTATGCAAAAGTCAGCTACGCTGAGTGAATTCAAGTTTTATAAACTTTTACAAGTAATTTGTCAAAATAAAATTAACAAAATACCTCAACCTCAGAGTTAACAATAAGCGCAATCCGCTAATTTGTTATTCCCCGAGCAATAATCAAAATCAAAATCAAAGTCTATGCTAGGCGCAATCCTCCTATTCATCTCAAAACTTCAATTATCAAATTTAAAAAGCGCATACCGCCTATAAACACAAAGTACAATCAAGTCTATCTAAGCGCATTCCGCTTGCTAGACTCAAACCAAAACTATAGATCAGAGCAGGCATATCGCACTTCCTATCATAGTTCAGGTTATAATATCAGAGCAGGCATATCCCACTTCTGATAACACATAAAACAAAAACTATGTAACAATAATAATACAAAACCAATACCATGAACCTGAGCAGGCCTATCCCACTTCTAATAACACATAAGACAAACTATGTGACAACCAAGACAAAAACTATGCCATAAATCAGAGCAGACCTATCCCACTTTTAATGACATATATAACTCAACCCATATAATAACGGATTAGGAGCATTGCGCCGATTCACGTTCATGCGAAAATAATATATATGAGTTAATATGGATTTCTTTCGTACACAAAAATATTTATAACGTCATAAAAATATTTTGTGACTTGATAAAAATAATCATATTGGTTTAGCATGCACGTCAGCCCAAAATATTAGGAAAAATAATAACTAAAAGAGTGGGCGCAAGAACTCACCGGTTGCAAAGCTTCCAAATGCACAAGCTAACTGCCCTATGAGCTTATCCTCGACCAAATATCGAACGCTCCCACGAACATTTACGCTAACACATGTAGAACGCTCCACTCCCAAGCATGATAATACGTTTAAAACCATAATCTTGAAACCTATACATGAACTTATACAACATCCAATATTTTAATTGACCACCAAAATGCAAGAACCATCTGGATTGTCATCTCCATGATCACGTACGTACACATGCATGACCTATTGATCACCATCTTAATTCAACATGACCATAATCTCAAGAGGAACACACATACCCTTCGCGTACGTTAGTAACAAAATGAGAAGAAATATTGTTTTGCTCGTAACTTGATCATACGATCTTCGTTTCGCACGATCCACATATTCATGAAATCGTCTTGACAAGCCCAACATCTGAAAATTATTTGTGTCGACCACCAATGTTGCCCCTGCTGCCAGCACGCACTTCTGTGCGTCAGCTCGTTCGGTTCTGCGCGCTGTCCTTGCGCAGCTCGAAACCTTGTCATCCAAACTCCGTTTTCTTCAAATAACGTATCCACGTGACCGTGACAACATGATCTTTCATCTACTTCAATTCCTGCCTCCGTCTTGTCACACCCTCAAGTTTCCACTGCGGGGTGTATACCGCGAGGCGCATGACATACCAGGATGCCATAGCCATAAGTCATAAGAACGACTATAAATGCCCAAACCATTTAGTTCGTTATTGAAAGTCACGTTTAGTGTTTACCAAAAAGTTCAGTTAAGTTGCGGAAGCGTAATTCAAACATAACCATTTAAGTTCATGCGCAAAACAACGCGCCCAAAATAAAACCGTTGAATGCAAAGTAAAGTATAAGTTAAATAATGTTCACAACCCATGACACAATGAGGCATGTCCTATCGTGCTCCGAACCTAGAGACCTACAAAAGCATGCTATCGTGTGTCAACATAAAGTTGGTGAGTTCACAAAGTAAGGTAAGTAAAAGGGTAGGTTTCCCAAACCAAGAAACAGTAGTTAGGTTTTCCCAAACCCAAAAGTAGTAATCAACAACCAAAACCAAGAACCAAGTACCACTAGTTCAGCGTATGCCAAGGGTAGCTAACCCATTCATGATAACTAAACAAGGATATACCGAATTGCTATTTGAACGATGCACTCGCCCCGCGAGCTGGTTTTTGCCTCCCATCATTGCCTATCAACAATGATAAAATCTAAGGTCGTAGTTCACGCCCGGCTCCCAGCACGGTGTGAGGTTTGTCAAACCTAATAGCGCTATCAACTAGTAACCCGCTTGCCACCCGGCAACTCATTCGGTAAATAGTGAAGGACTTCCGTGATAGAGTGTAGTTTAGTTCATCAAGGACACAGAGTGTGAAACTAGCAAGGTCCGATTCCTACCAGGAATCAACCCATCCAAAAACCCGAGATAAAAATAGTAGTCCCAAACATGGACTAGTACAGTAAGTAAGTTGTCTCCCCGAGACGCATGCTTTTGAGAAAAAGAGTAGTGAAACTCACCTTAGTATGCAAGCAAGTATATCCAAATCCCAAAGTAGGGTGTGCTACCGACTCCCTATTACATATATCACTAAGTAAGTATATGTGTAATACCATTACACCATATAACCCGTTTGTCCAAGGCGTTTAAACGTTCAAAAGTGTGTATGTGACGCCTAGTGATTCTACATGCAATAGTAAACCCTACGGACTCGTTGGTGAATGTGTTGGTTACAATTAGTTTCTACATTCCGTATGTGTCTCAAACAAGTGTACTTCAGTTACACGTCAATTCCATACCACCTAAGACCTCAATTAATCACATAAGCACATAATACACAATCTGTGTTCTTAGGACAGATTGTGCGCCATCAAAACGAATTTATTTAAAATAGTAAATCAGTGAGTTAAGCTCCCAAATTTTTACTGAATTTTCTTTCGAATTCACTCAACAATACTTATTTTTGTTTTATCTTAAATCCAAACACAAAAATAATTAAAATTCTCATAATTCAGCTATGTTCAGAAAACCTTCCTAACAGGTCAGTTTGGTAGATAAATTCCCAAAAATTGTGTATTCATCCAAACGGGATGAATCCACTTGGAAAACTCATATTACTCAAATATTAATCTTCTGTAAAAATTTCACAATCCAAATCTTTATAAAACTTGAGTTATGATGTTTCAAAGTTGACTCAGTTTGATACCCGAAATTCTGACCTGACCTATTTTCAATGAAAATTCCAAAAACGACTCAACCAACGTCCAAAACACTTGATTATGAAAAGCTAAGACCAAGTGTGATTCAACCATGCAAAGAAAATACCAAAATCATCATGTTAAGGTCGTGTTACAGCTCCTACAAGTTCGTCAAAACATTCTGTCCAGATTTTAGTTTCGCCTAAATCATACTTTAATCGACTACCGTATGCATAAAAACAATCAACAAACATCAATCATCATTACCAAACATCCCTAATACTTATTATGATCAGATTCTACTACTAAACATGCAAAGATCACAACTTTAAAGACCAAAACATCAATAACTTGCGCAACAAGTATCCTATGATGTTACTAATCGTTTATTATTATGTTTGATCCGTTTAATCTTCAAAAACTTCATGTTTTAATGATTGTTAAAAACTTTCAGACCTGGACAAACTTTGTTACATGATTTTTATAACAAAAACACAAGATAGAAGCGTAAGGAATCAAAGATTATACCCTTGGCTCTTCAATTCGATCAACCGTGCGCCTTTAGAGCTTCCCAATTGATGATCTTGAGCCTTAGCAGGAGCTTTAGGGTTAATATTTCGTGTGGGGCAGTAAGGGGGCGATTAGAGTTGAGTTTAGGGGTTGCATGGGGGTTAAGGATGCTTAAATAGGTGTGTAAGTCGGTTAAGACTCGTCAGGCTTCTTCGAGCGCCCGCTCGGAATCTGTGAGCGCCCGCTCGGACTCTGTGAGCGCCCGCTCGGACTCTGTGAGCGCCCGCTCACAGGCCCTCGGCGTGCGCGGGTGGCCCGTTTCGTCTCCTGACGTGTTTTCCTTTGACGCTTTCGTTATTTCGGACCGTAACAAGTGCAACCCCATGTGTTAAGACCCTAATCAACCTAATGGTCCACCTTTAACGATTTTTATTAAAGTATCCGATTTAAGTTCACGTAATCACATACGGTTTGCACATATTTTCACAGCGTATCACAGAAGCACGTAATTGCAATCAATCTCATTCAGTTAACTCACAATTATTAAACTTCTTTGTTCACCAACGTCCGAGGTTCACTAATCATGTATATAGTCTGGTAATTCCTCGAATTACCACTTCATGCAGTTATTACCCTATAACTGTGCGACGTGTGACTTAACTAGCTAACCCTAGTTAAGTAGAATGCATTGAATTAACTGTGCGACGTGTGACTTAACTAGCTAACCCTAGTTAAGTAGAACATGAAATTGCGGGGTATCACATCATCCCCAAGTTGAAAAGAATTTCGTCCCGAAATTCAGTAAGTAAACAGTAAAGTTGGCGTCAAGTGAGTGTCAAGTTGGAGAAAATTCCAAAAAAAAAAATTTCTGGGTGTCACATCATCCCCAAGTTGAAAAGAATTTCGTCCCGAAATTCAGATCAAGTTTTCGGTTATGCACTCTGAGTTCTCCTAAAAGAGTGGTGCCAATGCTGGCGTTGTTTTGAGGTCGCTGGCCAGATAAGATTTCCCCCTACAGACCGAGGGATTCCAATCACTATCTCGTGCCAAGGATTTCCATACATGGCTGGACAACCCGTCCACGCCCATGATGACGACAAAGCTACTAAGGACAGTTGGGATGATGAGATCGATACTTAAAGGTTAGTTAAACCATACAGGTTTCTACTCGTGATAGAGTTATGTAACGTCAACAAGCTTACCATCAGTTAGTTCTACAGTGTGTTTGGGTTCAAGGTGAGTTGGGTTTCCCCAGAATTTTGCTAAAGTCCAAGGCACATGTTCAAACAACATCAAAATCAAATAGGACATTAGCATGGTTTATCATTCGTAAAGAACGTACTCGTCAAATATTGTTGTCATCATTGTTCCCATTGTTGTTGTCACCGTTGCGCTGGGGACAGTCCCTTTTGTAGTAGGTCTCACTTCCACACTTGAAGCACCCTTTTTCAGTGCCCTTATGCTGTGGCCATCCTTCTTGATGTTGAAAATTCCTTGGAAGCTTGACACGGCAGTCTTTAGCCACATGACCAGCTTTTCCGCAGCGCTCGCATAGTTCCACCTCACAAATAACGGAGTGATGGTGATTGCACCGATTACACTTTGGGTGTTTCCCCTTATAGTGGTGCTGGTTTTTGTCGTAATGAGTCTTGATGTTTCTACTACTTGGGATCTTATCTGCGACCTCTTCCCGCCTTCTTTTGTTGTTACCAGCACTAGATGACGGCGTCTCATATGAAGGTACTACTACCCCTTCTTCGCCTTTTTGATTTGTCAGCTCATGAGCCAGGCGGATGGTCTGCTGAGTGTTGCCCAAGTTTATTGGTGTGGCCGTGCTCATGACCTGGGGAGTAAACCCCTCTATATGGAGTTCAAAGCGTCTGAAGAGCGGGCTTATCCTATTAGAGTCCACAGGTGGGTTACGAGTAGGTTGGCCAGTTTGAAAAGCTACAAGGGCTACAACTACCCTTTCGTTAATCATTGTGTTCGATTCCGCCTGTGTCATGTTGATGTTTCCCCGTCCATGTCCATGTCCAGCCATTGTGATTCTACATTCACCCTAAGCTCATGAGACATAAAAATATGCGGGCCATACGACCGTTCACACGTGGTGTAGGCGAACTGGAATAAAGAACAAACATCAAGAGAATAACTCAGTCTCGATTGGGTCTAGAATATAAGAAAGAAAGATCAAGCGAATGAAGATAGGAATCAATCGTCTCCGTGCTCAGTTAAAATAATAGAGTCTCCATATTCTATCTCTTCGGGTTTGATGGGTTCGGGTTTCTTCTCTTATTCCTCTTCCTCCTCCTCTAGTGGTGTAAGTGTAATCTAGAGTTATTCACGTGTAGTACTAACGTCCTACTCGTTCCTCTTAGTAGCCTTCCTCTCTCATTTGTAATATTGCACCGTGTTCAATGTTTGGTTCTCGCACTAGTACTCGATGGCTAACTCCCCATCCGTGAAGCTGGTTAGAATTTTAGTCTCAATGGATGCGCCACATGGCCTAGCCTTCGTCCTTCACCAAGGATGCGCTCAATATCGGATTTAGTGTTAAAGGATTGTGTATCTCCTATAACTAGTTAAGCAAGTATACATAGCCCGAAAGCTAGTTGTGCACTTAAGCTGCGAGTGTACTAATGCAATGCTTATGCTATGACAGTTATAGACTAGACTCACCATGCAGTCCTAGTTCACTATAACCAATGGCTCTGATACCAATCTGTCACACCCTCAAGTTTCCACTGCGGGGTTTATACAGCGAGGCGCATGACATACCAGGATCCCATAGCCATAAGTCATAAGAACGACTCTAAATGCCCAAACCATTTAGTTTGTTATTGAAAATCACGTTTAGTGTTTACCAAAAAGTTCAGTTAAGTTGCGGAAGCGTAATTCAAACATAACCATTTAAGTTCATGCGCAAAACAACGCGCCCAAAATAAAACCGTTGAATGCAAAGTAAAGTATAAGTTAAATAATGTTCACAACCCATGACACAATGAGGCATGTCCTATCGTGCTCTGAACCTATAGACCTGCAAAAGCATGCTATCGTGTGTCAACATAAAGTTGGTGAGTTCACAAAGTAAGGTAAGTAAAAGGGTAGGTTTCCCAAACCAAGAAACAGTAGTTAGGTTTTCCCAAACCCAAAAGTAGTAATCATTTCACTTTTGGATTTATTATGTTTGAATAAATTATTTAAAATTTAATTTATACCATGTGCTACTGAAACAATCATCAATACGTAACATCCCGATGTTTCCGCCATCGTTTGGGGTTTTACACACGTAATGTAAATAAAAATTCAAAGAGTAGTATCCTAACATACTTCAAAGAATAAAGACAATATGATGCATTGAGGCAACACCCCCACCAACCATATTGTGCATTTATTCCCTAAAGTTCAAATACTACCTCCAAATGTGAAGCCATTAACCTCCTACATATCACCACATGCGATTAAGCATTTAGAAGGAAAATATAAGGACATGTTTCAAAATAAAAGGATTACCTCTTGGCGTGCAGCTACCCGTAGTGGCATTTCTAGTTTCGGTCTCGTTCTCAGTTTAAGTTTAAGCACTAAATATGCCCAGATCTCTTAAACTATGGTTGTGATACCAACTTGTAAGACCCGCAAAAACCGGTGTCAAACAGTTGGGTTAATGTTCTTAAATATGCAAAAAGATAAGTAAATTTTTCTTTGAAAGAGTATGTATACGCAGCGGAAAATCATTTAAAATAAAATCTACAAAAACTACATGAAAATATTTATTCAATTGTAACTCAATTTAAAATTTTTCATGAGTAAACAAAAGTTGTCTTCTGCTAGAAATGCCTTCAATTGCCGGGTAGCTTCTTGCATCGCCAAGCAGTCATCCATCCATCTCTTTTATAACTAGAAATCAGTCTAACGTGTATGCAAAAGTCAGCTACGCTGAGTGAGTTCAAGTTTTATAAACTTTAATAAGTAATTTGTCAAAATAAGAATTAACAAAATACCTCAACCTCAGAGTTAACAATAAGCGCAATCCGCTAATTTGTTATTCCCCGAGCAATAATCAAAATCAAAATCAAAGTCTATGCTATGCGCAATCCTCCTATTCATCTCAAAACTTCAATTATCAAATTTAATAAGCGCATACCGCCTATAAACACAAAGTACAATCAAGTCTATCTAAGCGCATTCCACTTGCTAGACTCAAACCAAAACTATAGATCAGAGCAGGCATATCCCACTTCCTATCATAGTTCAGGTTATAATATCAGAGCAGGCATATCCCACTTCTAATAACACATAAAACATAAACTATGTAACAATAATGATACAAAACCAATACCATGAACCAGAGCAGGCCTATCCCACTTCTAACAACACATAAGACAAACTATGTGACAACCAAGAAAAAAACTATGCCATAAATCAGAGCAGGCCTATCCCACTTTTAATGACATATATAACTCAACCCATATAATAACGCATTAGGCGCATTCCGCCGATTCACGTTTCATGCGAAAATAATATATATGAGTTAATATGGATTTCTTTCGTACACAAAAATATTTATAACGTCATAAAAATATTGTGTGACTTGATAAAAATAATCATATTGGTTTAGTATGCACGTCAGCCCAAAATATTTAGAAAAATAATAACTAAAAGAGTGGGCGCAAGAACTTACCGGTTGCAAAGCTTCCAAATGCACAAGCTAACTGACCTATGAGCTTATCCTCGACCAAATATCGAACGCTCCCACGAACATATATGCTAACACATGTAGAACGCTCCACGCCCAAGCATGATAATACGTTTGAAACCATAATCTTTAAACCTATACATGAACTTATACAACATCCAATATTTTAATTGACCACCAAAATGCAAGAACCATCTGGATTGTCATCCCCATGATCACGTACGTACACATGCATGACCTATTGATCACCATCTTAATTCAACATGACCATAAACTCAAGAGGAACATACATACCCTTCGCGTACGTCAGTAACAAAATGAGAAGAAATATTGTTTTGCTCGTAACATGATCATACGATCTTCGTTTCGCACGATCCACATATTCATGAAATCGTCTCGACAAGCCCAACATTTAAAAATTATTTGCGTCGACCACCAATGTTGCCCCTGCTGCCAGCACGCACTTTTGTGCGTCAGCTCGTTCAGTTCTGCGCGCTGTCTTTGCGCAGCTTGAAACCTTGTCATCCAAACTCCGTTTTCTTCAAATAACGTATCCACGTGACCGTGACAACATGATCTTTCATCCAGTTCAATTCCTGCCTCCGTCTGGCGCCGACGCATCCGTCAGTGGCCACAACAGTCGGCTGTTAGTTTCTGACTCTTTACCGGAACCGCGAACACCTCACCTTCTGTTGTACCACTATCCTCGTTCAACTTATAATACTCAAACATCGCAATAACCTGAACCACTCTCCTCGACATGCCTCACGGTCAAATTCAAAATCACCACCACCGATTAAACCTTAAACGATGAGAACAAGCAGGTACTCAAAAACCAGCAACGAAATGATAACTACATGATCTAACAGTTAACTAAACTGGACTTGCTCAAGGTGGGTTGATAATTCCTGCCCCACCATTTAAATGAGCAAGTGGGTTGATAATTCCTGTCCTACCATTTAAATGAGCAAGTGAGATGATCCATGGGAGGTGACGACATTTAGGGTTTTCTTTAGTTGGTTTTAAAAGCCAATGCTTGCACATAAGTCCTTCATCTTTCACATAAAGACAACTTATTCCCAAAGTTATATAAACTAAATTATAATAATAATAATTGTTTCCCCACGTTCCAATTTTAGTGCGTTTCGTACGAGGTATCATCTAAAATAAATCACTGGGTCTTATAAGTCCTTCACGTAAAACCTTACGCGTCAAAACCCATTAACGAACCTACTCTCTAAAAAGATCTGGTTAGTTGTTTTCATCTAAATAATTATGTGGCGAATTTTGGGATTTTACAGGGGTATTAGTTGATAGCGCTATTAGGTTGTGCAGCAACCTCATGTTTGCGGTGCTGGGAGCACGGGCATGAACTTCTGACCACATCTATTATGCTAGTGTTGATAGACACTAGTCACTAAGGTAGTTTAACGTATGTTAACACATTACTGAAGGTTCCCTATAATCACATGTTTAGTTACAATGAGTGGGCTAGCTACCCTTGAAACGCTTAAACTGATGACACTTGAACATTTGGGTCTTGGAAACCTATGCTTTTACTTGGTTACGTGGTTTTGGAAACCCGCGCGTTTACTTACTCACATTCTTTACTTTGTGAACTCACCACCATTGTTTGTTGACATACGATATACATGCTTTTGCAGGTAGTTAGCTTCCGGTGCCACGATTAGAAAGCACTCCACACTTCCCTGCATTTGGGTCTTGGGCATACACCTAAATTTCATATCATGCTTTTATGTTTTCTTTCATATGGTTTTATCTTGGGCGCGTTGTTTTGCGCATGGTTTTAAAAAGTGTTAAATTTGGTTTACGCTTCCGCAGCTTAAATAAACTTGATTTTTGAAAACAAACTAAATGGTTTGGACATTTAGATATGACTTATGGCTATGGGATCCTGGTATGTCACGCGTCTCGCGGTATAAACCCCGCAGTGGAAATTTGAGGGTGTGACAGCTATTGTCAGTTGGTCATTGTTCATTAGCGCCAATACTCTGTCCAGAAAACCGTAGTTTAGAGAGTTTGTCTTTAACTGAGCCTGTAATTGTTTATTTGAAACTAATGATTAACATAAGCACTGAAAATGATTTCTTGTATGATTTAACATCGGTTTTCAACATTTTGCTAGATCGTTATGGTTTCCGTACCTTACTGTTTATAAATCATGTTGATTAAATGTTAATTGATTGATTTCCGGTCCTACAAGTGGTATCAGAGCTAGTGCTCAATCCCAAGATTGCAAATTGATAAAAATTTCACAGATTTCTATCCAAAATCATCAAAATTTTTGTTCTTCTCAAAGATTGATCAGTAAATTTAGTGTCGATTTCAAAGATTCTTTCACAGAAGTTTCTTAGATTTCAGTCCGATCCAAAACCTATCCAATTTCAATCCAAATTGAGATAATTTTCAAAAATCATATCAAAATTGTGTGTTTTTAAAGTCAATATGAACATAGGTTCTGGACAGGTCAAATGGCAGCTGACATTAGGTCGAATGAACCTTCTTGATAGTCATTCGTGCTAGTTTTGGTACGAATAATACTCATTTTCCTTTCATTCGTGCTAGTGTTACTTGATTCGTACCATCGAAAGGTCGAATAGAAATCTTGTTGTTTCATTCGTGATATAAATCAGGTCGAATAGGTGGTTATAATTTCCATTTGTACCCTCGACATTCATATTAGAAAATTTTCTAAGTGTTGGAACTTTGTGATAATGGACAACATGTGGGGTTTTCTTATGACTCAACCGAACACGACTCAGCAACAACAACCACCGATGAATCCCTGGGCATTCGCAGCTAAAAAAGGAAGCAGATCACACAACAATCTCAACAACCGATGGTTAACTATTGGGCAGTCCCGGCCCCGGTTAAAGTTGTGCGACCTCCTCTTTAACCAATGCCGGATTATTGTGGTGTTGCAGCGACAACAGTGGCTTAGAATTAGACCACGTCTTCAATTAATTTGTTGATGAATGATTTATCCACCAGGAAGGGAAATCGACCTCCAAAGTTGATGGATATGTTTGAATATCCCCCATGGCAAAAAAGATTTAGAATTCATTTGGAAGGGTTAGATGTGGTGAGGCATGCCAAGTTTTTGAATGTGGGTATGTGCGACCAATGGTGGAGAATTCAAATACTCTGGTGGCTTTGGATGACATGACTGAAGCCGAGAAGAAGAAGTATGTTGCTGAAAAGAAGGCATACTCACAGTTACAATATAATTATGTTAAAGCCTTTGAATAACCTCAACCTTAGCCATTTAAAAAACTAAGCAAAAGAGTGACATTTATACAGCAAGTCAACAATAGTCAACTTCCAGTCACACAAAAAGTTAAATATATCATTACATGAGCATTCTTCGGTACAATTGTTAAAATAGACAGCACATTAAGATGAAGGATCTAACACATGGTAATGAATTACTATCCAGCAATAACTTATTTCAGATTCAGCCTCTGCTAAGATGTCTATATCTAGAGCAACTTCACCGCAAAATACAAAAGAACATGAAAGAAGCATGCGATGAAAAACTCGGTATATCTTAGGTTTAAGGATAAAAAACTATGAAGCTAATAGAAATATAGTCGCTAAAGTTGAGGCTTTACACATGTAGCTTGAACTCTATGGAACGATAAAAACTGAAGCATTACCTAAGAGGATCAGTATTACATATCAATTAAATAGAGTGGTTACCTTAATCGCGAAAAGAAGCGAGGGCAGATCTTCATAGCGAGTCACTTGACAGTGGTTTGGCAAAGACTCGATATAAGACCAATTTCTAAAAAGGGTTTCCGTAGGGTGTTAACTGATATCGATAGATGAAAGCGTAAGGTATCAATATATTGAGATTAAGTTTAAGTTAAACCATCCAATATACCTATAAAGTAAACATCAAAACGAGCGTTAGAGGAAGCAACACCAATGAAACACCCGACGTATCCGGCAGAAAAGTTAATAAAAAATCACAGCAAAACGCGGCCGCGAACTGTTGTCAACCAACAATAGACAACAAAAAACGCTCCACCTTCTTCAAAAATCAAACAATCAACCCACATATAAAACACGCATCCCCTCGCTCTTGCAAACCAGTATACTTAAGACTCGCTCACACAGTCACACACCAATAAAACCCTTTTCAAAAGTGATACAAAACTCCCCACACCTAGTCAATGTGTCATCTCCGTTTGCCCAGTTTTTGTAACTCTTTTGTTCCATACCAAGCCCATGAGTAGAACCACCTTCACATAATACACATTGATGCACATAATGTACACCACAACTGACTTATCATTTCAAAATATTAAAACTTGCACAGCAAATTTATGGCCGTCAAGTGGCACAGCCACAAAGTCTCCAGATCAGTTTTAAAAGAAAGAAAAATAATAATCCAAGCTAATTAAAATTAAATTGTAAAATTCATAATTGTTAGATTCTTGACAATTGAAATTATTATTACACTCAAATTTTCATATCAATGATTATCTATATATGATTAATCAAGAACGATGCGGCAAAAGATTGTACATGATAGCATTTGTTAAAATCACTTACATTAATGTCTTAACATCGAATTACCAAAGCTGAATAACATCATGAAACCTGTAACAATACAGAAAAAACATAAGATGAGCAACAACAATCATCATTGGTCCAGAGAACAAACACAATTGACTTCTCCCCTACCCTCTCTCTATCTCTTCTCTCCTTAATAATATATACCATCACTGTCACAACACGATGACAGAGAGCTATATAAATATATGTATTATTGTTTCACAAATCTAAATGAACAATAATAACAAATGTCGTAACCCAGACTTCTAAACACCTAATAATGAAAAGAAAACTTAAATAGAAATTGTTTACCTAATCGCCGTCGCCAACAACGGTGGTCTGAAAAACCTAGCGTTTTCTCTGTTACAATAGATCGACGACGGAGAATGAGAACCTACAGGCTACGGCTCGCCGCCTCCTCGAACGACCTGAGACCACGGTTTTTTGTTGGCATGTTTAAGCTTAACTGAATAGCCTCGGCGAGCTCTTCATCTTCCTCAAGATAAGAATTGTCATCTAAAAAAACGTGTTTTTAGTTAAACTATATGTGTTGTTAAAAAAAAATAAACTATATGCAATAATATGTTATATAATGAGTTGAATGAGTATACATCAGAAAGAAACAAACTAACATGAATACCACCTACCGATTACTTTTTTTCCCTTATGATCTTCTTGAGAATGAGATTGACCTTCATCCTTTTGATCTTCTTCCTCTACTTCTTTTAAACTTGAACAAACACTTTTTGTATCATCATTTGTGTGTATGAGAGAGAGAGAGAGAGAGAGAGAGAATCGAATGCGGGTTTTTGTTTTGTGGATGTGTGTCAACCAGAGAGAGTGAGATACAGGTGTAAACCAGGCCACACCCCCAAAACCAGAACACAACTTTGTGAAATACCACCAGTATAAGATCTAAAGCAGAGTGTACAACTACCCAATGCATAAAAGCTTTGATAAATAGAAGTATTTAAATATGACACCAAGGATGACACACAAAATTGGATAGTGTCATATCTTTTATTTCATGACATTGCATTTCTTGACACACAAAAAAGTATGTCATTAATTAACTAGTTTTTTTAAAACATGACAATTTTTTTATGACACACGTTTTTAGTGTCATAAATCAGTGCGTGTCATAAAATGTGTGTCAAGATAGGGGTATTTTTGTAGTAGTGTATATTCTAAACATGAATTTATAACACACTGATTACTTTCTTCATATAGTGTTTTAGATGAATGTTGAGAATACATTAAATAGTGTTTTAAATTGTTATGTTTTGTGTTTTTCTATATAATACTAGACCAAAAGAATATAAAACATCATGTCTATATAGACTTCTTACACTTTGTATTAAAAATGTCTTTTGTACAGAACGCTACCCTATATATAACTCTGTTAGCACTAAAAACTGATGAAAAAAAAGTCGATAAACATAAGCATTATCAAGTATGTTAAATCTCGTTCATATTTTCCAACTAGTTTGCCACTTGCTTAACCGTTAGTTTTCGGTTGAAAACAATATCTGTTGGGTGACTGACTATATGGTGTGGTTTTTGTTTCCACTCTCATGAAAATATCCAAGTTAGGTTCACATTAGATTTCGCTGAGTTTCAATTTTTTCCGAACCCCAGCATTATAACTTTTTCGCTTCGTAGTGTAAATTTTACCGAAAATTTCAAAAATATTTAGAAATACTGAGTTCAGCCCTACCAAAATGAGTCTGACCCTTCGAAGTTTTCATTCAAGATCCGTCATTGACGCCGTGACTCATGCGGCGTCAACGCACGGGCCATTTCAACGGCCTCACCGAATAATCTTATCAGAATAAGCATGTATCTTGTTAATATCAAAGCTAATGATACCAGAGAAGTTTAGTTGAATGTCATGATTGCAAATCTATTTGACTGTTTAAAATCTGTAGGTAGCTGTGGAAATGATTAGAACATCGATATGTTCATGGACAACAAATTCATACAAAGGAACGAGACCAGTGGATAAAACAACATTCCACGTACTTGCACACTTCTATTTTTTCATTGTCTACATAGAATTCGAAAGAGGAAATTTAAGTTTTACTTTGAGTATAATAAACCTCAAAAGAGTTTATTTTTATCTTAAGTGTTAATAGCCATTTTCGTCCCTGAGGTTTGGCCAATTTACCACTCCAGTACAAAAGTTTTTTTTTTTGCAATTCCTTCCCTGAGGTTTAGATTTTTTTGCCAAATTCGTCCTTTTCACTAACCCAGTTAAAAAAGTTCGTTAGTGTAAGGGGTATTTTTGTCTTTTTATCTCAGGGACGAATTTGGCATTTAAAATTTAAGGATTTTTTTTTTTCTTAAAGATTAACCAAATTCCATCAACTTTAAAAAAGCAACTTGTGGATGATTGGGAATTTGTTAATCATCAAGATAAGGTATGCATGACTGTGTTCTTTCTTCCATTGTTTTCCAAAAAAAAAATTATTAATTTTTTTTTCAGCTTGTTAAACTTCCTCGCTCTCCAAATGTTGACGACATATTGGCAAAGTACCTTGAATACATGTCAAAGAAGGATGGCATGTAAGTTACGAATTGTAAAGTCTACTAATTTGCAGCCATTTCTTGAAAAGAAAGTGTTTGTTACTGATATTATTGGCATGAATGCAGGATGACAGATGCAGTTGGAGAGATATTAAAGGGATTACGGTGTTATTTTGACAGAGCCTTACCAGTTATTCTTTTGTACAATAAGGAACGTAAACAATTTCAAGAATTCGTTACAGATAACGTTTCTCCTTCAACCGTATATGGAGCTGAACATCTTCTGCGTCTCTTCGGTATACGCTTCTTTGTTAGTGTTGATGTGTCATGGTTTCTTGCTTATTGTTTTGTCTTATCATTTTAACACGGTTTTCATATTTGCGGTTTTCATAAAAAAACACATTTTTTTACTGCGTATCATATACACGTTAACACAAGCCGACTGTTATATCGCGTTGTTGTAGGTTTATGCAAAAGAATCAAACATCCTTCTTCATTTCTTCTTATGATGGGTCGAAGGATTCTGACAGCTCAGCAGTGAGGGGCAAAATGAGTCAGGAGTAGAGTTATTCTTCTCCACCTTGTGATGTAACATTAGGTGTTATCATTTTTAACCACCCGCAGATATGGTAGTATTGACAATCTGCCATGTCAGCTTTGTTGTAACATAACTTCATTCTTTTCCTTTTTTTTTCATTAACATTGAACCTCTTTGTGGGCTCCTAAACATAGTAGACGTCTAGTCAAGCCTATGTACAATCGATCTTGGTTCAAATAGACGGAAGTGTTGTAGAATTCATATTCCCATCAGCAATATGATTTTTAAATTTGTAGCACAATTCTGTTTATGGTACTGGAAATTATTCAACCTTGTTTATTTGCTTGTTTGGTTAATCTTTAAGAAAAAAAAATCCTTGAATTTTAAATGCCAAATTCGTCCCTGAGGTAAAAAGACAAAAATACCCTTGACACTAACGACCTTTTTAACTGGGTTAGTGAAAAGGACGAATTTGGCAAAAAAATCCAAACCTCAGGGAAGGAATTGCAAAAAAAAAAAAAAAAAACTTTTGTACTGGAGTGGCAAACTGGCCCAAACCTCAGGGACGAAAATGGCTATTAACTCTTATCTTAATAATGGTGAAAAATCTCATTTACAAATATGTACTGTAATACTGTTTATTTATCAAAGAAATATTGAACAATATTCATATGATAACGATTATGTACAAAAATGACAATAGGGATCCAGTGTATGGTATATATTGTCTCCCCAAAGTTGAATATTTATAGTTGAAGGTTAGTTGGTATTTGTTTAGATATTAAAAATTGATGTTAAAAAATATAAGAATAAATTATATATAATATATATATATATATATATATATATATATATTATATCACAAGACTAGACTAAAGAAATTACAACTAAATAAAAGAATATGAAATTAAAATAATTGAAGAAAAATATTAAAAAAAAAAAAAGTAGATTAGGTGATATAAAGAAATTGAAAGTTCGGGTCTAAGTAGGAAATATGAATTATTTTTAAAAGTTTTATTGGCTGAAAAAATGCTACTATATTTTACTATATAAGGACACAAATAGAGAGTTAGAAATATCCCAAAGGTCTCACTTTTTTAAGTGACATACTATTCCATATACGTTCAAGGAAAGAAGACAACTGTACCTATGAAAATCCCACAAAACAGCGACACTATAATTATCACAAATCCAGAATACTTGAAATCTTATACAATAAAGAAAATACATGCCTAGAATCCATAATGTGTTCAAATCGAAGGCATCGTCGTCCTCTCAACGACTTATGAAGCCTTGATCATTCGCTTCGAAAATTAATTACAACTTGCATAAACACACATAATACAAACAACCAAAAAACATGATACACAAGCTTCATTCTAAAACAAGATATTACCTTATTTTTACCCTAGAGAAAATTAGGGTTTGGCATATCTTCAACTAAAGCATCCAACCCGGAAACAATCCGTTAGGATTGTTGGGATTCACACCAGAAACATTCATCTCATCCGAGCCGATAGGGTTGTATCTCAACCCATTGAAACTAGAGATATACACAAGATGAAAAGGAGTCAGTTTCTGTGAAAGATAGCGTGATTTTAATCATCTTTTCTTCGCTTTTATGGCGAAATCGAGAAAAATAACCTGTTGTGCATTGTGGTGTTCAATCCTAGAGGCTGGAAGAACTCATCAGAGTGTGTGGGAAGAGGATTATAAGGGATTGTTTGTGCACCACCTTCCCACATATGCCTTGGAAACTCATGAGCATTTTCTTCAAGCTGCAAACAATAATGTTTAATAACATTTGTTATTGCAATAGTGTATGAACAGATTAACATTTAACATTAAGCTTGCAAACTAATGCATGGTTTAACTAAATCTACTTGTTAGACTTTTAGAAAATCAGCATATAAATGTATTACTTATAGATCAAAATGATTAAATTTGTTTCATTTTCTTTTATTTTTTATTTTTTGACCAGCTAAATTTTCCCCCTTTTAAATACACCTATTTTTGTTTCTTATGAAGCTTGAACTCCCGGTCTCTTTTGAAATACCAACACTTTTGCCACCACACCACAAGGTGAGATATTTGTTTCATTTTCTAAAGGTAAAACTTATGACAACATAAATTAAAGCTAGCTATAAGAAAATAAATTAAAAAAAAAAAAAAAAAAACTACACAGCTGCATTCGCTTGATGAATGGAGTACTAAGTTTAAGGTATGTTAGAGGAATATAAAGTATTACCTTGATCCTTAGGGCTTTATTTGTTTCAGCAAGAGCTTGCTCCTGTATGTATTATATAGTGGGAAATATTTAAAAGAAAAAAAACAACATAAAAAAAATACTAGTGATTAGAGAATTTTAAAGCTTGTAGAATATTGAATTCACATTCATGTAGACACAAATACCTTTCTTTGTAGCTCAGCAAGCTGATTCAACATGGACTGCGTCTGCAAAGTCGGTAACAGAAAAACAATGAAACAATAAAGAGTTAATATGATCTTACAACGTTATTCGAATAAGGTCATTTTTCTATATACAAACACCGATATGTTACTTAAAAAAAAAGCATATTGGTTTGTTATGCTCAAGTTTGTACCTTTGTTGATCTGATTTTCCTCAGCGAATTCTCCAGTTGTTGCTCAAGTTGCTCTAGCTCCTTAGTGTTTAATGGGGCCAAATCTTCTCCAAGGAGATTTCTGCATAAATCATTTTTGTTACTGTACTAAGCATGCTACAATACTGTTTTTCTTTGAGATTATAAAATTAAAGAATGTTATTTGGATCTTAAACACACCGAAGAACTCTACATCTGGAAAATCAATCTAATTACTGTATAAGCATGTTACAACAACTATTTATCTTTGAGAGTAATGAACTGATAAGAACTTGGATTGCTAAATGTACTAACGAACTCTACATCTGTAAAAATCATTTTAATTCCTGTATAAGCATGTTACAACTATAGTTTATCTTGGAGATATAAGAATTATATAAATTTATATGATTTTTGAACATTGAAGAACTCTAAATCTGTAAAAAAATAAAAAAATAAATAAATAAATAAATATGGTATTAGTAATGTTATTTACAGCAATAGTTTTCTTTGAATTTGAGAAACCAAAAATGTATTTCTAATTTTGAGTTTTAAACGCGGATGATTTTACATCCATAAGATCATCTTAATTACCGTATCAAACGAGTTACAACAATAGTTTTCCTTTCGAATTAATGAAATAAAAAATTTTTACTTTTTTTGCATTTTAATCACTCATGGACTCCACACATGTGTAAAATCATTTTAATTAGGATAGTAAGCATGATATAAAGAATGTTAAGAAACCAAACATAAATATTATTAAACACTAAAACTTGTTACAACTGTAAAATTTGGGATCAGTGTTATACCTTTGAGACCGTTGCAGAACCTCCACTCTTGCCTTTAGCCTTAGGTATTCATGATAATTATACTGCACAGATATTACAATGTCATGTTCAAGTATCATGATAATACTGCAAACTTTTGTCCCACATCATATCATACATATCACACTATACAAATATATCACATGTAACAACACCATGATGAACTCAGCTCATCTTATTATCTAATGGTTTTGAAATAAATGTCCAAAGGATATTTCAGTGTACCCTAATCATAACTTTGCATCCATGGCTAGTTTGCTCATTATAGTGCATCTATGCACCTATATGATGCTACAACTCATGCAAAGAAAAGGTTGGTTTTTATTTTATTATTAATATTTTGTTCATTGTGCAGAAAAAAATAAACATAAAGCGAACATATGAATTAATCTTTGGACTATTAACAACAAACCTGGCTCTCATTCTCTGGTTGGCTGGCTTTCAATGATCCAAAACTACAGCTGTGGTACTTCTCAAGGGTTTTCACCATGCTTAAAATGGAAGAATCAATAACAAAAATTAGTAAAGGAACATAATAAAGGTATACTCTAAAAATATGTCTTTTTTCCTCTGTGTTAGGCTCTAATTTGAACTAAGTTATTTTATGCATATGCCCAAAATGGTAAACCAAAAACAGGATGCTATATTATTAAAATATTATGTAGTAGAAAAAACTCAATTGCATAATCAAGGTTATAAAGTTGCAAGGAATAGCTAAAGATTCTTCATCTTTCATGCTAAAAGTCACCTTGCTTCAAAGAATGTAAAAAAACCAATAATATATTTATGAAAAAAGATATAAAGAACAAAAAGAAGAACCAATTTTTTTGACAACTGTTTTATTCTTATGAGGTTCTTTTCAGGTTATAATTAGTTTATCACTTGAATTTTATCAGCTTGATTTTCATAAACTTATATTAATTTATGTTAGAAGACTGGATCTGTGCTCCTTTGGAATTTTTGAGTTCTTTTAGAAGGGAAGTGATGATGAAGATGAAGATGAAGGCTGATTTCTCTTTTCTTTGAAAATAAATGTATAATGTGAAGTAAAGATGAAGATTTAACTATATTTTTTTTTTTCTTCTGTAAATAACATATTTACCAAGAATTAACAAGTATATTCTTAAAGAAAATGATGGTGATTTTTTTTTAAATAATATAGACAAAAATAATAATATAGGGTTGTAAATTATAGATTTGATATTCACAATCATAGGGTTTCAAATAATATGCAATTTTGCAGCTTTTACTAATTTCTTCTCTCATAGAACATCAAATCTAACAGAAATAAAACAAATCTGAACAGTAGTTATAATACTATTTTATTTAATTTTTTATTTACACCACACAACAAAACCTGGATCTAGTTCCAGATATAATCAATAAATTATCAAGGATCTTAGATAATTTAAAGTATATAAAAAACAAGAAACAATCTTGTAAAATCCTGTGTATCAAATCCATTGTGAAGATGTATTTGATTAGTACGTACAAATGTAAAATTTAAGTTGAAAAAAATAATAAGTATTAAGAAAATAAACTAATAAAACAGCAGATCTTTAGAAGATCAAGAAGATGCAAATTAGATTTTCCAAGATTCCATAGAAAAAGAAAGTACAAAGATCTTGTTTAAATCTACAAAATAAATACAAGATCTCAAAGTCTTTTTGTTTATAAAGTGTACAATATATAACAACACACAAAACACACACACACTGGTGAAAAGATCATACACAATAAGTGATAATTATACCTAGAGCTGCTACAAAATTCATAAAGCTTGCCACGATTAGAGAAGATGATGAGAGCAACTTCAGCGTCACAAAGAACTGAGAGTTCATAAGCTTTTTTGAGAAGCCCATTTCTTCTCTTAGCAAAAGTAACTTGCCTGTTAATTTTGTTCTCTATTCTCTTAAGTTCTACTCTCCCTCTTCCCATGATTATATGTAAAATAAGTTGTTTTTATTTGTGTTTTTTCCTTTCTGCAACAATTCTACTCTTAGTTAAGAGAACACCCACTTTTAGAAGTGCCTTTAATTCATGAAACTAGTGTTTTTATTATAGATAAAATAAGAGGGTAGAGAGAGAGAAATGAGTTCTCAAAAGAGAAATGTGAGAAGAAAATGGAAACCCTGGGTGATCTATCTTTGGGCAACCTCTTTCAACCATTGGTCTTTTCTATACATCACTGCCACTTTAATACAATAATAAAAAATACTCTTACCTTTCTTTCTAATCTTTTTTAAGAGTCTACATACTAAAACAATGTATTCTTTACTGTACTCGTACATATTATTTGATATTTTTATGTAAAGTTTCATTTACACAATGCATGATTATATCCACAAGAGTATTGTCAATGAGTAGGCTAAAAATGTAACCATGTCATCACTTGCTTGGTTGTCCCTTTCCTCTGCGCACATAATTCGTTGAGACTCGTCCGTGGACACAAATGACGCATCCAAAAATGCCCAAGGAACTGAAATGGACAAAAAAAGCGCTAAAAACACACGTTATGGATGCTCAAAGAGTTCGATTGAAGATATCACTAAACCTCTACATCCCTGGACGTTGGAATTCAACTCAATGGCAAATGGGAACACCATCAAGGATACTTCATTCCCATCCAGTCTAGGACTATAATTCCTGAAGTTACCCCATCCATGAGAGTTACAGCATCCAGAGAATTTGGATATGCCCCAGAGCCATCCCGTGGACAGAACACAGGTATCAACTTCATTAATAATACTTTTATTACTAATATTCTCGAATCTATGCAGGATACTAGCATTAGCCCCCCAGATGGCTAAAGAACTGCCAAAGTTAATGTGACACCCGACGAAATTGCAGGTCAAAATCCATACACAAGTATTATTTCTATCTGTGCACTAGACATAATTTTATAGTTGAATCGTTCAAAATCCCGGTTATACAATTAGTGACTTTAATGATCAATGGTATGCAAGACTGACTCATAATCATAAACATTGGTGGATTACTATAAGTTGAATTCAAAGGCCTTAGGAATGTGCCTATGTATAGGTAATAACTCAAATAATACTTGGAAAAATAACATGAAAAAGTACAATACTCAGTAGGCATGAGATATTCTCTTTAATGCATATATATATATATATATATATATATATATATATATATATATATATATATATATATATATAGGGAATGGTTATAGAGAAAACCCTCCTTATTTGGTAAACTCTGGAAACTCTGACTTCCCAATATTTTTTTTTTTTTGAAAAAAATAGGGCAAGTAATATACATGATTTTAAGCATTTTGAGCCAAAAAAATTAAAAAAGCGCCGAGTATTTTTTTTAAAAAAAAAAAAATAAAATTTTTGACTAACACATGTTAAGCGCTAATAACAGGTGTTAATAATGTGTTAACTATATGTAAACAGTAGACATTTTTTATTTTTTAAAAAAAAAAACCGTTCGGCGCTTTTTTTCGATTTTTTTGGCTCGAAATGCTTAAAAAAATGTATATTACATACCCTATTTTTTTCAAAAAAAAAAATGTTGGGAAGTCAGAGTTTCCAGAGTTTACCAAATAAGGAGGGTTTCCTCCATATACTTTACCTATAATATATATATATATATATATATATATATATATATATATATATATATATAGGGGAGGGTTATCTTGAGAACGCTAAATATTGTGAGAACCGTGAGAACAAGTAAAAAAATCAATCAAAATCAATTTTTTTTTTAATACAAGCGACATTATAATGAAAATATAACATTAATAAATGAATTTTCTTTCCAAATAATTCATCTTTTCTTGCAAAAACACTTTCAAATTAACTTTTTACACATGTGTAAATGAAACAGTTTACACATGTATAAACAGTAAATTTACACATGTGTAAAAACAATTATTTTCGTATACGTTTGAATTTTTATGCGTAAATTGTGTTTTTGAGATTGTATTTTAGTAATAAAGACAAGTGTAAAAAGAAATTTTGAATTTGAATGGTTTTAGATGCCGTTCTCAAGGTTCGCACGAAATATAGGTGTTCTCAAATTAACTTTTTCCTATATATATATATATATATATTACTTAAAAAAACAAACTAAAACCCTATACATGCATAGGAGAACATCAAATCCCAAATATACATCTATCCCTAATCAAATCAATAGATTCCACATTACACAAATATGAAAGTTACATTAATCACACTTAGAATCATGATGTCTAACTAACTACAATTAGCCATCCCTAAACCTTATGAAAATTGGCCCATACTCCCCAAAACACGTCAACCTTTAGGGGGTGTTTGTTTTTCATGAGAAGAGCTTCTAGCCACCTATGTCTGCGCCGCGCAGACGCGGGCAGACATTTGAGGCGGACATACTGTTTTTTAGAAGAGATCTCATTTAAAAACCACTTCCCCAAGCAGACTTCACCCCTTCACTTCTTACCTCTTCTCACAAACAAAACACTTTTTCCTCATCCTCCTCCTCAAAACCCTAGACCAACCCACCTCCTCCCTCCTGCGCCTCTCTCCCGGCCTCCTCTGCCCTCCTCTTCCCTCCTCCGGTCTCAAATCTCCGACTTCACTCACTGCAGGTATGTTCTTTTTTTCTTTTTTAATCAGCGTTACAAATTTTGTCAGATATTTTGTTCCTTTAATTTTCATCAACTTTTGGTTAAAAGCATATGAACCGCTGAACATTTTGGTGATTTTGTTACTTTATTTGATTTTTTTTATCTGAATTTATTTGATTTAACAACAAATTATGTAGTCTTTGTTTATAATTGCATATTATTGTACTGGTTTAGTGGTTGTTTTTTACTTTGGTATTGGTGTTCATATGTTTATGTTTAGATTTTGTTATTAGTATTAACTAGTATTAATTTTTTCAAATTAAAATACAAAATATGGAAGTAACAGTTTGATATTTGTTGTTTTGGCAATGATGGTTTGGTTCGTAATTTTCATATGTTTCGATTTGTTGATGATTGTTGTTGTAGTTCAGATTTGTTGTTAAGTGTTGCTAATGGTTGTTGGAGTAGTTCATGGTTTGTTAATTGTTGCTCAAATTGTTGTAGTAGTTCATATGTCACTCAATTGCTGTTATTTATGTGTAATGTTGTTGCTCATATGTCGATTTTTGTTCTAATGTGTAATGTAGTTGATTTGGGATTGCTATAGTTGTGTGAGTGGTCATTTTCATGCATAATAGCGAATTCATACCTTTTATGTTGGTTCCTTGTTTGTTAACTAATAGAAATGAGAGAGAAACAATAATGGTCAAATGAGCATATAAAATGCTTATTAGAGACTTGCATTGAAGAGATAAACGCGTTGGGTAGAAAAGGATTAAGTATGCACAAAGAGTCATGGAATAAGTTACGAAGAGTTCTTAAGGAAAGGTTTGGGCTTGATTTGACTCGGAAACAGATGAAAAATGCGTATGACAATTTGAAAGCCAAATACATAGGATGGGTGTATTTGAAAAACAAAACTAACAACATATACAATGCTCAAACAAATACTTTTACCTTAACGAACGAGGAATGGGAATAATTTAAAAAGGTATGCTTGCATGTTTCCGTTGGTTACACAAAGGAACATTATCATTGCATGTTTCACGCTACATAATTTTATAAGAAAGAGGGTTTGAACGATGAGTTCTTTACAGAATACGATTAACTGAATGTGTCGCTAGAAAATAGCAATGTGCACGTTGATGCTGATGAAGAAAAGGTTGAAGTACAGGATACTGCATCAGATCGGGAATATATGACCTAGTTACGAGATGAAATTGCCGAGCAGTTAATGCAAAGTACGGAATAAATTATTTGAAAAATTATTATTGTTCTTATTTAAATTTAAATGTTGAAAAATATTGATTGTTTTCAAAAAATCAGTTTATTTTAAAGTTCAGTTTATTTCACCAATACGCAGAAGTTAAAAAGCAAACAGTCTTCTTCTGGCAGACAGTAGACCTTTGGTCCACCTCTTCTCCTGCAGATTTGGTCTACAGACTGCAGGCCTTTTCCTGTAGGAAAAACAAACAGCACCTTAGTCATTCCTAAGAACCGTGACTACACTCTAATTATGGCAATAACCTTTTAATCCTATACTAATCCATGAAACTTGACCAACCTTTAGTTTTCCTTTCCTCTCTTTTTCGGCCCTCCCTCTTTTCTCACTAATCACATCATTTTTTAGACATCAAAATTAGTGACATTTCATGTCAACATGCAAATGTCAATCCATCAAGGATTAAGAATAATCCATGATTAATCACCAATATAGAAATATTCTTAATCACTTAGAACCATTAAAATTCACCTTCCATTTTGGTCTCCCTCTCCCTCCCGCTCGATACTACAACCACCCCCCCCCCCCCCGCTCAAGATCACCAGAACAACAGAAAACTTGTCGGAGGTTGTTAAAGAAATGACTGAAGATCGAAGAATTCCAAGATAGATTTCTATCTTCATCTCTGGACCAACAAAAGACAAAGCCAAGATTCTTGAGTCTGTCTGAGATCTCAAAGCTTACTGCAGAGATAGACAAGAACCTCGACACAAACGTGCATGAAGATGGAAAGTTTTCAAGTCGTTCAAGATGATGAAAGACTTGAAGAATTGATAACTTTTTGATTTGGTACATCACTGGCTAGGTCCAAGGGGGAGATTGTAAGTGCATTATTCATGTATGTCCCAGCTAGTGATCCAGTACTGAATGTCGAAGGTTCAGATAATCGAAAAACGACCAAGACTATAGCTTGAAGATACATTCGACCAGTCGGGAGGTCGAACGTAGTTTGTCTTGTGTCGAATGTAGATTGAATGATAGGAAAAGCTTCATTCAAACCCAAGAAGGGGTCAAATGAACGCATTCGACCTTAGCTAAGGATCGAATGTGGATGCTTATTGTTGTGGGTGAAAATCCTCAGGATGATTTTACCTCGCATCCCTAATATGCCATCCCCAGGATGCTGAAGGACTTGACTAACTTCAGGATGTGACAGTATTTCAGCATGTGCACATCCTGAGAATGAGCTAACGAGTTGGTTCTCCTATGTATGATTGCAGGTAAAAGTAAGTTATAATATGGATTTACATGCTTGGTAACATCTATATTATCACTCTCAATTAAAGAAGTCAAGGATAGAGATAGAACTTGTGGTCAAGGTGGAAGACATGGTCAAAACTGCAACTAATATACAATTAATATCGGCGACAAAAGAGGAAACAGCTGAAACATTAAACTAGCTAAGGAGAAACCGTTGCTACAACGGTCACTTGAGATGAAACAACCACAACGGTCATAAGAAGACTTCAAAGAACATAACTACTTATCGAGTTTCATGGGATCGTTTTGTTTATTTCATGTACTATATAAGTGGGGGTATTGAACAAGTATAGGACACTTACATACACATTGCTCACACAATAGCTACACACATGCACTTAGCTGATCACAAAAACACTTGCACAATCATTGTAATCATAGTACACTCGTCCACATACTCATCCAAAGTTGTATCTTTTTACCATTTTAATATTAACAAACAAGTCAGGGGCCTAGACTCCTCCCGAGGTTTTATGCCGGCGATCTACAATTGATCAAGGGATTTCCTCGTAGATCGTGTGTTGTTCTTGTTGTTTACCACTTTATTTGTTCATTCTTAGCAGTTCCACCCTGAGGATATAACTGTCCATCCTGAGGATATAACTATCCATCCCGAAATTAAACTAAGCCATCCCGATCATAGTTGTTATATTTTTGCTTATTGAACATCCTGATACACCATCTTAAGAATATTATTGATTTACAAACATATTTCTACACATTTAGCACTCTACCTCACATAAACTAATTTGGAATAAAAAGTTATTTTTACTAGATAATTTTTGACCAAAACAATTCGGCGCCCACTTGGGGGCAAGTGGTGCTATTTTAAACAAAAAAACTTTGCTAAAACTTTCTTTTATTCAATTCCTATTTACAAAATTTGACAACTATGGCTTCTTCACAAAAATCTGTTTCAACATCCGTGCCATCTACAACCTCTGCCAGAAATACTGCCTTACCACCTCCACCTGCACTTCCAAGAAGTTCCACTTCCCAAATCCCACCTAGACCATCTGGATCTACTCCTCCTGTTTTTGTATCGAATGATGAATTACTTTCTATGTTTGCACTAATGAAGGATTCGATACATCAACAACAAGACACAAACCAGATGTTGATAAGAGAAATACAAGCTCTTAAATCATCCTCAAGAAGGCCAAGTGAAGACATGGGGACACCATTGCAGCCCAGGGCGTTAGATTTTAATTTTAGCTTCTTTAGAGGGGTACATCAAGGAGATTTTATCCCCATGAGTAGTGGGTTCTCTGCTCCAGAAACGACTACTGCTCCCAGGATGGCGACTACCAGGGATACCGGATATGCACCTGTGCCATCCCAAGGATATAACACTAACGGTAACAATTTAAGTTCTAGTACTTTTACTGCTAATTAGGTTGCTTCTTTGCAGGATACAAGAATAAGTCCTCAGCTAGCAAGGGAGCTTTAGAAGATCAAGGATATGGTATCGAGTGTTCCAGGGATAGTACAGCCCATCCCTGAAGTATCCTCGGCATGCCATAGGGTGTCAAGATTTGCATCTCCCATTTGTGATGCAGAGATTCCAAAACGGTTTCAAACTCCAAGCATGAAGCTCTATGATGGATCTACAGATCCTGAAGAGCATGTGGCTCAATATAGGGAAAGGATGGAAATAAATCGAATGCCTGCCAATCTGAAAGAAGCATGTTTATGCAAGGGATTTGGCTTAACTCTTACCGGTCCAGCCCTGAAATGGCTCCTAAGTGTTCCAGCCTATTCTATTACTTCTTTTGCACATTTAATTAACATGTTTAATAACCAGTTTTCTTATAGTCGAACGTTCGAACGTTTGACAAGTGATCTGTACAGGGTGACTCAACCACAGGGAGAATCACTAAGAGAATTCATTACTAGGTTTAGAAAGGAAGCACTTGAGATCCCGAACCTGGATGTCACAACAGCGGTTCAGGCTTTCAAGATGGGACTGCAGAAAGATTCACCATTCTACCAAGAGTTGGTGATGAATCCATGCAGGAATCTAGATGAAGTCAGGAAGAGAGCCTTAAGATTCATTCGACTTGAGGATGATAAGAAGATACAAGAGAGGATAGAATCTTCCTCAAAATATAACCATCCCAATCGAAAATCCACTCCCACATACAAACCATATAAGCTTAAACCATATGCTAGGCCTGATAATAAGAAGGTCAATGTGGTAGAGGATGACGATGAGGATGACTGCCCTAAATTGTCAGACTATTGTTTTTCTGTGGATGTAACAGGTCTGATGTATGCCATGAAAGATCTAGGGGACAAAGCAAGATGGCCAAGGAAGGACAACAAGGCAGGATGGAAAGACAAATCCAAATGGTGTGCCTTTCATGAAGATTTTGGCCATATCACTAAAGATTGCATTGCACTAAGAAAAGAGATAGCATATCTCTTAAGCAAGGGTCACCTCAAGGATCTCCTGGGAAAAAAGAAATCAAGATCTCAGGATGGCACAAACATCCCGGAAAGAGCAGCATCCCCACCTAAGGATGCTGGCATTATCAACTTCATTTCAGGAGGGTCAGACATTTGTGGAACCTCATACTCAGCTGCTAAAAGACATGCGAGGGAAACAAAGTATGAAAAAGGAGAAAGACCAATGAAGACGACCATCCTGACAACCTCAAAAGTGATAAGTTTTGAGGAAGAAGAAACATAAAACATCCTTGTTCCTCATCATGACGATTTGGTTATGACTTTATATATTTCTAACCACTTTGTTCGCAGGATTGTTGTAGATGGAGGAAGTTTAGTAAACATCATCCAGCTCGAGGCCCTCAAGAGGATGAACATCCCAAAATCGGAGATAGTTTCCAGGTCTTCAGTTTTGGTGGGCTTCAGTGGAGAAACCAAGAGCACAGTGGGTGACATCAAGCTACCAGTATATGTAGAAGGGGTGAACTCTATCCAGAAATTTTGTGTAATAGATTCCCTATCCTGCTACAATGTCATCCTGGGAAGACCCAAGATACATGATATGAAGGCAGTGCCTTCAACATATCATCAATGTGTGAAACTACCCACACCTTGGGGAGTTGTGAAGGTCAACAGCGATCAACAAGAAGCTAAGGATTGCTACACAACATCAATAAAGCCCTCATCCCGTCAAGCATAGCAATTACAACAGGATGCACAGTGCCATCCACAGAATGTTAAAGCACATCCTAATCAGGATGTAAAAGCTATCTGCCTTGACGACAATAACAAGGATATCACTGTGCAAATCGGTAAGAATATCCCACATGATATTGAACAATCACTAATATCTTTTCTTAAATGTAGGATGTCTACTTTTGCTTGGAAATATGAAGATATGACCGGCATATCAAAGGATATCATTACTCACAAACTTGGGATTGATAAGAGTTTCAAGCCCATTCAGCAAAAAAGAAGGAAGTTTGCTCCAGAAAGAAATATCATCATCCAAGAAGAAGTAGACAGGCTGCTGAAGTCTAAGATGATAAGGGAAGTAAAATTCCCAAGATGGCTGGCGAATGTTGTGGTAATCCAAAAGAAAAATGGGAAATGGAGAGTGTGTGTGGACTACACAGACCTTAACAAGGCCTGTCCTAAAGATCCATTCCCACTAGCACACATAGATTCAATGGCGGATGCTATAGCAGGCCACGAGATGCTGACATTCATGGATGCATCCTTAGGATTCCAACAGATACAAATGAAACCAGATGATCAGGAGGACACAACATTCATGACACCGTCAGGTATATATTGTTATATAGCCATGCCATTTGGATTAATAAATGCAGGTGCCACTTATCAGAGGATAGTGAACATGATGTTCAAAGAAAAGATTGGGGACACGATGGAGGTCTACATTGATGACATGGTAGTAAAATCCAAGAAAGTAGAAGGTCATCTTCGGGATCTCAAAGAAGCTTTTGACATCCTGGATGCTTACAACATGAAGTTAAACCCAGCAAAGTGCCATTTTGGAGTTGGAGCTGGGAAGTTTCTTGGATATTTGGTAACAAAAAGAGGGATATAAGCCAGCCCTGAACAAATAAAGGCCATCCTTGATCTCAAATCCCTGAGAAATATTAAGGATGTGCAAAGGCTGACAGGCAAGATAACTGCCCTGAATAGATTCATCTCGAAATCCTCAGAGAAATGTAAAGAGTTCTATGACATCCTGAAAAAGAATAACAAATTCGACTGGGGACAGAGGCATGAAGAAGCATTAAAGAAGCTCAAAGATTATCTTGCAGCAGCTCCAATGTTGATGAAACCTAAGGATGGAGAACCTCTCAAGCTATATCTTGCAGTTTCTGGGAATGCAATAAGTGATGTATTGGTAAAGGACTTCGAAGGGCGACAACATCCTGTCTATTATGTAAGTAAAACCCTCCAAGATGCTGAAACCAGGTATTCACATCTCGGAAAACTTATTTTAGCTTTAATAATGGCTTTTACTAAGTTAAGGCATTATTTTGAAACACATAAAATATATGTTCAAACTAACTATCCCATTAAAAGTGTATTAAGAAAACATGAAATGTCTGGAAGAATGGCAAAATGGTCAGTTAAATTAAGTGCCTTTGACTTAGAGTATGAGCCTAGAAATGCAGTCAAGTCACAGGCCCTAGCAGACTTTGTGGCTGATTTCAGTAGTGACATCCTTGGTGAAGTAGAGTCTGAAGTTCAACAACTAAATGAAAATTTAGAAAAATGTACTCTATACACTGATGGTGCTTCGAATGCAAGAGGCACAGGTCTGCGAATAATACTAAAATCGCCACAAGGGGACAAGATACCCCATGCAATTAGATGTGCATTTCAAATAACCAATAATGAAGCTGAATACGAAGCTCTCATTGCTGGTTTACAACTTGCTAGAAATTTACATATTGTTAAAATTGAAGTTTTTGTTGATACTTTGTTGATTACTAACCATTTCAATGGATCATATGCAGTTAAAGGACAAAAGTTAGCCATTTATCTTGAAATCGTTAAAAATTTAGCTACTTCTTTGTAGAATTTTCACTAACACAGGTACCTAGGGAAGAAAATGTTGAAGGTGACGCCTTAGCAAATCTGGGAGTCCTTTAATTTACCAAAAGGATCCAAAATTTCCCATCATTCACATCTTGAAACCGGCGATTGAAGAGTGGCATCTTGAGGATGACCAGGCACATCCCGAGGATAAAACAGAACATCCTAAGGATATCACTGTTTTGGCCACTCAGAAACAAGACGAATAATCATGGATGACTCCCATAATCAAATATTTACAAGAAGATGTCATTCCTGATGAAGAAAATCCAAAGGCTTTCAGGACAAATGTATCTAAATTTACAATTATACACAATATTCTATATAGAAAGTCTCTTGCAGGTCCATATTTGAGATGTCTCAACAAGGATGAAGCAAACGAAGTTCTAAAAGACATCCATGAAGGAGATTGTGGAAATCTACAGGAGGAAGATCTCTCTACTCGAAGACTCTGAGGACGGGATACTATTGGCCTACTGACGGGTGGTTCAAGGAACAACCCGTTATAGTGTTAAAACATATATATTATTCACAATTAATCATGTTATTGCTTGGAATTGGGTAACTACGATTATTATGGATGCAGGTATGATAAGGGAGCTAAAATGGCGGAAAACGGGCTTTTGGAACGGATCGGAAGCATTGGAACGAGGAGGAAAGAAAGAAGAAAAAAATCAAGGTTTTCAACAGGCCCACCGTAGGCCTACGGCCTGGCCGTTCCCCTACGGTGGCCTCAGCATCCATTTGTCACCGTACATCAGGCCTGAATGGCCGTATGTTTTTTAACTTTGACCGTACCCCTACGGCCATGCCGTAGGGTTACGGTGGACCTGATGTGTTTGGGCAGCCGTAGCCATGCCACACTTGGCCGTACCCCTACGGCCATGCCGTAGGGTTACGGTGGCTCTGCATTAATTATGTAACTCATCCATTTAAGGGCACTTTGATGGAGACTTATGGCATCTCTTTCATTCAAAACGTTTTCTATCATCTTGGAGAGAGTTTTTGGCTGCATCTTATGATTGGAGAGCATTGAAAAACATTAGTTTTTGTCTTTGATCCATATGAACAATATTATGTTTGTGTTAATGATTCACCAAGTCATGCGAGGCTAAACATTTGGTGATCATTCATGGTGAAGGTTTCTCTACAACTCTTGTGTGTGTTTTCGTTACATTTCTAGGATGATAATTTAGTACTCTTGCTTGATTATTATGATGTTTGAACAATTGATTGTAGTGTGTTGATTATTTTACCAATTTTTAGTCTTTATCGTTCGTTCTTGGTGTTGCTAACAATCGAGATATCACGGGAAGGATTGGGGTTGGTAATTGATTAATTGGTCATCGGGAAACAACCTCGCGTTAATATAACCCGAGTACTTTGTTCCCTTTTACCACAACAATTGTTTTCATATGAGTTATGTCTATGTAACTCTTCCTAGTTGAAATTCACACATGTGTTTAGAGAAACCGGATCCTTGAATGGTCATTATCTCATAATTTGAAGAACCGCTCTTAAGTCTAAATCGATAATTAGTCGTTAATTTAGTTGAAACCAAAACAATCAAAAATCATAATCATTTACTTTTTGTTGAGTAGTTTAATTTTAGTTAATTAACAAAGCTAGAATTTACACATTTTCCACAAACTCCCTGTGTTCGATACCTTTTTGCCACTATACAATAGTTGTAATTGGGAAATTTTACGTGTACCACGACAAGCACGTCAAATTTTGGCGCCGTTGCCGGGGAGTAGTGCGCAACGTGTGTTAAGTTAATAGTTTTGTTTGTTATTTTCGGGTTTACACGGGTTGTGTTTAGTGTGCAGGTACATCAAGTGTATGCATACTAGGGGCTCTCACGAGTCATCACCACTTTTGTTTGATCCGGAGATTGAAAGAACCTTGAGAAAGAACCGAGTTTTAATTCGAAGAAACAAAGTCATCGATTCACCTACTTCACCGTTCACCCCAAGAAACATAATGCAAGACCCTCAAATACCAACAACGGGTCAAACGACCTCACCATTCATGCCTACTTCTTCACACATTTCACCCAACACCACATTACCTAACTTGTCCACCAATCCTGAAACACCAAGCCATACCACTCAACCAAGTTCCACCCAAATTGATCCAAACCTTAACTTTAATCCATCATGTACCATTCCACCATTTTCCCATTTTTTTCCAACTACGGGTCAATCATCTTCTACCATTCCCCACCCACAAGGACAAGGTTCAACAATTGTCCACACCACATCTTCTTATCAACCACCTAACCAATCGGGTTTTTACCATTCATCTTTTCAAGGTGGTTTAAATTCAAGATTTCAAAGAGATGTGTATGACGAGGGGTATGACGATGAAGAGCGTAGTGGGTACAATGAAGAGGGTTATTACTATGGAGGACAAGGTGCATATGTGGATTCGCAAGCTCGAACGGGTCAAACAAGTCAACCACTTTTACAATATCAAGACCCGTCAAGACTACCGGTTGGTGTGCAACATGTTAGACCACAAGGATTGCAGTTTCAGCATCCCACGCCACTAAATCAAATGCGGCCTCCAAATATGCAAGCTCAACATCAAAGGCCAAATCACCAACAACAACCGATGCATCCGAATCAACATCAACAATTTGCACCACAAGGTGCAATGCAAGGGCAAATGGGTCAACCAAGAGCGCCATTGGGAGCACCTAGAAGACTCCACCGTGATGTTGTACGGGGAATTGAGGCACATTTTCGGCCTATCATCACTAATAATCCATCACCCATAGTGATTCCACAAAATGCAAATGGAAGAACTTTTGAAGTTAGAACAACCGCACTTCAAAGTCTACCAAAGTTCAAGGGGCTAGCAACGGAAGAGCCTTATTTCCATTTGGAAACTTATGATTCAATTTGCAACACTATTGGGGGCCAAGGATTTACTCCGGATGATGTCAAGTTGGTACTTTTTCAATTCTCATTGGAAGATAAAGCAAAGAGATGGTTTCACACTTTACCATCCGCATCAATTTACACATGGGCCGACATGCAACAAATCTTTCTAGATGAGTTTTATAGTTCGCAAAAGACTAATGATGCGAGACGAGGCTTGAGGAGTTTCCAACAACAGTCGGGGGAGATGTTTCATGAAGCATTTGAGAGGTTTAACATGATGCTACGAAATTGCCCTCACCATGGTATCCAACTATGGGAATTGTTAAATGCTTTTCATGAAGGTTTGACATCGGAGGATGCACGGGATCTTATGTCCATCACAAATGGTACTTTTGGTACAAACTTTGAACAAGATGATTGGGCATATTTAGAGCAAATGGCGGTGACCTCAAAAAGGAAGGCCCAATCTTCAAGAAGGGCAAGACATGTGATTCAAAGACCACAGGTACATGCAGTTGAGGGAGGTAATGTGCAAAATTCTAACCAATTGTATAATGTTTGCAGCACTTGCCAAGAGATAGGCCACACGGCGGAGGTTTGTGGAGTGGGTGTGCAAGAAACACCAAGTGAAGAAGTGAATGCTATTCAAGGGGGTGGGAGAAACTATGACATGAACTCCAACACTTACCACCCCGGGTTACGAAATCATCCCAACTTCAGATATGGGAATGCTTCTAATCAAGCTAACCCGAATTTTCAAGCTGCTCAAGGTAACTTTGTGCCTCGTCAACAATACAACCAAGGGAATTATAGAGGCGGATACAATAGTGGCTATCAAGGGCAAGCTCAAACTGGACAACGAAATTCGGGTCATGATTCGTCAAGTGGAAATGAGGTCATGGAAATGCTTAAAGCTATGCAACAAGATATGCAAAGGCGAAATCAACTTGATGAAGCACGAATACAAAAGGATGAAGTTCGTGATAAAAGCATTCAAGCATTAACAACTCAAATGGGTCAATTGGCAACCGATGTGGCGGAGTTGAAGAAAGGTAAAGGCAAACTTCCTAGCGATACGCAGGTAAACCCGTCACATGGCTCGTCACGAGGTAACAATGTTAATGTTAATCATGTAAGTGTTTTGAGAAGTGGGAAAGAATTTAAGGCAGACTTGTCACCAAGTTTTGTCGAGGGGGTGGTTGAAGATGTCACGGGTGAAGAGAGTGACAATGATGAAAGTACACCGGTTTTACAAAAAGAAATAAATGTTAAAAAACCGGAAGTGAGTGAGAGTGAGAAAGTTGAAAATGAGCCGAATCAAGTCCCATTTCCATCGGCTCTACTTGACCCGGGCAAGAAAAACTTTATTGCATCAAGAGGTCCCCAAAAAGAAGAGATGTGGGACATGTTTAAACAAGTAAAAATAAATCTTCCTTTACTTGATGCAATAAAACAAGTACCCGCATATGCAAAATTTTTGAAAGAACTATGTACACAAAAGAGGCAACAAAAGAAAAAGATGCCTAAGCGGGTAAATGTCACGGGTCAAGTGAGTGCAGTTTTGAACGGGGAGCTTCCTCCTAAGCTCCAAGATCCGGGCACGCCATTAATAAACATTCAAGTTGGAAATTTTCAAATGGCAAAGGCGTTGCTAGATCTTGGAGCCGGGGTGAGTATTTTACCGGGTGGGTTATATGATCAATATGACTTTGGTCCATTAGCTAGGGTGGAGACAACGGTTGTTTTAGCCGATTTGTCCATAAGTTACCCCGGGGAATGGTTCAAAATGTCATTGTAAAAATTGATGAATTTTACTACCCGGTTGATTTTTTGGTATTGGACTACTCATCCGCCGAGTCAAAACAACAACAAAATGTCATATTGGGTCGACCGTTTTTAAATACCGCACATGCGGTAATTGATTGTAGATTTGGCACGGTTGACATGACATTTGGAAACCGGAAAATGCGTTTAAATGTTTTTACTAACAATACTAATGATTCCGGTGTTGAAGAATGTTTTATGGCAGATGTTATTGAAGGATGCAACCCAAGTGAGTATGAACAAGATGGAATGGAATTGTGTGCTTGTAATTTTTCTGAACAGGTACATGCTTTGGATTTGGAGATTGAGGAAGAGACGCAAGATGTGCTAGCCTTGAAGGAGGGCCGACCACCATGGTCCCACCAGTTTGATAATTTGCCAGTGGAGATTGATTCGGGCACCAAACCTTCATTAGAAGTGCCACCGAAGTTGGAGCTTAAGGACTTGCCAAGCCATTTGAAGTATGCTTTTCTAGGGGATAATGACACATTACCGGTCATTATTGCCTCTAATTTGGAGATGGCTCAAGAGCAAGCTTTGTTGGAAGTGTTGAAGGAGAATAAAGAAGCTATTGGGTGGACGATTGCCGATCTTAAAGGAATTAGTCCATCCATTGTCATGCACAAGATCATTACCACCGAGGATGCAAAGCCTACGAGAGAAGCGCAAAGAAGGTTGAACCCGAACCTTAGGGAAGTGGTAAAGAAAGAGGTAATTAAGTGGTTGGATGCGGGAATTATTTATCCCATTTCGGATAGTGCTTGGGTAAGTCCTACTCAAGTGGTCCCTAAGAAGTCCGGCATTCAAGTAATTAAAGACGACAGTGGTGACCAAATTGCTACCCGACCCGTCACCGGGTGGCGGGTGTGCATTGATTACCGAAAGTTGAATGCCGCCACTTCTAAGGACCATTTCCCGCTCCCATTTATTGACCAAATTATTGAAAAACTTTCGGGTCAAAAATACTACTGTTTTTTAGATGGGTATTCGGGGTATAACCAAATAGCAATTCACCCGGATGACCAACACAAGACCACCTTCACTTGTCCTTATGGTACTTTTGCCTTTAGGCGGATGCCATTTGGATTGTGTAACGCTCCGGCAACTTTTCAACGATGTATGATGAGTATTTTCTCGGACATGGTTGGAGAGTCGCTTGAAGTGTTTATGGATGATTTCTCAATATTTGGCACTAGTTTTGAATCTTGTCTCAACGAGTTACAAAAAGTTTTAAAAAGATGTGTTGAGAAAAATTTAGTGCTTAGTTGGGAGAAAAGCCATTTCATGGTGCAAGAGGGAATTGTGTTGGGTCATGTGATTTCAGAGAGAGGTATAGAGGTGGATAAGGCAAAAATCCGGGTTATTTCATCATTGCCACCACCAAAGAATGTGAAAGGGGTAAGGTCATTTTTGGGACATGCGGGCTTTTATAGACGGTTTATTAAAGGTTTTAGTGTCATTACCAAACCTTTATGTAATTTGCTTTTGAAAGATGTTCCATTTGATTTTACTAATGAATGTTTGCAAGCCTTCACTGTTTTGAAGGAACACTTGGTCAAGGCTCCTATTTTGCAACCACCGGATTGGTCGAAGCCATTCGAAATAATGTGTGATGCAAGTGACACTACAATTGGAGCAGTTTTGGGCCAACGAGTTGACAAGAAGCCGGTGGTAATTTACTATGCGAGCAAAACTTTGTCCGAAGCGCAACTGAATTACACCACAACCGAAAAAGAACTATTAGCGGTGGTGTATGCTTTGGACAAGTTTCGTTCGTATATTTGGGGGAGCAAGGTGGTGGTATATTCGGACCATAGTGCGGTTCGATATTTGATGGAGAAGAAAGACGCCAAGCCAAGATTGATTAGATGGGTTTTGTTGCTCCAAGAGTTTGATTTGGAGATTCGGGATAAAAAAGGAAGCGAGAATGTTGTAGCGGATCACTTGTCTCGAATTCCGATGGAAGGGAGTGATGATATGACTGAAATAAATGAAAGATTTCCGGATGAGCAACTTTTAGCCATATCAACCCAAGCCGCACCGTGGTATGCTCATTATGTTAATTATTTGGCCACAGGTGCTATTCCGGATCATTGGACCAAGAAACGACGACAACAATTCATGGTCCAAGTGAAACAATATATTTGGGATGAGCCGGATCTTTTCAAGATTGGACCCGACCAAGTGATTCGAAGATGTGTCCCCGAGGCGGAAGTTAAAGAAATTTTGACACATGCTCATTCTTCCGCGTGTGGTGGGCATTTTAGTGGGCATAAAACTGGTTACCGGGTGCTTTCATGTGGGTTTTATTGGCCTACAATCTTTAAGGATGCTTGCCAGTTCGCCCGAAATTGCTTAAATTGTCAAAGGTTGGGGAGCATATCAAAAAGGGATGAGATGCCAATGCAACCAATTTTGGTTGTAGAAATATTTGATGTTTGGGGCATCGACTTTATGGGGCCGTTTCCTAATTCAAACGGGTTTTTGTATATTTTAGTAGCGGTGGATTATGTCTCCAAGTGGATTGAAGCAATTGCCACAAGAACAAATGACCATTCGGTTGTTTGTAAATTTGTTCAATCCAATATTTTTGCCCGGTTTGGTGTGCCTAGAGTGATTATAAGCGATGGTGGTTCACATTTCAAAAATTTTAATTTTGGAAAACTATTGAAGAGATATGGTGTGAACCACCGGATTGCTACACCGTACCATCCACAAACAAGTGGACAAGTCGAAGTGTCCAACCGTCAAATAAAGGAGATTCTAATGAAGACGGTAAGAGTTGATAGGAAGGATTGGTCGGGGAAATTGGATGATGCTTTATGGGCGTACCGAACGGCCTACAAAACTCCCATTGGTACAACGCCTTATCGGATGGTATATGGAAAGGGTTGTCATTTACCGATGGAGTTAACGCATCGAGCGCATTGGGCAGTAACGACGGTGAATGCGGATTATAATGAGGCGGGCAAAACGAGGAAATTACAACTGAGTGAGATTGAGGAAATTAGAGATGAGGCATACGAATGTGCATCGGCTTATAAAGATAAACTCAAGAAAGTGCATGATGCCAAGTTGAGAAAGAAAACCTTTGAAGTGGGTCAAAAGGTTTGGTTGTACAACTCAAGACTCAAGATGTTCGCGGGGAAGTTGAAAAGCAAATGGATGGGTCCTTACATAGTTTGCCGGGTTGGTGAGTATGGTGATGTTGAAATTTTAGACGAGATTACTGGCAAGCAACAAACGGTAAACGGACACCGCTTGAAACCGTATTTGGAGGGCAATGATATCAACTACTTGGAGATGGATAAATCGGGCTACATTCTAAGCCCGGTTGAGGAGACGTGATCAAGAGGCTCAGGTTTGGTAGTGTAAATAGTAGATTTTTTTTTCTTTACTTAATTTTGTTTTATTGTATAATTTCGGTTTTGATCGAAACCTGTGTTCGAAACAAGTGTGGGGACGTACCGGTAACGAAACGGTTCTAGCACTGTGTTGAGGACAACACGGGATTTTCGAGGGGGTAGGGTAATTTCCATGCTTGTAAATTATGCCTGTAAATTACTAATTTATAAAAAAAAAAAAAAAAAAAAAAAAAAAAAAATATGTTGCCCAGACCCACCGTACCCCTACGGCCCCGCCGTAGGGTTACGGTAAAGCTTCAAATCTTGACGGCCTGCAGCGTCTGCCTTACGGCGAGTAAAATGACCATTGAGGCCACCGTAAGGGAACGGTGAGACCGTACCCCTACGGTGGACCTGTATCAGCAGCGATTTTTATAAAAAAAAAAAAAAAAAAAAAAAAAAATAATAAAATTTTAATGCACGAAATAAAACGGTTCTACATCATTCTCCTTTCACCTAACTTATTCTTTTTCTTCTTCTTTTTCCCTTTAACTCTCAAGAACACCCACTACTTTCAATCTTCAAACACCATTAAACCTTCAATTCTTCATTAAAATCACGATTTTTGGGTCCATCTTGGCTAGTTTTTCACATAGTTTCCGATTTGTGGGAGATTAGTATAAGAAAAACACGTTTTGGGGTCTGAAATTCAAACCCTAAAACCGAAAATTTGGGGGTTTTTCTTGTTTTCTTATTTTCTTGTGTTCTTGCATCCTCTAATCCAAGGTATGTATCTTATTTGTGAATTTTTATGCTACATTGTTAGATTTTTTTAGGTTTATGTTTTTGGCTTAGTTTTGACCCACTTGCTTGTTAATGTTATAGTATGTAAATAGGATTGTTGATATTATTATGGTAGTAGAAGTAATTTTGAGATGTATTTTGTGAACTTTTGGTAATGTTAAGATTGTAGAGGCATCATGCCCAATTTTCGTTAAACCAAAGATGATATTTTCGTTCACAAATATCTACTACCATAGTAACAAGCAAGTGTGGGGATATTTTGGTTGTTTTTACTGATTAATTTTGTTTTGTTTGGTGTGTTTTGTTTTGTGTTTGTTTTTGTACATTGTATAGGAAATGGCACGTACGGGAGAAGCCGCGGGATCAAGTTCGTCGGCTGCAAAGGCTAAAGGAAAGCAGCCGGCGCAGCAGTATAAAAGAAGAAAGTATGTTCCTCAGAACAATGAATCTGATGTGGAGATGGAGCAAGCACCTCAAGCACCTCAAGCACCGGAGGCTCCAAGGCTAGACCCGGCTGAGAAGCCGGAATGGAAGACTGGGCCATTGAATGCAAAACCAAGAATATGGCAAGCTACGTTATTCCATGATCAACTCAAAAATTTGAAAGATCGAGCTGGGGCTTTTATCTATGAAAGGGAGGTGAGCCGACAAGATTTCGAGCCATTTGGGGTTTTTGACAGGTTTAAAGCGCTAGGATGGGAAGCTGCGCTTTATTGTTATGATCAAGAAGAAAGAAGGGTATATTTGGACGAGGTAGAAGAATGGATGGCAACACTACGATGTCCGAGATTTGATTCACCTTCAAAGATGAAGCTGATTGGTGAGGTAAATGGAATAGAGGTGGAAATGTCTTACGAGACATTACGAAGGCTTGCGAAGTTCGACAGTTTACCGGCGAAGGAATATAAGAATCCGAGCATTGATGAATTGTTGCTTAATCCGGACAAGCATCCTCGTTGGATGGATATGTTGAGTGATCTATTTTTGCCGGGTACTTATCATGGTACGTTATATCGAAGAAATTTGAAGATAGAGCCTAAACTGTTGCTGAACTTTACCATCTTGAATGTATTACCGAGACGCGCTGATAAGGAACAAGTGCGTTTTTCTGAGGTTCCTATTTTATATGCGTTGATGCACGGTGGTCCAAAATTCTCTTTCCGGTATTTGGTTTTGAATCATGTGTGGATCTGTAGAAATTCACCGGAGAGAACAATCATTCCTTACTGTCGAATAATTACTGGATTGTTGAAGCAACAAGGTGCAATCACTGCTGAAGATGAAGGAAGAAAGAGGAAAAAGTTTAAACCTGTTGATCTGGCAATATTGGGTTCTGGTTGGGTGTATTCTGAATCTGAGAGGTACCATAAATTGAAAAGTGGAGGTCAAAAGTGGAGGATGTTGAAGAAAGATGCACGGGTACTTTTGCCCGGTGAGGAGGATGACCCCGAAAGTGGAGCTGAGGCGCCACCAACTAATGATGAAGAATATGAAGATAACCCGGCGGGTGGACATTTGGATATTGGCCAAGGGAGTTCGAGCGAATATCATGGGGGAGGCTTTTATGATTTTACCGAGAGGACATTTGTGGATGGTTGGGCCTTTGGGGGGTCTATGAATGAGGTGATTGAAAGTCAACGCCCCCCAGCCTCGGTGTTTGATACTTGGTCAGGGTCGGAGCGTACGTTATTTGATCATCAAACAATGATGGGAGCTAGTATGGAGCGGAGAATGCAACAAGGTTTTGATCGCCAAGAATTATGGAACCGTGGACATGCTTACGCTCAGCAAGTAGAGATTAATCACAGGTATATTGATGATCAAAACAGGAGAATGAATGATGATTGGCACGCGGGAAGGCCTGTAGTCGCAAATCCACCACCGGTGGATTATGGGTCTTTACCGCCATATGACGGAAGCATCTCCTACCCGACGCCACCAATCCACCATTCCCAATGGGTTAACCCTCAGCAGCAGCAGCAACCCACAGATCAAGGAGGAAGTAGTGATGGAGCATTCGGCTTTGGCGAATGGAATGATTTATTCACCTCGGTGTTTGGGCCGCCGCAGCCGCGCTACTATTGATCAGGTCGTGCTTCTTGTACATAGTTTTATATTCTGTTTGTTTATGCTTGTGTTTTTATCTTTGGGTTTTGGGTGGTCGGGTGGTGTATTGAATCATGTAAATTGTTGATGAGTTTGGGTTGTGGAAGTTGGATGTGTGTTTTAGACAAATGAAAAAAAAAAAAAAAAATTTTAAAAAATGAAAAAAAATACAAAAAGAAATTTGTGGTTTGAGTGTACGAGTGTTTCCTTCCAAAAACCGCACATTGGGGACAATGTACCCCAAGTGTGGGGATGGGGGAAAATTTTGAAGAATTTAAAAATTTTTGAAAAAATCAAGCGTAGCGTTGTGAGAATTGGAACACCTTGAACTAACCTCGAGAGGCACACCGGCAACCCTTAACCCATTTTTATTCTTGGTGAGATTTGAGCCACAGTTATAGAACAATATATATAGATATATCTTTCTTTGTGAGAGTGGCAATGGGTGGGGGTGCACTAGAACTTGTGCTTGAATGCGACTTGAATCTTTGAGTGAGCATAAGTGTAGAGATGATAAGGGCACTAGGTAGCCTTGTTATGTTGAGTGAGAGTGTGGGAATTGGGGGGTTGGACCTCATGCATTATATATATGAGCTTGGTAGCGAGAGGGGCGGGGGTTTGGACATTTAGTTGCCCATTTTTGAGCCTAAAAGCCTATCGATTGTTAACCCTTTAGCTAGTTCCCTAAATAAATACCCAACTTGACCCGGTCTTGTGTGTTTGAACAGAGTGTTAGTGTGTTATTTTAGTATTACAAGTTGAAGTTTTAGTTGAGTGTGTTCGTATGTGTATGTATTAGTGTTTCTTGATGTATTGAAAAAAAAAAGAAGAAGAAATTGAGAAAAATGAAAAAAAAAAAAAAAAGAGCAAAAGAAAAAAAAAAGAGAGGAAGAAAAAAAAAAAAAAAAAGGGGAAGTTTATATGTGATATCTATTATAGTTGTGTTCGTATTTGTGTTTGCGTGTGTTAGTTATGTGTGTGTGTCGTTGTGTAATAAAAGACCGGGTAAAGTTATGCGCTACTAAAAATATACCCCATTCCCTACCTTTACACTTAGCCACATTACAACCCGACAAGCCCCTTTGATTTGCACTTATGTTTAGCGTGTAAGAGGAGGGTTGATTCAGGTACAAGCTTATGGTTGCGCACTCATTTATTTGCCTTTTGTGTGCCTAGCTCCGAATTGCTAGTTTTCAGTTGTCACCGAGAGGAGAGAAACTGTGAGGGGTGTGTTGATTCGGGTGTTAAGGACGGGTTAGTATATGGATTGCACGTTAATGCTTGATTTAAAAATGATCGTTTTGCGTAAAAGTGATTTTGGTAGATTGCTTGGGACAAGCAATGGTTAAGTGTGGGGATGTGACGGGTGGTTCAAGGAACAACCCGTTATAGTGTTAAAACATATATATTATTCACAATTAATCATGTTATTGCTTGGAATTGGGTAACTACGATTATTATGGATGCAGGTATGATAAGGGAGCTAAAATTGCGGAAAACGGGCTTTTGGAACGGATCGGAAGCATTGGAACGAGGAGGAAAGAAAGAAGAAAAAAATCAAGGTTTTCAACAGGCCCACCGTAGGCCTACGGCCTGGCCGTTCCCCTACGGTGGCCTCAGCATCCATTTGTCACCGTACAGCAGGCCTGAATGGCCGTATGTTTTTTAACTTTGACCGTACCCCTACGGCCATGCCGTAGGGTTACGGTGGACCTGATGTGTTTGGGCAGCCGTAGCCATGCCACACTTGGCCGTACCCCTACGGCCATGCCGTAGGGTTACGGTGGCTCTGCATTAATTATGTAACTCATCCATTTAAGGGCACTTTGATGGAGACTTATGGCATCTCTTTCATTCAAAACGTTTTCTATCATCTTGGAGAGAGTTTTTGGCTGCATCTTATGATTGGAGAGCATTGAAAAACATTAGTTTTTGTCTTTGATCCATATGAACAATATTATGTTTGTGTTAATGATTCACCAAGTCATGCGAGGCAAAACATTTGGTGATCATTCATGGTGAAGGTTTCTCTACAACTCTTGTGTGTGTTTTCCTTACATTTCTAGGATGATAATTTAGTACTCTTGCTTGATTATTATGATGTTTGAACAATTGATTGTAGTGTGTTGATTATTTTACCAATTTTTAGTCTTTATCGTTCGTTCTTGGTGTTGCTAACAATCGAGATATCACGGGAAGGATTGGGGTTGGTAATTGATTAATTGGTCATCGGGAAACAACCTCGCGTTAATATAACCCGAGTACTTTGTTCCCTTTTACCACAACAATTGTTTTCATATGAGTTATGTCTATGTAACTCTTCCTAGTTGAAATTCACACATGTGTTTAGAGAAACCGGATCCTTGAATGGTCATTATCTCATAATTTGAAGAACCACTCTTAAGTCTAAATCGATAATTAGTCGTTAATTTAGTTGAAACCAAAACAATCAAAAATCATAATCATTTACTTTTTGTTGAGTAGTTTAATTTTAGTTAATTAACAAAGCTAGAATTTACACATTTTCCACAAACTCCCTGTGTTCGATACCTTTTTGCCACTATACAATAGTTGTAATTAGGAAATTTTACGTGTACCACGACAAGCACGTCAGTGTGCTGCCCCGTGTTAGGAGAATTCAGGTGAACCAATTCCACTTGATGGTTTATCTGAAGATGAGAAGAAGAAATTTGCAGTGGAAAAGAAGACTTTCTCACAACTATCTCAAGCATTGACTACTGATCTACTTCATCAGTTTGGATCGTGTACCACATCTAAGTAGCTTTGGGATATGTTGAAGTACAGGCATGATGGGAATGATAAGACGAGGAGATTGAAGGTGAAAGAACTAAAGAATGAATTTGAGAACTTTAGTTATGTTGGGAATGAGACTCTGAAGGAACTAATACCGAGATATTGTCATCTGTTGACCGAGTTGTCGAATTATGACATCAAGATTCCTATGTCTGAGTTGGTTGATAAGTTTGCTGATTCATTACCACCTTCTTGGAATCAACACATTGAGGTATTGAAAGAGAAGGATGCTTATCAATACTGGACAATCAATGAGTTAATCCAGAAGTTAGAAAACAAGGAGTTAGAGGAGAAGAGGAAAGCTAGATGATCACAATTCCCACAAAATCCGGAATTGTATCATGCTTCTTCATCCACTTCAGTGTCCAGCTCAAGTGTGGCAGGTAATGTTGCGCTACATATAGCTTGTGTTTCGAGTGTCATTGAACCTCCAAGACAACCAATTAACTACCTTGCACAAACACCAACTTATCCACCAAACTACACCACAAACTCTTACATTCTACCACAACCTCAAATGTCTACTACATGTTATACATCTAACACACCTCAACAACAACCATATGTTCCCACAACATCACAAGCTTCTTCCAGCCAAAGTCCGGTTGTGTTGGAAACTTCCAACATAAATAATGTCACAGTTGAAGTTGCTCAACAACACATTGCGTTGGTTTCTGCAATGGTTGCATCTTATAATGGACTGGTGGCAAGTCAGATTGGGAATAATAATTTGACTAATGAAGATTATGCTCAAATTGATAAGGAGGAGATGGAGTTGATTGATATTCAATGGCCGTTCACTAGTGTGATGAGAAGGGCGACAGAGTTTATTGAGAAAACTGGTAGAAAAGATTTGGCTACCTCACCGAATACCACATACGGCTTCAACAAAGCCAAAGTTACATGTTTCAACTGTGGTGGTAGAGGTCACTTTAAATGGGAATGCACACAACCGATGCAGCAAGGTAATCGAAACCCTTTTAACCCGAACTATCAAAATCGCCAATCACAGAATCAGGTATCCTACCAGAGCCAAAACAACAACACCTATCCACAACAAAACAATTTTCAAAACCGACAAAACACCCCCACAAAACAGCTCTACTGGACAAACAACTACACCCAACCAAACTCAAACTCAAACTCCAAATAACCCAACCAGAACCATTATTCCTATTTCCACACCAAACAGCCAAAATCAAACCGAAACTCAAAATCAGGCTTCGGTGATACAGAAGGATGAAGGTTATGACTCGACGGGAATGCAATTGGGAGTTGAGGAGATTACTACTGGGAATGTAGCTTGTTTTGCTAATGAGATGGATATCGAGGAGCCGGTGATCGCTGGAGATGTTTTGGATTCTAAGAAGGTGTCTGAGGTGGTTATTGAGGAGATAGTTAAAGATTCTCAGGTTTCAGTTGCTAAACAGTTGGAGAGTTATTGATGAGAAGGTTTCAGGAACTGTTATTGATTATGTTACTGAAGTTCCTAATGAACCTGAATCTGTTTATTCCGACTTTGATAGTGAATCTGATTCAGAAGCAAATGCTAATTCTTTGGATGATGATATTGATCAGCTGCTAGCCGAAGCAGATTTCCTGATGACCAGGAAATCATGTATTGTTGATGATGCGTTCACAATGATTGACTACTCAAAATTCTTTGCTGGGAAGGAGGCTCATTTTGAGCTTATGGCTATGACTGATGCACCAAAACCGGTAAGTTCTGACTCTACTATTGACATAAATAGTGATAAGTATTGTGGTACTTGCGATAGATTGACTGAGGAAAACAAGCAACTCAGGGTTAACCTTGAGAGTGCTAGAATCAACATTCAATCTCATTGTAAGGATTCATATGAGTTGAACAAAACACTTGAAGGGTATAAAAAGGACATTTCTGAATTAAAGAAAACCCTTGCTTTAAAACAACTTGCCATTAACAATTACATAAATGAACTTGAAAACGCTAAATTGGAAATGGCAACTGTCAAGTGTTTTGCTGAGAAGGTCAATAAGAACTTAGAGAGCTATAAACACATAGCTTATGTTGTTGACCACATCATTGAAGAACCATCACAGTCTGGTAGTGCAAACTACAAATTTTTTCCTTCTCCAGTGTTGTTTGAGAAGCATAACTTCAACACAGTAACACCGGAGAGTTCATTTAAATCGGACTCCACATCAAATAATGAATCTAATACTTCAAGTATTGGAGATCCACATTCTGATGTGAGACCGATACTTGGACTGAATGATGAGGGAGTGGTTCCAGTGACTGATGATTCAGACACTGAAGATGAGAAACCAAAAGAAGGTAGTGATATTCCTTTGGAAAATCACATCATCACTAATGAACCAGTTTCACCTTCTCAATTTTCTCATCCTTAGGCTAATGCACATAGAAAGAATCAATCAGTTACTAATAATGTGAAAAAGATTGAGAAAAATGATTCATTTGACAAACCCGTCAAAGTTTTCTATCAGATGGAAGGATCCGATAAGATCATCTCTGACGAGGAGTATCTGATAAAATTTGCAAATTATTCAAAAATTGACAAAATCTGGCCAGAAAGTACAATCTGGTTTCCTAAGCACGAAAGGACCAATGACTTTCCTCCAGAACTTTTGAAGAAATTGCATTGTGATACTCCCAGAGAACCTAAAGTTCATGTCACTGAATTCATCAAGCATAAAGAAAAGGGTAATGCATTTTTCGAGCCGGCTTACTCAATGGACCCAGCTCCAATGAGTTTAAGATGTAGATGTGTTGATGATCAATTTCTGATCACTTCATATGCTAAGCCGGGAGCTAAAAATGTATTTGAATAGTATCGTGCGTGTTACAAATGCGAGGAGAGAGGGCATTTACTTGCTCACTGCCTGTATGTGCGACACAAAAGGCGCGAAGTTGAGCACAAGAAACCATATCAAAGTCCAGTCGATAATCATAGATATCCACAACGCCACTTTATCCCTCAAAGACCACCATTTTATAATCAAAGTAGATATTTTCAAAAGAGGGATAGTCGTCAGTTTGTCTATGATCATCGAAACAAGATTGCTATGGAGAAACACCTAAAGAAACCAATGGTGAACTCAACTAATGACAAACAAAAGGTAGTTCCTAAACCTGCTGTTAAGTCACAAGTTGGACCTAAATCTGCTAAATCGGAGAAGGTAATCAAGAAAGTTTCTTTTGCGAACGACATTAAGAAACCTGCTGTGACACAAAAGTCTCAGATTAGGATACTTAAACGTTTTAGAACAATATTGGTCACCAATGGGTTTTCCGGGTGCTTCTACTTCAAGTGCTAGTGTTAAAGTTACAGATGAGAAAGGTTTAAATGATCAGAAAAAGGTCGATTCTAAACCTAAAGTTGTTAAAAATAAATCTTTGAAGCTTAATCTTCAAAGACCCAAGACCAAGCAGGCTTAGGTCCCCCGAAAAATCTAATTATTTTCTTTGATTGGTGCACGGAGCTCCAGCTGGCCCTGTTAGCAGACTTTGGATTGTCGACAGTGGAGCTTCTAGGCACATGACCGGAGACATAACGCTATTATTTGACATCAAGAATGTGAATGGAGGGTATGTAGCATTTGCGGGAAATAAAGGAGGTTATATCACGATGGAAGGAAGTGTAAGCAATGGGATTGTAAGCTTTGAGAGAATTTCATACGTGAAGCAGATTGATTATAATCTGTTAAGTGTCAGTCAAATTTGTGACAAACAGTTTTCTGTACACTTTGATGATAAATCTTGCTATATTCTGAAACCCGGCTTCGTCATTCCAAAAGAATGGATTATGTTGAGAGCACCAAGAGTAAACAACATGTGTATTCTTGATATGAGCAAGGCGATGACAACCCATGGCCAAGTTACATGTTTTCTATCTAAGGCTATAGAAAAAGAATCGATTATGTGGCACAGGAGGATGGGACATATTCACCTCAGAAAAATGAGACATTTGGTGAAGAATGGGCTGGTAGAAGGGGTTAATGTGAAGCATTTTCATCTCAATGACAAATGCGTGAGTTGCAAAAAGGGAAAACAACACAAACAGTTCCACAAACCAAAGAAAGTAAATTCTGTAGATATGCCACTTGAGCGTTTGCATATGGACCTTTTCGGACTTGTCAAGCGTAAAAGTCATGCTGGTGAACTTTACTGTCTTGTGGTTACTGATGATTACTCTAGATTTTCGTGGGTGATGTGTTTGCAACACAAAAGCGACACGTTTAATTATTTGAAGGTTCTGTTCACCCGTTTGGAGAATGTTTACGGATTGAAGATTAAAAGAATTTGTAGTGACAACGGGACGGAGTTCAAGAATTCCCAAATGGATACACTTTGTGAAAGCAAAGGAATTCATCATGAATATAGTGCTCCGTACACTCCACAACAGAATGGTGTTGCTGAAAGGAAAAAACAGGACTCTAATCGAAACGGCGCGAACAATGCTTGCGGATTCGAATCTTCTAGTAATGTTCTGGAATGAAGCTATTTACGCAGCTTGTTATACTCTGAATCATGTATTAACAGTGAAGAAGTTTGGCAAAACTTCTTATGCTAAAGATTTGAAATGTTATACAAGGCGTGTGTTAAATCTGTGTAATGTGCTGGTAGGCTTCATAGACCTATTACTGCGTGTCTGATACATACATATCAAACGAATTTGTTATGTGGATGAACATCTCATGGGCATATGAACTTAGTACCGTAATTTCGTTTGATAGGATTTGTACAAAATTCGGAGGTTTCGGGTCGTTATGTTATTAGTCTGGAGATAGCCTATCTGAACTTCTGTCATAAGGTTTTACGGACCTAGATCAGACAGGGTATCTTTATAAAAGAGCTTTAATGCCAAAACCTAAAGTTACCGAATTGGGGAACTTCCAATGTATGACGATAATCAAAGATTATCTAATGCATCGTATCTAATCATTGATGCAAATCGTGATTGATATAAGACCTCAACCTCGTAGAGTGCACAAGTTACTTTGTAGCATTGAGTTGCTGACATGTACACCTCAATGCCTCAATACCTTGTAAATTACAGATAACGAAATCATAATCACGCGTTACAATGAGTCTTTGTGCAAAATTCCTTGATACGGGAGTATGTCATGTGTGTGGGAACCACAGACAATTTAGTTTATAATATACATAGCCGTATCAAGCATTGCATAACAGTCTGCATGAGAGCTTATGTGGATAACAATATCAGCAATGGTCGGATCACACATTTTCTTTAATGATAATAAACACTAAAGATCAACGGTGTGATCATATTTCTCAAAAACTGATGTGATCCTCTTACCGGAAATCACAAATCATTTATTGTTTTGTGTTTACATTTCTGCATTTTACATTTTATTGTCAAAATATCAAAAACTCAAAAAGATTTTAGGGGTGTTTTAACAGAAATTTCAGAAAAACTAAAAAATTTTACATTTCAGATTTGTTTTTGATAACCGATGGTGGTTGATGGTGATTTTCTGAGGTTTGACAGGACATTTGAGTTTTGTGACATTTAAATGCAAAATGATGGATGTTTGAAAGCTAAAAGGTTTGAAAAAGTTTAAATGGGATTCGATTTTGAGATTTGGTAAAAATTTCAGTTTTTCCAATTGTTCATTCGCCCCTTCGGTTGGTTGAAGGTGGAATTGAGGCTACATTCGAACCTCTTATTAAGGTCGAATGAGAGAGTTTAAATGAAAATTCTTCATTCGAACCCTTCAACTTACATTCGAACCTTATATTAGGGTCGAAGGAAGGTGAAGCTTCTCATTCGAACCCCAACAAGGGTCGAACGTAGACATCTATATATACCTGTTTCTTCATTCGAACCTTATTCAAAAAAAAATTCAAATTTCTGATTTGGGGAGGAGTTTTTGAATTTGAATTTTATACCATATCATTGTGTTCCTGTACCCTTTCTGATCATTTTGACATCAAATTTACAGGTAAACAATGGATAATCAGTTCAGAATCGTTGAATTTGTTCCTGGACCCTTAAACCACAAATTGGACATTGAAATGACTTGTGTTGGACTAGTTGATGATTGTCCTAATGTTTTCGATAGTTTTAGGGGGAGAATGATACAAAATCTGGGTTTATAACATTGTTTTTAATTGAATTGATGATCAAACCTATATAAACCCTAGATTTTTATAGAAAACTATCTAAAACAGTTTAATCATTAAAATTAATGGTTAGGTTATGATGATCGGCCATATTAGAATAAACATGAAAAAAAAATCTAATGTTTAAATTGATTAAATCTGATTTTGGTAATTTTTGATGAAGAACAGTTACATTCGACCAGATTCAAAGGGTCGAATGTAGACTGAAACAGGTCGAAGGTGATTGTTTGGTCGAATGAACAACTTTTTAAACATTTTCCACATTCGAACCAAATTTCCACATTCGAACCTCATGTTTTCTTCATTCAAACCCACGTTGGGGTCGAAGGAAGATCTTGTGGTCAAAATTTAAATTTTATCCGATTTTGACGAATTTTCATATTTTTGTTTTGCAGGTTTCAAAATGGCTGAAGAACAGAATCCAGAGAAATAGACTGCTAAACAAGAGAAACCCAGGGAGTTGATATTTGAAGCAGATCACAACTGCTGTGCTTATATTGGCGAGGTGAAACAAAATGAAGCCTTTACTGGAATCGTAGAATTCCTCAGACGGTGGAGAGTGTTGTATGCTATTGTATTCCAGTTTCGATTTACAGAGATCATCAAGTTGAATTCTGGAAGAACGCTGTCATAGACTTTTGGGAAAACAAGATGATTATTAGAAGTAAAATTCATGGAGTATTGGTGTTAGTCACTGAAGAGGATATTCTACATGTTTTCGGGCCAGTTCGTGGCGGGTATGATGTGATGAGGAGCAGTATTAGTTCATTATCGGTTGCTTTGATTTTGAACAAACCATTCAACGTATCTGGGATGATTTTTGATCACATTCTTGAAGTGCTGAAAGGGTTAAAGGTTGATAAGTTTCTGATGTACCCAAGGTTTCTGCAAATGATCTTTGATAACAAGTATTCTGAATTGAGAAAAGATCCGACACAGGTTTTGGTTCAACATCATATGAACTTGAGGACGCTAAGCAGAATGAAAGCATATAAGGGTGTTCCAGAGAATTAGAGACCACCTCACAAGAATCTATTTGGTCATCTGATTAATCCGGGTTATAATGATCCAAGTGAGAACAAGGCAAGGAATGATGGTAGTGAGTCTGATGCTGATAATCCATTACATGCAGTTGATCCTGAAGCTAAAAGAAAGAGACATGTTACCAACAAGGGTGCAAAATCTGGAGAGGGAAAGGCTAAGATTGTTAAAGAAGCTGCACCAAAATGACACAAAACCATGGCTAAGAAGAAGAAGTCTGGTAAAGGGAAAACTTTGTTGATTGATGAAGAGTCTGTTGATTTTGAGGAGACTCAAGACAATGAAGAGTGGGATTCAGGTGCTGAAACAGTCAAGACCACCAAGCCCAAGGCCACTGAGGCTGGTGAGATTGAAAGTTTGAATAAGTCTATTGAAGAGCAACAACAAAAGAGTCCAATCGTTATTGAAGAAGGTGAATTAGGATTGAAAAATTTAGATTTTGTTGGATCTCCAGTTGCTGTGGGAAAGATTCTTAAGCCAAAGTTCAAGTCAATGGCTAAGAAGTCTAATCCGAAACAGAAAAGAGATAGGGAGATTGAGATTCTGGTTGCAGGAAAGAAAGTTCCTGATATTGGAAGTTCGAAAGCTGCTACACCTGTGACATCCCAAGTAGCAAAGAAATCAAAGACATCTGCTGCAGATACATCAGTAAATCCTTCTGCAGATTTTGAAGCTACTTTAGAAAATGTATTGAATAAGTTTACAAAGAAGAAATCTCATGTTGCTGAGGCGTCTACACCTCAGGCTACTGTGTCTGGCGATGTGATGGATGCAGTTAATTAAAAGATTGCTGATATGATGAAATTATTCAACCAGCAACAGCAAGAGATAGAAAAGATGAAAGAAAATGAGAAGAAGATGTTATAAGTTGTTGTATCTTCTCAAGAAAGTCAAGACGTATTGGAAGCAAAGATTAAACAACTTCAAGAAGAGAATCAGAAGTTATTATTGCTTGAACAGAGAAATACTAGAAGAATAATACCTTTGAGGCTTGAAAACAAGAAGATGAGAACAAACAATAAGAGTATGAGGAAGCTTATTGATGATTTATATGAGAAAGCTCCACAATTGAAAGCTGGAGAAGAGGATAAAGAACTGGAAGAAGAACAAGTTGATTATGAACCATCTGAGTCTGAAAAATATGAAGAAGATGATGATGAGGATCATGAAGATGATGCTGGAGATGATCCTGAGAAGAAGAAAGATGGTGATGATGACAGTTTTGGAGAAGATTCTGGTGATGACAGCTCTGCTGCTGCTGCTGATGATGATGATGATACAGATAAGTATCGTTATGAGAAAAGAGAATCTGATAAGCAAGACGTAGGTGAATCGAATTGGAAGAAAGCACCTGGTGGAAATATAGATGATGAAAGTATTTTGTGGACTGACAAGATATGAGCTTTATCAGATGATGACAAGAAGTTATATCATCAGATGTTGACTCAGAAAGTCTGGACGATTGAGCTGACTGGAAAATTTCCAGAGATATTCGAATCTGATGATATGAAATATGAATTAGAGTACAATGATCCTGATTTAGAGAACGGTGAAGTTTCTACAGCTGTTGACAATGAAATTCTTGAAGGATTAGCAAAACAGGTTGGTAAATCTCTTGAAGAGTTGATGAATGATAATCAAAGTCCAAACATTCCTGAAAAAGAAGCTAGAACTCATTCTGATGATAGAGATACACCAGTGTTTGAGGATATTGAGATTGAGGAAATCACTAGTGAATAATATCCTTAATACTTTAAAGATAAACAGGATGATGCATTTCCTGAATTTACTGAAGAGGTGTTGGAAAAGGCTGAGAAACTTGCACAGAAAAAGGGCGAAACATTCGTTGATGAAGTGTTTAAGAATGCAGATAATCAGAAGCCAAATGTTGAACAATCTGATGATCTGAAAAGTTTGTTAAGGAGACTTAAAGAGATAGAAGCTAACTGACCCAAGACTGAAGTTTAGGGTAGTTTCTTTAAGTATCACAACGAGTTGTTTAAAGGCAAAGCTCTTGGTTGGAAATATCTGAGACAGTTAAGGTGCGTTGCAGTAAAGTGGGAGAAAGGAATTCTGTATTTTCACAGATTCCATGACATCAAGACACTACCATACTGGGCTGTGCATGATATTTGCAGACATACAATGACTAGAGCAACTGTAAACAATGATGCAGTTGGTTATTTCGCAGATCGTATGGCTAGAGAAAGCAGAACTAGATGGGATGTGTTCAGGCCACAGTATCCTAAAAGGATAGTTCATAAAGAGATAGATCAAATCACTGGGCTGAACAAGGTTACGTTAAAGTACAAACCACCGACAGTGTTGAAGCATATTCCGTATGCCTATACAACAACACTTCAGCAAGGAATTTGTCATGTGGTATTACGATTGCAGAACCGCAGAAGCTGTCATGTTATTAATGGAAAAAAAAGTGAGAATATAAGAAGATCTATATCTTTGACCCCATGTGGTTGATAAATTATTCATATGAAGATATAATCATGCGGTATTACAACCCAATATACTGCGAGGAGAAGGATCGTGAACAAGCGTTGAAATATCATCGTGTGGTATGCTTGTGTTATGCATAGGATGTCAATGCAGGTTGTGATTATGACAAGAAATTGGGAAAGTTTGTGAAGGTTCGTGAAGTGAAGAAGAAAGCAAAACCAACATTCGAACCGGTGATGACAAAAGAGCATAAGAAGAATTTACGTATCAAGCTGATGAACAAGACACTTTATTACCAACGCCAACAATCCAAGCAATAGTCGAGGGGGAGTTTGTAGATACATTTTTGCGACTAATGCTTTGGATTGGTAAAATAAAGTGTTTTGTGATTTATGGAGAGGTCGAAGGTGGTTTATGGTATGTCGAAGGTAGAATGTTTTGGTCGAAGGAAGAGATTCTAGACATAAGACTTGGTTCGAGCTATAGTGTTGGTCGAAGGAACACATTCGACCTCATCGTGAGGTCGAATGTAGATTACTATATAAGCTCAACTTTTTGTTAACTTTATAGCTTTTGCCATTTTGAGTCTTGTGTTTGGTCTAGAATCTCTCTCTATGTTTTGATATTTCTGATCTTGATTTATAAGCTTGTAAACTCAATTGTAAAGATCTTTTATTAAGTTATTAATAGAAATGATGATTGAAAAGGTACTTTTGTGTGTTTGATTCGATTCATATCATATTGTAAACAATCTAGGGTTTCCGCACCTGGATTTTTTTATACTTGTATGATCACCTAAACGTTTTTGACAAAACTGATCCTCCTACAAGTCGCTACCTTCAGAATTATAATCCAATTGAACGCGGATATGTTGAATTTTCAGAGGCATTCACGCAGGGAGGTGTCACCACTATTGACTTAACAAAGACTGCAGATGCTGATCAGGTCACCAAGACACCTGTTGATGAGTATGGTAAGTCTGTTTTGATTTCTGAGCTGACAAGGGTGATACCCGAGGAGCAGGAACAGAAGAAAGTAAAGAACAGACGCTCGCCTTTGTAGAGGATCGGATTGAAAGTAATCAACTACGTAATCATACAAATGAAGTAATTCAGGTGCGGAATCCCTGAATCACATGCAAAATGATAGCAAACAAATCATAACATGATACTATCCTTTTCAATAAACATTTTCATTCATAAACATATGATTACACTTGATAAAGGTTAGGTTTACAATGAAAACCCTTAATCAGAAAGTTCTAGACTCCAGAGAAAACACACACATAAGACCTAGACAAAATGACCAACAACCTAACCTTCAAACAAAAACAAAACTATATATATGCAATTTTGTTCGACCTATTGCATTGGTCGAATGAACCATTCGACCCTGACGTGGGCTCGAACCAAATACATATAACAAATATAGTTTCCTTCGACCTTCTAATATTTCTAATCAACCTTACGCTAGGTCGAATCATTAATCTTCGAGTCTTCAACATCTTTGTGATAAACGCCGTATAATGATAATCCAAAGCGATAGTCACATTCGTGCACCTACAAACTCCCCCTTGACTATTGCTTGGATTGTTGTCGTTCATGATCAAGTGTCTTGTTCATCAATTTAATCCTTAGATTCTTGTTTTTCTTCGCGCTCATCTCAGGTTCTAATTGTCTTTTGTGTGATTTCTTCTTGACTTCCTGAACCTTCACATACTTGCCCAGCTTTTTTCCATAATCACAACCCTCATTCACATCCCATGCCAAACAGAAAGATACAACACGATAAAACTTCATAGCCTGTTCCACATCATGTACCTCAAAGTGTATCGGATTAAAATACAACATATTGATATCTTCGCTTGAGCAATTAATCAAACACATAGGATCAAATATGCGTAATTTCTTTAACTCAATCTTTAGATCTTAATCCTTCAACACTCTAATTGCTTTAGCTGTCTTCCAGGCATAGTACCAAAATACAAACTCGTTACTGAAATGTTGTTGAATAGGCATCAATGGAATCCTCTTCATCACAAACAGGAAGCTTATACTTCAAAGTCACCCTCTTCATGCCGTTAATGGTATCAATATCACTATGAATAATCCTTTTAGGAGATTAAGGTTTAAATAAATCCCATTTAATTCTGCTTTCTCTTGACATCTTCTTAGCAAACCATCCTACCGCATCATTATTAACAGAAGCACCTCTCTTCGTATGTCTACAAACATCTCTAACAGCCCAATACGGTAAGGTTTTAATATCATGGAATATGTAGAAATACAAGATCCCTTTCTCCCATTTCACACCTATGCACCGTAGCTCTCTCAAATATTTCCACCCCAAAGCCTTTCCTTTGAAAACCTCATTGTCGTATTTATAGAATCCACCCTGTACTTCTACAACAGGTCTATTTGCCTCTTTCTCTTTCAGCTTCCTCAACAATTCCTTCAATTCTTCAGATTGTTAATAAGACTGTTTCTGATTAGCTTCATTCCCAAACACTTCATCAATAATTTTCTTTCCTTTCTTATTAGCAAGCTTCTCAGCTTCATCAAGTGTTTGTTCATTGATTAGGATTCACTACATTCTCTGTGTGTGTGTAATACTCCGGATATTCTTCATGTGAAATATCTTCTATCTCAATATCCTCAAACACTGGAGTATCTTCATCATCCGAGTGATTAACTGCTTCTTTCACTGGAATATTGGGAATCTCATTATCATTCATAATCTCTTCTAATGACTTCCCAACCTGCTTAGCTATTTCATCAAGTATTTCTTTAGCTACAGTAGCAGAGAGTTCCCCATCTTCTAGATCTGGATCGTTATATTCAATCTCAAACCTCATATCATTGTTCTCAAAAATCGTGGGGAATCTTCCAGTAAGCTCTATCGTCCACACATTTTTCTCAAACATTTGACGATACAATTTCTTATCTTCATGAGATAAAGCTCTAATCTTCTCATTCCAGAAGATATCATCATCATCAACATTCTCACTAGGTGTCTTCTTCGAACTCGACTCACCTGTTTCACCCTTATCTTTATCTCTCTTCTTAAACTTATACTGTTCAGCATCTTGATTGTCATCATCATCATCACCTGAACTTTCACCTTTGTCTTTATTTCCACTTTTATCACCTGCATCATCATCATCATCAGACATATCTCCAAACTCTTCATCATCAACTCCCTCCTTATCAGATTCCTTATAATCTACCTTATACCTCTTCCTGATCCTCCTCTTCCTCCTCAGTACCTTATAACTGCGGGGATTTTGAGTATAGATCATCAATCATCTTCCTTAAATCTTTGTTCTCAGAATTTATCTTCTTGTTTTCAATCTGAAGCATTTTAATCTTCTTAGTATTTGTTTTGGCACGAATAATCAACATTTTATTTTGATCTTCAAGTTGTTTCACCTTAGCTTCCACTTCTTCTTGATTAGATTTGGAAGATAGAACAATCTTCAGCATTGTCTTCTCATCTTCTTTCAGTTGTTTCATCTCAGCTTGTTATTGATTAAACGCTTTCATAACATTCTCAATCTGACGATTCACAGCTTCTGTTACTTCATTAGAAACTGTAAACTGCGGTGTAGATGACTCTGTAATTGGTGTAGCAGGAAGTTTTGTTGTCTTCTTTTGGACTTGTTCTAAAACATCTTTTAACAATGCAGAAAAGTTTTCAGGTTCAACAAGTTGTGATGGAACGGTTGTAGTAACCTCCTTAACAACTTTCTTTTTCTTTGTAGTTGGGGATGTGATTGGTGTTGTACCTTTTGAGCTTCCAATCTCTGGGAATTTCTTTCCCTTAACACCCACAACTGGATAACCTTGAAAGTCAAGGTTATCGCAAGTTAAATCATAATCGTCATCATCCAACACTCTGGATCCATTCTCTTACACAGCTTTCTCTAAACCTTCAACTTCATCAACCTCAGTAGCCTTGGGTTTGGTGACTTTGGCAGTTTCAGCTTCTGAATCCCATTCAGCTTCTTCCCAAGTCTCTTTAGAATTAATAGACTCCTCATCAACCAGTAATGTCTTCACTTTGCCCTTTCCTATCACTGTTTTCTTCTTCTGTTCAACCTCAACCACGTTTTGTTTTCCTTTCCCAGATTTAGCACCTTTATTAATAACCTGGCGCTTCCGTTTGGCAGTCTTGTCAACCAGACATAAAGGGCTATCAGTGTCAGAATCACTCTTCTCATTTCTCACCTTATCTTTTCCTGGATCTTTGTAACCAACAGAACTCAGATGTCCAAACAAATTCTTGTGTGGTGGTTGTTGATCAGTAGGAACTCCTTTGTAAATCTTCATCCTTCCCAGAGTAGTCTGATTCATGTGTACTTGATTGACTAGCTGAACTAGATCTCTCACCAAATTAGGATATTTATAAACAAACACCATCTGTAGGAATCTTGGACACATCAAGAACTTATCCTTCTTTAATCCTTGTAACACTTCTAACATATGATTGAAAATCATTCTAGAAACATTGAACGGTTTGTTCAGCACTAGAGCTACCACCAATGAACATAAGCTCGTCCTCAATACATCATATCCACCAATGACTGGTCCGAATACATGTAGAACCACATATAAGAGATAGTTGAACTGAGGACACTATTTTGCTTTGTGTAATAAGCAATCTGTAACAGGAGCATTATACTTCATTTTCAGAAAACACTTCCTCTGCTCCGTCCAAGATAACTCAGTAGGATCTGTAGGAGAGTCTTTGAGCTGCAAGGCCTCTCTAAGATCTTGTTCACTAACGAGTACCCTTTGACCTTGAATCCTGCTCTCTATCACCGACTTATTCTCCCAGAACGTAATCACTGCTTTCGCCCAAAAGTTGACCTGATGATCTCCGTAGATAGTCACTGGTGTAGCAATGGCATATACAACTCTGCATCTTTTCAGGAAATCAACAATGCCATAGTACTCTTCATATTTGCCAAGTTCTCCAATGTATGCGCAGCAATTGTGAACTTGTTCAAAGTTAAGTGGTTTTGGTGGTTTTGGCTGCTCTTCAACTTGTACTTCCTGCTCTGGAATCTCTTGATCTGATTGTTCGGCCATAATATCATGCACAAACAAACAAACACTAAAATTCATTAATTCGGATAAATTTGAAATTTTGGTCAAAAGGTTTTCCATTCGACCCAATCGTGGGTTCGAACCAAAAATTTTGATATCGAATGAAGAATAAATGTTCCATTCGACCTCAATTGTGGTCATTCGACCTTTTAATAAGGTCGAACCAAACCTGTTTCAATTCAAATTTACCAAATCAATAATTTTCATGTTTAACAGCACATTTTGGCTTCATCAGACCCTAACCTAGCCGACTAACACTTATCATTGATCAATTTTGTTGATTAAATAGTTATTGATGGTTTTCACCAAAAATCAAGGGTTTGAATTTCCTCCCCCTAAAACAATCGATAAATGTTTTGCAATGATCAATCGATTTTCAAAAAGAGTTAATAATCAGATATTGAAGTTCTAGGGTTCATAAACTAAAATCAACGATTCTAGCTTGTTTCATGGATGATACCTGCAAATTTGATATGGTTATGATCACCAACTTTATAGGAACAATAATCTATGGTGAAAAAGAAACGAGAAACAAGGGTTTGGTATGAGCAGAGTTTGAATTTTTTTTGAATGGGGTTCGAATGGGCTGTTGTCAATACATAGATGTCTTCGTTCGACCTCTACAAGGGTTCAAATGGAAAATTTTCATGTTTATTCGACCTAGCTAAAGGTTCGAATGAAAATGAAAAGACTCGAATGAAACATAATCAGACAAACACTTCCATTCGACCTTATTTTAAGGTTCAGATCAAAGACACAAAATTCCATTCGACCTAACGAAAGGTCGAATGAAAATTTGGAAAAATGAAATATTTACCAAATATCAAATTCGAATCCCGTTTTGTCCTTTTAGACCATTTAAACTTTCAAACAGTTATCATTTCCCATTTAAATGATCCAAAACTCAATTTGGCCTGTCAAGCTTCAGAAAAGGATCATCAATCACCATCAGTTATCAAAAATAACGCAGAAATGTAAAATCTTGTGGTTTTTCTAAAATTTATATCAAAACACACCGAAAATCTTTTTGAGTTTTTGTATATATGAACTAAATCAAAAGAAAGCAATAAACCTTTTGTGATTTTCCGGTAAGAGGATGATATCAGTTTATAAGAGATCACATCACATCGTTGTTCTGTTACATTTAAACCATACTGACAATGTAACTTTGGCAACTACTAATATTGTTGTCCACATAAGCTCACATGCAGACCGTTATGCAATACTTTAGACTGAAACGGTTATTTATAGTATAAACTAATTCACCTGTGGTTCCCACACACACGACATACTCCCGTATCAAGAAATACCACACAAAGATTCAATGTAACGTGTGATTATGCTATCGTTATCTGTAATTACAAGGTATGAGGCACAGAGGTGTACAGGTCAGCAAATCAATGATGCTGAGTAACATATGCACCCTACCAGGTTGAGGGCTTATATCAATCATGATTTTCATCAGTGATTAGATACGATGCATTAGATAATCTTTGATTATCATCACACATTAAAGTTCCTCAATTCGGTAACTTTGGGTTTTGGCATTAAAGCTCATTTAGTAAGATACCCTACCCGATCTAGGTCCGTAAATCAATACGACAAAAGATCAGATAGGCTATCCCTAGATAACAAGTAACAGAACAACCCGAAGCCTCTGATTTTGTACAACACCCTATCAAATGAAATTACGGTACCAAGACCATATGCCCATGAGGTGTTCATCAACATAGTAAACAGTTTGATATATATGTATCAGGCACGCAGTAATAGGTCTACGAAGCCTATCAGCATATCACTTAAAGTCAACATTGATCAAGCAATTTACTATTCAAATTTTAGAATGTGATAGATCCTCACTTATGTACTATCATTTCCTCTTTTTCTCCAGGAAAAATCATTTTGATTTTCTGATTTTTATGGATGTTGAAATTTTTCAATGTTTTTTGGTTTTTCTGAATAAAATGCTCCCCCCTAGAATTAAAAACACATTTTTGGATTTTTAATTTTTCTGAAAACATAAAACAAAATAAAATGATAAACCGAGGTGATGATCAGTCTTGTTTTTCCTTAATACCATTAGCTTTTAATAAAAATTCAAAACGTGATTTGTCAAAAGCTTTGGTAAAAAGATCAGCTCTCTGATAGTCAGTGTGGATTTTGATCATATCAAGCAATCCTTTAGCATAGCAATCACGAATAAAGTGATACTTAATTTGTATATGCTTAGCCTTAGAAAGATTAACAGTGTCTTTTGTGTGTGCGATGGCTTCTTCATTATCGCAATGAATGGGGGTTTTAAGAAATTGCAAACCGTAGTCGCGTATCTACTGTTGAATCCATAAAACCTGTGAACAGCAACATGAAGGTGAAACGTATTCGGCTTCACAAGTACATAATGCCACTATTGTCTGCCTTTTGCATTGCCTGGTCATGGGCCTGCTCCCAGAAATTGACATCCAGCCGTTGTGGATTTTGCGTCAATATCACAACCGCCAAAATCTACATCACTAAAAGCAATAAAGTCAAAATTATCATCATTGGGGTACCACAGTCCACACGAGGGACAACCCTTCAGATATCGTAGGATTTGCTTGATAGCCGTAAGGTGACTCTGTTTCAGAATCATATTTGGTCTGGTGAATAAAGATGGCCGTTGGCAATTGATCCATCTGCAAGCCTAAAAAGAATTGCATTTCTCCCATAGCGCTCATCTCGAACTTTTCCTGCATGACTCGTTCAAATGCTCTGCATAAAAGCTCATTAGTAGAACCAAAAATAGTGTCATCAACATATATCTTGTCACAGCATCAAATTTCCACTACGGGGTTTATACCGCGAGGCGCGTGACATACCAGGATCCCATAGCCATAACTCATAAGAACGACTCTAAATGCCCAAACCATTTAGTTCGTTATTGAAAATCAAGTTTAAAGTTTACCAAAAAGTTTAATAAAGTTGCGGAAGCGTAAATCAAACATAACCGTTTAAGTTCATGCGCAAAACAACGCGCCCAAAATAAAACCGTTAAATGTAAAGTAAAGTTTAAGTTAAATAATGTTCATAACCCATGACACAATGATGCAAGTCCTATCGTGCTCCGAACCTAGAGACCTGCAAAAGCATGCTATCGTGTGTCAACATAAAGTTGGTGAGTTCACAAAGTAAGGTAAGTAAAAGTGTAGGTTTCCCAAACCAAGAAATAGTAGTTAGGTTTCCCAAACCTAAATGTTGTAATCAACAACCAAAACCAAGAACCAAGTACCACTAGTTCAACGTATGCCAAGGGTAGCTAACCCATTCATGATAACTAAACAATGTTATACCGAATTGCTATTCAAACGTTGCACTCGCCCCGCAAGCTGGTTTATGCCTTCCATCATTGCATATCAACAATGATACAGTCTAAGGTCGTAGTTCACGCCCGGCTCCCAGCACGGTGTGAGGTTTGTCAAACCTAATAGCGCTATCAACTAGTAACCCGCTTGCCACCCGCAACTCATTCGGTAAATAGTGAAGGACTTCCGTGATAGAGTGTAGTTTAGTTCATCAAGGACACAGAGTGTGAAACTAGCAAAGTCCGATTCCTCCCAAGAATCAACCCATCCAAAAACCCGAGATAAAAATAGTAGTCCCAAACCTGGACCAGTACAGTAAGTAAGTTGTCTCCCCGAGACGCATGCTTTTGAGAAAAGAGTAGTGAAACTCACCTTAGTATGCAAGCAAGTAAATCCAAATTCCCAAGTAGGGTGTGCTACCGACTCCCTATTACATGTGTTACTAAGTGAATATATGTGTAATATCATTACACCATATAACCCGTTTGTCCAAGATGTTTAAAAGTTCAAAACCGTGTAAGTGACACCTAACGATTCTACATGTATAAGTAAACCATACGGACCCGTTAGTGAATATGTTGGTTATCATCAGTTTTACACTTCATATGCATCTCATATAAGTGTCCATTCAAGTTCACGTCAATTACATACCACATAAGACTCCAAATAGTCACATAAACACATAATACACAATCTGCATTTTTAGGACAGATTGTGCGTCACAAAAACTAATTTATTTAAAATTCTAAATCAGTGAGTTAAACTCCCAAATTGTTATTGAATATTCTTTCGGATTCATTTAACAACCCATATTTTTGTTTTGTCTCAAAATCAAACACAAAAATTATTAAAATTATTAAAATTCGTTCAACACAGCTATGTTCCGAAAACCTTCACAACAGGTCAGGTTACTAGAAAAATTCCCAAAAATTGTCTATTCATCCAAACGGGATGAATCCACATGGAAAAGCCAAATTATTCTAATGTTAATATTCTGTAAAAATTTCATAACTTATTTCTTTATAAAACTCGAGTATTATGACGGTTTAAAGTCGACTCAGTTTGTTAACCCGAAATTCTGATATGACCTATTTTCAAAGAAAATTCCAAAAACTAGTCCAACAACGTCCAAATCACTCGATTTTACCCATTATGAAAATCTAAGACAAGTTATGATATCACTATGCAAAGAAAACATCAAAACCATCATGTTAAAGCCACGTAACAGACCCTACAAGTTGACCTAAACATTCGGTCTAGATTTTAATTATGCATAAACCCTTGTTTAAACGACTCGCGTGTGCGTATAATCAATTAATAACCATCAACGATCATAACAAAACTTTCATAAGATCTACTAAGATCAGAATCTATCATAATACATGCAAAGTCATGAACCCTAACGATAAAAACATCATCAACTTGCGCAACAAGTAATCTATTATATCACTAGTCGCCTATCATCATGTTTAACCCGTTGAATCTTCAAAAGCTTCAAGTTTTAATATTTATATAAAGGTCTCAGACCTGGAAAAACTTAGTTATAGGGTTTTTATAACATAATAATAAGATTAAAGCATGATAGATTAAGGATTATACCATAAGCTCTTCGAAACAACCAACCGAATGCTCTTGAAGCTTCCCGATCGATGTTATTGCGCCTTTGCAGGTGGTTTGGGGTTAATATTTCGTAGGTAAGGCAGTAGGGGTGATTAGGGTTTGAGTTTAGGTGATACAAGAGGCTTAGGGTTGCTTAAATAGGTGATTAAGTCGGTTTGGTGGCGACAGACACCCGCAAGCGGCCGCTCGGTCCCTGTGAGCGGCCGCTCACAGGGCCTTGGCTCGCTTGGGTGGCCCGTTTCGTCACCCGACGTGTTTTCCTTCGACGTTTTTGCTATTTCGGACCGTAATAAGTGTATCCCCATGTGTTAAGACCCCAATCATCCTAATGGTCCACCTTTAACGATTTTTATTAACGTATTCGGTTTAAGTTCACATAATCACATATGGTTTGCACATAGTTTCACCGAGTATCACAGAAGTATGTAATTGCAATCAATCTCAATCAATTAATTCACAATTATCTAATTTCATTGTTCACCAACGTCCGAGGTTCACTACTCATGTATACAGTGTGGTGATTCCCCGAATTACCACCTCATGCAATTATTAACCTATAACTGTGCGACGTGTGACTTAACTAGCTAACCCTAGTTAAGTAGAATGCATAGATTGTAACTATAGTTCAGTTAAATTGAGAACATGAAATTGCGGGGCATCACATCATCCCAAGTTGAAAAGAATTTAGTCTCGAAATTCAGTAAGTAAACAGTAAAGTTGGCGTCAAGTGAGAGAAAATTCCAAAAAAAAATTCTGGGTGTCACATCATCCCCAAGTTGAAAAGAATTTCGTCCCGAAATTCAGTTCGAGTGTTATGTTACGTGCTCTGAGTTCTCCTAAAAGAGAGGTGCCAACACTGGCGTTGTTTCGATGTCACTGGCTAGATAAGATTTCTCCCACCAAAACAAGGGATTCCAATCACTATCTCGTGCCAAGGGCTTAAGTTCATGGCTGGACAACCCGTCCACGTCCTTGATGATATCAGAGCTACGAAGGTTAGTTGGGATGATAAGATTGATTACCTAATGGTTAGTTAAACCGTACGGGTTTCTACTTGTAATAGAGCTAGGTAACTTCAATAAGCTTACCATCAGCTAGTTCTATGGTGTGTTTGAATTCAAAGAGAGTTGGGTCTAACCCTAGAGTTGCACTAAAGTCGAAAGGCACATGCTCATTCAGTATCAGATTCAAAGTAGGACTTTAGCAAATTGCTTATTCATAAGGAACGTACCTGTCATGCGTTGTTGTCATCATTGTTCCTATTGTTGTTGCCACCGTTGAGCTGGGGACGGTCCCTTTTGAAGTAGGTTTCACTCCCACACTGGAAACACCCTTTTCCAGTATATTGACGATTTTGCTGCCCCTGCTGTTGCTGCTGATTCTTTAGGAATTGTGCACGACAGTCCTTAGCTGCATGACCAGCTTTTCCGCATAGTTCACACTTTTCGTCCTCACATGGACTAGAATGATGATAGTTGCACCGTTCACACTTCGGGTGCCTCCCCTTGTAAGTACCCTGGTTATTGTCAGAAGGGGTCTGGTTGTTGCTGTCGTTTACGCCTGACCTCTTCCGCTGCTGCTGACTGTCATCACCACTTGAGACATTGCCTGAGCCATCTTCCCATTCCGGCTTGTTATCTTTAGTGGTAGACGATGAGGTACCCCGTGGGGGCAAGATTCCTTCTTCCACCTTCTGATATGTTAACTGGTGGGCTAAGCGAATGACTTACTGAATGTTGTTGAGGTTTGCAGCAGTGACCATCCCTTGATCTGAGGCACCAAGCACTTGATGTACAGTTAAATTCGTTTGTAGAGCGGAGTAGAGTAATTAGGGCACATGGTCACCAGCTCATGCGACCTAGTAGTATAAGTCTCAATCTCCGACCCCACCATTTTCAGGTTATGGTATTTAGTCTCCAACTTTTGAATCTCATCTCTAGGGCAATACTCCTCCTTCATCAATTCCTTGAAATCCACCCAAGGTGTTGCATTAGCCACATCAACACCTAATATTTGTACCTGAGAGTTCCACCAGGATAATGCCAAATTTTCGAGAGTAGCAGTGGCATATTTCACCGTGTCAGCTGGTGGACAGTTACACATAGCGAAGCAAGATTCCAGTTTTTCGAACCACCTCAGTAGCCCGACAGCCCCTTCAGATCCTCTGAAGTTCTGCGGCTTGCAGTCCATGAAAGACTTGTAGGTACAAACAGGCGGGTGATGACCAGGTTGACCAGCTTGAAAGGCTGCAAGGGCTGCAACTACCCTTTCGTTAATCATTGAGTTCAGTTCTGGCTGTGTCATGTTGATGTTTCCCCGTCCATGTCCACGTCCAGCCATAGTGATCCTACATTCACCATAAGATCGTAAAAATATGCGGGCCATATGATCGTTCACACGTAGTGTAGGTGAACTGGAATAAAGAACAAACTAAGAGAACAAATCAGTCTTGACTGGGTCTAGAATAAAAGAAAGAAAGATCAAGCAAATGAAGATAGAAATCAATCTTCTCCGTGCTCAGATAAAATAATAGCGTCTCCATATTCAATCTCTTCAGGTTTGATGGGTTCGGGTTCCTTCTTTAGTTCCCATTCCTTCTCCTCTAGTGGTGTAAGTGTTATCTAGAGTTATTCGTGTATAGTACTAACGTCCTACTCGTTCCTCCTGGTAGCCTTCCTCTCTCACCTACAATGTTTCACCGTGTTCAATAGTTGGTTCTCGCACTTTTACTCGATGGCTAACTCCCCATCCTTGATGCTGGTTGGAATCTCAGTCTCAATTGATGCGCCACATGGCCTAGCCTTCGTCCTTCACCAGGGATGTGCTCACTATCGGATTTAGTGTTAAAAGATTATGTATCTCCTATATTCTGTTAAGCAAGTTTACATAGCCCAAAAGCTAGTTGTGCACTTAAGCTGTGAGTGTACTAATGCAATGCTTATGCTATGACAGTTATAGACTAGACTCACCATGCAGTCCTAGTTCACTATAACCAATGGCTCTGATACCAATCTGTCACACCCTCAAATTTCCACTACGGGGTTTTATACCGTGAGGCGCGTGACATACCAGGATCCCATAGCCATAAGTCATAAGAACGACACTAAATGCCCAAACCATTTAGTTCGTTATTGAAAATCAAGTTTAAAGTTTACCAAAAAGTTTAGTTAAGTTGCGGAAGCGTAAATCAAACATAACCGTTTAAGTTCATGCGCAAAACAACGCGCTGAAAATAAACCCGTTGAATGTAAAGTAAAGTATAAGTTAAATAATGTTCACAACCCATGACACAATGATGCATGTCCTATCGTGCTCCGAACATAGAGACCTGCAAAAGCATGCTATCGTGTGTCAACATAAAGTTGGTGAGTTCACAAAGTAAGGTAAGTAAAAGTGTAGGTTTCCCAAACCAAGAAATAGTAGTTAGGTTTCCCAAACCCAAATGTAATAATCAACAACCAAAACCAAGAACCAAGTACCACTAGTTCAGCGTATGCCAAGGGTAGCTAACCCATTCATGATAACTAAACAATGTTATACCGAATTGCTATTCAAACGTTGCACTCGCCCCGCGAGCTGGTTTTTGCCTTCCATCATTGCCTATCAACAATGATACAGTCTAAGGTCGTAGTTCACGCGCGGCTCCCAGCACGGTGTGAGGTTTGTCAAACCTAATAGCGCTATCAACTAGTAACCCGCTTGCCACCCGACAACTCATTCGGTAAATAGTGAAGGACTTCCGTGATAGAGTGTAGTTTAGTTCATCAAGGACACAGAGTGTGAAACTAGCAAGGTCTGATTCCTCCCAGGAATCAACCCATCCAAAAACCCGAGATAAAAATAGTAGTCCCAAACCTGGACCAGTACAGTAAGTAAGTTGTCTCCCCGAGACGCATGCTTTTCAGAAAAGAGTAGTGAAACTCACCTTAGTATGCAAGCAAGTAAATCCAAATTCCAAAGTAGGGTGTGCTACCGACTCCCTATTACATGTGTTACTAAGTGAGTATATGTGTAATATCACTACACCATATAACCCGTTTGTCCAAGATGTTTAAAGGTTCAAAACCGTGTAAGTGACACCTAACGATTCTACATGTATAAGTAAACCCTACGGACCCGTTGGTGAATATGTTTGTTATCATCAGTTTCACACTTCATATGCATCTCATATAAGTGTCCATTCAAGTTCACGTCAATTACATACCACATAAGACTCCAAATAGTCACATAAACACATAATACACAATCTGCGTTTTTAGGACAGATTTTGCGTCACAAAAACTAAATTATTTAAAATACTAAATCAGTGAGTTAAACACCCAAATTTTTACTAAATATTCTTTGGGATTCATTTAACAAACATATTTTTGTTTTGTCTCAAAACCAAACGCAAAAATTATTAAAATTCGTTCAACACAGCTATGTTCCGAAAACTTTCACAACAGGTCAGTTTAGTAGAAAAATTCCAAAAATTGTGTATTCTTCCAAACGGCATGAATCCACTTGGAAAAGCCAAATTAGTCCAATGTTAATCTTCTGTAAAAATTTCATAACTTAATTATTTATAAAACTCGAGTTATGACGGTTTAAAGTCGACTCAGTTTGTTAACCCGAAATTCTGATATGACCTATTTTCAAAGAAAATTCCAAAAACTACTCCAACGTCGTCCAAATCACTCGATTTTACCCATTATGAAAAGCTAAGACCAGGTATGATATCACTATGTAAAGAAAACATCAAAACCGTCATGTTAAAGCCACGTAACAGACCCTACAAGTTGACCTAAACATTCTGTCTACATTTTAATTATGCATAAACCCTTATTTAAACGACTCACGTGTGCGTATAATCGATTAATAACCATCAACAATCATAACAAAACATTCATAAGACCTACTAAGATCAGAAGCTATCATAATACATGCAAAGTAATGAACCCTAACGATCAAAACATCATCAACTTGCACAACAAGTAATCTATTATATCACTAATCGCCTATCATCATGTTTAACCCGTTAAATCTTCAAAAGCTTCAAGTTTTAATATTTATAAAAAGGTCTCAGACCTGGAAAAACTTAGTTATAGGGTTTTTATAACACAATAACAAGATTAAAGCATAATAGATTAAGGATTATATCACAAGCTCTTCGAAACAACCAACCGAATGCTCTTGAAGCTTCCCGATCGATGTTCTTGCGCCTTAGCAAGTGGTTTGGGGTTAATATTTCGTAGGTAGGGCAGTAGGGGTGATTAGGGTTTGAGTTTAGGTGATACAAGAGGCTTTGGATTGCTTAAATAGGTGATTAAGTCGGTTTGGTGGCGACAGACACCCGCGAGCGGCCGCTCGGTCCCTGTGAGCGGCCGCTGACAGGGCCTTGGCCCGCGTGGGTGGCCCGTTTCGTCACCCGACGTGTTTTACATTGACGTTTTCGCTATTTCGGACCGTAATAAGTGTAACCCCATTTGTTAAGACCCCAATCATCCTAATGGTCCACCTTTAACGATTTTTATTAACGTATTCGGTTTAAGTTCACATAATCACATATGGTTTGCACATAGTTTCACCTAGAACTGGCAATTTCAACCCATCTAGTTAAGTTTGGGTTGTTTTGGGTTTAAATTTGACCTTGTGGGTTAAAATGGGTTTAGTATAATTTTCAAGGGGGTTAGGATGGGTAATTTTAATTGTAGGAAATAAGTAAATAGGTTAGGATGGGTATGTCAAAAAACACAAATGGGTCAGGATGGATATTTTTATATAACCATATACAAATCTGAATTAAAACTCACCCAACAACAAAAGCGTTGATGCCTCATAGAAATCAATGTCATTAAAAACAAAAAATTATATCTTTTGCATTTATTGATCACCCCAGACGGTTCGAAACCGTTCGGGTGGTTAACGGACGGCAATGTCGAAACAACACGGGTCGTTAACGAGACCGATCTCATCGAAACGGTCCGAGTCGTTAGTAGGCTTGATCGAGTCCAAACGGTCTGGGTTGTTGATCGGCCCGTTCGGGTCGAAATGGTCTAGTCGTTGACGGGCCCGGTCGGGTCAAATCGGTCCGTGTTACTAACGGGATCGGTCAGGCTGAAACGGTTCGGGTCGCTAACGGGCCTGGTCGGGTCGAAACAGTACGGGTCGCTACAGGGCCCGGTCGGGTAGAAATGGTTCTGGTCGCTAACAGTCCCGATCGGGTCGGAACGTTCCTGGTCGCTACCGGGCCCGGCCGGGTAGAAACGGTTCTAGTAGCTAACGGGCCCGGCCGGGTCGAAACGGTCAGGGTCGCTACCGGGCTCGGCCGGGTAGAAACGGTTCCGGTCGCTAACGGTCGGTCGAAACGGTCTTGGTCGCTACCGGGCCGGCCGGGTAGAAACGGTTCCGGTCGCTAACGATCGGTCGAAACGGTCTTGGTCGCTACCGGGCCGGCCGGGTAGAAACGGTTCCGGTCGCTAACGGGCCCGGTCGGGTAGAAAAGGTTCCGGTCGCTAACGGTCCTGGTCGCTACCGGGCCCGGGCGGGTAGAAACGGTTCCGGTCGCTAACGGGCCCGGCCAGGGCAAAACGGTCAAGGTCGCTACCGGGCTCGGCCGGGTAGAAACGGTTTCGGTCGCTAACAGTCTCGATCGGGTCGAAACGGTCTTGGTCGCTACCGGGCCGGCTGGGTAGAAACGGTTCCGGTCGAAACGGTCCGGGTCGCTACTAGGCCCGGCGGGTAGAAACGGTTCCGGCCTCTAACGGTCCCGGTCAGGTCGATACGGTCCGGGTCGCTACCGGGCCCGGCCGGGTAGAAACGGTTCCGGTCGCTAATGGTCCCGATCGGGTCGAAACGGTCCTGGTTGAAACGGTCTGGTCGCTATTTTAGTTTTTTAACTTTTTTATATTTATTGTTATTTTAATTTTAATCTATTTTGATGTGAACCTATTCTAATCCAACCCATCTAGACCCAAACCCATCCTTACCTAACCCATCCTAACCCACTTTTTTAATTTACCCATCTTGACGCAAACCCATCCTAACCCAAACCCATCCTGACCCAACAACCAAGCCAACCCAACCTACCCATTTTGCCACCCATAGTTTCACCGAGTATCACAGAAGTACGTAATTGCAATCAATCTCAATCAATTAATTCACACTTATCTAATTTCATTGTTCACCAACGTCCGAGGTTCACTACTCATGTATACAGTCTAGGAATTCCCCGAATTACCATATCATGTAATTATTAACCTATAACTGTGCGACGTGTGACTTAACTAGCTAACCCTAGTCAAGTAGAATGATAAGATGTTGAGTCTGCTGACCTGGAAAAGAACAGATGATTGGAAAGCCAAAATATGCTAACAGTTGATCCTTTCAATAAACAGTCTTTACACTTACTTCTCCCAATAGACTGCTGACTCTAACAACTGTTCTATCCAAACAACTGCTGTGACAACTGCTGATACAAAGAACTGCTGAATAAACAACTGATGAAGAACAACTGCTGACCAAAGGTCTGATGAAGAACAACTGCTGATTCAAGTACTGAAGACCAAAGCACTGCTGGAACCAACAGCACTTAGGCTCCAGTAGTGGATACAAGACCATCAGAGTTTTCCTACAACAGCTGTTTACTATCAGTGCTTTCAATGTAACAGTAGTTTGTAATAGGCAGATGTTTTATGTTTGTTATTCTGTTAGAGGTCACTGTCTTAGGTGACGTCAGCTTAGGTCATCAGTGGTTTGAGTCTGTCTATAAATAGAACAGTGCTTGTACTGTTCTATTGCATCACACACACAAACATTCTCTCAGACAAACACTATGTGATCAGGCTGAGGGGGAGTAATTGTACGATTGTAATCTTTTAGATAAATGAAAGCATTCGATCTGAAAACATTTACTCTCTTGTTTTGATTAACAGTTTATTATTCCGCTGCAATTTCATTCTATTTTCGTTTCACTTATATCATATTTAGTTAAACATAATCAAAACAATCAAACTCAGATCCTAACAATTGGTATCAGAGCTTGGTCAATTAAATTCGATCTAACAAATCAATTTAATAATCAGCTCACAATTATTGATAGCGTTTGTCTGTTGGATTGAAAACAGAGTAATAGTTTAATTTCGTTTCAACCGTTTTTAAACAGACTTTGTTTTTTGAAAAATCAGAGAATGGCTTCAATCAATCACGATCCACATAACACTGGCACGAACAACAAGCCACCAATGCTTGTCAGATCTGAATACAATATCTGGCAACGTCGGATGAGCCATGTTCTAGCTCAACAAAACACTGGGTGTTGGAAGTCGGTTATCTTCGGACCACATGTTCCGACTGTGCCGAGTACTGAAGATCCCAAGGTGTCTGAGCCAAAGAAACTTGAAAACTACTCCGACCAGGATTTTCAGTATTGTGGCCATGGCTCTACCCAATGATATATATGCTGGGTTGTTACACTGTAACAGTGCAAAGGAGTTGTGGGATGCACTGAAAGAACAGTTTGGTGGGACTGAGGAGGTTATTGAAAACAATCGTGAAATACTTAACCAACAATATGAAACATTCAGTCATGTCAAAGGAGAGTCATTAACTCAACAGTTTGAGAGGTTTAATTGTTTAATTAGTGAACTAAAATTGGTTGGTCTTACTTACCCTCATTCAACCTTGAACCATAGGTTTTTAAGATCACTACCAGACAAATGGGACACTATTGCTATTGTGATGAGAAACTCAATTGGATTTAAAGACCTATCACTGACCCAGCTTCATGGTAAGCTCTTGACCTATGAGAGAGAGCTTAACCAGAAAAAGAAGCTCCAGGATTCTGGAAAAGTGTCTGATGACTATGTATTTGGGAATACAGCACTTTTGGGTCATGATGAGGTGCCTGGAAACACTAAGGATCAGAGTTATGATCATTTCATTGATATAACTTCAGCTTTTAACTCAGGTTTTAACTCTGATTCTTATTCACCAAACTATGCTTTCACAGCAAGTGGTGGTGATATCCAGGCATCTGACAATATATCCTTTGAGTATGATGACCTGAAATACTTTGACCCTGATGATTTGGAAGAAATGGACATTATGCACCAATTGGCCCTTCTCAGTGTAAGAACTAATAATTTTTACAAGAAAACTGGGAGAAGGTTTCCAGGGTTAACTGGCAGATCTAAGGTTGGGTTGGATAAATAAAAGATAAAGTGTTACAAATGTCATAGACTTGGTCATTTTGCTAGGGAGTGTAGGGGTCAACATGGTACACCCATAATCACCTATCCAAATCAAAGACCACAGACCAACACTTATCAGAATTCCTATAATGCCCCTGGACCAAATGTGCAAAACACTGCTCATTTTGCACAGTCCACAAACACTGTTCCTGTCCAGTATGTCCAAACCACTGTTCCTCAGATCCACTATGTGCAAACACCTGTTACTCAAGCACCTGTGCAAACGACTGTTGCTTCATCCTCTGCTCCTGCAGAGACCAGTCAACAGAGCTTCTTTACACAAGGCTTTGTTGATTGGAGCAGTCTACCTGATGAGTTAACAGATGAAAATTTTGCATTAGTTGCCAAAGCTGAAAATGAACCAGAAAATTTTTGTTTCATGGCTATGGTTGATGAGGTTGAATCTGAGGAGGTGGTGACTGAATCTGATGTTGTGACTGATGATGTTGTTAGTGAAGTTGTTATAGGTGAAAAACCTGAAGAAGAGGTTGTGAATCTCTCAGATCCCTCGGGTGCATCTGATGACTGTGAGTGCAAGTGTGATTGTGCATTGATGGCTGCTGCTAAGGTATCTCCTCAAATTCTTAAAGAGTTGTGTTCTGACAAATGTGTAATTGCATTTGCTAACATCAAAGAGGTGAATGAAAACCTTAGAAAGAAAATTTTGGATGATGAAGCTAAATTTGAAAAACTTTCAAAAGATTTAAAAACAAGTTTATCTGTAAAAGAGTCTGAAATAAGCAGCTTAAAACATGAAGCAACCATAACCAAAGACCAGCTCCAAACTATGATAGCAAAATATCAAAGTTGTAAAAGTGAGCTTGTGTCCACCCAAGTTGAATGTGAGAAATGGGTAGAATCATGTAGAGGCTTTGAGATGCTACTCAACAAACAAACCAAAAGTCATGTGAAGTTTGGCTTTGGTTTTGAAACCACTGCTCCAGCTTTTGAAAACACTGACAAAAAGAGTCAAAAGTCTGTTGAGGTAGTACCAACAAACCTGCAGGGTCAAGAGATTAAAATCACTAAACGAAATGGTAAGAAAATTGTTCTTGAAAAACCAGAAGGTTCCTCATCTTTTACTGAACTTGAGAAGTATGAATTTAAACCTAGTTGGTCTGATGAGTGTGATACTCTTGAGAATTTTAAACATGTTGATTTCAAAACACCTGAGGGAAAGACAGCTCCTCAAGCAAAAGTCATTCCCCTGGCAAAAGTCATTCCCCTGAAAATCTTCCAGCAGATGCTCAAACATCTGCTGAAAAGAAGGCTGAAAAGAGGAAGAAGAAAGAAAAGACTGTCAACTTGTTCTGTGATTTCTGTGAAAAGAAGAATCATGTCACTAAAAACTGTTTTCTTCTAAAAGCATATGACATTAACAAAGGAACAAGTGAATGTGATTCCAAAGCCACATGCTCAATATGTGGGAAAAAGAATCACAAGACCAAAGAGTGCTTGTATCTCAAAAATTTTGATGTAAAAATACAAGAATACAAAGCTAAAACTCTTGCAAACCCTGTGGTTAGTACTTCAAAAGGAAAGCCCAAACAGACTTTCACCCCTGTCCAAACACCTGTTACTAAAAGGCTTGAAACATCTGCTTCTAGAGATGTCCAAGTAACAGATGTTCCACCCACAAGCAAATACCCAAGAGGTTATGGTCAACCTCCATGTCACAGTCTGCCACATGTTTATGAGGAGCCAAAAAGACCCTCTAAACCAAGAGTGAACAGAAATCCATATGGGTATTATCATCTGTCAGGAAGTGATCAAACAACTGCTGCCCCAAGTGCTGACATCCAAGCACTGGCAAATGGTCAGCAGCAGTTGTTGAACTTAATTCAGAAATTAGTCCAAATCACTGATCACCTTCCAAAGCTTGAGTCTGAAAGGTCTGAGGACCCATCCAAAGCCAAACTGGCTTTGGACACTCACCAAAACTAATCATTTACTGATGTGCAGGGAGCTTCTGCTTGTTTAGATAGTCTTTGGTATGTAGATAGTGGAGGCTCCAGGCACATGACAGGATGTAGAGCCCTTCTTCTGGACTTCTTGGCTCATGGAGGGGGTGATATATCCTTTGGTAATGATTCAAAAGGTAAGGTGTTGGGGTCAGGGACTGTACAAGCTGGAAAACTCAAGTTGAAAATGTCAATCTTATTGATAATCTCAAGTTTAATCTTCTGAGTGTTTCACAAATGAGTGACAAAGGTTATGGCTCATTTTTCACAAAGAAAACTTGTAAGATTATTGGGCCAGAAGTGGTGAAAAAGCTTGATACCATTATTGCTGAGAGCAAAGCACAACTTGTTGCTCATAGAAGTGGCAATGTGTATGTTGTTGATATGTTAAAGGACAATCCCGTGGCAAATGTCTGTCTATTTTCTGCTGCATCCACTAAGGAGACAGAATTGTGGCATAGGAGATTGGGTCACACCAACCTTAATACTATCAACACACTCTCCAAACAAAGCCTTGTCAGAGGATTACCATCAAAAGAATTTAAATGTGATGAGCATTGTGTTTCTTGTTTAAAAGGGAAACAACATAAAAGCTCTTACAAATCCATTGATGAGTCCAAAACCAGTCAGTGTCTACAATTGTTGCACATGGACTTGTTTGGCCCTGTTAAAATCATGAGTCTAAGAAGAAAGAGATTTTGTCTTGTCATAGTTGATGATTTTTCTAGGTTTACATGGACTTACTTTTTACATTCTAAGGATGAGACTTCAGGTATATTGAAGGACTTTGTCACCAAAGTTGAAAAACAATATGACTTGCCAGTAAAAGTCTTCAGTAGTGACAATGGAACAGAGTTTAAAAATAAGGAGTTGGATGACTTCTGTGTGTCAAAAGGGATTGTGAGGCAGTACAGCATCCCAAGAACACCAGAACAAAATGGGGTGGTTGAAAGGAAAAATAGAACTCTTATAGAAGCTGCAAGAACCATGCTAGCAGATTCTGGTTTGCCACTGTCCTTTTGGGCAGAAGCTGTAAACACTGCTTGCTATGTTCAAAACAGAGTTTTGATCAACCCCAGACATCAAAAAACTGCTTATGAAATTTTGTTCAAAATCAAACCATTAATTTCATTCTTCAAAATCTTTGGCTGCCCATGTTTCATTTTAAACCTCAAAGATTCCATTTCAAAATTTGCAGCCAAAGTAGACTGTGGTTATTTTCTGGGATATTCTTCTAATGCTAAGGCCTATAAAGTGTTTAACACAAGGACTGAGACAATAGAAGAAACTCTGAATGTAAAGTTCAATGAACTTTCATCTCTAAAAATCCCTGCAAACCCTGCTGAACTATTTGATTTAGATAAATTCAAATTTGAAGATATCACTGTTAAAGCTAACAATGCAGGTATTCCACAGTCTCCACAACAAGATTACAGAACAGATGTTGTGATCCCCAGTCACTACAAAATCTATTCTGCCTTAGAGGAAGCAGCTGTTCAAAACAATTGTCAAAACTCCGCCACAGCTGTGTCAACCACTGTTGGCCAGTCATATCCTCAAACCACTGCTTCACCCCTCACAACCACTGACCTATCATCTGTTGACAAAAGTCAATCATCTGTTGACAAAAGTCAGTCCAGTTTCACACCACTTGGACCCATTCCTCCATTACCATTCCAAACATCTGATGGCACTACAAAAGTACCAACAGATGTTACACCAACAGAGTCACCAAACCTCTGTCCATCACCTCAAAATGCCATCGTTCCATATCAGGGAGATCTTATTTACTTAAGAGCTCATCCACCAGACCAGATCATTGGCAACATCAGAAAGGGTGTGCTCACAAGAAGCCAATCCTCCAATATCTGTCTTTTTGCAGGTTTCTTATCCCTCACACAACCTGTCAAGTACCAAGAGGCACTGAAAGACAACAGTTGGGTAGAAGCCATGCAAGAAGAACTCCTTCAATTTAAAAGACAACAAGTATGGGAGCTTGTACCACTTCCTAAGGATGTTTGTCCTATAGGAACAAAGTGGGTCTTCAAAAACAAGACTGATGAAAGGGGTATTGTTGTCAAGAATAAAGCCAGGCTTGTGGTTCAAGGCTTCAGACAAGAAGAAGGAATAGATTATGATGAGACTTTTGCTCATGTAGCAAGACTAGAAGCCATCAGACTCTTTTTAGCCTTTGCTGTCAACCACAACATAAAGGTGTATCAGATGGACATCAAATGTGCTTTCCTTTATGGCAAAATTCAGGAGGAGGTCTATGTATGTCAGCCACCTGGTTTTGAAGACACATTCCATCCTGCCTATGTCTACAAGCTCAACAAAGCTTTGTATGAACTCAAACAAGCACCAAGGGCCTGGTATGAAACTCTTTCCACATTTCTCTTATCCATTGGTTTCACAAGAGGTAAAATAGACAAAACTTTATTTCTTAAATGGAAAGGGAAACACTTAATGATTGTTCAAATATATGTGGATGACATCATTTTTGGATCCACATGTAACCAAATGTGTGAAGAGTTCAGAAAACTCATGACAGCAGAGTTTGAGATGAGTGCCATGGGTGAGCTTCAGTGTTTCCTTGGTCTTCAAGTGAAACAACTGCAAAATGGCACATTCATTCACCAAAATAAATATGTAAAGAATTTATTAACCAGATTTGAGATGAATGATTGTAAGCCATGTAACACACCCATGAGTACAGTCAAGCTGCTCACTATTGATGACAAGGATGAACTGGTTGATCAAACACATTATAGATGTATGATTGGGTCTTTATTGTACTTAACTGCATCTAGGCCAGACATTATGTTTGCTACTTGTGTCTGTGCAAGATCCCAGGCTTCACCCGAAAGTCAAACCTTATTGCTGTGAAAAGGATATTCAGATACCTCAAAGGTGCTCCCACACTTGGTATCTGGTATCCTGCTAATGGAAACATTGAGCTTTCAGGTTATTCAGATAGTGACTTTGCTGGCTGTCATACCACAAGAAAATCCACATCAGGAGGGTGCCAATTTCTAGGGAATGCCTTAGTCTCCTGGCAAAGCAAAAAGCAGGCAGCTGTTTCAACCTCAACAGCTGAAGCTGAATACATTGTTGCTGCAAGCTGTACAGCCCAACTCATGTGGCTTCAAAATCAACTACTGGATTTTGGGATAACTGCACTACGGACTCCACTCATGTTGGACAGTCAAACTGCTGAAAATATCATCAAGAATCCAGTCTCTCATTCCACTACCAAACATATTGACATAAGACATCATTTTGTCAGAGACAGCTATGAAAAAGGTTTGATTTCTCTGCACCATGTTCCAACAGAGGATCAGTTGGCAGATGTGTTAACAAAAGCTTTAGACACATCTACCTTTACAAATCTGATTTCCAGAATTGGTATGTTAAACATGGATTAAACAAATAAATTTTTTTTAATAAATCATAATAAAATGTTTCAGAAAATCAAATTTTTTTTCAAAACATCTGATCAGATAAAACAACCACTGTTTCATTCATATCCACTGTTGGTTGAAAAATCTGTTTCAAAACATCTGATCAGATAAAACGACTGTTAGTTGAAAAAATCTGTTTCAGAACATCTGTTCAGATAAAACAAGTGTTTCATTATATATTTATACTATTTCTATACAAAAAAAAAAAAAAACAGTTGGTTCCATCAGCTGTTTGTATCAGTTGTTTGCCAAAAACAGCTGTTCTCCACCAGATGTTTCATCCATCAGATGATTGCCACGTCTGCTCATATAAGCAGAGGTTTGGCCACATCAGCGGTTTCCTTGAGCCTATAAAAACCCTGTTTTCCACAACAGACGTTACACTGTCTCATTGTATTCAAAATACTGAAAACCGCCTTCTTCATTCTCCAACCCTCAATCAAATTTTCATTCATCTTCACCTTCGAAATCCATTACAATGGATCTTCAAGCCAAAGCCACCCAAAATTGTCTCCCCTATCTGATTAAAACAGATGACAACGTTTCATTCCATTCCACCATCGACATTCTTCTAAACTCCAAATACCTACCCATATTAACCGCTAACGCCCCCATTTATCTCGATACTCTCCAAGAGTTCTGGTTGAATGCTGAGTTTTTACTCCAAGACAAAAAGCCAACTTCCATTATTTCCAAAATTTGAGAAACCAGTATCGTCATCACCCCTGAAACCATATCCACAACCTTCTCACTGAATGACCTGGCAGGTAAGGACTCTTTCACTAAAACAGAGATTCACACTGAGTTCCAAGAAAGAGGGTATGATGGTCAGATGACTGGATCAACTCTTTTCAAAAAGTTTTTCCCTCCAGTCATGAAATTTTTCTTCCATACCCTTCTTCTATGTGTCTCTGCTAAGTCCACATCCTTTAATGAAATCCCACTAAGGATGCAATATCTGGGTTATGCCATGTTGTCAAACTCTGACTTCAATCTTTCCCAGGGATTGTTCATGGACTTAGTATCAAATGTGAAAGCAATCAAGTCTGGGTCTAACAATGCTTTTCTTATCTACCCAAGAATTCTTAGTGTAATCTTACAAAAAGTCTTACCAGAAAAAGTTTTCAAAAAGGGTGATGCAATGCAAATGAAAAGCTTAACTGATGAAACTTTCACTAGAATGTTGGGTGGAAGCACCCAAGAAAAAGTGTCTAAAGTGTCAAAAGTTTCTAAAACACAAACAAAGAGGACAAAGACAACAACTGTTGTCAAAACCTCTGTTATTGAGCCCACTGCTCCTGGTGATCATGGCACTACATCCAGTGCTGTGAAACCCACACCAGCCACTTCCAAAAAGAAACATCCATCCACAAAAACCACCACTCAACCACAAATGAGGCTTCTGGATGATGAGGTACCAGAAGAAACCTCTGTTGCACTACAAAAGCAACCTGAAACCACTGTTGTTACTTCCTCACAACAGCTGGACATACCTCCACCTGACCAAACTCCTCATGAATCCTCCCAAAAGGATCATGTTGTAAGCCAAGGGGACACACATCATGATACATTTGAGTCACTTGGCCAAATGTTCACAAGCCCCTCTCCCAGGGCTAATTCTCTTGTTACTCCTCCACCCTCACCATCACATCATGTCCCACAAACCATGCAACCTCTGTTTGAGGCAATTGACAAATCTCAGGAAGATCCCAGTTCCTCTCTTCCACCTATCACTGAGAGTATACTCCCACAAGTAACTGGTCCTGAGAACATTCAATCTGCTATCCAACAAACAGAAGAGGAGGTTACACTACCTGAGTTCAATGCAACTCTAGGTGAGTTTTCAAGTGGAGCAGCCACTACTGATGTAGAGACCCCTGTCTCACATCAGGACAGTGATTACATTACTAAGACTCCCTTGAAGGCAACAACTGTTGAAGCCACAATAGTGTCTCCAAAAACAGTTGGAAGTCCCCAATACCAAGAAAAAGGGGCATCTGATTCACCTATTAGGACTGAATCAGGTAGAACTACCACTGGTAGGGACTCAGATGATCCTATTAACTTAGGAGATGGGTCAAAATACCAAGAATTGACGGACAGAGTTTGTACAATTGAAACCTCTGTAGCTGACATCAAATCTGACGTCAAACTTATACTGGCCTCCATTGCAGACCTTTCCAAGAGTCAACCATCAACTGCTGATATAGCCAGTGAGCTATGGAAATCCGTTTCCCCCATCATCATAGCTCACAGAAAACTGGCTGATCAGACACATGAAACCTATATGGCTGAGATCAGAAATATGGTGGATGCAAGGTACAAAGATACCCATGCTGATATTAAAGCCATCAAGGACCACTTGCTGAAGACTACTGGCTCTGCCCCTACCACCATTCTCAGGGATGAAAATGATGATGCTTTCACGGCTGATGATGCCAAAAAGGGGGAGAGTGGCAGAGATAGGCTACCAAAGCTGGATCCATTTGGTTGTCCTCCTTCTCAAAAAGGCCAAGCCAAGTCTGCCAACAAACCAGAGTCTACTAAAACAACTCCACAACAACAACAACCAGCTCTACAACAACAACAACAAGCAATACCAACAGCACCACAACAAACCACTGACAAGAACAAAGCAGTTGATGACTCTGCAAACATAGAAGCTGAAAAGGCTGCTCAAGAAAACCAGAAAAGAGCTGACACCTTGGAAGTTAAAGCAGAGTCATTAGTAGAACTCAAGAAGAAACAACAGCAGGAGACTGAAGATGTGGGATCCTCTAAAAGGATGAAAAGGCCTGCTAAGCATGTCAAAAAACCACCATCCAAGTTAAACACCTCTGTTGACAAAGCCACTGCTACTGAAACCACTGCCACCCAAAACACTGAAACCACCCAAAACACTGCTTCCCAAACCACTGTACCCAAACCAACATACATACCTAAACATACAACCACCAAACCTACATCACCAGCCAAATCCCAAACATCTGCTGGACCTACTAAAAGGCCAAAAGATGTTAATCCAACCACTGCTACCAAATCACCATCCCCTAAAATCATGTACACAAGGAAGTGAAAATCAACCTTTGTTGTACATGATGAAAACATACACACATCACCAAACACCACCTCAACTGCATAATCCACTCCTCCTATCACAGCTATTCCAATCACATCATTCTCACCACACACATCCAAATTCAGATCCCATAGACCACCACCAACCATTAAACCATTGGTTGTTCAGTATCCCCTTGAACTTGATCTACTCAAGGGGGAATTACAATCCTTCTACAATACTGAACAGCCATCAGACAGATCCTTCCCATCTCTCCCAAACTTCCCTGTTCCCCTCAACATTGATACTTATCTGAAATACAAGGGTGAACAGGTGGATGCCATCATTAGGGAGAAATGCAAAGGGAAGGATGACAGGACTGCTCATGGCATCCATTCAGCAGAGCTTAGCAAACTCAGAAGGATTGAAGACTTTGCTAAGACCCTGAGCAACTCCATGTCCTCCATGCCTCTCAGTGGTGACTTGGAAAAGGAGGTAAGGGAATCTCTTCTGGAACAGATGATGGCAACCAAGCCTTACAAAGCAACCAAGAAGCAGTTCAATGGTTGGACCACACATGCTTTGAGAGAAGAACTTCTCAGAATTGAAGAAATGGCCAAAGACCCCAAGGCTAAAGTCTCTATTCCTAATTTTGGCAAAGGCAGAGACCCAGTCAGAGCCTTAAAGTTTAAAAGGATGAGGCAAGAGATTGTAGCTGCCAACTATGGTGAAATGAGGTCAGTCTCTAGATGGTCTGAGCTAAGGCTGGTTGAGACATACAAAAGTCTGGAAGAAAACAGAAAGAAGGATCCCAGCCTACCAAGAAAACCTGTTTACACTGATGAGCCAATAATGAAGAGACCCCAACAGACCTTTACCTTGGACAGCTTACTTGACACCTCTGATCTATCAACTGCTGCAAGAAGACAGTTCAAGAGACAGAAGGAAATGTCAGAAGAAGATCAGAGGAAGTTTGCTGATACATTCATCAAGGAAGGGCTCTTCAATCAAGTACACTTTTTCTCTGATCCTACAACAGAGAAACTCAGAGAACTCATTGGAAGACCTCCATCACCCAACTCATCAAGAATAAAAATTCAACTCAGCAAATCCACTGACTCAAAGATTCTAAAATGCAAAGTCAACAAAGACAACCATGAATTGACATTGCTCAGGTCAGATGGAAGGGTTCAGAAGATCAGCATGGATGATGCTTACAGTCTATGTGCAGAGGATCACCATACACTGCTAAATCTGGAACTAGAAAGAGATGAAGAAGACTTGTTTGCTCTGAACTTTGAATTACAATTCAAAGGTCAAATCAGAGAAAGTCTGATGAGGAATAAAGATCAATAAATAAAGATGAGTTTTGGCATCATCTGTTCTAGGGGGAGATTGTTGGGTCTGCTGACCTGGAAAAGAACAGATGATTGGAAAGCCAAAATATGCTAACAGTTGATCCTTTCAATAAACAGTCTTTACACTTAGTTCTCCCAAAAGACTGCTGACTCTAACAACTGTTCTATCCAAACAACTGCTATGACAACTAATGGTCCCAATCGGGTCGAAACGGTCCTGGTTGAAACGGTTTTGGTCGCTATTTTAGTTCTTTAACTTTTTTATATTTTATTGTTATTTTAATTTTAATCTATTTTGATGTGAACCTATTCTAATCCAACCCATCTAGACCCAAACCCATCCTTACCTAACCCATCCTAACCCACTTTTTTAATTTACCCATCTTGACCCAAACCCATCCTAACCCAAACCCATCCTGACCCAACAACCAAGCCAACCCAACCTACCCATTTTGCCACCCATAGTTTCACCGAGTATCACAGAAGTACGTAATTGCAATCAATCTCAATCAATTAATTCACACTTATCTAATTTCATTGTTCACCAACGTCCGAGGTTCACTACTCATGTATACAGTCTAGGAATTCCCCGAATTACCATATCATGTAATTATTAACCTATAACTGTGCGACGTGTGACTTAACTAGCTAACCCTAGTCAAGTAGAATGATAAGATGTTGGGTCTGCTGACCTGGAAAAGAACAGATGATTGGAAAGCCAAAATATGCTAACAGTTGATCCTTTCAATAAACAGTCTTTACACTTACTTCTCCCAAAAGACTGCTGACTCTAACAACTGTTCTATCCAAACAACTGCTGTGACAACTGCTGATACAAAGAACTGCTGAATAAACAACTGATGAAGAACAACTGCTGACCAAAGGTCTGATGAAGAACAACTGCTGATTCAAGTACTGAAGACCAAAGCACTGCTGGAACCAACAGCACTTAGGCTCCAGCAGTGGATACAAGACCATCAGAGTTTTCCTACAACAGCTGTTTACTATCAGTGCTTTCAATGTAACAGTAGTTTGTAATAGGCAGATGTTTTATGTTTGTTATTCTGTTAGAGGTCACTGTCTTAGGTGACGTCAGCTTAGGTCATCAGTGGTTTGAGTCTGTCTATAAATAGAACAGTGCTTGTACTGTTCTATTGCATCACACACACAAACATTCTCTCAGACAAACACTGTGTGATCAGGCTGAGGGGGAGTAATTGTACGATTGTAATCTTTTAGATAAATGAAAGCATTCGATCTGAAAACATTTACTCTCTTGTTTTGATTAACAGTTTATTATTCCGCTGCAATTTCATTCTATTTTCGTTTCACTTATATCATATTTAGTTAAACATAATCAAAACAATCAAACTCTGAACAAGAAGCAAGCCACCCGCTGTTCGTTTTGTGAACAGGGTACAGTCTACCAAACCTCGTTTGAATCCCTTGGAAAGAAGATATGTGCTAAGCTCCTCATACCATTGTCTTGGATCTTGGTGCAAACCATACAAAGCTTTATTTAGCTTGTAAACCTTATGCCGGTGGATAGGATCATCAAAACCTGGTGGTTGCCCAACATATACTTCTTCCTTGACCACACCATACAGAAAAGCACTCTTTACATCCATTTGATACACCTTAAATTTCTTGTAAGATGCATACGCAAGAAACATTTGGATTGCTTCAATGCGCGCCACTGGTGCATAGACTTGATTGTAATCAATCCCTTCTGTCTGACGAATACCTTGAACGACCAATCGAGCTTTGTTTCTGACAATAACGACTCGATCATCCTTCTTGCACTAGAAAACCCACTTGGTGCCAATTTTCTTTCACTCTAGTGGTAAATCTGTCAGCGTCTAGACTCCGAGTTTCTGAAACTGTAGTAGTTCTTGCTGCATAGCTTCTACCATGAATCGTCTTGTAAAGCATCCTTGTATCTTTTCGGTTCAACCTGCGAAACACAACAAGCAAAAGACCAATCATTCTGACAAACAGATTTCTGTATCTTAGCATACAGGGCAAGAGCTCCAATGTTGTCATGTGAAGTTGCACGTCTGAGTTGACCTCTTGTCATCACACTACTACCCGGGTCACCTATAACTTGTTCAAGAGGATAAATCTGATGAATCCGAGATTCTGGATGATCAGGAACTAGAATAACTGCTTGAACATTATGATTTTCTGCCATCTCCAGATCATTACACATATTTGAAGAAGAGACAACATCTGGATTTGGGTTCGCTGGTGGTGATATCGTAGCATGATCTAACATAGCTTCACTGAATTCTTAAATATTGTCTTCCGACTCAGATGAATCAAGAGTTGTAACGGCTTCTTGGAAAATCTCTTCTTCATTAACAGGAGCATCACTACAAAAAAATTGCCATTTAGAGGCACACGTTTTTAGTGACAATTAGATTTTCTGCCACTAATTTATGTTTTCAATGGCACTTTGTATAGGCCATGCGTTTTATATCAAACTTTTAGCTGCATTTAAGTTTTATGCCACTAATTCAGCTTTTTAGTGGCACTTTGTGTATGCCACTAAAATATAATATAAAATAAAAACAAATTTATTGAAGTTAATAGATACTTTAAATACTTAAATTTTAAATAGTTAAAACTAATTTTAAAACTAATGCATTGGTATCAGTAGAAGCTGCTGCTGGAGGAGTTACGGTGATTGGACGCACTAACAGTGAAGTTATTGCATTCTCACACTCGTAATATAATCCTAAAACAACTTCTTCAACCATACTTTCTATATTAAATGACTCAAATAGTTCCTAATAGTCAAACATCCAATCGGACCCACTTCCTTGAACATTCAGAGTGTAGCGCTAAACGTCAACATTTGCCCACTCTTCAACTTGTTTAGTTCTTTTGTTAAATATGCGTTTTAGTGATGTCGCGTATCCAACACTTCGGCTTTTGGTCCAAATTTCTCATTAGGATTCAACATAGTGCATGGCGCCGCAAAAGGTACTAGAAAATCCAAATTAGGCTTTCGTCTGTTAAGCAGTTCATAAGAAGTTTTGCCAACCTTCTTTACCGTTAACACACGATTCAAAGTGTAACATGCTGCATGAATGGCTTCATTCCAAAACATAACCGGTAGGTTAGAATCTGCAAGCATGGTTTGCGCCACTTCAATAAGAGTCATGTTCTTTCAGTCTGCAAAACTATTCTGCTGTGGAGTGTATGGCGCACTATACTCATGATGAATACCCTTTGTGTCGCACAATGCATCCATTTGAGAATTCTTAAACTCTGTCCCGTTATCACTTCGAATTCTTTTGATCTTCAACCCATATATATTCTCCAAACGGGTAAACAGAACATTTAGATTATTAAATGTTTAACTCTTGTGTTGCATGCATATCACACACGAGAATCTTGAATAGTCGTCGGTAACCACAAGACAATAAAGTTCTCCGTTGATACTGTTACGCTTAACTGGACCAAATAGGTCCATGTGTAAACGTTCAAGTGGAAATTCAACAGAGTTTATTTTCTTGGGTTTGTGGGACTGTTTGTGTTGTTTTCCTTGTTTGCAACTCACACATTTATCATTAAGATGAAAATGCTTCACATTTACTCCTACAACAAGTCCGTTCATCACCAAATGATTCATCTTTCTTAGGTCAATATGCCCCGTCCTCTGATGCCACATAATAGATTCTTTTTTAGTAGCCTTGGATAGAGAGCACGTAACTTGGCCCTGAGTAGTGGTTTCTTTGCTCATGTCAAGAATATACAGATTGTTCACTCTTGGAGCTTTTAGCATGAACCACTCTTTTGGTATAACGAAACCAGGTTTCAGAATGTAGCAAGATTTAACATCAAAGTGAACAGAAAACTTCTTGTCACAAATCTGACTCACACTCAACAAATTATAATCAATTTGTTTCACATATGATATCCGTTCAAAACTCACGATTCATATTTTGCCTGCAATTCCAATCAAAACCCTCATCCTTTTGTATCACCAAAGCCTGGTTCTCATTTTGAGGTTGAGTGTTTGGTGTAGAAATAGGAACAATAGTTCTGGTTGGGTTTGAATTCGGTGTAGTTTGGTTTTTGTTGGTTGTAGATATTTGTCATAGTGTAGTTTTTTGTGAGGTGTTTGGTTGGTTTTGGTAATTGTTTTGTTGTGGATAGTTGTTGTTGTTTTGGCTTTGATAAGTGACTTGGTTTTGTGATTTTCGATTTTGATAGTTAGAGTTAAACGGGTTTCGGTTACCTTGTTGCATTGGTTGAGTACACTCTCTTGAAATGACCTCGAGTTCCACAATTAAAGCAAGTTACCTTGACTTTGTTGAAACCATAGGTAGTATTCGGGGAGGTAGCAAGATCAGTTCTTCCTGTTTTCTCTATAAACTCAGTAGCTCTCCTCATCACACTTGCAAATGCCCACTGAATGTTGAACAATTACATCTATTCCTTGTCGATCTGGGCATAATCTTCATTAGTCAGATTGTTGTTTCCTATCTGACTTGCCACTAGCCCGTTGTATGAAGCAACCATTGCTGAGGCTAGAGCAATGTGTTGTTCAGCCACTTCTACAGACACATTGTTCATGTTGGAGGTTTCCAACATAATCGGACTTTGGCTTGAAGAAGCTTGTGTCATCATAGGAGCCACATATGGTTGTTGTTGTTGTGGTAAGCTCATAGATGATGTATAACAAGAAACAAACATTTGTGGTTGAGTTGGTATGAATGAAGTTGGTGTGTAAGTTGGTCCTGGAGCAAGATAGTTGATTGGAGTTCTTTGAGGTTCAACAACATTTGAAACATAAGAAATATGAGGTGCAACATTAGCTCCTCCTGATGAATTAGACATAGAAGAAGATGATGTAGCTGGATATAATTCCGGATTTTGTGGGAGTTGTGCTCTTTTGGCTTTCCTTTTCTCCTCCATCTCTTTGTACTCAAGTTTCTGTGTAAACTCATTAATAGTCCAATACTGATAAGCATCCTTCTCTTTTAACACTTCAACATGTTATCCCCAATATGGAGGCAACGAATCAGCAAACTTATCAACAATCTCACCCATAGGAATAGTTATCTCATAGTTTGATAACTCTAACAACAAATGACAATATCTAGGATTAAGTTCCTTTAAAGTCTCATTACCCACATAGCTGAAATTCCCAAACTCCTTTCTCAAATCTTCTATACGAATCCTTCTTGTCTTGTCATTCCCGTCATGTCGATTCTTCAAACAATCCCATAATTGTTTCAAAGTAGTACATGACCCGGACTGATGTAGAAGATCTATAGTTATAGCTTGAGATAATTGAGAAAACGCCTTCTTCTCAACAGCAAACTTTTTCTTTTCATCATCTTTTAAATCTTCGAGAGGAATAGGTAAACTTGTGTTCGCTACCATCGGTGGACTATATCCCTTCATAATCATTTGCCACGCCTCTCCACCTTCTAAACCCATACCTTCCAAATGGATCTTGAATTTCTTCTGCCATTGATGGTATTCAAACATGTCCAAAAGCTTAGGAGGACAATTACCACTACCCGATGATAAATCGTTAATCAATGTAGTAATCTCATTTGAAGTCTGATTATGCACCGCTGTTGCTGCAACTTTGCAAAAATCATGCACTTGTTGTTGTGGATGAGTAACAGTTGGTGGTGTTGAACTTGTCATAGCAAGGTAGTTAATCGACTGTGATGGTTGTGTGTTTGTCTTTTGAGATGCAACTGCCCAACGATTCATAGGAACATGTTGTTGTTGTTATGTTGTAGCAGGTTTAGGTGTAGTAGGTGTGACATCCGTCACCACCACTTTTATGACTTGCAAAACTAGCAAATTTTCGTTGCGTCTGTTTATCCATTTATCATAGGTAAAAAAAATTATAAAAATTATCATTGTTATAATTATTATTTTGAATATATATATATATATATATATATATATATTTCAGATTAAAAAAAAAGTTAAGTTAAATAAAATCTATAAAGTTGGATTTTAAAACTTTAACTCTCCATCTAATTATCTGATCTTTACCCATTAACCATCCTTAACCCAATCAAATAACCAAATCCAAAACCCACTTGAACCCAAGCCCATCTGACTGGCCCAAAGTTTACAGCCCATCAACCAGTCCACCATCACCTTTTACACAGATCCAAACCCACGAATCGGGTCAGATTCGACCCACTGACATTTAAACGCATTTGTACAACCCTATTTTCCTAATTAATACATCCTAATTGGTCGAAAATCATGTCACTCCATTTCAATGCTATCAATTTCCTGGATTAAGCCGAGAAATGTGGCTAATTTTGAGCTTAAACGCGTTTTTTAGTTCTTACTAAAACCCAAGTTTAAAATCGTCAATTATAACTTGAATTACAACAATTAAACTCGCACACAGACTCAGGGATGTGTAACTAAGAGAGACCATACATCATAGTTCGTTTTATAACTCGTTTTGATAGGTAATTGATGCTTTTTATCTCGTTCCTTAGTCCGGTCGATTACACCACTTCATGTAAGTAAAATTTCGATTAAAATTTTCTATGTGGTCGATCTTCTGTATAGATCATTAGCCCCATCATTTTGTTAATGATCTGGATCGTTATCTGACTCAATTATAGGGATTAGTGTTTTAGGGTTTATAAGAGAATTGGGTTAAACTGAATATGAGCTTATAAGATTTTATGTGGGCTTGAAACATAAAAAGACACCTAGACCAGATGGTTTGGACGCGTCCCTCACAGAAATAAGGGATGGGTTCGACCAACGCCCTTTTTTTGTCTTTTTTTCTTTTTCTTTTGTGTCTTACTTCTATATATATATATATATATATATATATATATATATATATATATATATATATATATAAGGAAAGGATAAATTGAAAACCCTCTTGAGTTGAGAAAACCTTGGAAACCCATGTAAAAAATCATTTTTTTTTTGAAAAAAATAACCAATGTAAAATACATATTTTTAAGCATTTTGGGCTAAAAAAATATAAAAAGCGCCGAAGGGATTTTTTTTAAAAAATAAACAAAGTTGCGCTTTTTACATATGTTTTTAGCTATTTGCTGTTGTAAAGCTGTTGTAAACGTGTGTTTTCGCAGCATTGTTTATTTTTTTTTTAAAAAAAATCCCTTCGGCGCTTTTTTTATTTTTTTGGCCCAAAACACTTAAAAACATGTATTTTACATTTGTTTTTTTTTTCAAAAAAAAAATAATGATTTTTTACATGGGTTTCCAAGGTTTTCTCAACTCAAGAGGGTTTTCATTTTATAATTGCCCTATATATATATATATATATATATATATATATATACATAGGGGTGGATAATATGGAAACCCCAAATAATGAAAAAACCCTGAAAACCCTCTAGTGACCATTGATCAAGTTTGATCAATGGTCCATAATTATTTGAATATAATAATCATAAAGTATGTGGGCCAATCTAATAAAAAAATATAATTAAGGGCATTAAGGTAATTTTAAACATGAGATTTGACACTTCTGAATCCTAGGTTTTAAAAGGTTGATTTGACACTTGTCAAGTCACCTCTCCCCTAGTTTATGTCACTTTTTCCAGCACCAATATTAACATACGTTAGTGTTGTGATACAAAATTCTGACCTCGCGTGAGACATCGCTAACATATGTTAACAGAAATCCTCATTAAAATAACAAAATAAAAGAACACATAAAATGTATATTTATTTAAGAAATGATAAAAACGATCATTACAATCAATACTAAAACGTATTAAAAACGTTTAATATAAACATAATTATTTGTGAATGAAAAAAAAAAACTATCATGACAACATAAAAAAGAAATCTAGTTGTGCTTCGTTCTTGATACCCATCTCCATCTTTAACACGAAACATCTCTTCACTTACACAAAAGATAACACGTGTTACTTGGGCTCTCCAAAACACATAATGAGACATCACTGACATGTGTAATGTATCTAAAACATATGTTTGACTGAAATAAGATATGTCATATGAACCCTAACACATGTTAGTGGGACATAACGAGACATCACTGACATGTGTAATGTATTCTAAAACATATGTTTTACTGAAATAACGTATGTCATATGAACCCTAACACATGTTAGTGGGGCATATATTAACGTGTGTGAGCAGACAAGACTCAGACCGCAAAAACAGGACATGTACCCTATACGAGTTCATAACAATTTCACTTGCCAAAAATTTAATAGCATGTGTTAACATATTCTAAAACACATGTTTACTGAAAATTAGCGTATGTCATTTGGACCCTAACAACTGTTAGTTGGGCATATACTAGCACGTGTTAGCATCACTAACGTGTGTGAGCATACAAGACTCGGACCGCAAAAAATAGACATGTACCCTATACAAGTTCATAACAATTTCACTTGCCAAAAATTTATTAAATAGAATACAATAATTTTTTAAACACCCTATTCACCAAAAGATTGAAAATTTATAACCTTTATAAAAAAAACATCACTTACCACAGCCACACCCCCAACGCCGCCTTCTTCCAATAGCTTACTCGGGAAAACCAACACTGGAACAGATACACATATTAGTTTGGGATCCTCAAACACATAATGGGGCATCACTAACATGTATTAGCATATACTAACATAAAAAGACTACAAATTTATTCATCAATCACATGTGATCTATCAACCTCATGTCCCCAATCCAATAAAAATCTAACATAAACAAAATAATAATAATAAAAAAAATAAAAAAGGTTAACATGAGTTTTTTTTTTTTATTCAAGCATTTGATCGAAAACTTGGTATGCGAACAAAAACTATCCCCAAAACTGTTATTATTATTATTCTAACAAAACCCAAAACCTAACAAAATCAAAAGGTAACACAAAACGCACAAATAAAAAACGTAAGAACTTATTATTATTATTCTAACCAAAACTGTTATTCTTATTATTCTAAAAAAATCAAAACATAATAGCCTAAAAAACATATTAGCAACTGTGATGATTGTACGAAAAAAAAAAATCAAACGAGATCTACAAAAGGAAAAATGAAAAGAAACATGTTTATATATTTTGTGATGACTGTATGAAATTAAAAATTAAATCAAGATCTAGGAAAAATCAAAAGAAACATAGTCCAGATCGATGTCACATTATTCTCATGAGTCATGGCACAAAGATCATGAATATAGACACTTTGGTTTCATATTTTACAATAACACCTTCAACTTCAAGATTCTAGTTAATTATTAAAAACTTTAAATTTATTAAATACCCAAATAGCTAGAAACCTTAATAAATAAGGAGAGTGATGATATGCAGTTAGTTTAAAATTTAATAAAATGCATTTCCTACATAAGGAGAGTGATCTTGACTACTCCATGATCTGTTGTTTCAGATCATCTTGACTACTCCATGATTTGTTGTTGTTTCAGATCTGGTTTTGGGGATGTCGATTTGGGGAAGACGACCTTAAGGGTTTGTTCAATGATGAATAATGGTCAAGTTTTGATGGAGAAGAATACGTTTTTTAATGATCTTCGATCAAGAATGATTAAGGTTTGATGGAGTGAAAGCAGGTTTTTGATTATTGTTTTTGGTTCTGAAAAAGAGAGAGAGGAGAACAGGATGTGGCATTGAATGAGAGAGAGTGTATAATTGTTTGTTTATAATGATGTGGGGGTAATTCAAAAATTGAAAAAAAAGGGGGAAAGTGAAAATGACAATTGTATCATTTCTAATATAATAAGGTGAAAAGTTGGCTTGGATGATGTGGCATAATATGGGCCAAGGGATGGGTTTCTTGGGGTTTTTCCATTTTGGAAAGTTTTCTCCATATACTTCCACTATATATATATATAATATATATATATATATATATATATATATATATATATATATATATATAGGGGAAAGTTATTTTGAGAACACCTATATTTCGTGTGAACCGTGAGAACGATATCTAAAACCATTCAAATTCAAAATTTCTTTTTACACTTGTCTTTATTACTAAAATACAATCCCCAAAACACAATTTACGCGTAAAAATTCAAACGTATACGAAAATAATTTGTTTTTACACATGTGTAAATTTGCTGTTTATACATGTGTAAACTGTTTCATTTACACATGTGTAAAAAGTTAATTTGAAAGTGTTTTTGCATGAAAAGATGGATTATTTGAAAAGAAAATTCATTTATTAATGTTGTATTTTGATTATAATGGGATTTGTATTAAAAAAAATTGATTTTGATTGATTTTTGTACTTGTTCTCACGGTTCTCACAATATTTAGGGTTCTCAAGATAACCCTCCCCTATATATATATATATATATATATATATATATATATATATAAACTATTTTAATTCTTTTCAAATACCAAAAGAAAATAAAAATTTTTATAAAAATTACCCAAGCTTATTCAGACCCTAAGATTTATGTTTACAATTTTATTTTTCTAAAAAATAGTTATTTATTATTTTTAATGTATTTATTTTGTTTAAACAATAATTATTTAATAGAAAATTCATTTCTAATCATTTTAATACCAAAATTTTTGTGGAGTTATCTCTAACCATATAAAACTTTTTAGTAATTTTATTTTTTGAAAAAAAAAATCATATTTTACATATTTTTATGATTTATTCTTATTTAATTGATTATATTCAATTAAATTTTGTTTTAAATGAGAATAATATGAAAAATTATTTTTAAAATTATTTTTCACTTAGATCATATATTAACTACTATTATAAAATGAAAATAGCATTTTTACACTTTATCTGTATTTATTTCCAATTTATTGCATTTTTATGTTCATAAATCAATTTAAAATATAAAGATATCAAAATTATAAGTCCTAAAAAAAATTCTGAAATTATTGTTAGCATCTCAGTATAAAATGGACTCGTGTTTATCATATTTATTAGATTTAAACTATTATTACTTATCTATTTATACTTTAATTTCATATGAAATTGCATATTTACTTATTTAAGTCATTCCATTTTTTTTAATGGAGATCATAATATTTTCATTAAATATTAAAATTATTTAAAACCAATTATAGTTAAATTCAAAAAAAACAAAACTCTAGAATCCCCAATTCTAGTCTATAAAACCCTAAGTGCCTAATCCTAGATAACTTAGACTTTAAGATCATTCCCTTACAAATTATTAATTTATTCATTTAGGTTAATCCTTTGGGATATATTAATCCGAACTTTGCGGTTCGACATATTTCAAGATATTACACAAACGGTGAGTTTACGTAACCTTGTTTATGCAATTCTTTATACTTGAAACTTTATACTTAAGCAATTCTACATACATGTCTAGTTGTAAACTTTAATGCCTCATGACTTAGACAAGAACTATTAGACTTAAACTTCAACTTGCATAATCATTAACCCTGATCAAGCCGGCGGTATACAATGATAGATCAATTGGATTGACAACCCCATCCAGATTCGTTGATCATCTTTTATGAGGAGCGTGGATTATTGTTATCGTTCCAACATTATATTAAGGTGAACCGTGGATGCGGGATGGACCTAAACTTTGTCGGAGGATTGATTATGTGCATCTAGTTGACCCACCCCCCCCCCCAATTTTTCCAAACTCAACAGGTAATACTGATGCCTGAAGTCTAGAGCTATCATGAGGAGATATTTGAAGTTTTAAGCTTTGTTTGATTATTTGATGAATTAGATTTTATTCAAGACCTTGTCATGTATTTCAAAATTTGGATATTTCATTTTGAATTAATACTTATTTAAAACTTGATTACCATGTGCTACTGAACAATCATTCATACGTTACACCTTGATGTTTCCGCCATCGGTTGGGGTGTTACAGATAGGTATCAAAGGCATGGTTATAGAGAATTAGGTTATTAGAAAAAAAAATAGTCTAGTCTATAACCATAGGATTTTTAACCAGTACATGCTCCTTTTACTTACAACCCTACTGGTTTCTATTCTCTATCTCCCTCCTACTTCTTATCCCTACTTTAGTCCCTACAAGAAGATTGTTCTCCATCACTGGATTTACCCTTAGACTAATAGGACAAGATTCTCAAGTCTTAACCTGAACTACCTTGAAGATCCCGTCGAAGTTCTAGATTTTAATAATGAACACGTGCAATCTGGAAGGGTGAACGCCCGTATTCTGAGTTTTCTGTCTAGGACTGGCATTGCGCATAAATCCCAATCAGACGAGGGACTCGGATGCCTACCTGGGAATTCTCGGGATGAGTGTTCACTTATAGGCTAAAGCATGTCTTCACTATGTTATTAGAATCTAGAAGGTTTGATAAGTCAACGTTTTCGTTTATTCGTTTTAACTAATGAATAAATGATTACACTCATTTTCCTTAAAACTAAGCTCTAAAATCTCAAAATTTTACAACTTAAATCAATCCCATTTCGTAGTCATATATGGATTTCATAAACACACTTCATCTTACCATCTTAGCCACTTGTTCAATTACTTTTTTTCAACACCCTGCCCAAATAATATTATTTCCTTTCTCAACATGTTATATATTTTTAACTGTAACCTCATAGCCTGAGCATAAGACCTAGACAAAATGACCAACAATCTAACCATCAAACAAAAACAAAACTATATATAGGCAAGTTCATTCGACCTATTGCATTGGTCGAATGAACCATTCGACCCTGACGTGGGCTCGAACCAAAACCATATAACAAATAAAGTGTCCTTCGACCTTCTAATCTTTCCATTCGACCTTTCGCTAGGTCTAATCAATCTTCAAGTCTTCAACATCTTTGTAATAAATGCCGTATAATGATAATCCAAAGCGATAGTCACATTCGTGCACCTACAGCTTTCCCAGTGCAAGTGTGCCGAGAAGTCTACCGACGGAGGCTTATCATCCCTGCCGGTGAAGAAGGTGTGCCTGGACGCCATCATTGCTGATGTAGAAGGTGTCCTACTTGGTAAGTATAGTTGTCCTTCTAGTTACTTTATTTTCTCTCTGTCCGTTAACGCTTACTAATATGTTGTCTTTCTTTTAGCTGATCTAGGTTTGCAAGGGAGTGGTGGTGAGAAGACTAAGTCTGTGGGAGAGCGGACAGCTGGAAATGTTGTTGGTGAGGGGATGATCATTTCCCCTTTAGAAAAAGACAAGACCCCATAGCCGACTGCGCGTCCCCCTATTCCACCCACATCCCCGCCCCCGCGGATCCCAACTCCTCCTACATCTCTGTCCCCGCGGATGCCTACTCCTCCTACATCTCCGCCTCCGAGCTTTGTGCAGGAGAATGTTACTCAGGATGAGGTTTTTGATGGTCTTGCAACGCAGGAGGGCAGTAAGGAGAAAGAGGTTGTTGAGAAAGTGTTGGATCAGTAGCTCAGCTTAAGCAGTTCTTGCTTATGAACACTTGTGTGTTATAAATATATCAAAGTAAATTACACAGCGGAATATTAAAGTGTTCAAGTTAAAGCATCACTTTATAACAGGAGTTATGACTCCCCCTCAATCAATGAACTAGGAAGTTTAAAGATGAGAATCAATAGTAAATGAGTAAAGCAGTAAATGCAGAATGATTCTCAACTATATATGAAATGGCTAACTATAAAGTAATATGAAGGAAAATGTTTAAGTCTTTTAGATTTAAGAGTGATTGAACTACATACATAAATAGAGGGAGCAATCCCTCTAGTAATACAAGAGATAACCTATAGACTAAGTAAATCAAAATCTTAAAGTAATCAAAAGATATTTCTACAACGGGCTGTAGTTTATCGAAACTTGAACAAAAACTTTAACAAAACTAATATAATACTAAACTGCTAAGCTTAAGGTTGGTTTAATACAAATGCTGATACAATACAAGATCTTCAGAGGTTTGCCTTTAGTGGTTTGTTCTTCAGATATTTGTCTGGTTTATCTTCAGAACATCTGATGCTTTTACTCTTCAGAACTTTTGCATATCTTTTTTACTTCAACAGTTTATCAAAATGTAAAGAGGATATAAGACTAAGGTTTAGAACTGGCTTGTCAATCCTCTTTGACCCTACAATATCCCCTTGGATTGATGAAGCCAAAACCTTTGTCTATCTTTATTTATACGATCCTCTATTCCTTAAGTCAAGAACTCTCCAGATTTCTTTGACTGTTTGATGTTTGAGTTCTCTGACCTCTTATTCTAAAAGCAGTCCTTGTTCTGGTATCATATCCTGAATGGTCATCAGATCTTGATCAGATAATTTTTCTAATTTAGTCAAGTCATGAAGGACTTTTGTTGAGAAGTCTTGTCTTATTAGAATCACAGAACTGGACTTGTAGGAGAAGCACCTATTTACCATGGCGATTTGGATTTGAAGAAATCTGTTTTGTATGGCACTATTTGAAGGTTTGAATATAGGTCTGCTGTAGGAGGTTTTTCTTTTTCAGCATTAATCAGATTGGATCTCCTCCTCTTTTCAAATAGAATTGTATTAGGTAAATCACCTTTTGAAATAGGCATGTGATGTTCAGTGACAACTTTGGTTTGTTTTTGCTCTTTGATGGTCTGTTGCAGTTGATAGGCAAATGTTGAAGGATCCCTATATTGTGTCAACAGAGGTTTTTCGTCAACAACAAAAGCATCTTCAACAATGGTGTTCTTCTTAAGCAAAGCCATTTTGAAGGTAGTTGTTGTATTTTCCCCTGGCTTCTTGGTAGCAGGCTGTATGGGTTTGTATTTCTCCGGATGTGCAAGTGTGTCAGCCTTGAACTTTTTGTAGGTCTCATAAAGTACATCTTCTTTCCACCTGCTTATTTGAGTCTTTGAACCATATTTGTTCTCTACTAATTCTTGAATTATATGGGCTCTTTTCAACTTTCTGTCTTTTTCTTTGGCCAGCCTTTTTGATGTAAGCTCTGCCTGTCTTGTTAGTTCTCAGTTGAGAGCCCCTTGAGTGAGAATTTCTTTGTCTTGCTGTTTTTGCTGATATAAGTCATCAGCTGTTGTCTTTTATCTTCTTCAGCAGCAAGGACAGTCTGCTCAGCAAGTCTTTCTTCTGCTTCTAACTCTTTCAATTTTTGTTCAAATATTTTGCATTTTTCATCAAGGCTTAAGTCATCCCTTGCTTCTAAGCTTTCCCATATATTATCTTCCTTTGCCTTTGCTTCAGCTTTTATTCTTTCTTCTTCTGTCAGTTCTTTTTCTTTAGTTTGATCTTCTGTAAGTGGTATAGAAGAAATGTGAACAGGCTTTGGAATATCAGATTGGTTTGTTTCCGTTGCTTTAGAAGGCTGTTCTGGTTCAGTGCAGGAAATGTCAACTACTGAAGTGTTGATCTGAGTAGCATCAACTACTAAAGGATTGTCTTTAGTGCTTTTGGTATTGACTTCAGCAGCAGCTTCACTTTTGTCTTGGGAGGCCTTTTTATCCTTTTCTCTAATGTCTCTTTCATTCTTTTGATACCATTCTTCTCTTTCTTTCAGAGCTTTTTCTTGTCTAGTCATGCTTGTTAATTTTCGAGACTCTTTGAGATTTTGTGCTTCTCTAGCTCTTTTTGAGGCTTCAAGAGACACAGTTTCAGGTTCCTTTGGCATCTCTCCCTTTTTGGCTTCATCCACTTCTGGAAACCATGGAGGTGGAGGTGTTACACCAGATAGATGGGCTAATTGTCTTCTGTTGTCATCCATCTTTCTTGACAATTCACCAAGCTTATGGTCAATAACATTGTTAATCATCACAATTTGAGTGTTGTTCTTTAACTCCATAGTAGTTACAAAATCTTTGAGATGACAAGAAATAAGTTGATGTACCATCTGGTATAAGGGACCATCTGGGCTGCATAGTTGGTTCAGGTCTATGCTTGATGACCCAGAGAATTGGGTAGGCTTTTTTGATTATGGAGGGTGTGTTTTTGGTTGATTCTCAGTGTGAACTGGGGATGTCACTTTTGGGGAATTGGGGTGTAAGTGGTCTTTAACATGTTCTTCTGTGGCTGTCTCCTTGAGTACAGAAACATTAGAATCAGGACCTTCACAGTTAGCCGTCAATTCATTTTGTGGAAGTTTTGATCCATCATCCAAATCAATGGAAGCATCTGAATCACTGACACGGTGCTCAATGAGAATAGTTTCAGTTGTTTCATGAGCTAGGCCTGACCTAGTTGTCTCATGAACATCCTTTTCTTGGTACTAAGGTTTTCCTACTTCAGGCATAGTGCCTTCATCAGTAGTTGCCACATTTGAGGTCATAGATATGGTACTACTGTCCTCAAATCCATCACTGGATGGTATAAGAGTAGTAGCAGCCTCAAATATACCGAAGGAATCTAAGTTCAGGCTTAGAGACCCTAGTTCATCCTCATCTCTTTGATTAGGGCTGAACACATTCTCATCAATGTTTATTTCTATGTTTTCATCCCCTGAGTTATTTGTTGTTTAGGGATTGACATTTTCAGATGGATTGTGCTGTTTCAGCCCAGAGAGAATGTTAGCTGTCTCAACTCCTGGTGATGTTTGTAGGTCAGTAGTTGTGGGATCAGCAGTTGAGTTTTGTTCAGTTGTTTTAGGTGTTTTGAAAGAGGGGTCAGTAGTTATGGCCTTTTTGAGCTTCTTTCTTTTGAACTGAATGGATATTGGTGCTCTTTCGAGTATTTGAGATGAATGAGACTGAGAGGATGTTTCAGTCACATCTTTTGAAAGTGCAGATTGCACATTAGCAGCTTCAGGCATCTCAACTTCCTGAATTACTTTTCTTTTGGGGTTGGTGGGTTTGGATTTTTGTTGTTTGGGTAGTTTTGGATTTTTGGATTTTGGTTTTGAGGATGTTGGTTCCTAAGGGACTATGACATGTTCCCCTTGGTCATCCTCTGGCAGGACTGCCGGTTTGTTATGCCTTGAGTATGCTTGTGAGGTTAAAGGGTTTAAAAGAGTTGTTTTACCCACAAGCACCTCTTGTCCAAGTTCTTTAATAACACATTGCATGACGGACCTTGGATACAACAAAAATTTCTTTTGATCATTTTGTTGATGCAACACCAACTCATTGAAAAAGACTGCAGATGCCCTAAATTTAGTTTCATTTATAATTGAATGAAAAATTGGTTGCATGGTAGAGGACATTTGATCAGAAGATCCAGTCTTTGGACTTAAACACATGATAATGTAGTGAAACAAAAGTTTATATTTTGCATCAAAATATTTCTTGTATATAGTAGCATGTGATAATGTACCTTGGTAACCAAACTCAATTATGGTTGACTGAATTGTTCCACTGGGAATTTGAACAGGAGCTTCAGCATCATCAAGACCTAATATTTCTCCCAGGCTAGCAGGTGTGATTGCCATTTCTTTCCCTTTGATCTTCATCTTCAAGGAAAGGACTTCACCATCTTCGGCAACAGTCTCAGCGTTTGCCCAAAACTCATTCAGAGTGTCAATATGGATTGGTGGGTCAATGGTGAACACCGTGTAATATTGAGATTTTACGATCAAATCAATGATTTCATCGTATTGGGACCAGGCTTCAGCTTTTTCAAAGTAGCCTCTTTGATTGTGTCCCTGTTTAAGAACTAGAGCCATTGTCTTTGATAGAACGGTTGAAAGATTCAGAGAGGGAAGTTTTTGTTTTTGAAACGATAATAATGAAAAGAGGGGTTTGAGAACTTTAATAGTCCATTTAGGTCAAACTTCTGAAAATGATAGGAAAAGACTGTTTTACCCTTTTTTTCTAGAATCTCTGATGAACATTTATTCATCAGGAGTTTCCTATTTTGTTCTTCAGTAGTATTAAACTACTGAGAAAAATTACCCCTTTTAATCATTACTTGATGATTTTATCATCATCAGCAGATTTTCCTTTTCAGAAATATTTCCCTTACAGATGTTTTTGTACATCAGTAGTTTTTCTCTCTTTTTGGTTATAAACAGAGGTTTGAGACAGAGTGAGTAAACAAGCAAGTGAAAGTAAAATTTGTACATAAAAGAATGAAAAGCACTTACAGAGTTTACTCAAAGTATAGCATTTCAAGCATGGAAGCTAACCTGTGGAATGTTGATGTGTCAAGGGGTTTGGTGAATATATCAGCTATTTGATTAGCTGATGTGACATGTTTCACCTCAATCTTGGCTTTTTCATAGCAATCCCTGACAAAATGATACCTTAGTTCTATATGTTTTGTCTTTGAAAATTGAACAGGGTTTTGAATGATGCTAATGGCAGATTTACTGTCTACTAAGAGTGGAGTCTTGGTCTCTTTGATTCCATAATCAAGAAGTTGATATTGGAGCCATTGAATCTGTGATGTACAACTTACAGCAGCAATGTATTCAGCTTCAGCTGTTGAAGTTGCCACAAATGTTTGTTTCTTTGATTGCCAGGACACTAGACAGTTTCCCAAGAATTGACAACCACCAGATGTAGATTTTCTTGACATTTTGCACACTGCATAGTCACTATCTGAAAAAGCTGTTAACTTGGTATTGCTTGAAGCAGGATACCAAATTCCTATTGTAGGAGTTCCTTTCAGATATCTAAAAATTCTTTTGACAGCAGTTAGGTATGATTCCCTTGGTGCGGATTGATATCTAGCACAGACACAAGTTGAGAACATAATATCTGGTCTAGAAGTAGTTAAATATAGAAGGGAACCTATCAGACATCTGTACATGGTTTGATCAACCTGTTTTCCTTGATCATCTGGTTCAACTTATGTGGTAGTTGTCATAAGAGTGGAACATGATTTACTGCGTTGTAAAGAAAACTTAGTTAGTAATTCTTTAACATATTTAGATTGATGTATAAAAGTTCCTTTTGTTTGTTGATTGATTTGCAGTCCCAAAAAGTACTGCAGTCATCCCATTGTACTCATCTGAAATTTTGATTGCATGAGTTTCTTAAATTCATCACACAGTTTTGTGTTTGTTGAACCAAAAATGATGTCATCAACATAAATTTGAACAAGTAAGATATGATTTCCAACATGCTTTATAAAAAGTGTTTTATCTATCGAGCCTCTTGTGAAGTGATTTTTGAGTAAAAAGTTAGAAAGTGTTTCATACCAAGCTCTGGGAGCTTGCTTTAGCCCATAAAGAGCTTTGTCAAGTTTGTACACCCAATTGGGATGAGAAGGATCCTCAAACCCAGGTGGCTGAACAATATACACTTCCTCTTTTATTTTTCCATATAAAAATGCACTCTTGACATCCATCTGAAAAACTTTAATTTTGTTGGAAATTGCATAAGCCAAAAATAACCTGATGGCTTCAAGTCTTGCAACTGGAGCAAAGGTTTCATCATAGTCAATGCCTTCTTCTTGTGAGTAACCTTGTACTACCAGTCTTGCCTTGTTCTTGACAAACATACCAGCTTCATCTTGTTTGTTTCTGAAGACCCATCTTGTGCCAATTGGTAGCTTGTTTGGAGGTAAGGGACAAATTTCCCAGACTTGTTGCTTCTTGAATTGAAACAATTCTTCTTGCATAGCTTGAACCCAATTGTTATCTTTGAGGGCTTCTTGATATTTCTTTGGTTCCAACTGAGAAATAAATGCTGAGAAAAAGAAGAAGTTGGAAAGTTGTTTCTTGTAAGTACCCCTGAAGCAATATCACCCATGATTTGATCCAATGGATGATCTCTGTGCTCAATTAGTTGTTGTAGCCCTGTACTTGGTGATGGCTCTTGAACTTCTTCAAACAAACCACTGAGGTTGATGATATCTGGTTCAGCTATATGTGGTTTAGGAGTCTGTGTAGCTAAATCAGTGGTATGGATTTGTTCATCAGCAGTTGTTGAAGTAGAAGTTTGTAAAACTTCTGATGGTTTGAAAGAAGATTTAATGACTGTGTTTGGAGTCCATGGTGGAGGACTATCATCATAGAACCCTTGATCACCATAATAAGTGGGTTTAGATGATGTAACAGTCTTTTCAGGTCCGAAATGAAAACTATCAAGGTCAAAGAGTTCAGCAGGATGTGTTGGAATGAGAGTTTGTTTTGACTCATTAAACTTGACATTCAGTGTTTCTTCTACTATCTTGGTTCTTGAATTAAAGACCTTGTAGGCTTTTCTAGTGGAAGAATAACCAAGAAAATAACTTAAATCAACTTTTGCAGCAAACATTGAAATAGAGTCTTTGATGTTTAGAATGAAACATTGACATCCAAAAGCCCTGAAAAAGGAGATAAGAGGCTTTTTGCCATGAAGAACTTCATAAGCAATTTTGGAATGTCTTTTATTGACAAGGACTCTGTTTTGAACATAACAAGCTGTGTTGACTGCTTCAGACCAAAAATACAATGGTAGGCCTGAATCAGCTAACATGGTTGTAGCTGCTTCAATTAATGTTCTGTTCTTTCTTTCTACAACACCATTTTGTTCAGGAGTTCTGGGAATACTGAAATGTCTAACAATCCCTTTAGACAAATAGAATTCATCCAGAGTTTTGTTCCTGAACTCTGTCCCATTGTCACTCCTGATGACTTTGACAGAGAGAGAGAATTGTTTCTCTACTTGTAGAATGAAGAACTTGATAATATCAGCTTCCTCATCCTTGGACTATATGAAGAAGACCCATGCAAATCTTGAGTAGTCATCAATGATGACCAAGCAGTACTTCTTCTTACCAAGGCTCATAATATTGACTGGTCCAAATAAGTCCATATGGAGTAGTTGAAGACATGCAGTTGTTTTTTATTCTTCAATAGACTTATAGGAGGACTTATATTGTTTACCTTTAAGACAGGAAACACAATGTTCTATACACTAGTATTCCTTCAAAGGTAGACCTCTAACCAAGCCCGCTTTTGTGACTTTATTTATGGTTTTAAAGTTCACATGGCTAAGTCTCCTATGCCAGAGATCAGTTTCAGAAGTTGATGCTCTTGAGAAGAAACAAGCAGTGTTGTTCAATACTTTGTCTTTTTCAATGTCCACTGCATAGACATTGCCACATCTTTTGGCTATCAGCAATATATGATCTTCAATAATCTTCTCTATTAACTTTTGGCCTTTTGGTGATATGATCTTGCATGCTGTAAAGGGAATTGTCTTGATCGTCCGATATCGTTGATAAATAGGAAGAAGTGTTATCGCCTTTTGGTGAAAAAGGAAGAGTATCCCTTGTCACACATTTGAGATACACTCAGCAAGTTGTATTCCAAGTTTTCAACCAGATTGACCTTGTCAAACTGTATTTTACTAGTGGATACATTGTCATGTCCTAGCACATATCCCTTAGCATTTTTCCCAAAGGACACAGATCCTTCTCTTTGACTGATAAAATTGCTTATCAGGTATCTGCATCCTGTTATGTGCATTGAGCCTCCACTATCAACATACCAAATGCTATTCAAACCTCTGGAGACCCTCTGCACCATATAGAAAATTAGTTAGATTTTGCAACCCAAGCCAATTTGGCTTTGGGTTTGCTCTTGAGAACAGAAACAGTTTGTTTTGGACCATTTTTAGAAATCCATGTCTTTTTGGCAATGGATTTGTCATTTAATCTAATGGTGTAGTCCTTTTGAGGACCACCACCAACTTTGGTCATCAATAGTTTTATTAAATTTGTAAGGTTTTCAATTTCAGCAGTTTGTGAGATTGCTGAAGATTTAGGGTCAACTATTGAAGAAGAATTTTGAGAAAAAGGCCTTTGATGAGATTTAGTCTTTTTCTGAGAAAAGGTGTTACATGGTTGTTTTTTGTTGGGACAAAAACTTTCTTCAAATCTTGTTTGATTTGTTTTCCCACAACCAGTTGTAAGATTTTCTTATTATACTGATTTCCTTTTCTGTACCTACAAAATTCTGTTTTGTGGTTAAACACAAATTTCACATTCTTTTGCCTTCTCCTTCTTTTTAAATTCATCATGAAATGTGGAAGGCAAATTACTGACAGTTTTAGAGATATGAGTTAGGTCATTAGTAGTTTTCGGGTTCTCAACTCCTGATGTAGATGAAACTACTGGTGACTTAAAGTAAGTATATAAAACTTCTGGAGGACTTTCTTTTTCAATTTTGAGAAAGTCCTGATGAAAGGATGTGCATTCTTTCATATTGAAAGTTTGATTAACAATTATTCTACTCCCATCATCAGCAGTTTTGGGAGTAAAATCAGTTGGTGTTTCAGTATGGTGGTACCCTATGCCAAACTTAACATTTGATGCAGTTTGTTTGTTAAGCAACATTTGGTAACCTATACATGACTCAACCCATTTTTCACAAACAACATTGGTATCAGCAAGCTCTTTTCTGACATTTCCTAGGTCTTCTATCATGATTTTAATTTGTGCTTGAGTTTCAATGGCATCATTTGTTACTTTAGAATTTTCTTTAGATTTTGAAGCAAGTTTTCTTTCTAAATCATATTTTATCTAAGTATATTTTCTATTAGAGTCATTTGCTTTGTCATGTAGATGCACATTGGTCTCTCTTATGAGAGCAAAAGATTCTTTGCAAGAAGTTGAACAAAGTTTTAACAAAGATTCTTTTGATACCTGAGACAAGGCAGATTTGGAGGTGCATCCTTCAAATGCCATTAAGGCAAAATTCTTTCAGCCATTATCAGGTTCTCCCTAGTTGATGTCATAGACTTTGTTGTCTGCATCTGGACTGCATTCAGATGTATCAAAAGGAAGACTGCTCCAATCAACATACCCTGATGTAAAAAGACTTTGTTAAGAGGGTTGTTGAGTTTGTGGAGGATGTTGAGCAGCTGGAACAGGAGGTGTTTGTTGTTGGCCCTGTTGTTGAGAAGTCATCTGAACATATTGTATTTGAGGCACATATTGAATTTGTGGAGCTTGTGCCTGTACAAAATGAGCACTCCCTTGAGTTCCATTATTCCTATTATAATTGGAGTTAAACTGATTTCCAGACTGTGGTTGATTAAAGCTAGAGCTTCTACACTCTCTAGCAAAGTGTCCCAACTTCTGACACTTATGACATCTAAGTTTAGATTTGTCAAAACCAACTTTTGTAGAACTGTTCTGTCCTGGAAATTTCCTTCCTGACCTTTTACTAAAATTTATTTGTTTTTATTCTTAACATGGCCAGTTGATGTAGTATGTCCATTTCTTCTAAGACATCACTACTGAAATTTTTTAAATCATCCATTACATGTTATCAGTAGTTTGACTGTCTTCTTAATTGTCATAACCGGGATATGACCTTTCTGATGAGATCCCAGTGGTTATGTCAATGTGGTCAAAAGATCCAAAATCATTTGGACAAGAAGGTGAGTCTTGTTCTAAAAGTGTTGTACTACCTGGAACATAGTCATCAACAGTTTTGCCAGAATTTTGTAACTTTTTCTGTTGATTTATTTCACTTTCAAAAGTTAACAATCTCCCATGTAATTTTGTAAGAGTGAGGGAGTTAAAATCAGGTCCGGATCTAAGAACTATTGAGTAAGTTTCCCATTTTTCTAGTAAAGACCTTAAAAATCTATGAAGCATAGATATTGTTGTATAGGTCTGACCATTTGACTTTAACTCAAAAATTAATGAGGAAAATCTTTCAAATTGTTGTATCAAAGTTTCTCCATTAATATGAGTAAATGTTTCATATTGTTGAGCAAGAATTTCTCTGGTGTTGGCAATCACCTCCTCAGTTCCTCCAAACTGTTCTTTTAGGCAGTCCCAAAGCTCTTTGGCACTTTCACAATGTAAAAGTCCAAAGTAGATATCATTTGGGAGAGCCATTGCCAACATAGAGAATGCCTTAGCATCAAGCTCAAGTTTTAGGAAATCATCATCAGTATATTCTTTTGGGTCTTTTGGAATTGCTTCCTTAGTTTCAAGATTTATATTTACTGGTTTATGAGGTCCATACGTGACAGATTTCCAACAACCATTGTTGGTCTGTGACAGAGTATGTGCCAATCTTTTCTACCAGATATTATACTCACTTCTAACCAACATAGCAGGTTTAGTGGTAGATCCAGTATTATGAGGATCCATTTTTGAGAACTTTGATTTTTCAAGTTCTTCTCAAAGTGATGGATGAACAAAAGTGAACTTTTATCCTTCATTGAATATCAATAAGAGCCTGTGTCTGATTCTCAATTTGTTAGATTGATATTTGATCAGATAAACCAGTGCTCTAATACTAATTGTTGGATCAGTGGCTCAGCTTAAGCAGATCTTTCTTATGAACACTTGTGTGTTATAAATATATCAATGTAAATTGCACAGCGGAATATTAAAGTGTTCAAGTTAAAGCATCACTTTATAACAGGAGTTATGACTCCCCATCAATCAATGAACTAGGAAGTTTGAAGATGAGAATCAACAGTAAATGAATAAAGCAGCAAATGCAGAATGATTCTCAACTGTATATGAAATGGCTAACTATAAAGTAATATGAAGGAAAATGTTCAAGTCTTTTAAATTTAAGAGTGATTGAACTACATACATAAATAATGGGAGTAATCCCTCTATTTATAGAAGAGATAACCTGCAGACTAAGTAAATCAAAAGCTTGAAGTAATCAAAAGATATTTCTAGAACAGGTTGTAGTTTATCGAAACTTGAACAACGACTTTAACAAAACTAATATAATACTAAACTGTTGAGTTTAAGGCCGGTTAAAAACAAGTGCTGATACAATACAAGATCTTCAAAGGTTTGCCTTCAGCGGTTTATTCTTCAGATATTTGTCTCGTTTATCTTTAGAACGTCTGATGCTTTTACTCTTCAGAACTTTTGCATATCTTATACTTCAGCAGTTTATCAAAATGTAGAAGAGGATATAAGACTAAGGTTTATAACTAGCTTGTCAATCCTCTTTGACCCTAGAGAAAGATAGTGGGAAAAGACCGGTCCAAGAAGGTGTCTCCTATGAGCGCGATGTCGGTCGGTCGGATGGGGCGGAAACTGTACCATACCCCAACATATACCATCCACGCGATGCGGCTAAGGTCTTCGCGCCCGATTAGGGAGTTGTTCATGGAAGCCAGTTTCCTGATGTGGACACCTTCCGGGATTTCTTGGATAATTACATTCTGTCGGCTGAATTGGCGTTCCAGCGGACCAGGCCTCGTAACAAGCTGTTGAAGGATAATGTTGTGAACCTACCCAAATTTCTATCCACCTTTGCAGAGATTTTCCGCAAGTGGGGGGCCCTGATTGAAGATAGGAAACATGCCTTGTATGATAGGGCTATGTTTGAGGAGGAGAAGAGGACGTATGAGTTGGAGCGTGAAGCGCAAGCCCCGGGCGGTGAAGGTGGCTAGGTCGGAAGCAGTTACTGCCTGGAAATAGAAGGATAAGGAGGTGAAGAATTTGGGCGAACGCAAGGCTCAATGGAAAGACTCCTGCACGATGATAAACCGCAAGCTCGAGGCTGCTACTGAACATGAGGAGAAGCTTAGAGCTGATTACAGCGCGGAGTCAAAGGAGGCATTACGCCTTCGTAATGTGATCGAGCAAAGGAATGTGGCTTTGACTTCCGACAGCGACTCTCTGAGGTTGAAAGATGCTGAATTGGCAAAGCTTAAAGAGAAGGTTACAGCTTTGGAGTAGGAGAAGACATCCTTCTTCAAGGAAAAGGATGAGACTCCGGGCCGGCTCTTGGATGTTCAAGACGAGGTCCGCCTGCTTCAGAGTGACCGCAAGTGGTTGTTCACTAAATGCATCCCCGAGGTATGTTGCTAACCCTTGTGCTGCTTTCCTTTCATTTGTTTGTATTTTATTCATTTTATATGTTTGTAGGTGGCTCACTATGCTAAGAACGGAGATGAAGTGTGTAAAGTTGTGGCCAGCTTAACAGCTGTGTCCAAGCTTGTTAGGTGTAAAGCAGGTTTCCTCGAGGGCTACCAACACGCCAAGGATGGTAAGGTGCTCAAGGAGTTCGCGCTGCATGGTAAGGATGTGGACGTTCTGCTTGCTAAAAAGTCCTTTGAGTATGATGGGTTGGACCTTGCCCTTATGGAGTTTATTGTTAGTCATGAAGGGGAGGCCCACTGTTTATGAGCTCAAGGAATCCTTGGTGAAATTTGGGCACACCCATGTTCGAGATCAATGCGAGAGGGCCGACACGGCAAAAGCGGCGGCGAGTGGGACCAGTAAGGCGGACGACCCTGAAGCTAGTAAGAAGCTTGACTTCTCGGGGTCTGATGAAGATGATTGGAGTGACTCGCCGTCTATGAGCAAAGCTGGTTGAAAACTATTTGTAATTTTCTAGGTTGTATTACCTTTTCTTTGTAGACGCTATGCAGCATTGCATGTGCTGATACGTAATGAATGGTTGACTTTTTGTTATGCCTGTTGATGCTATTCATACCATTTTTTTTGTTTGCAATAGTTTGTATCTTTATAATGTTAACAGGTGTACGTTTGAACGCCTACTTTGTTCTCAACACTTTCTTGGGTTGGTGTGAAGTGTTGCTGCTCGGCCGTTGCCTTAAAGCACAGGCGCGAAGGCTGCCTCGCGGATGTTGTTTTCACTTCAGCCTTAGGTTTAACTTTAACTGAGCTTTACCGCTCAGAATGATTTAGTGTTGTGATTTTTCAAGTTTTTGTTGCATTTTACTATACAACCGTTTATTTGTATTGCATTTTGCTATACAACAATCAGTTTGTGTTGCGCTTTGCTGCGCAACAATTTGTTTGTGTTGTATGTTACTATACAGCTAGTTTAGGTTTATTGTTGTATTTTACGATACAACAATTTGTTTATGCCGTATTTTACTATACAACTTTTCCCGTTTAGGTTGTTTTTTACTATACAACATTTTTTTGTTTAAGTTGTATTTTATTGTACAACATTTTTGTTGAAGTTGTATTTTACTATACAACAGTTTTGTTTAAGTTGTATTTTACTATACAACAGTTTGCTTTGCGGAGCTTTACTACGCATTTGCGGGTTAGGTCATTGGTTACAATAAGATAATCTAGACAACACATTCAGCCTCACGCCTATGTTATCACAATCCGAAGTAAACACCAAAAAAACTAAAATGGTGCCGGTCTTCGTGTTGCCATAAGTCCCGCTCAACGTCCCGTTGTGATCTCCAAACCTAATATACGAAGGCCACCTGTTGCCTCCCTTCATAAAACGTCCAACCTGCACCATCTCCCCGTTGTAAACCGTCCCCTATTAATAGGGTTAACGTGGGCATTGTGTATCAACATCGTATTTGTACCCTCAACAGAGAGAGGTACATGCAAAATGTCATTGACAGAAGGATATTGATCAACATTGGGCTTAGAATCCCCCACCACAAATACGCTTGCCACCCCTCTAAAATGAGGATGTCCTTCCACATCATCCATAGAATCCCATAACCCATACAACATCAACGTACCCTTAAAATTAAGGGTGATGGCTTTAATTGCCTCCGTAGACCTACTTCCAACTCCAAATCCACGTAAAGGAAGGGTGATGTATGTATTGGCAGTCCTCGTTTGACATGACGCAGCAAGGCAGTGGCATTCCTCGATATTAAACACCTTACATCGAAATATTGAACGTTGGGGTTTATACCCTACTTTGTAACCACCAGAATACTCCTTGTACTTTGAGGACCCATTAGACCATCTACTCTTACCTCCAACAAAATAACGAGGACGAACAATAAAAAAAAATTTACATCGGACGTCTCCCATGTGAAAAACGAAGTAGTAAATCGACTAATTCTATAGGAACAAAATATGATAAGTACTGGAACTAGAATGCGACGTAAATATATAAGCCTTAAAGCTACAGTTTAAGACTTACGAAAATATTACGTAACGCTTACAGCAACAGTGTCCACCGCCTTAGTGGGCCTCGTATGATAATTGAGTACATAAAACTTGGGCTTCAAGGAAAAGGCCTGCGGCCCCAAAGTCCAGATTTTTTGTCGATTAAAGGCCCAAAATGTCTTAAGGCTTATGGCAACAGCATAAGCCTTATCTGGGGGGACAAGATGACACGCGTCGCCCGCTGATTGGCCAAAAAAAACCCGGCCCAAGGGAGAACCGGTAATATTAATACGGTTCTCCCTCCTACTATATAAGGGTCACATTCACAAGTATACTTGTGATAGAGTTGGGGAACCCAATCGGTGACCACTTCTAGAAGGGGTATTTCGGTAAAATAACGGTTTTTCTAAATTAGAATTTCCGGTTATCGAAGAAATAAATAGAGGATCGATTAGGATAAGATTGTATTGGAGCTGGAACACCGTCCAATTCCATAACCTTCTCCGTCCTCCGACTATTGCTACACCCTAAACCACCGCAATAGTATCACCGGTAGTGCTCGTCATGGACGAACTACGGTTCTCCCTCCTACGATGTTCATACACGATGCCCACGTTAACCCTATTAATAGGGGACGGTTTTACAATTTTCTTCATGAGAAGCATCTATTTAATGATTGCTACAACGGGGAGATGGTGCAGGTTGGATGTTTTATGAAGGGAGGCAACAGGTGGCCTTCGTATATTAGGTTTGGAGATCACAATGGGACGTTGAACGGGACTTATGGAAACACGAAAACTGGCGCCATTTTAGTTTTTTTGGTGTTTACTTCGGATTGTGATAACCTAGGCGTGAGGATGAATGTGTTGTCTAGATTATCTTATTGTAACATGTAAATGTCCATTTAATGAAAGCTTGTTTTCTATATTTTGGTGTCATGACCCAATGTTGTTTATCAGGATTGGTGCATCTAGTGCATTATAGTTAATGTGTTTTGTTTCTACACTGTTGTATAAAATCGAATAAAAACTTATCCTACCCAGGTTGCACAGCTTAAGTGAACACAGTGATGTTGACATTCTATTCAACCTCGTGAAAGACAGATAAGCAAAGCTTCATTACGCACATTTGCAAGCATTGCCTACCAATGTTTAATGATCGGGAATGAACCAAGAAGTTGTAAACATATAAAAAAAACTTTTTTTTTATTCCGTGGTTTTTAATTACAACAGTGGTTTTTCAACCGGTTTTTCCGTTGTCGTCGTTATCCTACGTCGTTCTATCAGAAGATGTGGTAGTGCCACATCTTCGCGTTGTTGTGTTCGTCTTCTTTCTTTGTCTTCATCTTTGTGCTCGAGTTGTCTCCGTGGATAGACCATGTCTGCAGAGTTTTCTGATGATGTGGATGCCGAGAAGGAGTGCCTTGATTGTTGGTATGTTAGTGCCCTCTGGGTTGCCTGAGCGTACTGTAAGCTCAGGTCAGTTGTTGTGTTTGACTGGCATACCGGTGTGACTTTTTCTTTGGGACCAACGTCCCATATGTCGACATTTGCTGAGGTGAACCTTGGTGTCAGTATTTTTATTGTTGATGGCCTGTATGGTATGTCCTCTGGACGCTTATCTGTGGTTAGCTTCAGATATGCCTTGATCTTGGCGAACAGGGTTTTGGAGTTGACGTTGGAGTTTTCCAGGCTATCCTTGACGAGCCAGGAGCATTCTTCCTCGTTTAGGCTTGTGAAGTTGTTGCCGTAGTATACTATTTCGCATTTGCAGGTGATCGGAATGGCATACTCTGCTTGCACCCTGTCCTGTCCCGTTAGACGGTTGTCCAGGACTAGGAACCTAATTGTCCCAGAAGAATTAATTGGGACCTGTGGCATGTATTCTATTAGGCACCTGTCAATTCTAGTTGAGTACCAGCTTATCTTGCCGGAGAGAGTGGATAACAGGCCAAGGAAACGTATTTTTAGGGAAGTCATTGATGACGTAGCCCTAATTTCCCTTGTTCCTGTTCTGATTGCAGACAGGTCTGCGAGGTCGTGTTCGTCCATGACGAGCATTGCCGGTGATACTATTGCGGTGGTTTAGGGTGTAGCAATAGTCGGAGGACGGAGAAGGTTAAGGAATTGGACAGTGTTCCAGCTCCAATACAATCTTATCCTAATCGATCCTCTATTTATTTCTTCGATAACTGGAAATTCTAATTAGAAAAACTGTTATTTTACCGAAATACCCCTTCTAGAAGTGGTCACCGATTGGGTTCCCAAACTTTATCACAAGTATACTTGTGAATGTGACCCTTATATAGTAGGAGGGAGAACCGTATTAATATTACCGGTTATCCCTTGGGCCGGGTTTTTTTTTGGCCAATCAGCGGGCGACGCGTGTCATCTTGTCCCCCCGGATAAGGCTTATACTATTGCCATAAGCCTTAAGATATAAACATTGGTAGGCAATGCTTGCAAATGTGCGTAATCAAGCTTTGCTTATCTGTCTTTCACGAGGTTGAATAGAATGTCAACATAACTGTGTTCACTTAAGCTGCGCAACCTGGACAGGATAAGTTTTTATTCGATTTTATAAAAAAGTGTAGAAACAAAACACGTTAACTATAATGCACTAGATGCACCAATCCTGATAAACAGCTATCTGTGGTTAGCTCCAATTATGAACACACATGTAGGGGTGTCGAAAAAAAACAAAATTCGAATCAATTATCTGATAACTCGTATCCAATATTTCGGATATCCGAAATTTTGGATTCAGATGTGAATTTTGAAGTTTTTCGGATATCTGAATTATCCGAATCCGAAAGCTTAAAAAAATAAATAAATAATATATTACACACACACATTATATTACACAACCCTAACCCTAAACATAAAACATACGCTCATTCTGTTTCTCAAGACACTTTATCAACCACCCTCCATCTCCAATCCATTCCAATTTCTTATTCCACTCATATGTTGGGGATTTTCTGGAAAGAATCGACGGGTCTTCCTCCGACATCCAATTGCTTCGATTTGAGTTCAGTAGTTTCTCATAGGGCTGTTAATGAATCGAGCGAACACGAACAAAGCCTTGTTCATGTTCGTTTGTTAAGGAAATTATGTGTTCACGAACAGTTCATGAACACTTACCGAACGAGATTTGCTATCTGTGTTCGTTTGTTAAGAAAATTGTCGTGTTCGTGTTCGTTTGTGTCCGTTTGTTAATTTTGTTCATGAACGCACACGAACACAAACAGACATTAATGAACACAAACAAGTGTCCATGAACACAAACGAACACTAAGAAGTGACTCATGAACGGAAACAAATACAAATGGGCATATATTAACCTTCGAATAAGATCGAATTTACATATACTGAGCAATTAACTAATCCACACAAAATATAACCTAATTATAAAAACATAGTTAGTACTTAACATAATGTTGGTAAATATAGTAAAGTAGTGTCTCAAAAAACTAAGCTCGCAATTTAACTTGACGTCTTCATTAATTATTTATTTAAACTTAACTATTCATTGGTTATTTATTTAATGCTTATACTAAAAGCTTGGTTTATTCATCTCTTATAGCCATACTTACCTCCCATAATTAAAAACCCTATTAAACTATCAAAACACAAGCGAACATAAACGAACATGCTACCGAACGTTCACGAACATAAATGAACGAACGCGGTCTCTGTTCATGTTTGTTCATTTAACTAAACGAACAAAATTTTTTGTTCGTGTTCGTTCATTTACTAAACAAACGAACACAAACGAACTTCCTGCCGAACTATTCATGAACTGTTCGTTGAAAGTTCAGTTCGTTTGCAGCCCTAGTTCCTCATATCAAATTATTGACTCTAGAGATATAGTAATATGGAGAACACAAAATTGTTTCAAGCACCGACATGGCTTTTTTTTTTTTGGTCTTACTTTATTCCTCCATGATAGGTTATTTTTTTTCTGTTATTGTCCTTAGCTCTAAACTTTTGAAATTTTCATTGTTGCATCAGTTTCTACTCATAAGTAGGCTCCATTGACCATCTTTTCTCCCATTTTATCTAATACTTTTTGTTATGTTAATTAATTTGACATGGTTCACACTTGTTGATTTTTTTTTTTTTTTTTTTTTAAGATTCAGATATACATTGGATTATAAGATTTTGAAGACTAGTTAGAATAACTCTAACTTTGGGCTACAATTCTATACGAGCTATACAAGATGAACCCTAGTTATAACTGTTTCAAAAATAAGAGATCGGACCATGAGACTATGAAAACTTAAATGTGAACAAAACTAGATTTGATTTCAGTTATTTGAATCACAAACCAGGAATAGACTTGCATTATATGTTAATTATGTTTGATTTTTCTATCAAAATATTTTCCTAGAGTTGACTTTTAAAATGAAACATTATCTTAGAGCATTCGCAACGTATATGTTATGGGCCAATGATCGTTTTATTTTGGCATAAAGGCATCGTACCATCGTACCGTTCGCAAGACTTTTGAATCCTATGTACTTTGTCAATCAGAAGCCCCAATTTTAACTTTTAAATGTTTTTTTCCCTTGGTGTGTCAAAGGTAATGAAGAAAAGAACTAGGCCTCCTATGGAGTTCGCAAGTTCGAATCCGAGCAACACATGTTTTCGTCCCATCGTGCGTTACGCCGGAGAGTCTCGGCGCTTGTACAGCGGCACAATCAAGATGCAATTGCGTTATTGTTTCCTGTCTAGACAAGGAGATGTCTTGTAAGCCGGTGTTAGGAGAAACCCGAAGGGTTTCGATCTGGGGCCGGTTTCACAACCGTGCATGTGGCTACCCAATTCCATCTGTCCAATAGGTGGTATCTTGACAATCGCTGTAAAAAACAAGCTGCTAGTTTAGTTGTTTTCTATCAATTTTGATTAAAAATTTTGTAGTATCTATCAAATTTCGAATATATATTTTTAAAGTAGACTGATTTTCATAAATATATCAATTTCCTCTAAATAAGAATGTGTTTTTATATGCCTCCACTCTATATCAGTAATTTAATAAATTGAAGCTTATGTTAGGTAGTGAGTTAAAATCTCATTGCATGTATATCGTGACACCAAGGCAATTTAAAAACATGTGTTACATGACATGTGTTAAACAAAAGAACAGTTGTACTACAATATCTAAACTGATTCAATAATTGTCAGCTGAGTTTTCATTAGGGAATATAGTTTCAATAATGTCCAACTAGCCTAGTTGGTTGATGGCCTAAAGTTTCCTATGGGTTGTTTGGGTTCAATTCCCACTAGCTACATTTGTAGGACATTGGTGGATGGGAAATGAGGGATGACCCGGCCATTGGCTTGGGTTCGAGTCCTGATCACTGTCGTGCTTTCGGGCGGGTGAGTGGTCGGGTTTTCCGAGAATTGGTGGCTCGGGTACTCTCGAATACCTTATTCGCCAAAAAGATGCCCGAGAGTGCTAGGAAATTGATCCGTTGGCCGTTCAAAAAAAAGTTTCAATAATTAAAACACGAGTGTGGCCAATATATGTCAATCAAGATAAGACATTTCAATGTGTCCTCGGTCTTTTCGTTTAACAAATATCATTTTGAAAATGGTGAAAATGGAATTAAAATGATTTAATGCACTGAAAGTTAACAATAGTGGCTGATAAATGAAAGAAGTGGGAATCCACTCATAGATATTTTTTTTTTCTTTTAAAGAGTAGGAGACAATTTTATTCCACACGATAAGAACCAAACAATAAACGTACAGAGTTTTCTAACCAGAGATTAGAAGACCGAAACAATACACATACATTTTGACGCTGAAGAGATATGTACCCGCGCATGCGCAGGAAAGAAGCCCGCGTACACGTCAACGCAGCAGTGTGACGTGCCATTCTAGAAGACGGCGCATGCGACCACAAAAAATGACAGGTGTCACCCGACAAGAGCAGAGCCAATAGCCAATCACAGGCCAAAACACCCTGCTCCATGATCACCTGCCAGTACGAGGTACGGGAAAGGACAAAAAGGACGACGTCAGGACACGTGGACCAATCAAGGGAAGACAACGCAGGAAATGACAACGGCCACGATCGTACAAGACAGCTGCCATTCTCCTCACAGCCAATCATAGGCCACCTGAGCTGCCTATAAATACCTCCCTTCGTCATCAGAAGAGGGGATCGAATACTATTACAAATAATTCATATAGCAAGCTGTGAGAGATAGATTATAGTCGAAACTCTGTAATAATCATATAACAGTGTCTTGTAACTTGTCTTGATAAATATATAAAGCTCGTCCCTTTGCATTATTAGTTCATTATCGTTGTTATATCTGATTGTTAGATTGGTATTTCTTCATTGGCGCCATCCGTCTATTGAGTTATCAAGAACAGCAACCTAAAAACTTCTATCTCTCAAAAAACCAGTAATGAGTTCTTTACCGATGACAACAAACTCTCCAACAGGCACGTCTGGCACTGGTGTTGCTCCGGCAACCACCAGCCAGCCCGACAGCCACATGGAGGAGCAAATTCACGGCACAGACGTGGGCCGCACCCCGTCCTCCGGGACGAGGCAAACCCCGTCATTCCATTTTGCCACTGATAACCTTCAAACTTCGCCTGCTGGTCACACTGCGCCGATGGTTAGCCCGGAGGTGTTGTATGCGCAGCAGAAAGAAGCTCTGAAGCAAGCATTTATGAACAAACTTAAAGAACAACACCTGAGAGAAGCATCTCGCGCCCTGTCCTTCAGCGAAGGAAGGCCTGTCACTATCTCAGAGGGGCCATCTAGAGCTGCGGGACAAGCCGGCGGAAGCAATCATGACACTGACCCAACATGGAGGGAAGACTCCGACGAGTCACAGAGTCGTTTTCAACGTGACGCAAGCCAGTACTTGACCAACACCGTTGATCGAGCACACTTGTTGTCCGGAGAAGACGACCTCACAAAACCATACTACCCTCCCTCATTCAGTGAAAATTCAAAGTTTACACCGCGCATCGCACTCGCCACATTACCCGCCGGGACCAAAATGCCAAGCACCTTGGGAAAGTTCGACGGCACCGGTGACCCTGATGATCATCTACGAAGTTTCGAGGTCGCGGGAAAATGTGCGCGGTGGACCCTGCCAGCATGGTGTCACATGTTCGCGCAGACGCTCACGGGCGCAGCGCGAGTATGGTTTGACAGCCTGCCAAACGGAAAGATAGATAATCTGAAAGAGTTAACTGACAAATTCTCAGACCACTTCAGTCAAAACAAAAGAATCGAGCGTGATTCCACTAACATTCTGCAAGTTAAAAGGCGCGATAACGAGTCCATCGAGGATTATATCACCAGGTTCAATCGCGAAGCTTTACAAATTGGTCCAATCGGATTTGAGCTTATGAAAACAGCATTTACGCAAGGCGTAAGATGCGACTCGCTAATCCGCACACTGGCCGGATGCACAGGTATGCCAAACACATGGGAAGAGATCATGCGCGGAGCTAAGAATTATGCGAAGACCAAAAGAGAGCTATCCGTCTGGAGCAGAATTCAAGCACCACAATACACAAATACACAGGCGCAAGCAGTGCGCAACCGAAACAATAGGCATGACAGGAAGGCGAAGGGCAATGTCTGGACGAGGCTTCAAGGAGCCGACCAGACAACCCCAAAGCCCTCCGCATCACAAGACTATCAGCGCAGCACCTCACTCGTGCACAAGCCCAACAGAAGGAGTCACAACAATTGGACCCCTTTAACTAAAACACCAGCGCAAGTTCTAGCAACGGAAAACGTTGACTTCCCTGAACCTAAGGTCATCAAACGGCGCGAAGGATTGGACCATAACAAGTTTTGCGCATACCATCAAGACATCGGTCATGACACCGATAAATGTTATCAGCTAAGGCAAGCCATTGAAGACGCACTAAAGTCCGGCAAGCTCGGCCACCTGCTACAAAACGTCGAACGCAAGCAAGCAGGGGGTCCTCCGCCAAAAAAGATAAAGAACATAAGCATGATGATACATAGCAGCGGGCACCGGACCCAAAAGAGAAAAAACAGAATCAACAGCAGAATGGAGGGAACAGCAAGTGTGTTTCCCCGTAGTCAAAGGCGGCCCATCGGCCACAAAGGCAATCATCGTCACCGCCGTCTTTGACCACTACAGAACCACTAGAGCATTCATGGACACGGGCAGTAATTCGGACATCATGTATGGTCAGTGCTTTGACCTTCTAGACGAAGAAGACAAGCAGCGCCTGCGCCCCATTAACTATCCAATTATGGGATTCTCCAACGAGATTGTAACACCCCTCGGAGAAATATCCTTCCCTCTCACTCTGGGCACGCAAGGCCGGTCGCGAACAGAAGAAGTTACCTTTCTCGTCATTCCATCCAAGTCCAAATATGATATCATCCTGGGCAGGGACTCTATGGCTTCATACAACATGGTCACCTCCACAGTACACAGCGCGATCGGTTTTCCCACCCCAAACGGGGTGGCAATCGTATGGGCCAACAGAGAGTGCGCCATGACCACAGAGCCCCACCCAGCCAAAATGTTGAAGCCATGCCCACGCACAGAACCAGAAAAGTGGATCTTAAACCCAAAGTTCCCTGAACAGCCCATCACAATAGGGCCAGAAATTTCTGAAAACATCAGGGACCATTTGAAACAGCTCCTCCGCAAAAACATCGACGTCTTCGCATGGCAACCGTCAGATATGATCGGCGTTCCACGCAAACTCGCCCAACACAAGCTTAACACATACCGCTCTGTAGAGCCCATCGCGCAGAAGCGCAGAAGCATGGGTGCTGAAAAAACTCAAGCGATGAATGAGCAAGTCGGAGAACTGTTGAAAGCAGGAATCTTGAGAGAAACGCGATACCAGACCTGGGTGGCTAACCCGGTGATGGTAAAGAAAAGCAATGGTGGATGGAGGATGTGTGTAGATTACACCGACCTCAACAAAGCATGCCCGAAAGATTGCTATCCTCTGCCAGAAATTGATTTGAAGATAGACTTTCTAGCCCCATTCCGCTTCAAGTGCTTTCTGGACGCCTACAAAGGCTACCACCAAATCCAGATGGCACTTGAAGATGAAGACAAAACTGCCTTCCGCACAGATAAGGGAGTTTTCTGCTACACAAAGATGCCGTTTGGCCTAAAGAACGCCGGGGCCACGTATCAACGACTGATGGACCGCGCGTTCGCCAAGCAGATAGGGAGGAATCTAGAAGTCTATGTGGATGACCTAGTCATCAAGAGCAAAGAGGAGGATCAGATGCTGAAAGACATTGAAGAAACCTTCAAGCACTTAAAAGCAATCCGCATGAAGCTAAACCCGGGCAAATGTGCTTTTGGGATGGAAGAAGGCAAGTTTCTTGGGGTTGTAGTCACCAAAGATGGATTCAGACCAAATCCTGAAAAGATACAAGCCATCGCGCAAATGCCCTCCCCATCCACCCTGAAAGAGGTTCAAACCCTGAACGGGCGCCTTGTAGCAATCAATCGTTTTCTGTCACACCATGCAAGCAAATCCATTCCATTCATCGAAACACTGAAAAGCTGTTTGAAAAAGAACCAGTTTAAATGGACAACAGAGGCAGAAAAGGCTTTTCAAGAGATGAAAGAATGCTTGATGGACTTACCAACGCTCACCACCCCACTCCCTAGGGAGCCCTTAACGATGTATCTTTGCGCCATAGAGCAGGCGATGAGCGCGGTACTAATGGTAGACAGGAAGCTGGTCCAAACGCCCATCTACTACGTCAGCAGGGTACTAACAGACGCTGAGTCTAGATACACCACCATGGAGAAGTTAGTTTTAGCCCTCGTTCACGCATCAAGAAGGCTGCGCCGCTATTTCCAGGGCCACCCCATTAACGTGCTGAGCGATTACAAGCTAAACAATGTCCTATCAAAGCCAGAAGTCTCGGGGAGATTGGCCAAATGGGCGATTGAGCTGGGCGAACACACCATCAACTACAAGACACGCCGGCAATCAAAGGACAAGTACTAGCTGACTTCATAGCGGAGGTACCAAAAGAAAAAATCGAAGAATGCAAAGCCGAACAAGACCCGCAACCAACAGACGATGAAAAGGCCATCTGGAACCTCTACACAGATAGGGCCTCAAACGAAGATGGCGTCGGCGCGGGGATACGTTTGGTTAGTCCGGAAGGAGCAGAATTCACGTACGCGATACAGCTCGAATTCAAGGCCACCAACAATGAGGCCGAATATGAGGCATTCCTCGCCGGACTACGCATCGCGCACAAGCTGGGCGCAAAACACATCTTCGCGCATGTCGACTCAATGTTAGTTGCCGGTCAAATCACCGGAAAATATGAAGCAAAAGAGCCTTCAATGATCATGTATCTTCAACGCGCCAAAGAGCTCATGGCCGCCTTCCCCAGCTGCACCATCGATCACATCAAACGCAGTCAGAACAAGCCGGCGGACGCTCTAAGCAAAATGGCTTCTACATCCTTCAGCCATCTAGCAAAAGAGGTCCGAATCGAAACGCTAAGCGAACCGTCTGTGCCACCAAAGAGGTCAACGTTATCCAAACGGGTGCTGACAGCTGGATGACTCCGATAACATCCTATCTGACCACTGGCGCTCTGCCCGAACAACGCGATAAGGCCAGAAAGATACAGCACAAAGCCCTGCAGTACCAAATTCAAGACGGGGTGCTCTATCGGAAGTCATACCTAGGGCCATTGCTGCGATGCGTGGATGCAGTTGACACGGATTATTTGGTGCGCGAGATACACGAAGGAATATGTGGGATACACGCGGGGCCACGCATGGTGGTCGCAAAAATCATGAATGCGGGATACTATTGGCCAGGCATGCACTTAGACGCCTTAAGAATCATCCGCAAGTGCGACTCACGCCAGCGACACGCCCTCAACACCTTGCGTCCCAAGAACGAGCTCATCCCAGTGACTTCAGCATGGCCATTTCAGAAATGGGCCATCGACCTGGTGGGACCATTCCCAATGACAACGGGCAAAAGGAAATTCCTGATAGTCGCCATCGACTACTTCACCAAATGGGTCGAAGCCAAGCCGCTCGCTGAAATCACGGCCAACCACGTGAAAAAGTTCATTTGGGAATTCATCATTTGCCGCTTTGGGCTGCCCATGTCGATCGTCACAGACAATGGGACTCAATTTGCGGACAAGGGGTTGCTGAAGTGGTACGCGGATTTGCACATCCAACCCATCTTCACCTCGGTCGCGCACCCGCAGGGCAACGGCCAGGTCGAACGTGCAAACCGCAGCATCGTAGAGGGCATCAAATCCAGGTTGGGAACAAAAGGAAAGGCTTGGGCGGAGGAATTACCGAGCGTGCTATGGGCCAATCGCACACTAACCAAAACGAGCACCGGTGAAACCCCGTTCAGCCTCACATACGGCTCTGAAGCCATGATACCTGCGGAAATCGGATGCCCATCCCCAAGAGTCCTTTCAGCAACCACAACAGACAACGATCGAGAGCTGCGCACAAACCTTAACCTAGCAGAAATACGCCGCGATGGAGCAGCAATAAGAGAGGCAAATTACAAGCAACAGCTCGAGCGCTATTACAATGCGAAAGTCAGACCCCAAACGTTCAGAGCTGGAGATTTTGTCTTGAGGAACAATGAGGCCAGCGGCGCCCTCCCCAAAGGAAAGTTAACTCCAACTTGGGAAGGACCATACCGCATACAAGAAGTCCTTGGTAAAGGAGCCTACAAGCTATCAACGTTAGAAGAAAAACCGGTTCCCCGAACATGGAACGCGGCACAATTGAGAAAATGTTATATGTAATTCCAAACCACAATGTAACAAAGGCCACTGCGCCTTTTAAATGAAATGAAATATAGCAGTTCCTTTACTTTACATGCGCTTACTCTCATAAACTTAGAAATTGCATCGAGAAAATCTGCAATTTCCCCAAAAATGCGCGTTGCATGGTTAAGATGCAACGCGCACCCTAAACATTGTATGGTTAAGATACAATGTCATAAACTTAGAAATTGCATCGAGAAAATCTGCAATTTCCCCAAAAATGCGCGTTGCATGGTTAAGATGCAACGCGCACCCTAAACATTGTATGGTTAAGATACAATGTCATAAACTTAGAAATTGCATCAAGAAAATCTGCAATTTCCCCAAAAATGCGCGTTGCATGGTTAAGATGCAACGCGCACCCTAAACATTGTATGGTTAAGATACAATGTCAAAAACTTAGAAATTGCATCAAGAAAATCTGCAATTTCCCCAAAAATGCGCGTTGCATGGTTAAGATGCAACGCGCACCCTAAACATTGTATGGTTAAGATACAATGTCATAAACTTAGAAATTGCATCGAGAAAATCTGCAATTTCCCCAAAAATGCGCGTTGCATGGTTAAGATGCAACGCGCACCCTAAACATTGTATGGTTAATATACAATGTCACAAACTTAGAAATTGCATTGAGAAAATCTGCAATTTCCTTAAAAATGCGCGTTACATGGTTAAGATGCAACGCGCACCCTAAACATTGTATGGTTAATATACAATGTCACAAACTTAGAAATTGCATTGAGAAAATCTGCAATTTCCTTAAAAATGCGCGTTACATGGTTAAGATGCAATGCGCACCCTAAACATTGTATGGTTAATATACAATGTCACAAACTTAGAAATTGCATTGAGAAAATCTGCAATTTCCCTAAATATGCGCGTTGCATGGTTAAGATGCAACGCGCACCCTAAACATTGTATGGTTAAGATACAATGTCATAAACTTGGAAATTGCATTGAGAAAATCTGCAATTTCCTTAAAAATGCGCGTTACATGGTTAAGATGCAACGCGCACCCTAAACACTGTATGGTTAATATACAATGTCGTAAACTTAGAAATTACATTGAGAAAATCTGCAATTTCCCTAAAACTGTGCGTTGCATGGTTAAGATGCAACGCGCACCCTAAACATTGTATGGTTAAGATACAATGTCATAAACCGAAGTAGCACTGATTTGCAACCTCCTTAAAACTGCTGCGCGGCTGTATGGTTAAGATACACCGCGCAAGCTTAAACATTGTATGATTAAGATACAATGTCATAAATTAAACCTGCACGGTCGTATTGTTACGGTACATCGCACAGGCTTAAACATGATAGGTTCAAAATCTTATGTCTAATCTGAAGTTGCACTATTAATTGGCAACTTCATCAAAATTCTGCGCGGTCGTATGGTCAAAGATATCCCGCGCAGGGAAAAACTATAAAGCTATGATAAGACATACGAACGTGAACCCAAAGCGGGAATCAATCAAGCAGCCATTGACGAAATCAAAATGTACAAACATACTTACAAAAGTAAAAACATTCATATTGATTAAGCAGGTCAAAGGTGGAATTACAAGACATAAGAAAAGTACAAATGCAAACAAAAGAAAACAAACAAGGAGCACCAGCTTCATTTCTTGGACATTGAGGACGCATCGCTGAGTTCATCGTCGTCTGACCGGACAGGTCCAACCGCTCATCGCCCTCCGCCTGGTCCTCGGTCGCCAAATCAACCGCCTTCAACTTGGCATATTCCTGACGCGTATGCATCAGGCCCTGCTTGTCAAATGACTCCTTGAGCTCAAAGCAGTTCGGCCGACTACGGTGACCAACGACAAAGTCGACCAACTCGTACTTTAGCTCGTCGAACTCGGCGGCCTTCTTGGCGAAAACAGCGTCCAGGTCCTGTTTATACAAAGGATATTGGTCCAGAGGCTTCCCATCCTGCGCGTGCTGGTACCCTTCAATAAAACCAGCTTTGCGGCCCACAAGCTTTGCGGCAGCATTCACCGCAGCAACAGCCTGGCGCGTCTGCGCACAGTTCTTCACATGATAGGCAACCTGCAAAAACATTCAAGAAGCACATTCGGTAAACGCAAACACAAAATAACGAGAAGACACAAAAACAAAGAGGAGCACACACCTCAAGGACGCAACAACCAAGCAACCAGACACGATCCTCCTCCGCCACGTCCTTGCCACTTTGGGAGTCAAGCAGTTCCCCTTCTAAATCAAGAATCTTCCGGTGAAGGGACAAGTTTTCTTTGTCCAGCCCATCATGCGCCTCGCGCAGCTCGGTGATTTCCTTGTCCTTCTCCTTGAAGAGCTCGCGGGCCTCAATCAGCTTATCCTTATGCTGCTTCACCAGCCGCTCTTTCACATCCAATTCCTTGGATAGCTCCTCCTTCTGAGCTTCAAGCTCGCCGATGCGCTTCTGGGACGCCTCCATCTTCGCATTTGTTTTCGCACACCCAACCCTCCATTGCTTTTCTCTCTCAGAGATGTGCTCACGAAGTTTGTCACGCTCCTCGCGGAACGTGACGGCGTCCCACTTAGCACGCTTCAACTCCGTGTGCATGCGGTCGTGCGCCATGGATCCCCACTCCCGAACTATCTCGGCAGAAGTGGACAACATGTTAGCCACACTGAGAATGTGGTCATCCATGAGGTCCCCACGCGGACGCGTCGCCTGGTGCTCGCGCTCACCAGGGGGGATAACATTTGCCAAGAACTGGCGACACTCTTCCACGCTCAAGAAACGGGCCGCCGGCGTCAGCGTCCAGTTGGGCACAAATATGCCACTGGACGACTCACCACCCCCAACCGGGCACGCACTTGAAGACTTGGGCTCTGGCTCTGTCGTCACCCGTTTCTCGTTCTCGTCGTCATCATCAACGGTCATGTCAACGCCATGGCCATACCCCTCGCTAACATCGGGCGGCGACACCCTCCCCTCATCATTCTCCGGATCATTTTGCGGAGGAGTGGGGAGTTGCACAGGTGTCGGTGACCGCGGAGGCGTAGGCAAACGCGGCGGCGTTGACTCCCGCACAGGGGAAGGCTGGCCAAGAGGCGGCGACTGACACGACAGCAAAGAAGTGGCCAAAACAGCATCCTGTGCATCGGTATGCACAGGTTCCTCAACTCGCTCAACAGGAGATGCTAGCCTGATGGGCCCAACATCAAACTCTTTGTTGATGGGGGCAGTTGATACCTCCTCGGGCGCAGTGGTGCGCAACAGCGAAGCTGCAAAAAGCACAAGGCCACTAGTCAGTAAGAAGGAAAAAGTTAAACTACAAAGGGGAAACTAGTAAACTTACCCAACAGATCTTCCTCCGCAGAATGGACAAGAGCGTCCAATTTCACCCTTTTTTCAGCAGGCGACGTCAACTCACCGCTGGCCTTCTCCCCCTTGCCCGACCGCCTGGACCGTTTCTTCTGACGAGGCGTATTGGCAGGAACGGGTCCACCCTCGGATGGCCCCGCGGTGACAGGTTTCGTCAACATCGTGCCCTGAACCTCTTCGGTCAGCTTCTGCACAGACTCCCCTTGCACGAACGCATCTGAAAGTTCAATGTAGCTTCGTTCAAAAGGCTGATAATTTTCAAAATATCTGTTAACCACTTCGTGGTTTAAAACAAAAAAATAGTCTTCACCTCGGGTCACGTCCGCCTGCGGTTTCGAGATGCGACGCACAAGGGAGTCGTCTTCATCAGTCTCCTCGCTATCATCCCCAGCGCGCACGGGTGATTGCCGCGCGTCCTGCCCCCCTGCAGACGACGTAACCGGCGAAAGCAGAGACGAATCAGAAGACTCATCACTAGATATCACAAGTAAAGGTAAGCCCGTCCGCATGAACATGTTGACGGGCGAGGGATTCTCATAAGGCGGCGAGGACTCACCTGCTTCAGTGATGAGCAGCTGCGAAGTCACAGGCTCCCGCGACACCCCATCCAATGTAGGACGGATGAGCGTGTCCCAAGCCTTCTCCAAAATGTAGAGCTCGTTGTCCGCCAACTCTTTAAAAGCAAACCCATGTTGTCCCCGCCCAACAACATGCTATAGAGGCAATCTACATCTGCAAACAACAAAAAAATACAGAAATAAATCAACAGCAACACAATAAACCTCGCGCAGGCGCAGAGGAAAAAGCAGTCAACTACTGACCTTTGCCATCATCAGTCAAGTGCGGATTGCGGCCCTCCACATCATACTTTATGCTCATCCCCGCCATCACAAGGCCAGTCTCAGGGATCTCGCACAAGTCAACAGGATGACTGGTCAAGGTGTTATACCACGCCTGATCCTTATGCTCGATAAGCACCATCTTGCCCAATCCTTTTGCCGGGTCTAACCTACCCATCTCAATAGGAATCACCCCCTGGTTGATCCAGAAAAATCTTGGCTTCCACTCCCTGAAGCTCTTAACTCCAGCCCCCGCACAAGGAGAGACCCCAGGGCGCGGCCTACATGAGAGCCAACTCTCCACAAAGCTTAAGCTATAGAATACCAGATTCATGTCCACCAAGGGCTCGATTTTGTTGGCACGGCAACAAAACTCGAAGAACATAAGCCTGGACATCAAACCGGGGTGGATCTGGTTAATATGCACACCAATCGCCCGAATAAAGGTACCAAGAAACTGAGTAATCGGAACCCTAAAATTACAATCTCGGAAATAACAAGCATACAATCCCACCTTCCCAACAGGGGGCTCCAATATAGTCTTATCCGGGGCAGGAGCCTCCACACCATATGGAGAAGGGAACCCAACCTCCTTCCTAAACTTCCTGAATTCCCCCTTACTCCAAACTGCTGTGACCTCCCCAACATGGGGCGGCCTCTTCTTCGAACCATCATCCCCCCGCTTGGATCCACGTTTCTTCTTCGGAATGTTGGAAATATGATCCATGGCTCACAAACGACGGATGCTCTGAAAAATAATAAATGAAGAAGGAATCGCCTTAAGAAGAAATCCGGAGGATTTGAAGTTAGATTATGAGGAAAGTGAAAAGGTTAGAGAAGAGAGAGGGTTTAAATAGGGGAGCCACACTTGGAAGACACGTGGCCTGACGGTTTTTCGAATTCAAAAAGCCCACAAACCAGCGAATGACACGTCACAACAAGAGAGAGAAAAAGCGACTCGGGCCCACCACGTCTCTGACATTTGTACAACCGTCAGAGACTTTTCGCAACCAACCAGTCGCGTCTCACACGCGGACTGACAAAACTGATGTGCACATTAATTACGAGACGTCCGCACCTACCCCACTTGCACAGTACCGCGCAGGAGCTTCCCCCGCCTAATCAACGCGCAAAACACCCCGCACTGCCTACGTCAATAAGCTGAGTCCAGCGTCTCGCATGCTACACATACAACACACTGGACTAGGGAGACTTGAAGAGATATGTACCCGCGCATGCGCAGGAAAGAAGCCCGCGTACACGTCAACGCAGCAGTGTGACGTGGCATTCTAGAAGACGGCGCATGCGACCACAAAAAAGGACAGGTGTCACCCGACAAGAGCAGAGCCAATAGCCAATCACAGGCCAAAACACCCTGCTCCATGATCACCTGCCAGTACGAGGTACGGGAAAGGACAAAAAGGACGACGTCAGGACACGTGGACCAATCAAGGGAAGACAACGCAGGAAATGACAACGGCCACGATCGTACAAGACAGCTGCCATTCTCCTCACAGCCAATCATAGGCCACCTGAGCAGCCTATAAATACCTCCCTTCGTCATTAGAAGAGGGGATCGAATACTATTACAAAGAATTCATATAGCAAGCTGTGAGAGATAGATTATAGTCGAAACTCTGTAATAATCATATAACAGTGTCTTGTAACTTGTCTTGATAAATATATAAAGCTCGTCCCTTTGCATTATTAGTTCATTATCGTTGTTATATCTGATTGTTAGATTGGTGTTTCTTCAGACGCCAACATACTACGATGAGATATTAACTTTCGACCAATTACGCTTGATCTGCAGGAGGGTAGTCTGCCACAAGATAAAGCGTACATAAGTTTTCTACCACAAGATGCTAACTTTCGAATTCCCAAATCCAGATAAACGCCATTTCTCTTCAATGTTGTCCCATTTTGCCTTTTGCTTAGGACAATTTTTCTTCTTCCATGGCTTCAAAATACCTCCTGAACATGATCCATTGCACTATGCTGGCCATACGTTTATTATATGAATTCGCCAAGAGTCCGACCTGAGTTGATTTACTTGAAGACTGGTCCGAAGGCTGCATTGCAGCAAAAACTAGCTGATCAGATTTAACCTGTACAGCCATGTTAATATACCCTATAACCGCTGCACGAACAACCTGATTTGCGCCTTTGACGATCATGTAGCCTGCACTCTTATAATGTAATTGCTGCATATATTTGCAGATGTAATAATTCAGCGCTGCAGCGCATAACAAGTTGAAATACAGTGCACTAATGCTGCACATATCCATCAGAATCAAACCATTCACCAAATCAAAACGTCACCCTGCAATGTACACAAGTACCCCAAGAAGAAGGAAAGAAAACACACACCACGAAACGAAGAAAAACGAGAAAGATATGTGTAGCTAGGGAGGGTAGCACCAACACGCTATATTAACCCATTTGTCCGAAGTAAGAACTCACACCAAAACGCACACTTGGCGCTACCCTATCCACCCCCCACCCAGCTAACATAGCCACCAAACACACCCACGCCAAATTTTCTTCTTTTTTTTTTTTTTTTTTCATTTTTTCTCTTTTTTTTTCTTTCTTTCTTTCCAGACTAGGGCTGTTCACGAGCCGAGCCGATCCGAACGAAGCTTTGCTCGTGCTTGGCTCGTTTACAAACCGAACCGAGCAGAGCGGCTCGTTTACAATCGAGCGAAAACCGAACGAGCATTCTTCGAGCGCAAATTTTCCGAGCGAGCGCCGAGCGAGAATCGAGCAGAGAATAATATGGAAGATTATAAAATTGGGATGTTTCCTTCGATTTTTTCATTGTCGGGTGACAACTAAGGTCAAAATGTCCGATGCTAACACTAATATTGAGATCACAGTGTCCAAGGATAAGGCTTAGATTGAGGCTGGTGAGGTGATGAGCATACGTCAGACAACAGTTGTTGCATTGTGACGTAGGTGTAATATCAAGTGACAATTAGCGATGGACGACTATTAACATAAAGAAGTCAAGACTTATTGTTTTACTATTAAATCTAGTGTTAATTTTTTATTGTGTTAAGTGGCCTGGTTATATTTTGTTTGCATATACTGAGTCAAATCCAATAGAATCTTATATATAAAGCCATAAATTTATCTATAAATTGTGTGTATATTTATTATTAAATAAATAAAAATATATTCGAGCCGAACCGATCCGAGCGTACCTTTGCTCGTGCTTGGCTCATTTACAAACCGAACCGAGCCGATCGGCTCATATACAACCGAGCGGAAGAACGAGCGAGCATTTTTCGAGCATTTTCCGAACGAGCGACGAGCGATCCACGAGCGGCGAGCGATTTGAACAGCCCTATTCCAGACCCTTTCCCCCCACACACCTGATTTTTCAAAGTTAATAACTAGGACCTTTTAATCTTGCAAATACAATCTGCAGGCTATACATAAACCATCACCAACCATACCCTTAACCAAAAACCTTGCTACACTATAGGAATTAGCTGCACTATAGGGGATTTCCCAAGAAAAGAAATTATAACACACACCACGAAATGAAATATACAAGAAAGAATATATGCAACCGGGGAAAATAGCACCATACACAAGTTTGACCCATATGCCCAATGGAAACAAACACCAAGACGCACACCTGGCGCTATCCATATCCACCCCACCCGGCTAGCATACCACCAAAACACACACACGCCAAATTATTATTATCAACCCAATTTCCCCAAATCCACTCATAGATTATGGTGTGAAGAAGGTTGTTGGAGTATGAATATGACACATTAATGTTATTGTTAAGTTTTATGATCGAAAGACAATGGATAGAAGTTGGGATGAACTATCATGTGTGATTTAATTGACAATATTTTAAGTAGTCTTTAAATGTGATCACGAGTGTTACTAGTATATTGTCTTTTGGATATTAAAAGATGCAAAAGGTTTTTTTTTTTTATCTATGAAATAGGTCAGAAACAAGGTTGTGGGTTGGGGCCAACGTTACCTCTTTTTCCTTGGTGTGTTTATGTTGGGAATCATGGTATCGTATACACAGCGGAAGCGGTTTATATATTTAACGGAAACTGATTATATATATTATATATATAATAACCGATTAATATATATAAATTGTTAGTTAATTTTATTAATCCGATTAATAAAATATTCCCAATCAGGATCACAGTTAAACGCGTATAAACAAATAAATAATAAAACAACCATAGGGGGTTTAGTAATCAACCTTTGACGACTACACCGGAATTGTAACACGCGGGTTACAACGAATCCTCGCTAGTAGGAAGTTCACACCGTGCACGAACCAACCGGGAAGCAACACTTGCAAGAGGAAGGTGGTGGCTAGTGGTGGTTGATGGCCAGACCAAGAAGAAGTGGCGGCGGCGGCCCCTTTTCTTAAGGTGGCGGCCGCAAAGTCTTGAGGAGGAGGCAAGAGGTGATTGTTTTGATGAAAGGTGTGATTAGGGTTTACTCCTTAACCCTCCTTTTATAAGACAACAACTTGCAATAAACCCCTTTGCTAAATATCTTAATACTCCTTAATATTAATCTTATTAATATTAAGTCCCTCAAGACTAAAACAATTATTATTTCATAAATAATAATTCACCAACTCGTGAACTTATCTGATTCGTGTACCAACGTGTAACTTTTCGGATCGTACCGGGTCGGGTTACGTTGACCTCGACTTTTAATTACATCGGACATACCATATATCCAACAATCTCCCACTTGGACGATTTTAATTAAATGAGTCAATGTGCGTAGAGTTGGACGCCTAGCTGCATCGCATTGCACCCAAACCAGTATGACACGTTACAGTCGTCAACTAGTTCTTTGAGTTCAAGTAACGCTTTACTTAACCAAATACTATAGCCCTGATAATTATATCAATAAGTCCCTTCTGTATAGACATCCGTTAATCATAAGACATGGATCATTCATTCTTATATAGTGATCAACTATTCTCTATTCTCGTCTCTAATTCAAAGTGGTCTAACGAACTACCTTAGTCCGAGCGTGGCCACGCGTTTATACCAGTTTGAGTTTTACGAGGGCGCCAGAATGTCTAGGCTTCTAATCCCATAGAAGTACAGAATTCCATCAGCGTCATACAACTCCCACTTAATCTCGACTTTCTCCCAACGCTACCCTTATAGCTACCCATGTTTCAGGATAGTGTAAGATAACATCAAAGATAGTCCTTGATCAATGTAGTTTAATATGTGCCTTAGGAAAAAGGACAGATTGAACATATCAATATCAAAACATCTCATGACATAGATCCATGGAGATCGTTTTGAAGCGAGTTACATCCAATATTATTCCCTAATAATATCTGTGAATTATGATCCTCAACCCTTGAGCTATTCATCTCATGAATACAACCATCCCAATTCACAATAGTCTTACATTCAAATTCATTCCCATGTAATTTGATCGACTACGGACATTTAGAATACTCTTATTCAAGGATTTAAACATACAAATAATGAACACAGTTAATAAATATTTAAATTTGCATTTAACCCATTAAATCAAATAAACATTCAACATAACTGTCATAGTTCAAATAAAACATCAATACTAATTACAGATCATGCCCATTGTCTAACAAGTCTAAGCCCTATATTTCTAGCATGCTCCTCATGTCTATCTTGAGGTAAAGGCTTAGTAAAGGGGTCAGCCAGATTTAGATCTGTATGAACTTTGTTCATCACGACGTCTCCACGTTCTACTATTTCTCTAATATAGTGGAACCTTCTGAGTATATGCCTTGCGGTCTGATGTGACCTTGGTTCCTTTGCAAGAGCAATGGCACCAGTGTTGTCACACAGTATCTCGATTGGTTTCTTTATGCTAGGCACAACATCGAGATCGGTAATGAACTTCTTCATCCAGGCAGCCTCCTTTGCAGCATCCGATGCAGCAATGTATTCTAATTCACAGGTGGATTGAGCAACCACACTTTGCTTAGAGCTCTTCCAAGTAATAGCCCCACCATTCAAAATGAAAACATATCCCGTTTGTGATCTTGAGTCATCACGATCAGTCTGGAAGCTTACATCAGTATAACACTTAACTGACAGCTCCTCCTCCAGTCCTCCATATATTAAGAACATGTCCTTAGTCCTTCTCAAGTACTTAAGAATGTTCTTCACTACAGCCCAGTGACTCTCTCCTGGATTTTGTTGATATCTACTCGTCATGCTAAGAGCATACGAGACATCAGGTCTAGTACATAACATGGCATACATGATTCTTTTCCTCTTCAGTATTTGCACACTGCTTGTTATCAAGAATGGTTCTATGTGCCATGGGCAAGAGCCCCCTTTTTGAGTCTTGCATTGAGAAGCGTCGTAAGACCTTATCAATATATGTACTTTGACTCAAACCCAATAACCACTTCGATCTATCTCTATAAATCTTTATTCCCAGAATATAAGCGGCTTCACCAAGATCTTTCATTGCGAAATATTTACCCAACCAGGTCTTAACATTTTTAAGCATAGGGATATTGTTTCCAATGATTAGTATGTCATCTACATACAGTATAAGAAAAGTAATATAGCTCCCACTAGATTTCTTGTAAACACACGGTTCATCTTCATTCTTGATAAAACCAAACTCTTTGATTTTCTGATCAAAACGGAGATTCCAGCTGCGAGATGTTTGCTTTAATCCATAGATGGATTTATTCAGCTTGCACACCTTATTAGGATTCTTTGGATCGACAAAACCTTCAGGTTGAACCATATAGACATCTTCCAGTAAGTGTCCATTAAGGAACGCGGTTTTGACATCCATCTGCCATATCTCATAGTCATAATATGCAGCAATGGCAAGCAAAATTCTAATAGACTTAAGCATGGCTACTGGCGAGAAAGTTTCCTCATGTAACATCGCGAAAATTTCAAATTTTAATACGTATATTATAATGTGCCTAAGTTTTATTTTTTTTTTTCCGACCACACAACTTATATATATATATGTATATATATATATAAGTATAAATAATAATAATAATAATAATAATAATAATAATAATAATAATAAAATTCAGATTTTATTTGATGTAAAAAAATTTTTTTAAAAGTTAGTCATAACCAAACCCAATCAATCTTATAAACTTGATAAATCCATAACCCAAACCATATAAACCCACCCTTCCTTACACATACTGAGCCCAGTATTCGGCCCATCAGACTAGCCCAGGAAGCAGGCCCAAGACCCCTTATCTGTTTTAAAGAAAAGAAAAAAAAATGATGTTTCAGCCGGGTTTCGAACCCAAGTCTGTCCTGCACAACACACAGTATACAACCACTGGACCATGAAACATCTTGTGATAGGATATGGGAGCTTTATCCTTTTAACACCTTAACACCACAGACCTGTTTCTTTTTTTTCTGCTGCTGCGCACGGCTGGAACACAACCCACACAAAATTCCTTGACTTTTGATTGAAGTTAAATATGGTAATCACTAATTAACTTACTCGTGTTATGTATTACGCGGATTATACATTAAAACATGGTCAAACATACCGAATTTTTTTACCAATTTCGCGTCATCATCATAAAAGCCGAGTCAACTTACCAATCGTTCATCCAACCCATTTCACTATAAATTGAGCCTCTGAATACGATTACAACTCGCCAATCATTCTTTCCTAACCTCCAATTTCTCTTAACAATCCACTGCTTTTGAAGTTTGGTTCGAGTTTGACTTTTTCTTTGACCGATCAATTATCGTACGAAACGTGTTTGTAAGTCAAGTTTTTCTTGTGAGTTTTATCCTTCGGCAATCACACAACAATAACCCCATAATTGATTGGGTTATTGTTGTATGAATCACGTAATTGCAAAAGCTAGGGCTTGTTCATATAATTTGGGGAAGAACACTGAATTTTTATACATTTTATAATTTAAAAACTGAAAATAAACACAACCACTGGTCTAGACCAAGTGGTTGTGTCTGGTGTTCTTGGACCAACCCACATGGGTTCAAACCTTGGCATCAACATCTTTTCCTTCCATTTTTTTTTGTTTTGCTTACAAGCTTTAAAATATAATTATTTATTTTTTTAAAAATTCATTTTAAAATACTAAAACATTTTTAAAAATTCTACAAAAATTATCTTGTATTAATCTGATGGAAAGGTTCAACTTACAATTTTTAGTTTTCAAAAATTTATTTATTTATTATATATAATAAATAAATCAAGTTTATTCCATTTTATTTATAAAATTATATAAAAATATCAAAACGATCTCATAAATTTCCACAAAAATTATCCTAAGTTTTTATAACATTAAGCTTTTCAAAAATGATTTTTATTTCAGAAAAAATCATTTATTTAATATTTTTAATCAATTTTTGTTAGTTTTAATCATAATTAAATCATAATAAATTCAATTTTTGTTATTTTTGCACCAAAATTTTATACAAATTATTTCTGATCATTTAGAACAAAAATATGAATTTTAAACTAAAAATTATTTAATTTTAATATTTTTAAATATTAAAGTTAGATTTGACAATTTGTTATAAATAGATTAAATAATCTATTTTAAAGAAAATAATTTCACAAAAATTATTTTTATACTTTAAACACATTCTTGTGACCATCTTAAATTTAAATTTCATAAAAAGATTTTTGGTTATTTATTTACTAAATTTCTCTCAATCGGCGAATATTTTTAATAATAATCAAACGAGCGTTTATCCCCAATTCGAAGCCCTAGAAACTTATACATTTGTAGACTTGATAGACTTAGACATATTTATTACCTCATTATAGGGTGATACTTGACATATTTGGGCAACATAATTATCCAAATTTCTCAACAGACATAACATTTTACCAAGGTGAGTTTTACATAGCCCCTTTTCTATCTATCACCATTTTTGGGGTGAAACATGTTATAACATTATCATTGCAATTCAATCATCAATGTGTCTATGTGTTTTCTATGTTGCATTATGTCTTGAGCATGATTAGAGTAAGCACCATTCTAGCATAATCATTAACTCCGTACAAGCCGACGGTATACATTGATAGATCTATTGGACTGACAATCCCACCCGGATACGTGCCTCCTACAAAGGTTACGTGGGTGTTTGTTATCGCATAACATATTCAATTGGACCATGAGCGTATGGTATGTATCATATTATAACAGTCATCAGGGTTGATTATGCACTCGATTTATTTCTAGTATGTTCTCACATATGGACTAGATTGACATGACACATGAATTGCACAACATTTTTATTCAATTATCAAAAACCTATGTAATTCTCACCAACTTTTGTTGACCCAAAATATTTTCAACTTAACATGTTTCAGGTTCTATTTGCTTGAAGATTTGATTTGATGCTTGAAGATATGTGTATAGTTTATTCAATTTGATGTACAAATTCTAGAACAATTGTATGTAATTCATTTAAATTATTTAATGGAATTTATTATTCACCATGAGCTACTGAACAATCATCATTACGTGACATCCCAATGTTTCCGCCATCGGTTGGGGTGTTACAGATTGGTATCAGAGCCATGGTTATAGGGAATTAGGTTATTAGAAAAATAATCTAGTCTATAACCATAGGATTTAACAAGTACTTGCTTCTTTTACTTGCTATTCTCTATCTTCCTCCTACTTCTTATCCCTACTTTCATTCCTACAAGAAGGTTGCTCTCCATCAGTGGATCTACTCTTAGACTAAATAGGACAAAATCCTCAGGTTTAACCTGAACCCCCTTGAGATCTCGTCAAAGTTCTAAATTTTAATAACGAACACGTGCAATCTGGAAGGGTGAACGCCTGTATTCTGAGTCTTCTGTCTAGGCTGGCATTGCGCATATATCCCAATCAGACGAGGGACCCGGATGCCTACCTGGGAATTCTCGGGATGAGTGTTCACTTATAGGCTAAAGCATGTCTTCATATGTTATTAGAATCTGCAATCTTTGATAAGTCAACGTTTTCGTTTATTCGTTTTAATTAATGAATAAATGATTACATTCCTTATATTACCTCATTCATTTCATGCCTCATTGAGACTTCATTGTGTCCCTTACAGATCATGTCTCCACGCCACAGCACTCGCATTAACAGTGGTGACAATCATGAAGAAGAGAGCAGCAACCACAATCCCAACCACAACACTAACCACAACAATGGAGGTGATGCCCAACTAGCTGCGATTATTTCCCAACAATTGGCGCAACAAATCACAACTCTGGTTTCTAACTTGTTGACTCAAGTCATCCCAATGAATGGGAACGGCAATGGAAATGGAAATGGCGATGGAATTCACATAAAGAACGGAACCTTAGTTCGGAAAAGCGAGAAAACAAGTATTGTGGCCGTGGTAACTACCAAGAACCAGAAGCGTAAGACCAGGAATCCTAATGTAAACCTCACTACACGAGCCTCTAACAAGAAGCCTTATACAAGAAACTTTCCATTGTGTAACACATGCAATCGACATCATCCCACTATTTCAGCATGTCGCGTGTGCACCAATTGTGGTAGGTATGGCCATCTGGTCAACACATGTCGCGAGACCCCAAACCCTAATGCCAATCAACCCACCAACCCTGCTCAGGCTGATAATCCTAATCGATACAACTATGGTCAATGCTATGAATGTGGAAACCCAAATCACTTCCGTAACCGATGCCCTAAACTAAACAGAGATCAAGACCCTCCAGCTACCTAACCGCAAGTCTCACCATTTGACTATTGGTTGCTTTTATTCTATGTATTCTATGTATTGACGCTATTTGATTCAAGTAATAAAATTCAAGTATTATCATAACATCTGTGTGCATGTTTGTCTGAATGTGAACTAATTGCTATATCTATAATCATACTTGCTTATTTGTACAACAATTAGTTAACTACCAAACAACCAACTTAACGATTGGTAGAGGTCATCATGTCTTTCCAACAGTCGGGAGAGGCCCTACCACCTGCTCAACGACTGGTGGAGACTATCAGACCTGCTTAACAATCGGTAAAGTCATAAAAGGACGCAAAACCCTAATGTAAGGTAAATTGGTAATTACGGTCCGGAACGTAATCATGAATTTACAGGTACGTTAAGGTAGTGTGAAATTTTATCTAGGTTTTCTGTAGTTGGCCAATTGTAACCCTGGTTTTCTCTTAACTTCGGGACGAAGTTCCTAAAAGTAGGGGAGACTGTAACATCGCGAAAATTTCAAATTTTAATACGTATATTATAATGTGCCTAAGTTTTTTTTTTTTTTTTTCGACCACACAACTTATATATATATATATGTATATATATATATATAAGTATAAATAATAATAATAATAATAATAATAATAATAATAAAATTCAGATTTTATTTGATGTAAAATTTTTTTTTTAAAAGTTAGTCATAACCAAACCCAATCAATCTTATAAACTTGATAAATCCATAACCCAAACCATATAAACCCACCCTTCCTTACACATACTGAGCCCAGTATTCGGCCCATCAGACTAGCCCAGGAAGCAGGCCCAAGACCCCTTATCTGTTTTAAAGAAAAGAAAAAAAAATGATGTTTCAGCCGGGTTTCGAACCCAAGTCTGTCCTGCACAACACACACTATACAACCACTGGACCATGAAACATCTTGTGATAGGATATGGGAGCTTTATCCTTTTAACACCTTAACACCACAGACCTGTTTCTTTTTTTTCTGCTGCTGCGCACGGCTGGAACACAACCCACACAAAATTCCTTGACTTTTGATTGAAGTTAAATATGGTAATCACTAATTAACTTACTCGTGTTATGTATTACGCGGATTATACATTAAAACATGGTCAAACATACCGAATTTTTTTACCAATTTCGCGTCATCATCATAAAAGCCGAGTCAACTTACCAATCGTTCATCCAACCCATTTCACTATAAATTGAGCCTCTGAATACGATTACAACTCGCCAATCATTCTTTCCTAACCTCCAATTTCTCTTAACAGTCCACTGCTTTTGAAGTTTGGTTCGAGTTTGACTTTTTCTTTGACCGATCAATTATCGTACGAAACGTGTTTGTAAGTCAAGTTTTTCTTGTGAGTTTTATCCTTCGGCAATCACACAACAATAACCCCATAATTGATTGGGTTATTGTTGTATGAATCACGTAATTGCAAAAGCTAGGGCTTGTTCATATAATTTGGGGAAGAACACTGAATTTTTATACATTTTATAATTTAAAAACTGAAAATAAACACAACCACTGGTCTAGACCAAGTGGTTGTGTCTGGTGTTCTTGGACCAACCCACATGGGTTCAAACCTTGGCATCAACATCTTTTCCTTCCATTTTTTTTGTTTTGCTTACAAGCTTTAAAATATAATTATTTATTTTTTTAAAAATTCATTTTAAAATACTAAAACATTTTTAAAAATTCTACAAAAATTATCTTGTATTAATCTGATGGAAAGGTTCAACTTACAATTTTTAGTTTTTCAAAAATTTATTTATTTATTATATATAATAAATAAATCAAGTTTATTCCATTTTATTTATAAAATTTTATAAAAATATCAAAACGATCTCATAAATTTCCACAAAAATTATCCTAAGTTTTTATAACATTAAGCTTTTCAAAAATGATTTTTATTTCAGAAAAATCATTTATTTAATATTTTTAATCAATTTTTGTTAGTTTTAATCATAATTAAATCATAATAAATTCAATTTTTGTTATTTTTGCACCAAAATTTTATACAAATTATTTCTGATCATTTAGAACAAAAATATGAATTTTAAACTAAAAATTATTTAATTTTAATATTTTTAAATATTAAAGTTAGATTTTGACAATTTGTTATAAATAGATTAAATAATCTATTTTAAAGAAAATAATTTCACAAAAATTATTTTTATACTTTAAACACATTCTTGTGACCATCTTAAATTTAAATTTCATAAAAAGATTTTTGGTTATTTATTTACTAAATTTCTCTCAATCGGCGAATATTTTTAATAATAATCAAACGAGCGTTTATCCCCAATTCGAAGCCCTAGAAACTTATACATTTGTAGACTTGATAGACTTAGACATATTTATTACCTCATTATAGGGTGATACTTGACATATTTGGGCAACATAATTATCCAAATTTCTCAACAGACATAACATTTTACCAAGGTGAGTTTTACATAGCCCCTTTTCTATCTATCACCATTTTTGGGGTGAAACATGTTATAACATTATCATTGCAATTCAATCATCAATGTGTCTATGTGTTTTCTATGTTGCATTATGTCTTGAGCATGATTAGAGTAAGCACCATTCTAGCATAATCATTAACTCCGTACAAGCCGACGGTATACATTGATAGATCTATTGGACTGACAATCCCACCCGGATACGTGCCTCCTACAAAGGTTACGTGGGTGTTTGTTATCGCATAACATATTCAATTGGACCATGAGCGTATGGTATGTATCATATTATAACAGTCATCAGGGTTGATTATGCACTCGATTTATTTCTAGTATGTTCTCACATATGGACTAGATTGACATGACACATGAATTGCACAACATTTTTATTCAATTATCAAAAACCTATGTAATTCTCACCAACTTTTGTTGACCCAAAATATTTTCAACTTAACATGTTTCAGGTTCTATTTGCTTGAAGATTTGATTTGATGCTTGAAGATATGTGTATAGTTTATTCAATTTGATGTACAAATTCTAGAACAATTGTATGTAATTCATTTAAATTATTTAATGGAATTTATTATTCACCATGAGCTACTGAACAATCATCATTACGTGACATCCCGATGTTTCCGCCATCGGTTGGGGTGTTACACCTCATAATCAATTCCTTGAGTCAGAGTAAAACCTTTCGCTACAAGCCTTGCTTTGTAGGTTTGCACATTCCCATCCATGTCAGTCTTCTTCTTGAAGATCCATTTGTTTCCCACCGTCCGACATTCGGTAGGAAGATCAACCAAATCCCAGACTTGGTTATCATACATGGATTGCATCTCTGCATTCATGGCTTCTTGCCATTTCTTGGCAACTGAATCCAAGATTGCAGCTTTGTAAGTAGTAGGCTCAGCTTCATCAATCATGAAGATATCGTCATACCTTACAGGTGCACGACGATTCCTAATACTTTTCCGAACACTTGGCGTTTCTGTTGTTTCTTGAGTCCTCTCAGGCTCATCTTCAACAACTGGATCAGTTACCTCTGTCTCTGTCTGAACACCTGGTTCAGTCACTTGTGATTCTCGAATTTCTTCAAGATCCACATGATTATCTCCAATCCCTCATGCCAGAAGCTCTTCCTCTATGAAAATGCCTCTGCGTTTAGTGAAAATCTTATTTTCAGTGGGTGGTAGAATCGGTAACCGATCTTCTTACCATATCCAACGAAAACCACTTTTTCGCATCTTGGATCTAGTTTATCCGAAGATTCTAGAGTGACATAAGCATTACATCCCCAGACTTTAAGGTAGGATACATGTGGTTTCTTTCCATGCCATATCTCGTAAGGCGTTTTAGTAACCTTTTTCGTTGGAGCTATATTCACAAGTCTTGCGGCGGTCTCCAAAGCATAACTCCAAAAGGATTTTGGAAGGTTTGTTCGACACATCATTGATCGAATCATATCTAATAGAGTTCGATTTCTCCGCTCAGACACACCATTATGTTGCGGTGTTCCAGGTGGAGTGAGTTGTGAAACTATTCCACAATCCTTTAGATGGTCGATGAATTCCTGACTAAGATATTCACCGCCTCGATCTGATCGAAGCATTTTAATTGTTCTATTTAGCTGATTTTCTACTTCGTTTTGGTATTCCTTGAACTTTTTAAGAGTTTCATGTTTATGCTTCATAAGATGAACATAACCATATCTACTGAAATCATCAGTAAATGTAACAAAGTATCTTTCTCCATGTCTTGACATTGTTCTGAATGGACCACATACATCTTTATGTACAAGTCCTAACAGATCATTAGCTCTTTCTCCAACATTTGAAAAATGTGCTTTTGTTAACTTTCCACTTAAGCATGATTCGCATTTTCCAAACGACTCCGAACCATTGGAATCCAGGATTCCTGCGGTTTTGAGTTGTTTAACACGATTCTCACTTATGTGACCAAGTCTACAATGCCACATATACGTATCATTAAAGTCTAACTTATTACATTTATGGGAGATATTGCATAATATGTTATCGTTTTGGATTTCTATCTCATAGATCCCATTGTTAGGTTTTGCATCAAAGTAAAATACATCGTTAAAATAAGCAGAAATAAATTCACCATTAAAACGATAATAAAAACCTTGTCTACGCAAAGCATGAAATGAAACAATATTTCTATTCACACTAGGAATGTAATAAACATTGTTCAAAACAACTTCTAAACCATAAGGTAGTAAAAGAACATATTCTCCTATTGCCTTCACTGCAACTCTTTGTCCATTGCCAACATGGACCTCCAAGTCACGTTGTTTCAGCTTTCTAATCTTTCTTAGTCCCTGCAAAACATTACAAATGTGGAAACCACATCCTGTGTCAAACACCCATGTTTTGCCAGAAAAAACAAAGATTTTAATAACATATATATCTAAGGACTCTCCTCCAGAAGCCTTGGCTTGCTTCAGTTCAGCTAAATACTTAGCACAGTTCCTTTTCCAGTGCCCAGTTTCATCACAATGAAAACATTTGGCATCTTTCAAAGGATTCTTGTTGGCAACAGCTTTGCCCTTTCCCTTCCCTTTGACTTGATAGCCCCTTTTCTTGGTTTTAGGTTTCTTAATCTGACCCTCCCTGATCATTAGCACTGGTGCAGTTTTGCAAGGTATGTTTACCTCAGCAGTTTTGAGCATCTGATGCAGTTCTGCAAGTGTCTTCTCCATCCCATTCATATTATAGTTCATAATGAACTGGTCATATGACTTGGGCAATGAGTTCAGGATGATATCCCCAGCTAACTCATCGCTCAAGGGGGATTCCAGACGAGCCAAGTGATCAACATATGCCTTCATTTTTAGCACATGAGTGCCAACTGGTGAACTCTCTTGCAAACGAGTGGTTATAAGTGATCGCATCACATCAAACCTCTCATGGCGAGCATTTTGTTAGAACATTTCCATCAGATGCTGATTCATGTCGTATGCATCCATGTCCTACATGGTCCTTTGAAGTTCAGGGATCATGGAAGCCATCATCAGACATGAGATTTTCAAAGAGTCATCAAAATGCTTAGCCCAGGCTTTATAAAGCTCACTCTTGGGATTTATGGGTTCATCAGGGACTGGTTCTTCAAGAACATACAATTTGTTCCCCGCTTTGAGAACAATTTTCAAGTTGCGGTGCCAATCCATGAAGTTGGAGTGGTTCAGTTTGTCCTTCTCTAAGATGGACTTGAGAGAGAAATGGGAGGTGGAATTGTTTTCAGTTGACATCTACAAAGTTCAAAATTAATGTATTAGTATTTCATGTTTTAAGTATCCTAATTATTTTATGACCCAAAAAGCAAAATTAATTAGGATGAGATCCCGATTCATCAATACACAATGAACTGGCTTAGCAATGTCCACTGGCACGATTAGGTAGGTAAACAACGATTGTTAATTGTGTCCACTACAAAACTCTCCTTTTTGGGGTTATCGCTAAAAGCGATGTATGTTTAACCCCAACTATGCCCACTTGTCTAACAAGCGATGTTTGGTCCTTTACTGTTAACTGTAACACCGGCCTATGTTACACAGGAACCGCGATGATTACCTTCACTCATGATCAACGCCTAGATGCAGGGTCAGCACTAACATTTGGGTTCGATATAGAATGGAGTGTTAACTCGTTAAGGTGGCATGAAACATCAATTTTAAAATTGGGATTTATTTTTAATATTTACCATAAATATATTGAATGACCCGTTAGCATGATGTGAGTCACACAACAGTTTATAAAATCCAATTTTATATTGTTCGTGATAATTGAAACTCCTTTCAACACTCGACACGGTATAGTTTTAAATACCCTATTTAAACTACGTTGGTCGTATTATCGCGAATGGACTTGTTTTAATATTAATAAAACTCTTTTTCTTAAATATGCTTTTCGGTTTTTATAAAACTTGTTTTAATAAAACCGTTGCCATGATTGTGAAAATTTTATTTATTTTGGGTTATCTAAATTATTTACAATAAATAAACCACAACCACAAAACAAAATAATAAAATTAAACGAATCGAGCCCCTAATAGGTCGCCCGTTTCGTTTTAGCCAGAAACGAAACGAACTAGTCTAAAGGGTTTCAAAACAATTTTGATATAGCTCCCACTTGACCCGAGATCTCTATCTTCATGGAACCTATTCGCCTTTTTATATTCGCCTTGATCTTGTACTTGTAGGATTACAAATAAATTTGAAATACAAATAAAACAAATCTATTCTAATCCTATCTATTACACCGGATCCAATATCCGTAATAAAAAATACAAATCAATAAAAAATAAAACATCACAAACACAACCATGACAAGGGTCAAAATACCTAGGGCTCGATTCACATCACAATCCATGAACAACAAAAAGCTTTTGATCTTTTGTCAAAAAAAAAATTATTTTTGACAAATAAAACATAGATCAAAATTATAACTTTACCATCTATACGCGCGTAACCGTGGCTCTAATACCACTATTGGGAATCATGGTATCGTATACACAGCGGAAGCGGTTTATATATTTAACGAAAACTGATTATATATACTATATATATATATATAATAGCCGATTAATATATATAAATTGTTAGTTAATTTTATTAATCCGATTAATAAAATATTCCCAATCAGGATCTCAGTTAAACGCGTATAAACAAATAAATAATATAACAACCATAGGCATTTAGTAATCAACCTTTGACGACTACACCGGAATTGTAACACGCGGGTTACAACGAATCCTCGCTAGTAGGAAGTTCACACCGTGCGCGAACCAACCGGGAAGCAACACTTGCAAGAGGAAGGTGGTGGCTAGTGGTGGTTGATGGCCAGACCAAGAAGAAGTGGCGGCGGCGGCCCCTTTTCTTAAGGTGGCGGCCGCAAAGTCTTGAGGAGGAGGCAAGAGGTGATTGTTTTGATGAAAGGTGTGATTAGGGTTTACTCCTTAACCCTCCTTTTATAAGACAACAACTTGCAATAAACCCCTTTGCTAAATATCTTAATACTCCTTAATATTAATCTTATTAATATTAAGTCCCTCAAGACTAAAACAATTATTATTTCATAAATAATAATTCACCAACTCGTGAACTTATCTGATTCGTGTACCAACGTGTAACTTTTCGGATCGTACCGGGTCGGGTTACGTTGACCTCGACTTTTAATTACATCGGACATATCATATATCCAACAGTTTAATCATTTTTCACCTTGGTATGAAACTATGCCGAAAAAAAGTATACCTTGATTACATGCGGGACAAGTGATAGAGAGAAACAAAGGGTAAATTCTAGCCCCCCTTGATCACTTACCCTTGGTAGGGTGCATAAGTTTATTCTTGGTGTGACAATCATCAACCGTTTACCCATTGTGCGTTGTAGTGACTAATGTGACAATAACTTACCCTTGGTGTTTTATAAATCTTGTATGTTGAATTGAATACATGGATGCCTCTTGAGAGGGTTGATGGAATTGTTTTTATAGTTTTCAATTATATTTGTGATAATTAAATTAGTGTTATGCAAACCATTTATGTTTCAAATCACACATGATAGTATTGTTTGTTTTTTAATAGTCTTATTAGATTTTTCAAACTTTTAATATATCACAATTACAAGGGTGTACATGTTTTGAAATGTCATAGTCTGTTTAATATAACTCACTAAATAAAAATTATGGAAAAAGTTAATTAAATGCTTTTTATTGAGTCATATATATATAAGTTGCAGGTAGTTATACCAAACATTAAGCTTGTTTGTTTTAGAATGGGCTTTTCAACCAAATTAAGCAAGAAACTTAGCGCACTAAAATGAAGACAAGAACTATATATTGGAAATCAATAATACGGTCAATGTGTACCATCCTACTTTTGAGTGTCACAAATTGTGAAAATTCAAGTGATTACCTAACAAGTAAAAGTATGAAAACTTGACAAATCGTAACTAACTGAATAATCGAAAATGGAAAACAACTGGAAAAGGTAAAAGTATGAATATAAATAAATTAATAAATAAATACTACCTTTTAAAGCATTATTATTAGTGTTTTAATAATAGACTCGAGTGACAAATCCAACATCCATACATGTAAAACATGGAACGAAATAAACGGTTTATGGCTAGAGTGACTAGATAAGGAAGCCCCCAATACATCACACACATAATCTATTCTATCTATATAATAATTGAATACACTTGGGTCGAATATAAACCTTAAAGAGGGTTCTCATGGATCCAACCACAATATGGAGCTCCGAATTTAAGTCCATATAAACCATTTTCAGAATTTTTTTTCATTCTCCACAAATCATTCTTCATTTCTCCATAACAAACCTTTCTATCCTCCTCCTTCATCTTTCATACTTTCTTGATTCTTCACAACTGATTCAAGATAATCATCGATCCCTATTCTTCTAACATTGCTTAATATTATTGTGTTTTACTTATTTTTGTTAACAAACTCGATGCTTTACTGTTAATCATCTTGATGAAACCTATGTATACAATTTTTCAGTTGATATTTTTGTTAACAAACTCGAAGCTTTACTGTTAATCTTATGAATAAATTACTCTTATCATTTGTTTAATCAAATGGTTTGACTTAATCGGTTTTTTTTAATCTTTGACTACTTAATCAAATTCTGCAATGAAGATTTAATCGGTTATTTAATTTTGGTTTACAAAAATTAGTTTGACTATTTAATCGGTATTCTTATAAAATACGATCCATATGAAGATTTAATCGGTTTTTTTAATCTTTGACTATTTAATCAAATTCTTCAATAATATTATTATCAATGATTAAACACTGATACATTTAGAATGAAGTTCTAATTGGTTTTTTTTTATAAAATACGATCTAGATGATTTAGAATGAACATGGATAATTAACATTTAATCGTTTCAAGAAATTTATCAATTTGATGTATTCATTTGTGATTATTCTTTAGAAATACCAACTTTTTAAATCGTTATTGATAGATATACAGTGAATCGGATTTACCTTTAAACTGATTTAATCATTCTATGTTTTACTTATTTTAAAAATCAGGATCTCATCTGAACACACCAATGTTATTATGTCTTATCACAAAGGTTCTCAATTCTTCAAGATTTTGCATGACCCTTCATCAACCATGTTGGTATGATTGTTATTTTTTTTTTTTTGTGTAAAAATGCCTATTTCATTTTATAAAATGTTTTTTTAAAAGTTTTTTTATACTTATCTTTCCAGACTGTGCCGAAGGCCATGAACAAATTTATGTTATCTAAAAACATCATATGCAGTGATGGTACAGTAGTCACATATGAATTATGATTAGTCTTGATTGCATTTAATAAGATTTATTCATTTTTAATGTTATTTATTAAGATTTTAAATAATATTAATTGACATTAATAATAATTGACTGAATTTAATGTTATTTATTAAAAATTTTAATCTCATTTATTTATATTACTTTCTTTGAATTTATATTTAATCATTGTTAATGTATTTTTAATATGTTAGAATTAATATTATTTATTGACATTAATTATAATTGACCGAATTGAATGTATTTATTACGATTTTTAAATCTAATTTATTTATATTAAAATTGTTACGAAATTACGTTTAATCTATCTTTATAAATTATGTTTAATATTATTTATATTACTATTTGTTCGAATTATTATTGGTCTTGCCTGCAATTAATAGGGTTTATTCATTTTTAATGATATTTATTATTAGTTTTAATGGCATTAATAATAATTGACCGAATTTAACGTTATATATTACGATTTTTAAGCTCATTTATTTATTATTGACCGAATTAACCGAATTAATTTAAGAATATATTACTAATACTAATACTAATATTATGATTTTTAATTTTAATCTTATTTATTTCTTATTGACCGAATTAAATTACGAATGTATTACTAATAGTAAAACTAATATTATGATTTTTAAATTTAACGCCATTTATATCTTATTAACCGAATTAAAATTTTCTATTACTATTTTTACCAATATATTACTAACACTAACTGGCATTAATAATAATTGACCAAATTGAATTTTATTTATTACGATTTTTTAATCTCATTTATTTATAATAAAATTGCTACAAAATTTTGTTTAATATGTTTTTATGAATTATTATTGGTCTTGCCTGCAATTAATAAGATTTATTCATTTTTAATGTTATTTCTTATGAGTTTTAATGACATTAATAATAATTGACTAAATTTAGTGTTATATATTATGATTTTTAAGATCATCTATTTATTATTGACTGAATTAAATTACGAATATATTACTAATGGGTATTCTAAGTACACCATACCTATTTTCTATTTATACCACTCTATGGTATATTAAATAGGTTTGAATATAATAAACCAATAAGAATTCACCTCTACTTAATCAAGTTTGACTAGAAATAGAATTTACATTAATCTCCTTAATTACACTCTAAATTTAATTATTAATATTAGGTATTTAAATTGATTATGAATCTTTTTATATTTATTTTAAATTTACTGTATGAATAAAAAACTTATTAATTAGATTATGTAGGAATAAAAAAATTGGAAACCTCTTAACAGCCTGCAAATGTACGGAACCACCTATGTTTTGCAATATTACGTATTAAAAATCAATAAAAAAATGTCTTAAATGTACTCTTTGCAAAATTATTTTATAAACCAATATAACACAACGAAAATGAAAAAAAAACAATCATGTTAAAAATTGATATGATTGTACCTCTTTTGGACAAATATATATTTTTTTGAGTTTGATTATATTAAATTCGTTTCTATCAAAGTTGAACAACTTAAGTTCACGGCAAAAAAAAAAAAAAAAAAAAAAAAACGTTCTATAAGGGTGGCGGGGTGGTTCGTAATGGCGTGACCATCACGAACACCACCCCACCAAACAAATCTCGTCCACGCACAAATATTTCCGTGATGCTTATCACACTCGTTAGCTATCAGCTAGCCGTTGTCTAACGGTCCAAAAAAAAAAACAAAAACTAATTACCTTATTATAAATACACATATTTACCCCATTTTTGTACACAAATTCAAAAAATTCTTCTCATCTTCATAAAAAAAAAACAAAAAAAAAAACACCAAAAAAATCACACACAATGGTTACGTGGACAGAAGAGTATGGTGTAATAAAGTTAAATTATTAAAGTTAGGAGTGTGAATGACACGTAGCGGCTCGAGAGCTACTTGGGATCGGCACGGTTAAAAGCTCCAACGAGCCCGAGCCCGAGTTTGAGTCTGAAATATGACTTGTTTAGTTATTGAGCTCGAGCTCGAGCCTTAAATACAAACCTCGTTTAGGCTCGAGAGCCTAAACGAGCCCTAACAAATGTTATATATATTTTTTATATTTGCGATTTTGTCCTTTGAACATGTTCAATTTTAATTAATAATATTGATGAGCCGAGCTCGAGTCGAGCTTTTGCTCGTTTAAGCTACTGAAACGAGCTCAAGCTCAGTTTTTACGTCGTTTAAAAATATTTTTAAATTAATTACATCGAGTCGAGCCGAGCCGAGCTCGAGCTCTTAGGTTTCACTTTCGAGTCGAGCTCGAGCTCAGAACAGTAGGTTCGAACCGAGCCGAGCTCGAGCCTCAAAAGACCATGACGAGCCGAGCTTGAACCTAGTCAAGCTCGGGCTTGGATTGACTTGTTTACACCCCTAATTAAAGTTAATGATTTATATAGAGTATGTTGTGATAATGGTAATGTTTTGTCCATTTAATAGGGAAAAAATTAATTTATTAGAAAAATTTAAAAACTATAAAAGTTAAAAAAACATACGTTACAAAAGGTTAATTTATTAAAAAAAATTTAAAAACTAATAAATGAATAAGGGTATGAATAATAGTTAAAAAATAAATAATAGATTTTAGATAATTAATGTTTTGTATTTATTGAGATAGTTATATAGTAGTTTAGGTAATTAATGTTTTATATTTATTGAGAGATAGTTATATTTTTTTTGAAAGGTTTAGATCAATGGAAATCCTTATACAACCCTAACCTATTGGTCTCAAGTTCGAATCCCTACCCACGCACCGGTGTCCTCCTTGTCTAAGCTCAAACCGTCACGGGGAATTTTTTTGTGGTGTGCATGGATCGAACCTGTGACCTCCCCCAGGATGGGAACCCCTAAGGGAAAACCCACCCTACCTCAAACCAGCTGAGCTGGAGATCATTGGCGAGAGATAGTTATATAGTAGGGTGTAGTAGAGTGGGTGTAAAAAGCAACACCCATTAATAATACTAAAACTAATATTACGATTTTTAATTTTAATCCCGTTTATATTTTATTGACCGAATTAAAATTTTCTATTACTATTTTTATGAATATATTATTAATGTTAATTGACATTATTAATAATTGGCCGAAATGAATGTTATTTATTATGATTTTTTAATCTTATTTATTTATATTAATATTACTACAAAATTATGTTTAATTTATCTTTATGAGTTATTATTGGTCTTACCTGCAATTAATAGGATTTATTCAATTTTAAAATTATTTATTATGAGTTTTAATGACATTAATAATAATTGACCGAATTTAATGTTATATATTACGAATTTTAAGATCATTTATTTATTATTACTTTTTTCGAATTTATGTTTAATAAGTTTTAATCATTTTTAATGTATTTTTAGCATGTTAGAATTAATGTTATTTATTGACATTAATAATAATTGACCGAATTGAATGTTATTTATTACGTTTTTTTAATCTCATTTATTTATATTAATATTACTACGACATTATGTTCAATCTATCTTTATGAAAGTATATTTAATATTATTTATATTACTATTCATTCAAATTATTATTAGTCTGAATTGCCTGCAATTAATAGGATTTATTCATTTTTTAATGATATTTTATTATGAGTTTTAATGACATTAATAATAATTGACCAAATTTAATGTTATATATTACGATTTTTAACTTCATTTATTTATTATTGACCGAATTAACAGAATTAATTTAAGAATATATTACTAATACTAATACTAATATTATGATTTTTAATTTTAATCTTATTTATTTCTTATTGACTGAATTAAATTACGAATATATACTAATAGTAAAACTAATATTACGAATTAAATGACATTAAATTTAAAAATCATAATATTAATTTTACTATTAGTAATACATTCCTAATTTAATTCGGTCAATAAGAAATAAATAAGATTAAAATTAAAAATCATAATATTAGTATTAGTATTAGTAATATATTCTTAAATTAATTCGGTTAATTTGGTCAATAATTAATAAATGAGCTTAAAAATCGTAAATATAACATTAAATTCGGTCAATTATTGTTAATGTAATTAAAACTCATAATAAAATATCATTAAAAAATGAATAAATCCTATTAATTGCAGGCAAGACCAATAATTATTTGAACGAATAGTAATATAAATAATATTAAATATACTTTCATAAAGATAGATTGAACATAATTTCGTAGTAATATTAATATAAATAAACGAGATTAAAAAATTGTAATAAATAACATTCAATTCGGTCAATTATTATTAATGTCAATAAATAACATTAATTCTAACATACTAAAAATACATTAAAAATGATTAAATCTTATTAAACATAAATTTCAAAAAAGTAATAATAAATAAATGATCTTAAATCGTAATATATGACATTAAATTCGGTCAATTATTATTAATGTCATTAAAACTCATAATAAATAACATTAAAAATGAATAAATCCTATTAATTGCAGCCAACACCAATAATAACTCATAAAGATAATAAATATAATTTTGTAATAATATTAATATAAATAATTAAGATTAAAAAATCATAATAAATAACATTCATTTCGGCCAATTATTATTAATGTCAATTAGTATTAGTAATATATTCCTAAAAATAGTAACAGAAAATTTTAATTCGGTCAATAAGATATAAAAGGGATTAAAATTAAAAATCGTAATTTTAATTTTAGTTTTACTATTATATTTTTAATTTAATTCAGTCAATAATAAATAAATGATCTTAAAAATCGTAATATATAACATTAAATTGGGTCAATTATTATTAATGTCATTAAAACTCATAAGAAATAACATTAAAAATGAATAAATCTTATTAACTGCAGGTAAGACCTATAATAATTCATAAAGACATATTAAACAAAATTTCGTAGTAATATTATTATAAATAAATGAGATTAAAAAATCGTAATAAATAACATTCAATTTGGTCAATTATTATTAATGTCAATTAGTGTTAGTAATATATTCGTAAAAAGAGTAATAAAAAAATTTAATTCGGTCAATAAGATATAAATGACATTAAATTTAAAAATCGTAATATTAGTTTTACTATTAGTAATATATTCGTAATTTAATTCGGTCAATAAGAAATAAATAAGATTAAAATTAAAAATCATAATATTAGCATTAATATTAGTAATATATTCTTAAATTAATTCAGTTAATTCGGTGGAGCTTAAAAATCGTAATATATAACATTAAATTCGGTCAATTATTATTAATGCCATTAAAACTCATAATAAATATCATTAAAAATGAATAAATCCTATAAATTGCAAGCAAGACTAATAATAATTCGAACAAATAATAATATAAATAATATTAAACATAATTTCATAAAGATAGATTAAAGGTAATTTCGTAGCAATATTAATTTATATATAAATTAGATTAAAAAATCGTAATAAATACTTTCAATTCGGTCAATTATTATTAATGTCAATAAATAACATTAATTCTAACATATTAAAAATACATTAAAAATGATTAAATATAAATTCAAAAAAAGTAATATAAATAAATGAGGTTAAAATTTTTAATAAATAACATTAAATTCAGTCAATTATTATTAATGTCAATAAATATTATTAAAAATCTTAATAAATAACATTAAAAATGAATAAATTTTATTAAATGCAATCAAGACTAATCATAATTCGTATGTGGCAACTGTAACGTCACTACATATGATGTTTTTAGATAACATAAATTTGTTCATGGCCTTCGGCACAGTCTGGAAAGATACGTATAAAAATATTAAAAAAAACATTTTATAAAATGAAATAGGCATTTTTACACACACAAAAAAAAATAACAATCATACCAACACGATTGACGAAGGGTCATGCAAAATCTTGAAGAATTTAGAACCTTTGTGATAAGACATAATAACATTGGTGTGTTCGGATGAGATCCTGATTTTTAAAATAAGTAAAACATAGAATGATGAAATCAGTTTAAAGGTAAATTCGATTCACTGTATATCTATCAATACCGATTTAAAAAGTTGGTATTTCTAAAGAATAATCACAAATGAATACATCAAATTGATAAATTTCTTGAAATGATTAAATGTTAATTATCCATGTTCATTCTAAATCATCTAGATCGTATTTTATAAAAAAACCGATTAAAACTTCATTCTAAATGTATCAGTGTTTAATCATTGATAATAATATTATTGAAGAATTTGATTAAATAGTGAAAGATTAAAAAACCCGATTAAATCTTCATATGGATCGTATTTTATAAGAAAACCGATTAAATAGTCAAACTAATTTTTGTAAACAAAAATTAAAAAACCGATTAAATTTTCATTACAAAATTTGATTAAATAGTCAAAGATTTAAAAAACCGATTAAGTCAAACCATTTGATTAAACAAATGATAAGAGTAATTTATTCATAAGATTAACAGTAAAGCTTCGAGTTTGTTAACAAAAATATCAATTGAAAAATCGTATACATAGGTTTCATCAAGATTATTAACAGTAAAGCATCGAGTTTGTTAACAAAAATAAGTATAACACAATAATATTAAGCAATGTTAGAAGAATATGGATCGATGATTACCTTGAATCAGTTGTGAATCAAGAATCAAGAAAGTATGAAAGATGAAGGAGGAGGATAGAAAGGTTTGTTATGGAGAAATGAAGAATGATTTGTGGAGAATGAAAAAAAAAATTCTGAAAATGGTTTATATGGACTTAAATTCGGAGCTCCATATTGTGGTTGGATCCATAAGGACCCTCTCTAAGGCCTGCATTCAACCCGAGTGTATTCAATTATTATATAGATAGAATAGATATTCATTTCTAACTGTCCTTTGCTCTTCACTATGGATGATATGGGACAGGTTTGGAACGTATAGTAGTAATTTTAGTATCATGTATGGTTGTAAAATCATGTTTCGTACCTGACTAAATATCTGTTGTGTATTAGACTTAACCACGAATATATTGGATCACTAATATTGGATACTAGTTTTATTGCCGCGCGCTTCGCGGCGCGTTCTTTGTTTACCCCCTAGTCTTCGTTTATGCCCCACCTAGTTCTCACTTTGATGTTCTAAGCGTTCTTCGTTTATCGCCTAGTTCGGCACGCTCTTCATTTACGCCACCTAGTTCTCACTTTGATTTTCTTCCTCAATGCTCTTGCCGATTACCCAACAACAATTAACCATCATCTATATCTATATCTATATTTATATTTATATCTATATCTAATAAACCAAAGCATTTTTAATGACATGTCATAATATTATGCAATCTCTCTTTTAAGAGATGCCATATAAGATGTGATGTGGCAACTATAAACCAATTAAAAAAAACGAATAAATATGGTTTAAATACGATTTAACATAATCTATTAAATACCTAATCTACTAAATATTGTATGTGCGTGAAAGGATCGTTTAACATCAAAGAATGATCAAACAAGTTAGTTTTAGGTGCGGAATCCCTAAAACTATCACAAAATAATAGTCAAACAGATTAAAACACACAGATCATCATTTTCAAAAGCTTTTCATTAATTAACAACTCGATTACACGTTGAAATATGATTACAAACAAGGTTAGAACGTGAAAAGAGTTAAACAAAACACTAGAGAGAATATCAGAAAGTGGAGGGAATAATAATGACCAAAAGTTACATTCAAAAATCAAACTTGTCTATTTATAGACTGCACATTCGCCCAAATTGATTGTGCGAATGTGCAGGTTCGCCCAAACAGTCAGGTCGAACCAAGTTTTACAATAAACAATATACACATTCGACCAGAAGATCTTCCTTCGCACCTTCTAATCTTCATTCGCACCTTCTGAATCTCTCCTTCGCACCAACGACATTTACCAAAATAAGTTTGTTGTTCAATCCAAAGCACTAGTCGCACAATTGCATCTACAAACTCCCCCTCGACTATTGCTTGGATTGCTGTCTACGCTGTTCGTCCATTCTAATATTCATCAGTCTGATATGTCGTTGAATCTTCTGTTCTTTCGTCAACTCCGGTTCCTGAAATTGCTTTTGCTTCTTCTTTTTCAGTTCAGACACCTTTTGCTTTTCAACAAACTTTCCGAGCTTCTCGCCATAGTCACACCCAGCATTAATGTCATATGCAAAGCACAGAAATACCACACGTTGGTACTTTCCTGCTTGCTCATCATCCTTCGCATCAGAATAGATCGGATTATAAAATAACATGATTATATCCTTATGTGAACAGTTTATTAACCACATGGGATCAAAAATGTGTACTTTCTTGTAGTTCTTCTCTCCGTCTTTCAATACAATCACGGCCTCTGCTATTTTCCAATCGTAATACCACCAGATGAAATCTTTGGCGAAGTGTTGTGGGATTGGCAACAAAGGAATCTTTTTCAACACTCGCGGTGGTTTGTACTTTAACGTCACCTTGGGCATACCTGTAATCTGATCAATATCCTTCTTGGGAACAATTCGTTTAGGATATTGTGGTTTAAACAAATCCCACTTGGTTCGGCTTTCTCTCGTCATTTTCTCAGCAAAGTAGGTAATCTGACTATTTGACGCTCCCGTTAAACGGTGACGACAAATATCACGGATCGCCCAATAGGGAAGAGTCTTCAAATGATGAAATTTATCAAAGTATAAGATTCCCTTCTCCCACTTTACCGCAATACATCTCAATTCTTTAACAAACTTCCAGGCCAAAGCACGACCTTTGAAAATACCACTATGAAGTTTGTAAAAGCTTCCTTGAATTTCAGCTATCGGACGATTGTTTTCTTTCTCTTTCAATTTTCTCAAGAATTCTTTCAAACTCTCCGACTGCTCGAACCGTGGTTTGTCATGCCCTTTGAAATTTTCATCTTCAAACGCTTTGCTCTTCTCTTTCGCCAGTTTCTCGGCATGGTTTAGCAATTCATCTGAGAATCCAGGAAATCCACAATCTTGATTAGTCTTGAAGTATTGTGGATACTCCTCACTCGTAATATCTTCCATTTCAACATCTTCAAACGCAGGAACGTCACGGTCATCAGAATGATTCCCGGCTTCCTTCTCAGGTATCTTTGGAATGAAATTATCTGCAAGCAATTCTTCCAAAGTCTTCCCTACCTGTTTAGCTAAACCCTCAAGTATCTCTTTTGAAATCGCCGCAGAAACTTCCCCATCTTCAAGATCAGGGTCATCAAACTCCAACTCAAATAGTTTATTGCTTGATTCAAATATCTCTGGAAATTTGCTAGTCATGTCGATCATCCAGACTCGATCAGTGAGCATCTGGCGATACATGTTCTTATCGTCTTCAGATAACGATTGCAGTTTCTCATTCCAGAAGATATCTTCATCCACATTCTCTCCAGGAGTCTTAGAGCTCGACTCTCCACCCTTACTTGAGTCACGCTTCTCATATGAAAACTTGTCAGCGTTATCATCATCATCATCAACATCACTACTATCGAAAGCAGAGCCGTTTCCATCACTTGAACCATCATCTGAACCTCCATCATCTTTATCATCTTTCTTCTTCTTCTTCGTATCATTTCCTGCATCTTCATCAAGTTCTTCATCTTCTTCTTTGTCAGATGGTTCGAAATCAACCTGTTCTTCTTCTCTTTCCTTATCTTCTTCACCAGCTTGAAGTTGAGGAGCTTGAGAGTACAAGTTCTTGATCAAATCATCCATATGCTTGTTACTCTTCTTCAACTGTTTGTTCTCCTCCTTCAAGACGATAATTCTCCTGGTGTTTCGTTGCTCGTGCTTCAGCAACTTCTTATTCTCTCTTTTCAACCTTTTAATCGTTTTCTTCAAAACTTCATTATCATCAGCTGATGTGACTACGACCTCCAACATCTTCTTATCGTTTGTCTTTAATTGCTCGATCTCAGTTTGTTGTTTGTTGATAATATTCATCATCTCAGACAATCTCTGATTCACAACACTCATTATATCACTGTCCACCGAAACTTTCTTCTTCATAGGTGGGTCAACAACATCAGGCAGTTTACCTTTTCTGATCTTCTTGAGCACGTTATCCAATGCCTCGTTAACCTCATCAATAGGTATATCTTCAGTCTGTTGTGTGCTCGATGTTGTCGCAGTCTTTTGCTTCTTCTGTGCTGGTGCAGTAACTGGTGACATAGAACTTGAAGTCGGTGGTAGTTTCTTACCAGCTATCAATGATTCAATCTCTTTCTTTCTCTTGATACTCGGTTTCTCCTGTTTCTTCTTCTTCTTAGCAGCTTGCACAGGAGAACCAGTAAAAGTCTCATCTACGTTCATAATCAACTCATCTTCATCAACAGGAATAGGACTCTTATTCCCTTGATCTTCAACATTCTGACTAGTAGACACACCAGCCTCAGTGACCTTGGGCGAGGTGGTCTTTAACGTTTCAGCATCAGAATCCCATTGTTCATCTTCTAGCGTCTCTTCTGAATCAACCGACGCTTCGTCCACAATATGTAAACCCTTCTTCGCCATCGTTTTGTTTCTTCTTGGCGTGCTTTTCTTCTTTTCGGGTTCAGTTGTAACCTCTAACCTTATCCCTTTCTTCTTTGTCTTTCCACTCTTTGCGCCGACATTCACAACCTGTCTTTTGCGTTTCGCATCAGGATCAACAGGATGTAATGGGTTATCATGATCAGAATCACTGTTTGCATGTCTCACAAGCCCTTCACCCGGATCTGTATAATCAACTCTTGCTAGGTGTCCAAATAAACGCCTTACTGGAGGACGTTCTTCAACTGACAATCCCTTATATGCCTTCATCCTAGCAAGTGTATTAAGCGACATATGTTCTTGAACAACTATGTGCTTAGGATCTCTTTTCAGCTCCTTATACTTGTTGTCAAACACCATCTGGAGGAAACGAGGATAAAGTAGAAACTTAAGATTCCTCGTGCCGTTCACAGGCTCTAGTAAATGAGTCATCAGCATGCCTGAAACATTGAACGGTTTGTTCAACACTAAGGCAACCATCATAGAACTGATACTCTTTCGCATCAAATCATATCCTCCAGCTGCAGATCCGAAGACATGAATCAAAACGTGTGCCAGATATTTGAATTGGGGGCACAGTTTTCCCTTATGTAATGAACCGTCAGTGATTGGTCCATTGTATTTCATTCTGAGAAAGCACTTTCACTGATCCATAAAACTGAACTCCTTAGGATCTGTCGGCTCATCATCTAAGTTCAATGCTTCTCTCAGATCTTCTTCACAAACAATGACTCTCTGCCCTTGAATCTTGCTCGCCAAACATGATTCGCATTTCCAGAAATCAAGCTTCGCTTCCGACCAAAATTCTTGTATCATATCTTTGTAGATAATCGTCAGTGTAGCAATAGCATCTATCACCCTGCATCTCTTCAAGAAATCAATAATACCGACAAACTCCGTATGCTTCTTAACCTCTCCAAGATACGCACAACAGTTATGCGCATTCTCGAAGGCTAAAGACTCTTCTGAAACTGTCTTGGCAGGCTGTGATGATGATCTAGCTTGTTCCGTCGTCTTCTCTTGTTCGGACATCGTTAAATCTGCAAAACAAACAAAAACACATGTTAAAAATCGACAAAATTTCAAACTTTGAAAATTTTTGGTAATCAGCCTTCTCATTCGCCCAAACGGGGGCACGAATGAGATTTCACAAGGTACGAATGAGAAAAATAGATGATACGAATGTATGGTTTTTGATAAAAGGTTTCATTCGCCCAAACATTCTACATTCGACCGTTTGTCTATCTCCTTCGCCCATTCGTAATGGTCGAAGGTGACTGTTCTTAATTTGAATTTTCAATTTTGAAATTGAGGGTTTCTGATCATGTTATTTTGATTGAAATAGATCCTAATGATGCCGATTAACTATCTTATACTAGCAGATTCATCAATTATACATTGTATTTGTGTTTTCAATTAAAAACTAGGGTTTAAACACAACTATTGATCAATTGATCAAACAGTTGGTTTTGAAACCATGGTTTTTGTGAATTCTCCCCCTAAAACACATATACAATGAAACCTAATCAATAATAGTTACAATGAAATTGATTTATAATCAGTTTAATGAATTAGGGCTCGAAACAGTAAACAGGAAATTAATCCTTCAATCCGTGATGTTAACCTGTATAAGATGGTGCAAAATGATCAGTATGAAGGGACGAGCACAATGGTTAGGTTCAAAATAATCAAGCAACAAGGTGAGGTTAAGATGAAAAATCTGAAAAATTTTGAATGGGGTTCGAATGAGACAGATGGGTATATATAGGCATACTCCTTCGCCCATTCTATACGTACGAAGGAGAAACTTTTGTCTCCTTCGACCCTAGTGAAAGGTTCGAATGAGGCAAAAGGGTTCGAATGAGATAAATGTTCATGAACACTCTCCTTCGCCCGATCAAAACATACGAAGGAACATGTAAAATCCCATATTCGACCAACCGAATGGGCGAATGAGAAATGGGATTTTTTATAAATTTCCAAATCTCAAAAACGAGTCCCGGTCAAATTATTTTCCAACTTTTAAGCATCCAACAATCATATTTACACATTTTAAAAGTTACAAAGCTCAAATGGTGTATCAAGGTTTAGAAAATCGACATCAACCACCATCAGTTATCAAAAATAAAATGGAAATGAAAAATCTTTTTGGATTTTCTAAAGTTTATGCTAAAACACACCTAAAATCTTTTTGAGTTTTGTAATTTTTGACGAGAAAATAAAATGCAAAAATGTAAATGAAAAACTGTAAATGTTTTTGGGATTTCCGGTAAAGGGATCATATCAGTTATTGAGAAATCTGATCACACCGTTGATCTTTTTGAATTATTATCATTAAAGACAATGTGTGATCTGGCAACTGCTGATATTGTGATCCACATAAACTCACATGCAGACTTTTGTGCAGTGCTTTATACTGATACTGATATTTATAGTATAAACGCAATTGTCTGTGGTTCCCACGCACACGACATACTCCCGTATCAAGAAATAAATGCACAAAGACTCATTGTAAAGCGTGATTATGCTTTCGTCGTCTGTAATTATACAAGATATAATGCATAGAGGTATACAGGTCAGCAAATTAATGCAGCAAAGTAACATATGCACTATACCAGGTTGAGGGCTGATATTAATCATGATTTGCATCAGTGATCAATACGATATAATAGATAATCTTTGATCATCATATAACATGGAAAGTTCCTCAATTCGGTAACTTTAGGATTTGGCATATAGCTCTTTTATAAAGACACCCTGTCTGATCTAGGTCCGTAATGATTTACAGCAGAAGATCAGAGAGGCTATCCCCAGACAACTAATAACATAACGACCCTAAACCTCCGAGTATTGTACAAATACCCTATCAAACGAAATTACGGTACTAAGACCATATGCCCATGAGGAGTTCATCCACACAACAATTCGTTTGATATGTATGTATCAGGCACGTAGTAATAGGTCTACGAAGCCTATCAGCACATCGCACAGACTCAGACACACGCCCTATATAGCAGTACATTACTTAGAATGTGTCAGATCCCCACTGATGTACTATCATTTCCCTCTATACTCCAGGAAATCATTTTGATTTTTCTGATTTTTATAGATTTTCGAATTTACTGTTCCCAAGGATAAGCTGGAGCATTTCAAATATGTGACTGCCCAGATATCGTTTGTTCACAGAAATCTGACAGCATTAATCTAAGGGAAGAAGATATAGCAGTCAGCAAAGAAATTTTCTCATTTTTATGGATTTTGAAATTTTTCAATGTTTTTGGATTTTCGAAATTTTTCTGAAAAGCAGTAAAAATGTAAACTAAAAAGTGATAGACTGAGGTGGTCATCAGTCCTGTTTTTCTTTAATACCATTAGCTTTTAAAAGATAATCAAATCTGGATTTGTCAAAAGCTTTGGTAAAAAGATCTGCGCGTTGGTAATCAGTGTGGATTTTGACCATATCGATCAACTCTTTAGCATAACAATCACGGATAAAATGATATTTAATCCGGATATGTTTAGCCTTTGAGTGATTTACTAAGTCTTTTGTTAATGCGATTGCGGCCTCATTATCACAGTAAATAGGGGTTTTAAGAAATTGCAAACCGTAATCCACCATCTGTTGTTAGATCCAAAGAACCTGTGAGCAGCAGCTCGATGCTGAAACGTATTCTGCTTCACATGTGGATAGTGCAGCTGCGGTTTGTTTCTTGCATTGCCAGGTCACGAGCCTGCTCCCCATAAACTGACATCCAGCCGTTGTGGATTTGCTGTCTTTGTCACAGCCGCCCCAATCTGCATCACTAAAAGCGATTAGGTCAAAATTATCATCATGAGGGTACCAAAGTCCTTTCGATGGACAACCCTTCAGATATCTAAGGATACGCTTGACAGCTGCAAGATGACTCTGTTTCGGCTTCGATTGATATCGCGCACAAAGACATGTCGCAAACATTATATCGGGTCTAGACGCTGTGAGATACATCAGAGATCCGACGATTGCTCTGTATGTAAATGGATCAGTCAGCTCCACCTTAAGGTCAACTCCAATCCCGTGATTAGGTTGTATGGGGTATCCATCAGCTTCGAATCATCCATCTGGAATCGGCTCAAGACTTCAGAAACGTATTTCGTCTGGTGAATAAAGATCCCCATTGGTCTTTGCTCCACCTGCAAGCCTAGGAAAAACTGCATTTCTCCCATTGCGCTCATTTCAAACTTTTCCTGCATAACTTTTTCAAATTCCCTGCACAGAAGTTCGTTAGTTGACCTGAAAATAATATCATCAACATAAATTTGTACAAGAAGCAAATCATCTCCTACTCGTTTCGTGAACAGTGTGCAGTCTACCAGTCCGCGTTTGAATCCTTTCGAGAGAAGATACGTGCTCAGCTCCTCATACCATTGTCTCGGAGTCTGGTGCAACCCGTAGAGAGCTTTGTTTAACACATAAACCTTATCCCGGTGAATAGGGTCCTCAAAGCCTGGCATTTGACCTACGCAAACTTCCTCTTTGACCACACCGCAAAGAAATGCGCTCTTTACATCCATCTGATACACCTTAAATTTCTTCCATGATGCAAACGCTAGGAACATTCGGATAGCTTCCAAACGTGCAACCGGTGCATAGATTTCATTGTAGTCGATTCCCTCAACCTGATGAAAACCTTGAACGACCAAACGAGCTTTGTTTCTCACTATGACTCCTCTATCATCTTTCTTGCACTTAAACACCCATTTGGTTCCAATTTTCTTTCTTCCAGGGGCAAATCTGTCAGTGTCCATACACCGAGTTTCTGGAATTGTAACAACTCCTCCTGCATTGCTTCCACCCAGGCATCATCCAAAAGAGCATCCTTGTATGTCTGCGGCTCGACCTGCGAAACATAACAAGCGAAAGACCAGTCATTTTGAAAACCAGATTTCTGTATTTTGGCATATAAAGCAAGGTTGCCAATATTTTCTGGTGCTTGAGCATTTCTCAACTGCCCTCTTGTCATCACGCTGCTACCAGGATCACCAATAACCTGTTCAAGCGGGTGTATCCGATGTATTCGAGATTCCGGATAATCAGGTACTTGTACTCCCGTTTGAGTTGTCAAATTCTCTGTAGAAACCAGATCATTACCCACATTCGATGTTGAAGCATCAGTATTAGTTGGGTTCACTGGTGGTGTCACTGTAGCATTTTCCAGAATAGCTTCACTTGTTGCATCATCGTCTTCATCTTCTGAATCGATGAATTAAGCGTTGTGGAAGCTTCTTGGAACACCTCTTCTTCCATCACAGGAGCAGTAGTATCATTAGAAGCTGCTTGAGGATTTACCGTGATCGGACGCACTAACGGTGAAGTCATGGCGTTTTCGACCTCGTAATATAAGCGAAGTACAACTTCTTCAACCATGCTATCTAGATTGAATGATTCAAAGAAGTCTTTGTAATCAAACATCCAATCTGGTCCTGCACCCTGTACATTTTGTGTGTATCTTTGTACTTCGACATTAGCCCACTCCTCGACTTTTCTAGTTCTTTTGTTGAATACCCGTTTTAGTGGGGTTGCATATCCAACAAAATAACCTTCTTCAGCCTTTGGTGCAAACTTCTCCGAAGGATTCAGCATTATACACGGGGCACCAAATGGTTCTAGATACTCCAGATTCGGCTTGCGTCGGTTCAACAGCTCATAAGAAGTTTTGCCAAACTTCTTCACTATCAAAACCCGGTTAAGAGTATAACATGCTGCGTAAATAGCTTCATTCCAGAACATGACTGGAAGATTTGAATCCGCAAGCATAGTTCTCGCCGTCTCGATTAGAGTCCTGTTCTTTCTTTCTGCGACACCGTTCTGCTGGGGTGTATACGGAGTGCTATATTCATGATGAATTCCCTTGTTTGCACAAAGATCCTCCATCTGAGCGTTTTTGAACTCCGTCCCATTGTCACTCCGGATTCGTTTGATCTTCAGACCATATATATTCTCCAGACGTGTAAACAGAACCTTCATGTTGTCAAAAGTGTCGCTTTTCTGATGCAAGCACATGACCCATGAAAATCTTGAATAATCATCAGTCACCACAAGACAGTACAACTCCCCGGCATGACTTTTACGTCTGACTGGACCGAATAAATCCATATGCAAACGCTCAAGCGGCAGTTCAACGGAATTGACTTTCTTTGGTCTATGGGACTGTTTGTGCTGCTTTCCCTTTTTGCAACTAACACACTTGTCATTCAAATGGAAGTGTTTTACATTAACTCCCGTGACAAGTTCATTCTTCACTAACTGGTTCATCTTTCTCAAATGGATGTGTCCCATTCTCCTGTGCCACATAATAGATTCTTTTTCTGTAGCCTTAGAGAGGAAACACGTGACTTGGCCATGGGTGGTCATTGCTTTGGACATATCGAGAATATACAAGTTGTTTACTCTCGGTGCCTTTAGCATCACCCACTCTTTCGGAAGTTCAAACCCAGGTTTCAAGATATAGCAGGATTTGTCATCAAAATACACAGAAAATTGTTTATCACAGATTTGACTAACACTGAGCAGATTGTAATCTATCTGTTTCACGTATGATATCCGCTCAAATGTCACGACCCCATTGCTTACACTACCCTCCATCGTAATGTAGCCTCCTTTATTTCCAGCAAATGCGACATAACCTCCGTTTATGCTTTTGATATCAAAGAGTAGCGTGAGGTCCCCTGTCATGTGACCAGAAGCTCCACTGTCAACAATCCATAGGCTGCTAACAGGGCCAGCTGGAGCTCCCTGCACATATAAAGTAGAGCGGTTAGATTTTCGGGGGACCCAAGCCCTTTCTTCTCACTATCAACTTTCTTTTTCTCATTCTTCTCATTCTGTGAAGTTGAGGCTCCTTCGGATTCCTTAGATGACCACGATTGCTCAGATCTTTTCAAGATCCGGATCTGAGATTTTGAAGTCTCAGCCGGTTTCTTTACTTCATCTTTAAATGCAACCTTCTTGGTTACCTTCTCTGATTTAACAGAGACAGGTCCAACTGCTTGTTTTCCATTAGGTTTAGGAGCAACCTTTTTGTTATCAGCAGTTGAGTTCATCACAGGTTTCTTAGCAGATTTCTCAGTGGTTATCCGGTTGCGTTTATCATACGTCATCGGACGGTTTTCCCTCTTGTTGTAAAAATTGTTTTGATTATAATAAGGTTCTTGCTGAGGGAAATACCGTCTTTGTGGATAACCGTAGTTGTCAACCGGATAATCATGATATTGCCTCATCTCCACCTCGTGCCTTTTGTGTCGTACGTATGGGCAGGCGGCAAGTAAATGTCCCCGTTCCCCGCACTTATAACACGCACGGTATTCCTCATAGTTTTCTTTGATCGGCGACTTGGAAAAGCTAGCAATGGGATATCGATCGACCATGCATTGTTTCCTTAAACTCTCAGGAGCTGGGTCCTTCGAGTAAGTCGGTTCAATAAAACTGTTTGCTTTATCAACTGGCAAAACAAATTGTGTGACATTGACCTTGGCATCTTTATCCGAATAAATTTTATCTAAAATTTCTTGAGGAATGTCATTGGTTCTTTCAAATTTTGGAAACCAAATCGTACTTTCCTGCCAGATCTTTTCGATTTTGGAATAATTGACAAATTTAATCGGATATTCATCATCAGATAAAATTTTATCGGAGCCTTGCATCCGATAGAAAATTTTGACAGGTTTGTCACACGATTCATTGCTCATTTCATTGGTTTTCTCAGTTTTAATCTCATTTTTCTTTTCAACCGGTTTCACCACATTTTTCTCAGATTTAGTTTCAGTTTTCTTTTCAACCGGTTTGCTCACATTTTTCTCAATTTTCTTTACCTCTTTCTTTTCAACACCCTTACCAACAGACTTTTCATTTTTCTTAACCACATTCTTACGATGAGCATTTGCCATTGGATGAACGATCTGAGATGGTGAGACTGGCTCAGTAGTGATTAGATGATTTTCATCAGGGATATCACTTTCATTTTCAACCGTCTCAGATTGTTCATCTTCTTCATCTGAATCATCAGCAGCGACCACACCCTCATCATTTCCAAGTACAGGTCTCACATCAGAATACGGATCCCCGACACTAGAAGTGTTAGGTACGTTTTTTGATGTTGAGTCAGAATTGACTAAAGTCTCCGGTGGTATTGCATGTAAATTGTGGTTTTCAAACAATACCGGAGATGGGACCGCCTTATAGTTTGCACTATTCGACTGGGAGGGTTCTTCTATGATATGGTCAACTACATATGCTATGTGCTTGTAACTCTCTAACTTCTTATTTACTTTTTCAGCAAAGCACTTGATGGTTGCCATTTCTAACTTAGTGTTTTCCATTTCATTAATATAGTTATTAATGGCAAGTTGTTTAATTGACAAAGTCTTTTCGAGTTCAGACACATCCTTTTTATAACCATCAAGAACTTTGTTGAAATCTTTTAAATCTTTTTGATAAATCTGACAGTTTATTTTGGCACTCTCAAGTTGGACCTTGAGAAGCTTATTTTCATCTGTCAGTTTTTCAAAATCAGCACATTTAACACATTTAACACACACTGTAGTTTGAGATTCAGAACTTACCGGTTTAGGAGGTTCTGTCATTGCCATCAAAGCGAAGTGAGCTTCCTTCCCTGCGAAGAATTTGGAGTAGTTAATCTTGGTGCACGCAACATCCACCATACATGACTTGCGGGTCATAAGGAAATCAGCTTCAGCTAACAGTTGATCAATGTCATCATCTAGTGAATTCACACTAGCTTCTGAATCAGATTCACTCTCCATATCCGAATAAGTTGAATCGTAGTGGTCTCCAACATCCGTGACAGAATCAAGAATCATCCCAAATTTCTTGTCTTCACTCTCAGCAATCACATCCTCATTCACTTCCTCAATTTTCAACTCCGACACTTTCTCAATCACAACCTCCTCTTCAATCTCCTCATTCTCATCCAGACTCATCTTCTGTGCCACACAAGCCACGTTCCCAGCAGTAATCTCCTCCACCCCCAATTGCATACCCGTCCAGTCAAAACCTTCATCCTTTTGGATCACAAGTGCTTGGTTTTGATTGTCAGTTTGGTTTGGTTTTGGTTTTGAGTGTTAGGTGTAGAGATAGGAACTATGGTTCGGTTTGGGTTTTGTTGAGGTTGGTTTTGAGTTGTGGGTTATCTAGTGTTGGTATTTTGTTGACGGTTCTGATAATTGTTTTGTGGTTGAAAGCTTGAGATGTTGGGACTGTTGTATGAAACTTGATTTTGGTTTTGGTTTTGTCTGTTTTGGTATGTTGAATTAAACGGGTTTCGATTACCTTGCTGTGCAGGCTGTGTGCACTCTCTTTTAAAGTGACCCTTCTCACCACAATTGAAGCATGTAACTTTTGCTTTGTTGAATCCGTATGTGGTGTTGGGAGAAGTTGAAAGGTCAGTTCTTCCAGTCTTCTGAATAAAGTCAGTGGCTCTCCTCATTATGCTTGCAAAAGCCCACTGAATGTCCATAAGCTCCATCTCCTCTTTGTCGATTTGAGCGTAGTCCTCATTGGTGAGATTGTTGTTTCCAATTTGACTCGCAACCAAACCGTTGTAAGATGCAACCATAGCAGACACTAAAGCAACATGCTGTTGAGCAATTTCAACAGTCACATTGTTAAGATTTGAGGTCTCTAACACAATCGGGCTTTGACTTGATTGTGCTTGAGTAATCTGCATCTGATTCATGTGAGGAGTATATTGTTGTTGTTGTTGAGGTTGACTTGCTGTGTAGCAGGCAGCTTGTTGTAATGGTGAAAAAGGTGGAATAAAGTTTTGTGTTGGATAAGATTGTGGTGTGTATGATGGTGTGTAAGATGAAGTTTGGGCAAGGTAGTTGATGGGTGCTTTTGTGGGTTCAACAACATTGGATACACATGCTATGTGAGGAGCAACATTTGAAGTAGTGCTTGAAGCAGAAAGAGAGTTAGATGTACCACTCACATATAGATCAGGATTCTGTGGAATCTGAGCTCTCTTAGCTTTTCTCTTCTCCTCCATCTCTTTGTTTTCCAGCTTTTGAATGAACTCGTTAATAGTCCAATACTGGTAGGCATCCTTTTCCTTCAACACTTCAATGTGTTGGTTCCAGTAGGGTGGTAAAGCATCAGCAAATTTATCAACCAATTCTGACATTGGAATGCTGATCTCATAGCTCGACAATTCTGTGAGCAAATGGCAATACCGTGGAACCAACTCTTTTAGAGTTTCACTACCCATGTAGCTGAAGTTCTCGAATTCTTTCCGAAGCTCTTCCATCCTCAGCTTCCTTGTCTTCTCATTTCCATCATGTCGGTTTCTCAGCATATCCCATAATTGTTTGGATGTTGTACACGATCCAAACTGATGCAGCAAATCAGTGTTGATCGCCTGGGATAGCTGAGAGAATGCCTTCTTCTCTATTGCAAACCTCTTTTTCTCATCATCCGCCAAGTTCTCCAAAGGTATCGGTTCTCCAGTATTCTCCAGAATAGGAGCAACATAACCCTTAACTATCATTTGCCATGCCTCGGCTCCCTCAAGTCCTTGTCCCTCAACATGGATCTTGAACTTTGTCTTCCAAGTATTGTACTCCTTCATGTCCATTAGCTTTGGTGGACGATTGCCGCTTCCTGAGGATAGATTATGAATAAGTGTGGATATGGCATTGGTCGTCTGCGAATGAACTGCAGCTGCCGCTACTCCCCAATAGTTGTCAATAGGTTGTTGTAATGGTTGAACAACTTGTTGAGGAGCCGAACTAGTCATAGCCATGTAATTTATTGGCTGGGATGGTGGACTAGTCTTCCGGGCTGCAACCGACCATGGATTTGTGTTGTCTGCTGTTGTGGTGCTTGAGTAGGTCTAGGCGTTGTTGGAAAGTTCCACATCTTGACCTGCAAACGATTAAACACGAAAAGATTAGAAATGTTTTAAAACAGGATTCTCTTTCGTATGATCGAACGTGCGAATGAGAAATAATCTTCTCTTTCGACCGTTTTAATTGATACGAATGTGGACTGAAATCACAAAATCTCTTTCGACCGCTTTCTTCTCTCGTTCGACCGTTCTCCTACTCCTTCGACCGTTCGATCAATCGAAGGTGACACAACTGAGCGAATGAACAAAATAAGCAATGAAAGTCTACGTTCGACCACTAAAACACCTCCTTCGACCACAAAATCCTTCTTTCGACCCAAAGAAATTCCACTTTCGACCACTCTCTCTCTTTCGACCCCTGAGATTTCAAAAACGGTTATTCTTTGAAAATCCATTAATTTTGATCATGTTTATCAAATGTTGATGGATTTTGATGATCTAAATCAGGTTTTGAATCGGAATTGATTTGGAACAACTTTAATGAAGAGAATTATCCAATTTAACCTCGAAATCAAGTTGTAATCAATCAAAATCTTATCACATTAGTTTGTTCAATGAAAACAGAAACTTTTTGACCAAAATTGGGTCCAAATCAACTGAGAAACTATTAATTTGTGGTTGTTTGATCCAGAATGGCTCTGATACCACTTTGTATGTGCGTGAAAGGATCGTTTAACAACAAAGAATGATCAAACAAGTTAGTTTTAGGTGCGGAATCCCTAAAACTATCACAAAATAATAGTCAAACAGATTAAAACACACAGATCATCATTTTCAAAAGCTTTTCATTAATTAACAACTCGATTACACGTTGAAATATGATTACAAACAAGGTTAGAACGTGAAAAGAGTTAAACAAAACACTAGAGAGAATATCAGAAAGTGGAGGGAATAATAATGACCAAAAGTTACATTCAAAAATCAAACTTGTCTATTTATAGACTGCACATTCGCCCAAATTGATTGTGCGAATGTGCAGGTTCGCCCAAACAGTCAGGTCGAACCAAGTTTTAGAATAAACAATATACACATTCGACCAGAAGATCTTCCTTCGCACCTTCTAATCTTCATTCGCACCTTCTGAATCTCTCCTTCGCACCAACGACATTTACCAAAATAAGTTTGTTGTTCAATCCGAAGCACTAGTCGCACAATTGCATCTACAAATATAAATATTAAAACTTTATTATTTTCTCTCTCATGTTCTTCTCATAACTTTTAAACGTTAATATCTTTAATATACAAAATTTTTTAAAGAAAAAATTACACCAAATTAACGAGCGTTTTATTATCTTTACAACGAGTACCATAGTGGTATATAAAAAACGGAGAAAAAAACGACTATTTTTTGTAACCCGACAGGTATTTTGTCAAGTTTGGAATTAGTTTAAAAAAATTGTGCGTTTGGGTCGGGCCTGTGATTAGGTGATACCCGACTCAATTACCATTTTTTTATATTAGAATATGATAACTTATGGTAGATATTTGTTTAAAATAATAATAATAATAATGATAATATAATAATAATAATAATAATAATAATAATAATAATAATAATAATAATAATAATAATATTCACTTATTTCTCAACCCGGGACGCTCCCAGGGTATAAGCTAGTCAAATATATACAGATAAACTATAATTGCACATGACAACATATAAAACATTCAGCTACACTAAGAGTTAGACTATCCTAATGAGTGTACTTCTATTAACATGGCACACATGTTATCATATTAGTCACCAAAAGAAACTTCTCGTCTGAATAATACCATTAGCTTCCTAAAAGCAAATTGATAATAGTCACCACTTATGTGTTATGTGTTCATAAAACAATACAAATTAGTTTTCATGTTTTATTGGAACAAAAACTACAAATAAATAGAAAAGATGATCAATAATGAAAGATAAAAGGTTAGATGATAATGACACTCAATGTTTTCATCGAGTTCTCGATCTGTTTTGGGCAGCCCTTATCGACACTTTCCATGATTATTTGCACACCGTTTTCATCCCTAAAGAACCTCTCAAACAGCTGTAAAAGACCCCGACTCGCTACTACATTTTACCACACAATTCGGTCTTGAAATCTTGTCCGAAAGTTTGATGCTTCTGTCCAGTTTATAGTCCACTTTGGCAGCCCACAACCGTTACTATTTGCTACCGCTTAACCATTAGTTTTAGCCCTGTAATACTTCCTATAGCGGCTGCCCCGTACGCCACAATTAGATCTGAAAACTACAGCAGAAATGGCCGACACTACTATTATTCGCTGCAATAATCTAGTAGCCTAAGACCATCTTTCCTGCTATAGTTTTGCCGCAAAATACAGCCTCGGATACCTATTGCTCGCCCCCTCTTATGCTCATCTTGATCTCGCGATTTATATATCTCGCTATACCTATGTCACGGTCATGCCATCTTCTTTTTGTTATGTGCCTCAATAGAAAACTGTCAACAATTAGCACACATATTAGCTTCTTAATATCATAAACTAAATGCCAACTGCTCATAATATGTCCTATATCCATATAATTTTATAAACCCCGTCACTCTTCTGCAATCATGTGTTACGCTTTTGTTGTTTATAGAAATCTTTGTGTGTCCAGTAGTTGTGAAAGCAAAAAAAGCCTACCATGCCATCATAAATATAGTTTTGGGTTACATTTTTTTTGGTGGATTTTAAAAAGTTTTGGATCATCGTCATATCCTATCACCCTCTCTCCAAAACCCGACCGCCACATGAAACAAAACAAAGAAAGAACTAAAAGACTCAGATCAACAATCATCATCGTCGCAAAATAAAGGCTCAGATGTCGCCACGGCTGCAAACGGAGTTACCATGCCAAGTAGCAGACAACCATCATCGCCACAACAGATCTCAAAACCAAAAATAGAGAGAATTCAGAAAAAGAAATCATCGTTTGTGGCCTTAAAAAAAACCCCAAACTCCTTTTATTATTGTCATGATGGCCACAGTTTTGTTACCGAGACAACATCCGACGCCGCCACCATGAGAACCACCAGAAATGGCAGTACCCGGCAACGGTTTCCGACCATATGGTTGGTACCGGCAACCTTTTTCAACGACAATCTATAACGCACGTCAACCGAAGAATAATAACGGTGGAAAAAATCACCGTTACATTTCTCTATCTAGATCAAACTAAGAAAATACACTTTTGTTGCCTCAAATCTTAGAAAGAGAGAGTACCATCATGTCACTAAGCACAAAAATATAGCAAGTGCCTTAAATAAAAATAGGGTTTACACCCAAAATCAGCCTTTGAATGAGAAAAATAAATTAGGTTATGCACCCATCACCATCAAAGGACGAACCCAAAGAGGTCTCAGATGCGCCTATGCACATCATCATTGACTAAAACACTGAACTCAGAATCATAGTCAGAGGGAACCAAATCAACGGCATCCCAAACCAATCAACGGTACCCAAAACTATCGCAACAATGAGACCGTTGATCCAAGCCAACAATGAAATCGTGTGGTTGCTTATTTCTCTATAAAGCCACCGCCATAGCCGGCCGGAGACGCTGGCAACGACATGCAATACCCCTATGTCTATTTCTAACTTTAGCCGACAACAGCCGAAGCAAATTGCCAGAATACAGAGAGGTTTTAGTCTTTAGAAAGAGAGAGACAGGGAGAGTGAGAGAGAGATGACAGAAACGTAGGTTTGATGGAGGGGGTCGCCGGAAAACAACCGGCAATACATCTCTCACCCTCAGTCTCTCTCTCTCCCTCTCTCTAATATCAATGTTTTAACAGAGAATAATAACCATCAATATAAATAGGCAGACGGTTCACACCACCACCTCCATGAGGCGGTCGTTTCCAGAACAAAAAGACCAACAAAAGAAATTAAGCATCAATGGTGATGGAGAAGTTATATAGTGCTTGTGTTTTGTCAAATTAACCCTCGCAACCAACAAAATTACCAAAGTGCCACTGTTACTGTTCATCTTTAGTTTGCAATTATACATAGTATAATACCCGTTCGTTTCTTAAAAAAACATATGTTGAAAGTTCAAAATACTTTTTTTCATACAATTTTTGTTCTTACCAACTACACGCATCATTAATTATCACTATAATTTTTTTTTGTTCTTGCCAATTACACACATCATTAATTATCACTATAAAAAGTTTGGAGTATCTAACATATGAAATTATCATGATCATATAAATTAGGGGTGTTTGTGGTCCGGTTTTTGGGTTAAACCCTGAATCAAACCGTTAGTAACGGGTTTTAACTTTTGTAAACCAAAACTAAACCGCAAAATTCTTAAACCGTACCAAACCAAACCGTTAGTAACGATTTGGTACTAACAGTTTGGTTTCTGTTTGACTCCAGTTTGATTTCACGTTTTGGGCTATTTGGACCTTATTTGCCAGGGTGTTTACTATTGAAGAAAACAGTTTAAATGATTTTGTTATATAAGTGATTTCAATATAACAATTACAAAACCTTGTACGATTTCAAAAGAAACATGCAATAACAAAAAAACATAACGATTCCAACATGTTACTGATGTAGTTAAAATTTAGTGTGAAAATTGGTTTAGCCCTTTTAGTTTGTTGGAAATTTTTTACTGTAAATGGACACAGCAATGATTCTGCAAAGAAACAAACAGAAAGGAAAACTGAAGAGATTAGAAAAAGGAACCGGGCTTGTGTTTGACACAATTCTCTTAAACAGATTCGTCGTCTGTTCCCAGGGTACACTGGTTCAACAGTGCGGCGCGGTGCACTGCGGACTGTCCCACGTGCCTGAAAATTAACCGGAAGTCGACTGCTTCTGAACAGATAACAGATATTTCTGCAGCAACAGAATTTATGTGAGAGACTGAATGTATGTTTTTGTTTCTGTGTTGTGTGTTTCTGCATCATCACAACGGTCTTTATATACTACAAGAATACCAATAGATGTAATAGCATGCTGTAGTTAAACTAATTAAACTTTTGCTGTTACAAGTCTCTCCTAATTATTGAAGCTAATGACCAAGAGGACCAGGAGTTGAAACCGCTGGAAGCTGAAGACCAAGAGTCTTCTGGAAGAACTCTTTTAGTTACAAAAATAAAAAACGGGTAGCAAAAGCCAATGTCGCGCGGACCCGGGTTTTTCGAGCTGCATTCGTGTCCGTAGGTCGTGTAGGCGTCGCGTTGGTTCAAGAATTTTCTCGAGCTAGAACCCATTTTTGCACCCCCCCCGCGCGCGGGTAGGCACCGGAGTATAATGTAACTATAACATTTTAAATCTTCCACTCAAGCTCCACCTTATAAACTCCTCCAATTTCCATCTCCCCATCAATGTGGGACAAAACTCACATTCACTTCTATAATATCCAACAATCCCCCACATGAATGGGAGTTATTCTCAGAAACAACCTTATTTCGATTAAATTTCAACAGTTGAGTTTTGCATACGATAGGTAGGTGTGACCCTTTGAACCTTCATTTATGAAACGCACTTAGCCTGCTGGCTCTGAGTAGAACCCGATGTCTTTGAACTCGTCTTCCGTTTGTGTAGACGACAATACGCTTCACACAAAACTCTCCTTGACAACGTCAAGTCCTCATTGTTGTGTCCCTTATGGTCATGGACACGTGCCTGGTTCTGCGAGAGCTATTAAGTATTGTGCCCCAACAATACCCTTCGAAGCGACCCCACTTCTCTCTCATATAGGTTATCTACTAGGACTGGTTACCTTAGTCAGATCATTAAAAGCTATAAGCTTAACCTCAACCTTGTTGCTTTTAGGAATGGATTAAGATGGTTATTAAATTTATGGTAAGCTCCCTTTTTTTTTCAAAATGTGGGCCAACTTTCCCCCATAGTGACCTTCACCAGTTCATAAAATTAGTTGTCCTATTGAACTCAGATCTTGGGATCTCCAGTCAGCTGAGTTAGGTTTCCTTCGTATAAACATAGCCTTAAATGGGCTTTAGCCCCATTTCCATTGACGACTTCTGAACTAACTCTCTGCTTAAGCCTTTTGTTAGTGGTTTCATGATGTTATCCTTTGACTTCATGTAGTCAACAATAATAACTCCTGTAGAGATTAGTTGTCGTACCGTATTATGTCTACGTCTTATATGCCTGTTCTGACCGCTATACATTGTGCTATGAGCTCTACCAATTGACGGTTGGCTATCACAATGTATATATATGGCCGATGCCGGCTTCGGCCACCTTGGTATATCCTCAACAAATTGACGTAGCCATTCTGCCTCTTCACTTGCTTTATCTAAAGCAAAGAATTCTGATTCCATCGTGGATCTAGCAATAACAGTTTGCTTAGATGATTTCCACAATATCCTTGCACCACTAAGTGTGAATACATACCCACTTGTTGCTCTGGAATCACTCGTGTTAGATATCCAATTTGCATCGCAATAACCTTCAATAACTGCTGGATATCTATTATAATGTAGCCCGTAATCCCGTGTGTATCTCAAGTACAGAAGCACCCGTGTCATGCAACCCCAATGAGTTGAATTTGGGTTGCTCGTGTATCTACTTAGTCTGCTCACAACATATGCAAAGTCTGGTCTGGTACAACTCATCAGATACACCAGGCTGCCAATAATTCTTGAGTACTCTAATTGGTTAACAGGCTCATCTCGATTTTTAGTTAGATGTTGACTCGTGTCAATGGGACTTCTAGACACATTGGAGTCATTTGCATTGAATTTCTCAAGAATTTTGTCCACATAGTGAGACTGACTTATCACAAGTCCATTCTGGGTTCGTGTGATTTGTACTCCCAAAATCACATCCGCTAATCCCATATCTTTCATGTCAAACCTTGCTCTCAGGACGTCCTTTGTAGATTTTATCATTTTCTCATTACTACCAGCAATGAGCATGTCATCCACATACAAACATAGGATGACATATCCATCTGGTATGTCTTTCACATACACACACTTGTCGCATTCGTTGATTTTGAACCCAGAATCAAGCATGACATGATCAAACTTTTGATGCCATTGTTTTGGAGCTTGTTTCAAACTATATAATGATTTTACAAGCTTGCATACTTTCTTTTCTTGTCCCTTGGCTATGAAGCCCTCAGGTTGTTCCATGTAAATCTCCTCCTCTAGATTTCAATTTAAGAAAGCCGTTTTCACATCCATTTGGTGAACTTCCAAATTTCTAATGGCTGCAATGGCAAGAACCATCTTGATGGATGTTATTCGCGTAATAGGCGAATATGTGTCAAAATAATCCAAGCCTGCTCGCTGCTTATATCCTTTGATCACCAATCTTGCCTTGTATTTATCAATGGTGCCATCTGGCTTCATCTTTTTCTTGAAGATCCATCGATATCCTAGTGGTTTGCATACCGCAGGAAGATCCACTAATTCCCATGTGTGGTTTTGTAAAATAAAATCTATTTCACATTTTATGGCCTCCTTCCACTGAGGTCCATCCGAGGAATTTACCGCTTGTTGGTAAGTTTGCGGTTCCTCCTCGACCACATAGGTAAGGAAATCTGGACCAAAGGATTTTTTAGTCCTTTGTCTTTTACTCCTTCGGATTTCACTTTCATCGATTTGAGGTTCATCATTTGCAACCTTTTCTTTTGAAACACCTTTCCTAGTTGGATTTGATGGACCCGGTTCATCATCTAGAACACTATCATCAAATGGGTTTGGTGAACCCAACATAGGCCTATCCAAGCATGGGAATATGTGCTCGAACAAGAAGCATCCTTAGATTCCAATATAGTGCCGTTAGACACCCTAGGATTCTTCGAAGCATATACAAGAAAACGAAGGGGACCACCCAAATGAGTGTATCCAATGAGCACACAATCTACAGTTTTTGGTCCTATCACAAGACGTTTTGGTGGTGTCACTACCACCTTAGCTAGGCACCCCCACACTCGCAAGTGATTATATGATGGTTTGACTCCCGTCAATAATTCATATGGTGTTACATCCTTCTTCTTTCGGGGAATTAAATTTAGAATGAAATTTGCTGATAACAGCGTTTCCTCCCACATGTCCTCGCTCACCCCCGAGCTTATCAACATGGCATTCATCATTTCTTTGAATGTTCGACTTTTACGTTATGCTATGCCATTTGATTCTGGTGAGTAAGGAGGTGGGAGTTCATGTATGATTCCACTTTTTGCACCAAGATCAGCAAATGGTGAAACATATTCACCACCTCTATCACTCCTCACCTTTTTTATCTTTCGGTTAAGTTGATTTTCAATTTCGGCTTTGAACACAAAAAATTTGTCAATAGCCTCGTCCTTACTCTTAAGTAAGTGCACATAGCAAAATCGTGTGCTATCATCAATAAATGTTATGAAATACTTATTCCCACCTCTAGTAGGAATAGCTTTCAAATCACACAAATCTGTGTGGATCAAATCAAGGGGACCGGTGATTCGTTCAACCTTTTTGAATGATGTTCGTGTTTGTTTTGCTTCGACACAAGTTTCACATTTATAGTTTGAGTCAATATCAATTTTTGGTATGCTATTTAATTTAATCAAGTGACGAATAGAATTAAACTTCACATGACCTAGTCCACCATGCCACACATTAGAAGACTTAAGCAAGTAAGTAGAACTAGGGTTATTCATTCCATTCATGACGGTTACATTCAACTTGAACGTACCATTAAGGGCATAGCCCTTACCAACATACATACTATTTTTGGTCAACACGACCTTATCAGACTCAAACACCATTTTAAGACCAAACTTGTTCAACTGCCAACCAGACACGAGATTCTTACGAATCTCCGGAACATACAACACATTTGACAAAGTAAGTTCCTTTCTTGACGTCATCTTTAAAATTACATTTCCTTCCCCTTTGACATCAGCAGTTGCAGAATTTCCCAAAAGAGCTTTTCATCAGTAACCTCCTTGAAGGTGTCAAACAAGCTCTTGTCAAAGCACACATGTCGGGTTGCCCCGGTATCAACGGACAAATCCTTAGCATCAGTGCCAACCAGATTTGCTTCGGTCACCATCATTGACAAATCATAAATCATAACAAAAAGCTTATCAATCATGTTTGCTTGTTAGGCATTTTCTTTCCTGGGAAGCTTGCATTCACTTGCTTTATGCCCCTGTTTGTCACAATTATAGCACGTTCCATTGAACTTCTCCTTCCCAATCCCACCTTTAGGTCCAAGGTGGGAGCTCTTCCCATTGGTTTTCCTAAACCCAGCCCGTTTGTTGCTTTTGTTACCCTTTGATGATTGACCATGTTCAACCACATTAGCTTTAGCGATTTCAGGAATGACGTTCTTCTTTTGAGCAACCTTGTTGTCTTCTTCAATACGAAGACGCACAATGAAATCTTCAACTGTCATTTCCTTTCGCTTATGCTTCAAGTAATTCTTGAAATCAATCCAACTTGGTGGCAATTTTTCAATGATAGCCGCAACTTGGAATGTCTCGCTAAGCATCATTCCTTCCGCATGTATATCATGAAGAATAACTTGTAACTCTTGGACTTGACTCATGACAGTTTTTGAGTCCACCATACAAACATCCAAGAACTTAGCCACCACAAATTTCTTTGTGCCCGCATCTTCAGTTTTATACTTGCGTTCCAAAGATTCCCATAACTCTTTGGCCGTCGTGGCTTTGCAATACACATTGTAAAATGAATCCACCATTCCATTAAGGACATAGTTTCGACATAGTAAATCCGAATGATTCGAAGCTTGAATCGCACTCACAGTTTGAGTATCCATTTCCTCTTCAGCAACATGAGGAATGGATTCGGTCAAAAACCTTGCAAGGTTCAGCGTTGTCAAATAAAAGAGCATCTTTTGTTGCCAACGTTTGAAGTTACACCTGCGAACTTCTCTGGTTTTTCAGCATGGCTCGCTACCGCATTCGGTAACGGTGCCACTAAATCAGTGGTAGCAGCAACAACAGGAGTAACCACTACAGAAACTCCAGCGACAGTGGAATTCAGAAGAGCAGCAATACTCATGGGCTGCGAATTCTCCATTTCTGAAAAGAAAGCAAGACTGTTAGAACAAAAAAATCTGTTTAAGTTTGTTGGAAATTCTTACAGTAATGGAGACAGCAACGATTCTACAAAGAAACAAACAGAAAGGAAAATTGAGCAAATTACAAAAAGGAACCGGGCTTGTGTTTGAAACAATTCCCTTAAATAGATTCGTTGTCTGTTCCCAGGGTATACTGGTTCAACAGTGGGCGCGGTGCACTACGGACTGTCCCACTTGCCTGAAATTTAACCAGAAGTCGACTGCTTCTGAACAGATAACATATTTCTTCAGGAATAGAATTTATGTGAGAGACTGAATGTATGTTTTTGTTTTTGTGTTGTGTGTTTCTGCATCATCACAACGGTCTTTATATACTACAAGAATACCAAGAGATGTAACAGCCTGCTGTAGTTAAACCAATTAAACTTTTGCTGTTACAAGTCTCTCCTAATTATTGCAGCTAATGACCAGGAGGACCATGAGTTGAAACTGCTGGAAGCTAAAGACCAAGAGTCTTCTGGAAGAACTCTTTCACTTACAAAAATTAAAAACAGGTAGCAAAAACGAGTGTCTAGCGGACCCCGGTTTTCAAGGTGCATTCGTGTCCGCAGGTCGTGCGGGTGTCGCGTTCGTTCAAGAATTTTCTCGAGCCAGAACCCATTTTTGCACACCCTGCGCGCGGGTAGGCGCCAGAGTATAATGTAACTTTAACATTTTAAATCTTCCACTCAAGCTCCACCTTATAAACTCCTCAAATTTCCATCTCCCCACCAATGTGGGACACAACTTACATTCACTTCTATAATATCCTTAACTTACTTATAGGTTGAAATAATTTTATTTTATTTTATTTATGTGTGTATATATATAATATGAAATATTTAAAAATAAAATAAAACTTACAGTTCCATCCATTTTATACGGTTGGTTTTTGGTATAAATCGTAAACCAACCCGTTTGCTATGGTTTGAAAATATTGAAACCGACCAACCAAAAGAGAAATAAAAAAAACCGACCGTGAAACGAAACCGATAACCAGTTTAGATGGTTTCATGGTTTGAAACCGAACTGTGAACACTCCTAATACAAATTATAAAAGAAAAACTATCCATTACATATTCCCCCCCCCCCCAAAAAAAAAAACAAAAACAAAAAAAAAACACTTTGAGGATAATGAAACATTACAGGGCTTAGGTCAAATAACACCTAATCCCATATCCGTTTTATAGATTCAAAAATTTTCAAAACTAGCTCCATACCTAAACACATAATACGTGTCACTAATTTAAGTTTTGGGTTTTGGCCATCGCATCCCAATTCTTAGCTTCAATTCAATCTTCGCATCCCTATTGGCATTCTTGGGTTTTTCTTGTATTCAAATCCGGTCTCTCATGAAACACCAAATGATAACATGGGTAGCTCAAGGTCAATAAAAAGATCAATATACAAAAACGCTTAAACGATTAAAGGGTAGAAGGGTTCCAAATCAAAACCAGCAGTGTTAGACAGCAAAAAGAAAAAGACTGTCCTATCGCATCACACTTTTTATGTTGACTCTCCCGCCCAGCTCTCTACCACCACATGTAGAGAGTGTACGCTATTATCCGCATGTTAAAAGCCTTCCATAGACAAAAAGGGCAAGTCCACCTCCACAGCCTTGGATCAAGAGTCACACTTCTCCTTATAGAAGATCCTTCTTCTATAAAGCTGGACTCTTGGACTAACAACAGTCACACCTGATCCTCTCTTCTCACTATAAGATTATGCTTTATGCTTAATCTTTTCTTCACTAAGTACAAATGATAATAATAATAATAATAATAATAATAATAATAATAATAATAATAATAAAACTACAATACCTTCTAGTTTGAAGATCCTTTAAATCAGAATTCAAAACAACAACAAACATCAAAATCCAACCAGCGTGCTACAAACGTGGGGGGACCCCACGATCTGCGTCTGGCAAATCGAAACCTTTTCACCCTTTTATCTTGGAGATCCCATAACTATCCTTACTCTCATATTTATTGTAGCAACAAGTTGGCGCCCACCGTGGGGTTGCGCTGCTAAATACACTGTGTAATTCTAGATCTCAAGATCCACACATGTATGAGGACGAATCTCCTGGTGAGGTAAACCAGCTGCCTCGTAACACCAACACGACTCCAAACAATGGTCATACTTCTCTGACCAGATAAACACCTTTCTCTACTACAGAAGGCACTCCAACAGGGACCTTGTTCCTGGAGTTTCCCTCCTTTCAAACTCCAACCCCTACTCAATCAGGGGTTGCTCCTCCACAAATCAACACTGTACGTACACCCGAACGCATAGATCTAACACCTGAAGGAGTGGCAAGAAGCTGAGACATATCCTCAACCAACAAGTGAGCAATGAAAAAGAAAAAAAGGGTGAGGATAAGGCTAGACTACTACGAGTCTGAACCTTCATTATCACCCGGATCTCCACCTCCTCTAAACAGCTCTTGCCCTACAACGTCACTCTTTGAAGTTAGTCCTAGAACAACTAATTTACCATTCAAACCCAGTCTGTCTACTTTTGCTAAGCCAAGCACAACTGTCTTCCGTTTAGTCACCTCATAACCCTTCACAGCTACTGCACCCACAGGGCATGAAGTCACCCTTGACCAGTTTTGGCAATCGCCGATTACAAGCATTCCCCCACCTGCTCCCACTTCCTGCGAATAGGCTTTAACCGCGATACCCATGGCTTCGAGTGCAGCCATGAGTGCTCCTTTGGGGACAACATGCATGATGCCACTCGAAAGCCTTCAAGGCTTCCACCTAATGCCCAAATGATGGCATACATGATGGCTTAATTTTCCGTGGCAGCACTTTATCAACCAAGTGCTAGCCACTCACCATAACACCTTAAACGACAAACCAACTTTAAGGGAGGAGGAAGATTTCACTAAACCTTACAAACCCAACAACCTGTCATGCTTCTCTAATCAAATTGCCGACTATGGCTTTCCCACCAAGTTAAAGATGCCATCTCACATAAGAACCTATTATGGCACCGATGATCCTGAAGATCATCTCTAAATCTTCAACGGGGCTACCAGAATAGAGAATGGGGTAACCCCGAGTGTTGCCTTATGTTCATGCAGACCCTCGTTGGATCTGCTCGAATATGGTTTAATGAGCTTCCAGTGAGAAGCATCTGGTCCATTGATTATCTTAGCAAAGGATTTTTAGCCAACTTCTCCCAATAGCAAAGATGTGTCAAGGATGCTACTGTAATTTTCTAGATAAAGAAACGAGATAATGAAAGCCTCCATGATTTCATAGATTAATATAAAAAGGAAGGTTTGACCTACCTTGGTGCTGATGAGAAGATGAGGGTTGCAGGATTCATGAACGCCATAAACTCCAAGTACCTTACAAGAGACTTGAACATGTGTCTACCAAAAACCCTTGAAGAAACCACAAGAGATCTTGGCAACAGAAGAAGTGAAACATAGCTTCTAGCCTCCCAGACCATTGCCCAAGAGCAAAAGAAATGAAAACTCAAACCAGTATTGTGAGTTTCATGAAGAGAAAGGACACCATACCAACAACTTCTTCTAACATCAAAAAAGGATCAAAGAAGCTGTCAAATCTTGAGAGCTTGCCCACTTGGTAAAAGGGGTAAAGAACGACATAGATGATCGGAAAAAGAATGAAGTAAACATGGTGAACCTTGAACAAGGAACCTCCCATAAACGCCCTCGATTAGAAGCATAGGAACAACAGTACGTTTGTTTTCCCCCACCCAAGGGAGAAATGCATTCTTAACCTTTGGTGGTGGAAGCCAAAGTAGGAACCATCAGAGTATACAAAGCCTACATTGACACCGAGGCAACTACGAAGATCATGTTTGAAAAATGTTTCAATTGACTCAGCAATGATGAACGTTCAAAGCTTCAACAATCTGAGTCTTCCATCAAAGGCATCGTTGATATCCCTATCAAACCTTTAGGACAACTAACTCTCAGTTTCTGTTTCAGTGAAGGAAAAATGGAAATGTGACACCCGCCACTTTACCAGGTTAAAATCCATACACTTTCTAGTCAACATTCGATTTATTACACAAAATTAATATCATATTATATGCATAAGTCCCTCGAGAAAGTCTAACAAGGCCCGAACACGTGTAGTTTCACCCATATCAACAAGCATTGGTGACACAAGTCTAAACAATCATAAAATATCTGTTGTTCCTAAACGTATAAGCATATGCCTGCTTATTTAAAAGTTTTGACAAAAGGTGGTATAAAATACTTGCTTGAGGATTATAGTCATATTTTTAAAAACACATATTTTTAACTATATACATATATATATATACATGCGATATATATAAGTATATATGTAGATGGGTGTATGTGCATGGATGAGATGAAATAATTAGGAACACATTTAATGTAAACATTACATGCATTTTGTTCCATCTAGGGCTGTACACGAGCCGAGTCGAGTCGAGCCAGGCTAAGCTCGAGCTCGAGCTCGAGCTCGAACTTAAACGAGCCAGTTCGGCTCAGCTCGTTTTTTGGTCGAGCTGGCTCGAGCCAGCTCGTTATTTTTTTTATTTTTTTATAAATATTAATAAAATAAAAAAACAAAAATAAAAAAATTACACATATACATGTATATTTTTTATTTTTCTAAGTTAGGGTTTATTAGATTATGAAGAGGTGAGGTAGATAGGTAGTATGAGTGGGACTTTCAAAATTTGAATTTTAGAATTACGTTTGAAGCAAAAATATATTACTTTCATCTATATATTAATTACACATACACAAGACTGAGTCGAGCCATCGAGCCGAGTCACGAGCCAGCTCGGCTCGGCTCGAAAACAAAACGGGCCTTTTCAAGCGAGCTTTTTTTCGAGCGAGCCTCGAGCCGCGAGCTTTTTGTACACCCCTAGTTCCATCATAAATGAATAATCTAATCTTGTTTTTATGTTTAACTATAAATGGTGGAACAATTAATCAACACATGGATTTATAAAGCTTATTTACCCAAAATAATCACCAACTCAAAACCAGCATATTTTCTTTTTTTCTTTCCGCCCCAAGCACACACCACCAACATCCATTTTGTCCCTCCCTCACATTACACAAGAAGATCCTAGATTCTATTATCACATCTTTCACATAATCCCACATTGATCCTATGTTTTAGTCAACTATTGTCTTCCACAAGACTTACACATGATGTGATTAGTAGGAAATTATGGATAGATTCCTTAAACACCTTGATCCATACTAGATTTCATTCCCAAATTAGCACAAGTAATCCCACCTTGGAAGCCCCAAGCCGTCGCTACCCATTTCCCATACAATATTCTTTTTGTTTTCAAACACCAAATCCAAGACACACTTGATTACTCATTCATATGGATTGTTTAACTAGCCATTGACCTAAGCTTTGTTTAATCAAAGAATTAGTCACTAATGCCTAATATCTTGCCAAAATACTCATGATTCTTAACAAAAATGGTACGATTCCTTAAGCAACATCCTTCTTTCCCCTTCCTTTTATTTTCGGCCGCTACCCCCCACCCACCCACTCCTTGTCACATCTTGTTTTGTCCCTTGATCACAAGACACAATAATGTTTATGTAGGATCATATCACTAACCACTTGATAAGATTTCATAGTTAGTTGTGATGACTTACTAAAGATGGCAAGATCTCTTAAACCCCAAAGATCCATAGAAGATTAATAGCTAAACATAGTTGATTCTTGATCCTTCCTTGATCCTTACAAACCGTCAATCCCCTATACCAATACTAATTTTTTTAATCAAGTCAAACCATATTAAGCACATGATGGAATGAATTCCAAGGAGAATCTCATGTGTTGTCACATTTGCTTGATCCTCATCCAACATGATCATTTGATTAGTCAACTTCTAAACATTGATTTAGATGTAAGATTTGTCGGCTAGATTTGCAACAAAGGAAGATTTTTTCCCAAACATGGAATGATTCTATGAAACTCCAAGTTCCATGATAGTTGACTTACCCAAGTGGAAGCCACTCTTTTTCCCTCTCCTTTCCTCTCTCTCTCTCTCTCTTTCTCTCTCTCTCTCTTTCTCTCTCGCTAATCTCTCCCTCTCTCTCTCGGCTCTCTCCCTATCTCTCTCACCCTCTTTTCCTTCTATAAATAGTGGACACTTTGGTTTAATCTCATTTGCATCACGACCCTCAATCACTTGCAAACACACACTCACACTTAAACTCTCCTTAGTTCCAAGCTTGTCTAGTTCAAGACCTAAGTAAGGTATGAACATTCACCTATCTTTTATTTCTATAATCATTATTTATCTTCATACACTAGTGTTCACCCACACTCATGATGTAGATACCATGTGTAGGCATACATTATCTTAGATCATAACTTATAAAACTTGTTTTATGAAAACATATTGAAACTTAGCTAGAAATGTGTGTGCGCATGCGATATATATATATATATATATATATATATATATATATATATATATATATATATAGTATAAGGATATATTGGAAACCCTTGTTATAGTGAAAACTCTGGAAACTCTAACTTCCCGAGCTTTTTTTTATATGAAAATTTTAGGGTATGTAATATACATGATTTTAAGCATTTTGAGCCAAAAAAATTAAAAAAGCACCAAGCACTTTTTTTTTAAAAAAAATAAATAAGTTTTCGGGTAACACATTGTTAACACATTGTAATTTCGCATAAGATGTGTTACCCGAAAACTTATATTTTTTTTAAAAAAAAGTGCTCGGCGCTTTTTTGATTTTTTTTGCTCAAAATGCTTAAAATCGTGTTTATTACATGCCCTAAAATTTTCAGGCCCTAAAAAGCTCAGGAAGTCAGAGTTTCCAGAGTGTTCACTATAACACGGGTTTTCTCTGGATCCCTACCCTATATATATATATATATATATATATATATATATATATATATATATATATATATATATACATACATAGAAAGGTCTGTTTTTGTCACAACCTAATGTGGAACATGTGTGTGTACTCATGGGTATATGCACGTGTATATATATGTATAATAAGATTATTTATGACAAATCTATAAACATTGGTATTAATGTGTTTGGACTACGAAGATGCATATGTATATGGGTATGTATGTACAAGTGTAAGTCTCATGGACACAAATACCTATGGTTATGTTTTGGAATAAACATATATACACGTGTGTATGTGTGAATACACATATATATGTGATGCTTGTGTGTACATATAACAAAGGTCAAGAGTAGTTTGTAAATAATATAACTTGTTTTGAACAAAAACATACGTTTTATATTTAATAACATGTGTTAGGGAAACCAAGGTATAGAAAGTCAGTTTTTCCCACTAATACTACTATTTTCGAGTAACATAAATGTAACCATGGAAACTAAACAAATGTATCACAAAAGATTGGGTGAACCACGAGTACCATGGACCTTTTCGATGAATTTAAGGTGTCCATGTATGTATATAGGAAGTGTAAGTCGGGATACCTAGTTGTCGGACATACACACTTGCTAGACTACACACAGACTTGATGTGAGTTTTTACAGCCCCTTTTTACTGTTTTATATTTTGGGGAAAAGCATGCATTGTATACTAGTTTTAGAATGAATTCTGAGCAGACCGTTGTACATGAGACAATATGTTTAGCGTACCCACTCTTGGTTAGTCGCTCTAACCCGGATACATACGACAAAAGAGTGCTTGTATTTCTTTTATGATGATACATTGCCTTTATTGTGCGTTGTGCGAGGCACCACTCGTCAAGGTTTGGTTATCGACTCATGATCATATATTATCATTTATCTTAGATAGACAATGATGGGTCATTCATGGATTTCATTAAACTTTACATTTTCGTTTATTTCAAAACCTGTGAACTCGAAAGAATTTGCTTAGGAGGTCCCAGGCCCGCAAGCGGACCTTCCTACCTACTTTAGCAAGTTACTTGGCTTATAACGATGAGGATTCCGATGACGACATCTTCATTTCTGCTCATGGTGTCGAGATTTTCTAGCCCCCTGCTGACCCCCATGCCCCTGGTCCTCTTGTTACCTTACCTATGTGCCGCATTCTTCACTTGGTGCGTGGCAGGGTGGGTACTCATGATGGTTTGATCTGCGTTCTCTGTGATCGAGCGGACGAGTGGGAGACCGATGCGCATGCTGAGGGTTATACGAGGGCCGCCATCATTGAGCACCTTACCAGTTTCCGAGCTTGATTGGAGGAGGCTGAGCGCGGACGTACGGAGGCTGAGCGTGGACGAGCTGAGGCTTAGCATGGGCGAGTTGAGGCGTGGAGACTTTTGGACATTCTCAAGCATAGGTTGGACGAGCTAGATCAAGGGATGCGAGCTGTTGTGGCTGGTCTAGCCGCTACATTTCGCCCACCTCCTCATTAGATAGTATGGTTTTCGTAGTCGTGGTTCCTACCTATCATAACCAGTAGTAGTATCTTTTGGGTTATTTCATTGTATGACTTGTACTGGGCCGTTAGCGCCCCACTTATTTTGTATCTCTATTACAAACCGATGTACCGAATAATAAGTTAATGAAATGACTATATTATAGTTTACTGGTTGTTATCTATTATTTGTTTATATTCTGGTTATATGGTTGTGTATGATTACTATTGCATTCGATGGTTGTGATTATGTATGTCATCGTCATTGTCGATATCATGGTTGTTTATTCGAGCGCACATGATTGACAATATTATCGATAAATATGTGTCTCAATCTTTTTGTATCTGATGTATTAGAAAGAAGTCATGCTGCCCGAAGGAACACCCACAATACCGAGGACATCACATTCCCAACCATGTCCGAAGAGCTAGCCCGCGTTATTGCGTAAGCCATTGCGCAGCACGAAGCTAATGCGCACACTCCACTGGTGGAAATGGCCGGCGAAGGACAAGTGATAATGAGAATTGTAAAATATCGAATTGCTGTACTTCCTATGGTCTTGTAATCACTACTCTTATTGATGATGTCTCATTATCCATGACACAGAAGTGGAAAACACGACACATGGCTGTTCCTACAAGACTTTCATGGCTTGTAAGCCGTAGAATTTCGTTGGGTCTGAAGGAGCAATCATTATTTGTCGTTGGATTGAGAAGATGGAATCAGTATTGGATATCAGTGGATGTGCTGAAGATCAGAAGGTCAAGTATGCTACCTACAAATCCCAGGATGAGGCATTGACTTGGTGGAACCTACAAGTTCAGACTCTGGGTAGAGATGCTGCTTATGTTCTCTCGTGGAACGATTTGAAGTCCATGTTGATAAAGAAGTACTTCCCTCAAAGTGAACTTTAGAAGCGTGAGTCGGAGTTTTTGAATCTGACTATGACTGGAGCGGAAATCACCGCCTATACCACCCGTTTTCATTAGTTGTCTCCGGAGTACAAAAGGATTGAAAGGTACATCTGGGGACTCTTCTCTAAGATTCGCAGTATGGTAACTGCTGCTGAACCCACCACCATTCAAGGAGCCATCGCCCTCGCTCATAGTCTTATGGATGATGTGGTGCGTATGGGCGCATTGCTTAAGAAGGAGGTCGAAAAAGGTGGAAATGCGGGTGATGAAAGAAAATGGTCAGATACCAGGAAAGGTAAAAATGGTAGAAATCGGTCTGGAAAGAAACAAGAGACTGCCCAAGCATTTGTTGCAACCACTGCTGCTGCTGCTGAGACCCACAAGAAGTACAACGGACCGCACCTTCTTTGCAACAAATGTAACTATCATCATGTTGGGTCTTGAGATAGCATTCGTTGTGACTACTGCAAGAATGTCGAGCATCAGACTTCTCGTTGTCGTGCTAAGGCTGCTGGTAACCCTGGCGGGAAACTGGGATGCTATGAATGTGGTGTTGCGGATCACTTCAAGAAGGATTGCCCGAAGTTGAAGAATCAGGCTCGCGGTAGAGCTTTTGTGATTAGAGCTGGTGAAGCTCGTGAGGATCCCAATGTCGTTACCAGCAGGTTCCTTGTTATCAACACTTATGCTTCCGTACTTTTCGATACTGGTGCCAATTTAAGTTTTCTGTTGACCAACTTTAGACGGACCCTCGGGGTAGACTCTAGTAGGTTGGGCACACACTATTTTATAGAATTGGCTAACGGTAAGGTTATTGAGTCGGAAGAAGTCGTTGAAGGATGTACCTAAAACTTGGGAGATCATGAGTTTCGTATAGACTTGTTGCCAATCGAGTTGGGTGGTTTCGATGTGGTTGTTGGCATAGATTGGTTGTCGAAGAACCATGCAGAGATCGTGTGCCGAGAAAAGATTATCCGTATTCCTCTTCCCAGTGGTGAAGTTCTTTCGGTTAAAGGAGAGAACAGCTAGGCCACGATACGGATCATATCCTGCATGAAAGCCCAGAAGTTCCTTCGCAAGGGCTATTGTGCATTTCTAGCACACGTAACCGAGAAGAAATCGAAGGAGTTGAAGACCGAAGACATCCATGTCATGAGGGATTTCCCTCCTGGATTGCCGCTTCGGTGGCAAGTGGAGTTCCATATTGATTTGGTCCCTGGTGCTACTCCTATCGCCCGTTCTCCTTATCGCTTAGCGACATTAGAGATGCAAGTACTTTTGAGCCAGTTGAAAGAGTTGTTGAAAAAGGGTTTTATTCGGCCAAGTTTCTCTCCATGGGGCGCACCTGTGTTGTTTGTGAAGAAGAAAGATGGATCCTTCCGTATGTGCATAGGTTATCGAAAACTGAATAAGCTCACCATTAAGAATCGACACCCTCTCCCCAGGATTGATGATTTGTTCGATCAGCTGCAAGGCTCTAGTTTCTATTCTAAGATTGATATGAGATCTGGGTATCATCAACTTCGTGTGCAAGAGTAAAGCATACTTAAAACCGCTTTCAGGACGCGTTATGGTCAATATGAGTTCTTAGTCATGCCATTCGGATTGACCAACGCACCAACGGTATTGATGGATTTGATGAATAGAGTATGCAAGCCGTATTAGGACAAGTTCGTGATTGTCTTTATTGATGATATATTGATATATTCATGGACTTAACAGGAGCATGAGCAACAATTGAAGTTGATTCTTGAGCTACTTAAGAATGAGAAGTTATATACTAAGTTCTCCAAGTGCGAATTTTGGATTCGCGAAGTTTACTTTCTTGGTCATATGGTGAACGAAAAGGGTATTCATGTCGATCCAGCCAAGATTGAGGCAATCAAGAATTGGGAAGCGTCCAAGTTGCCAACGGAAGTGCGACAATTTTTAGGACTCACTGAGTATTATCGACGATTTATTGAGAACTTCTCTAAGATAGCTCAATCTTTGACCGTTTTGACTCAAAAGGATAAGAAGTTTGAATGGGGCGATAAGCAGTAGTCTACCTTCCAATTGTTGAAGCAAAGGTTGTGTAGTGCTACGATTCTATCACGGATTATTTTGTGGTCTACTGCGATGCTTCACACCAAGGTCTTGGATGTGTCTTAAAGCAAAGTGATAAAGTGATTGCGTATGCCTCTCGCCAACTCAAGGTTCACGAGAAGAAATACACTATTCACGACTTGGAGTTAGGAGCTGTAGTTTTTGCACTCAAGATTTGGAGAGATTACTTGTATGGAACCAAGTCTATTGTCTTCACGGACCACAAAAGCTTGTAACACATCTTTGAACAGAAGGATTTGAACATGAGGCAAAGAAGATGGGTTGAATTGCTGAACGATTACGACTGTGAGATTAAATATCACCCGAGAAAGGTAAACGACATAGCGGATGCCTTAAGTCGAAAGGAACACGTCAAAGCCCTATGTGTTCATGATGTGTGTAAATGTATATATAAATAACACAAGCTTTAATTAAAACGACTCACCTAAAAACTACACACGCACGACAAGTGTACCGGTCGCAAAGCAGTAAACAGATAAGACTGAGTATCGAACCCAAAGACGCGAATGCAACTCTAGATCACAACCTCTACCGAATACTAGCCTAAATAAATATATACTTAAATGGGGGGTATTTTAAACTACTAATTATAAACTTAGAAGAAACTAAATATAAATAAAATAACCTCAACTGCTTATACGAACCTAGGAGCTTGGAGAAATCTGATAGGAAGAAGGCTGGTTACTTAGGTAAAATCCCTAGACACTAGCAATAAATCCTGAATCTGGTAATTAACTGGAGACCCTATTCTTATCTAATAAAGCTCCTGTCAAGGATGACTCACTAGACTCAAGGCGAGACAAGTGAAGAAATGCTAAAATGGATCCGGATCGCCCTAGCGTACCAAAATCCCACAGAAATCAGGTTACAACCTCTCCTGGATTAAAACCCTCAAACTATGAAGCAGACTTAAACTCTACTGAAGAAAACCTAGGAAAACTCTAACCACGAACAAGTAGCGACTCCCGCCCTAGCGCTCGCCAACTACCGAACAATGCCTAGTTAGTTACCTAGCAATCTCGAGTTAGATTTCTCACCCTCAAGAATGGACTGCACGTCTTAGTTAATTTATTATATTAGTTTGTTATATTTGTGTCGTACTCCAACTCCAAATACTAGCACGCTAACCTAAGTTGACGAACTAGATTGATTTCCAGACCTAGGGGGTATCTCTATATGCCTAGCTCCACAAAACCAATAAACAAACTTCAAATAAAATCAACACCAACACACATATATCAAATCCAACAATAAAATTAAAGTCATGTAATTCTACACATCAAAATTAAAAACCAGAAATCATTAAATACTGCATAAAACGTGTCTAGTTCATAAACCTAAGCAACCATAAAAGTCTAGTTCATAATTAAAATCAGAAACATAAATTCAAAGTTTATAAAAAACAATTTCATCATGTCTCTAAATAATTAAAACAAATAAAACAAACCCCGGGTCTTCGAATAATATTCTTTAGTGCACCCGGTACCTTCTCCGTCTCCAAAAATTCTCCAATCGATCATAGCTTCTGTGTGTTGAATAAATGTGGCTGTTCCAAAAGATAATAAAGTCTCCTCCTCTCGAATGATAATATGTCCTGCTCCCCTCAAACTTATATGCGGCACCTCCTTTTTATAATAATAACTATTCTAAAAATAATCGTGCGCCGCCTCTTGATGTCCACCAAAAATTGTAAATCAACTTTAACCCTCTTTTCAATTCATTGGGCCGTGACTTTTCTAAGTCACAATTTAGTTTTTTTCTTTTTTCTTTTTTATATTACTATTATTATTATTATTAATATTATTATTATATAGTGGTATAACTCCGTGCTCTTGACTCGGGTGTTCTTGACTTGACCAAAGTTACTCGTTTACGCTCCAACGTCCATAAACACCTATAAAAATAAAAATAAAATAGATAAATACTAAAACAGACCTAAAACTAATAAAAATCTATAAAAACCTATAGTAAATAAAGTAGACCGGTACAAGCCTAAAACTAATAAAAGTACTATCTAAACGACTCGAAAACTACACAAACTTTACACTGAAAATAGATGTATTTTACAATACATCAGTTCACGCACTAGATTTGACGATTCATTCGAATCTCACGGATCACATTCGTGAAGCCCAGCAGGAAGCACTCAAGGAAACCAACATCAAGGAAGAAGCTTTGCATGCTATGGTTAGGTTGTTGGAACCCAGGACCGACGTAACATTGTATTTGGCTAATAGGATTTGGGTTCCATTATTTAGTGGATTGAGGGAATTAGTACTCGAAGAGGCCCATAAGTCAAGGTATTCGGTTCATCCAGGAGCTGATAAGATGTATACGGATTTGAAGGAACTATATTGGTGGCCTAACATAAAGGGTAGTATTGCTATGTACATGGGAAAGTGCCTCACATGCTCCAAAGTCAAAGCTGAGTAACAAAAACCCTCCGGCTTGTTGCAGCAACCTGAGATACCCGTGTGGAAGTGGGAACAGATCTCGATGGATTTGGTGACTAAGCTACCAAAAACGTCTAACGGTCATGACACAATTTATTGGTATGTATGTACAAGTGTAAGTCTCATGGATATAAATACCTATGGTTATGTATTGGAATATACATATATAGATATATGTATATATGTACGCGAGTGTATATGTGAATACACCTATATATGTGATGCTTGTGTGTACATATAACAAAGGTCAAGAGTAGTTTGTAAATAATATAACTTGTTTAAACAAAAACATATGTTTTATAATTAATAACATGTGTTAGGGAAACCAAGGTATAGAAAGTCGGTTTTTCCTATTAAAACTACTATTTTCGAGTATAATAAACGTAACCAAGGAATCACGAGTACCATGGACCTTTTCGATGAATCTAAGGTGTCCATGTATGTATATAGGATGTGTAAGTCGCGATGCCTAGTTGTCAGACATACATTCTTGCTAGAGTACACACGGACTTGAGGTGAGTTTTCACGGCCCTTTTTTACTGTTTTATATTTTGGGGAAAAGCATGCATTCTTTACTAGTTTTAGAATGAATTCCTAGCAGACCGGTGTACATGAGACAATATGTTTAAAGTACTCACTAAAGCCCTCGTGTAATTAGTTTACCGTAACCATTAGCAATGGATTTAGCCTAGAAATGCTTGAGTAGATCTATTGGGTTGACGCCCCCACTCTTGGTTAGACGCTCTATCCCGGATACATACGACAAAAGAGTGCTTGTATTTCTTTTATTATGATACATTACCTTTATTGTGTGATATGCGAGGCACCACTCGTCAAGGTTTGGTTATGGACTCATGATCATATATTATCATTGATCTTAGCTAGACAATGATGGGTCATTCATGGATTTCATTAAACTTTACATTTTCGTTTATTTCAAAACTTGTGAACTCACCAACTTTATGTTTACAAAGTTTTTATGCATGTTTTTTTTGGGTAATTAAGCTATGGATGGAACTTGGGATTCGTTTGGGCATTCATTCACTATTATCACTATTTGTGTTTTCAAAACCTATGGTCCTATGTATGGTTTTAGACAATGTTTTGTAATGGTTGTACTCATCGAACAAGTTTTGTACTTTTATTATTAAATAAAATGGAATGTTTGCTCAAATCTTATGCTTGAAAACGTTTCGTGGTTGCATCCCGTGTTTCCGCCTAGACGGGCTGTGACGGGAAAGAACCCATGGTACTCAATATCCCTTCCTACTATGATATTATTATCGGAAGGTCGGGACTAAGTACGTTCCGCATGGCTATATCAATCGACCAAGGTACTGTGAAGTTCCCTACCGAAAATAGGGTGGCAACGCTTTAACCCTCACAAGATGCTCTTTTGGTTAAAGGTGACAAATCAGAGAAAGAGGAAAAAAGAATAGAATGGGCTAAGTATAAACCCAAAATATCCTCAACAAAGGATAAGGGTGAATACCAACCTTCCCGAAGACACTCTTTTGAACCTTAAGAAGTTGCTTCATGACAATGTCAACATTTTTGCCTGGTGTCCGGAGGATATGACCGGAATCCCTCGAGACATTGCTGAACATGAACCTAAACTTCCTCCTGATGCCAAACCCGTAGTCCAAAAGAAGCGAAGCCTTGCACCTGAAAGAAGCCTTGCAGCATGTCAAGAAGTAAAAAAGCTTGTTCAAGCTTGTTGAGCATGTAGACATAATCAGGATGGAATGTGTCGTCAAAACCAGGTGGTTGACATACATAGACCTCCTCCTGAATTTTGCCATAAAGGAATGCACATTTAATGTCCATCTGATACACCATGATGTTGTGGTTGACAGCAAAGGCTAGGAATAGTCTGATAGCTTCTAGCCTAGCTACAGGAGCAAAGGGTTCATCATAGTCTATCCCCTCTTCTTGTCTAAAACCATGAACCACAAGCATGGCTTTATTCTTGACAACTATACCCCTTTCATCAGTTTTGTTTTTGAAGACCCACTTTGTACCAATTGGACAGACATCCTTTGGCAGTGGTACAAGTTCCCATACTTGTTGTCATTTAAACTGAAGGAGCTCTTCCTGCATGGCTTCTACCCAACTGTTGTCTTTTAGTGCCTATTGGTACTTGACAGGTTGTGTGAGAGATAGAAAGCCAACAAAAAGACAGATGTTTGAGGATTGGCTTCTTGTGAGCACACCCTCTCTGATGTTTCCAATGATTTGGTCTGGTGGATGAGCTCTTAGGTAGAATAAATCTCCCTGATATGGTATGATGGCATTTTGAGGTGAAGGACAGAGGTTTGGTGACTCTATTGATCTAACATCTGTTTGCACTTCTGTAGTATGAACAGATGTTTGAAATGGTAGTGGGGGAATGGGTCCAAGTGGTGTAAAATTGGACTGACTTTTGTCAACAGAGGCTGGACTTTTGTTAACAGATGATTGAACAGTGGATGAGGTTGAAGGATTGCATTCTAGTCTATAATCATCATAGCATAAGTACTATATTAGTTACACTCACTACTTTAAGTGCACAACTTGTAAATTTCTGGAATACGTGTACTGATCTAACGTATTGTGCTATCGAGGGACAACAAGCTCCATCACTAGATCCCTACCAACGCCCAGCCTCATCTTAGGAATCACATTGGGATACCAACCGTTGACATTGGTTTACCGATATGTTGCACTCTTGGGTTGTAGGTTATTGAGTGCCAGCTAGAGTACCTCCTGTTATAGATTCTTGGGAAAGATCTTTTCTAGGTATGGTGAGGCACGTTCATACCGAGTTGGACAATGCTTTCACTGTTGTGCAACAGTTTAAGTTTTGGAGGAGAAATGCAGATGAGACACTTAATCATATGGAAGGTCAAATAGGCCACTTGATGACTGAGATGGCAGTTGTTAAGCAGGAAGCTGCTGAGACTAGGAAAGAGTTGGCTACCACTAGACAGAGTTTAGCAGCTACAATGCAGGAATTGAATACTATTCGTAATAGGCTTATAACAGCCTTAGGGATAGATATAGAGGATCCTGAGGAGGATCCCGAAGAGGAGCCTATGGAAGAAGATGATGCTATTGGAGCAGTCGTCGAGGCGACACTTGAAGATGAGCTTGAGCCAGAGGAGGAAAATGATCTATTCGAGGTCGAGATTCAAGACGAAAGCGATGATGAAGGCTCATGTGTCCTCATGGATCGCACAGACGATTGATTTCTACTATCTTAGTATCTTATATATTCGTATAATAACTTTAATTTTGTCGTGTGAGATTTTAGAATCGTTTGTCCTATGATATTATTTTTATTATCAATCTACTACTTTATCTTATTCTCGCGTTTATAATCCATGTTACATTCTAGTTTGCTTATACTGCATGAATGATGGTATGCGGGACATATTATTGTTTTCTCATGTGTATAATGTAAATGTAGAATTGCTATGACGGGAAGAGGAAATGGTAGAGGCAGCATCAGCATGAAGCAAGAAGAACTGAGCGCACTAATCAATGATCGGGTTGTCGCAGCTTTGGCAGCTTTTCAAGCTGGCCAACATGCTCATCACCCTCCAACTTGTACCTACAAGTCATTCATGGATTGTAAGCCTCATAATTTTGGAGGTTCTAAAGGAGCAGTCGGACTACTTAGGTGGTTCGAGAAGGTGGAATCATGCTTTGCTATGTGCAATTGCCTGCTAGCTGATAGGGTTAAGTATGCCACGGCTACGCTTGAGAATGCGGCTTTATCGTGGTGGAATGCTCAAGTGAAGCTGCTAGGAGTTGATGTGGCAAATGCTACCCCGTGGGCGGATTTCAAGGAACTCATGAAGGAGGAGTATTGTCCTCGAGATGAGATTCAGAAGTTGGAGACCGAGTACCTCAACCTGAAGATGGTGGGGTCGGAAATTGAGAGTTATACTACCAGGTCGCATGAACTAGCGACAATTTGCCCTAATTACTCTGCTCCGCTCTACAAACGGATTGAGTTGTATATCCAGGGTCTGGTACCTCAGATTAAGGGAATGGTCACTGTTGCTAACTTCAATAACCTTCAGCAGGTGATTCGCTTGGCTCACCAGCTGACTGATCAGAAGGTGGAAGAGGGACTCCTACCCCCTTGTGGTGCTCCATCTTCTAACACCAATGATAACAAGAGGAAGTGGGAGAGTGCATCTGGCAGACTATCGACTAATAGTAATCAGCAGCAGCATCATAACAAGAAACATGACAACGATAGCAACCGTAGTCAATCACATGGTGGTTATCAGGGACACCGTCCCAAGTGCAATAAGTGCAATTATCACCACTCAGGACCCTGTAACAGGATCAAGTGTGATCGTTGTGGTAAGATGGGTCATGTGCAGGACTGTAGAGTCAACATCCCGGGAAATCAGCCAGCACCTCAGCAAGGACAACAATAGAAGAACAATAAGGGCTGTTACCGGTGTGGGAATGAGGGTCACTTCAAGAAGGACTGCCCACAACTGAACGGGAATGGTAACAACCATAACGGGGGAAACAATAACAATGGTAGCGGTAACAAGAACGGCAACAACAACAACAACAATAGGGCTCGTGGGAGAGCTTTCGTGATTGGCTCAGGAGAAGCTAGGAATGACAACAATGTCGTGACGGGTACATGTTCCTTAAAGGACAGCCTTGCTTCTGTTTTATACGATACTAGTGCGGACTTTAGTTTTGTGTCATCAAAACTTAGCAAACATATAGGGATGATTCATACTCTTCTTGATACCCCACATTCTATAGAATTAGCTGATGGGAAGCCTGTTGAGGTAAACCATATCCACCGTGATTGTAAGCTCGAACTAGATGGGCAATTATTTGCCATCGATCTTCTTCCTATCACCCTCGGAAGCTTTGATCTCGTGGTTGGCATGGATTGGTTGTCCAAGCAACGCGCCGAAATTCTCTGTCAGGAGAAGATTGTTCGTATCCCTCTCCCTAATGGAGAATTATTAACTATACGGGGTGATCGTGGTGGTGCCATGGTGGGTGTCATCTCATTTCTGAAAGCCCAGAAGTGTATTCGAAAGGGTTATCCAGCCATTCTGGCCAACATTTCTGATACTCGAGCTGAAGTTGAAACACGAATTGAGGACATCCCAATAGTTTGTGATATCCCAGATGTCTTTCCAGAGCAATTACCTAGACTTCCACATGTTCGTCAAGTGGAGTTTCAGATAGATCTTGCACATGGAGTGGCCCCAGTTGCATGCGCACCATCCGCCTAGCACCAGGCGAACTTCAAGAACTGTCTACCCAACTCCAAGAGCTATTGGATAAGGGATTTATTAGACCTAGTTCTTCACCTTGGGGAGCCCCAGACCTATTTTTTAAGAAGAAGGATGGGAGTTTCCGTATGTGCATTGATTATCGAGAGTTAAACAAAGTGACGGTAAAGAACCGCTACCCTTTGCCTCGTATCGATGACTTGTTCAACCAACTTCAGGGGTCAAGTTTCTATTCCAAGATTGACTTAAGGTCAGGGTATCATTAACTGAGAGTCCGAGAAGAGGATGTGGCGAAGACAGCCTTTCGAACTCGGTATGGACATTATGAGTTTTTGGTGATGCCATTTGGGCTAACCAATGCACGGTTGTGTTCATGGATCTTATGAACTGCGTGTGTAAGCCTTATTTGGACAAATTCGTCATAGTGTTCATAGATGATATATTGATCTATTCCAAGAGCAGGGAAAAGCACGAGCAACACCCGCGCTTGATATTGGAACTCTTGAGAAATGAACAGCTGTATGCGAAACTCTCTAAATGTAACTTCTGGATTCGAGAAGTCCAATTTCTAGGACATGTGGTTAACGAGGCAGGAATACATGTCGATCCCGCCAAGATTATTGCTATTAAACAATGGGAGACTCCTAAGACTCCTACAGAAGTGTGCCAATTCCTTGGTCTTGCAGGATATTATCACAGATTCATTAAGGGATTCTCTAAGATCGGTCAACCCCTCACTGCTTTGACATAGAAGGGTATTACCTATAGGTGGGAAGATGCCCAAGAATCCACTTTTCAGCTATTAAAGGCAAAGCTTTGTAGTGCGCCAATTCTATCATTACTTGAGGGTACAGTCGACTTTGTAGTGTATTGTGATACGTCTATCGAAGGGTTAGGGTGTATACTGATGCAACAGGATAAGGTGAACGCGTATGCTTCACGCCAATTGAAGGTTCATGAGAAGAACTACACCACCCATGACCTGGAACTCGGAGCAGTAGTTTTTGCTCTGAAGATCTGGAGGCATTATCTCTATGGAACGAAGTGTACGATCTTCACTGGTCACAAAAGCCTTCAACACATATTCAATCAGAAGGAGCTGAACATGCGACAGCGTCGATGGGTCGAGCTTCTAAATGATTATAACTGTGCCATCAAATATCATCCAGGGAAAGCTAATGTAGTAGCAGATGCCCTTAGTCGTAAAGAAACAAAGCCCAAGTGAGTGCGAGCTTTACAACTCACTATTCATTCTAATCTTCCTGACAAGATATGAGAAGCGCAGGGCGAGGATCTAAAGGAAGAGAACGTCGGGCTTGAGACACTGCATGGTGCTGATAAACATCTGGAACTGAGGACAGATGGTCTTCAGTACTTCATGAATCGAGTCTGGATTCCACGGTTTGGGGATCTCAGACAACTAGTGCTCGACGAGGCTCACACCTCTCGTTACTCGATACATCCTGGTTCAGATAAAATGTACCAAGATCTCAAAACCCTTTACAGGTGGCCAAACATGAAAGCCGAGATAGCCACTTATGTTAGTAAGTGCTTGACTTGTGTGAAGGTTAAGATTGAATATCAGAAACCTTCAAGCTTACTCCAGCAACCAGAAATCCCTATGTGGAAATGGGACGGCATTTCCATGGACTTTATCACAAAGCTCCCTAAAACGCCAAGTGGGCATAACATGATTTGGGTTATCGTCAATCGCTTAACCAAATTGGCACACTTTCTGGCAATAAAGGAAATGGACACGCTAGAGAAACTAGCCAACCTCTATCTCAAAGAGATCGTCTCTAGGCATGGGGTGCCTACTTCTATTATATATCCAATCGCGACTCGCGGTTTACTTCTCGTTTTTGGACTACTCTTCAAGATTCTTTGGGAACTCGCTTAGATATGAGCACTGCCTATTACCCACAAACGGATGGACAAAGTGAGTGTACCATCCAAACATTGGAAGATCTACTACGAGCGTGCGTAGTGGACTTTGGCAACAGTTGGGATAAGCACTTGCCCTTGATCGAATTCTCGTATAACAACAGTTACCACACTTCTATACAGTGTGCGCCTTTTGTGGCACTATATGGGCACAAGTGTAGGTCTCCCATCTGTTGGACTGAAGTTGGATAGCTAGCTAACAGGTCCCGAACTCGTGCACGAAACTTCTGAGAAGATAGTGCAAATCAGAAACCGAATGGCTGCTGCTCGTGATCGACAGAAAAGCTACACTGATAAGCATATGAAACCTTTGGAGTTCCAGGTTGGAGACAAGCACTGCTAAGGGTATCACCTTGGAAGGGTGTGATATGCTTTGGAAAACAGGGAAAGTTGAACCCGCGATACGTTGGCCCATTCGAGATCGTCGAAAGGAAAACAGGGAAAGTTGAACCCGCGATAAGTTAACACATGACACATGATCGTCTACTTAGAGGTTCCTATGTCTAAAGCAATTAAAGAATAATCCTACACATCTACTCGATCACATGAACTTGTAATAACTAAACACTTGACGAGGTACATATGTATATACATATATACAACCGCACGCACACATACACCAAGATGAAGTAGTGGACAATCTACAAGCCTCCCACCTAGCAATGTTCATCGGCCAAATAAACATTTCTCATCCATCAACATCACTTGAAACCTAGTAAGTTATACCAATTAAGGGCCTAAACTTTTCTTACAACTCTTGATACCCATGGATCCATACCACAAATACACTAATTGCCCACGTGTATATTTCGACAAAATAGAAACAATTCAAGAACTCTCATGTGTCACCATCACACAAGTACCAAAGTTTATACACAAATGGAAAGAACATAAGAATGTGCATCACCCAACATAACCACCCTTACCTCTTTCTCACCCTTGACAACTAGCGATTAGGATAAATGACAAAGACAAGACATGGAAGCTTCTAACTAACACTATCATCCAAACACTTGTCCTTTTCCTTTTGTCTTAAGCCGATCGAATGGAAGCCAAGAGCATGCATGATTAGATGTCTAAGTTACACCAATATAGTAATGAGACAAACATTCTATTATCCATCTAATAAGTCAACCATACCCCTTCCTAAACTCTTACAACCCTATGGCTAGGAACACACACACACACACACACAAGTCAAATGGTTTCATGGAAATATAGATAAAACAAGGATGATTGCTCCATTCCCAAGGTTAAGAACTTGCCTATTTGGGAGGGATTATAATCGGCCAAAGGAAGGAATGAGTGCAAGCTATGGATAGTTGTCAACCCTACACAAGATTAGGAAAGAAAGAAAAACCTTAATCCATTCCTAGATGAGTCTACATATCCCTTTAGTCCATATCTATCTATAATCGGCTAGAATCAAGGAGCACACAACCATTCTTAATTCACTATCTTTCACTCACCTATGATTAGTCACTTAAACAATAGCAAACTTCAAGTAGCTAGTTCATACCTCTTTTGTTTTGTCCATACACTAGCCGATCCACTATAAATAGAGGCCACATCTCATTCTCAATTGCCACACCAACACATTCTTTCACTCTCTAAAACTTTCGGGTATCTCTCATAGAAGCCGAAGCCTTGCAAGAGCTTGGAGGAGTCTTAGAGACTATTCAACCTTCGATCCATCTCTAGGTAAGATTCCCATACCTTCGAGTTATATTCTAGTCTAGTCTACCCTCTTTAATCGGTCCTAGTTGCCTTAGACACATAAACACATACACATTGTCTTAGATCTTGCTTAGTTTTGCACTAGTAAATGTATTGTTGTAACATTACAAGCAATCGGCCCATGTTACACCTCTAGAAGCCCGAAGCTACACTCTTGTGCCATGTAGATTACATATATCACCATGGTTAGCATCTACTTGTCATAGGACACCCACTTCATCCAAGCCTTAGGTTTAAGACTAATGTAGTGATCAAACTAACCTATGTTCCACAAAAACACCCCAATAACACTTCCCAAGCCATTACTAAGTCCAAACATACCAACTTGATCCATGTTACAATCGGCTTAAGGCCCTATGTGGGTCTTTGTAATCGGACATCATCTAATAACATGTGTTAGCAAGGTTAGAGCATGTGTTAGCCTCCATTTAGGTGTACGATTTCCCTAAACACATGTTAAGAGAACTATCCTAATCACAAACACATAAAACAAAATTCGCACAACTCCATAACCAAGTCCACAAGTGTCAGGTAGACAAATTGTATGATAAACAATTAGAACTTGCGATTTATCTTACTTTCAAATGAATCATAGGGCAATTTCTATCGGGACGATAGTATATACATAATTCAGCTTCACTAGACCAGAAGCATCTCTATCAGGTGAGTTTCACTACTCATTTTCTCAAAAGCATGCGTCTTGGAATGAGACAACTTTCTAAACTTTTTTTTATAGTCCGGTTTGGGACTACTCATACACATCCCGGGTTTGGGGTGCTATGATTCACTAGGTGAATTTGCTTTCACTAATTCTTGCTTTATGACCTTGATGAACTAAACCAACTCTATCATTGAAGTCCTTCTAAATACCGAATGAATTGCCATGTGGGCAAGTGGGTTACTAGTTGATAGCACTATTAGGTCTCACGAACCTCACATCATGCTGGAGAGCATGGGTGTGAACTATAACTCAACATATTATCATTGTTGATAGACAATTATGCAAGGCACTTTTCTCACTATTGTGGGATCTCGTTGTTTAGCTGTTCGGTATTACCAGTTTTAGTTATCATGAGTGGGCTAGCTACCCCTGGCATGTGAATTAGCGTTTACTCGTCAAAACTTGGTCTGGATGACCTACGTATTTACTTAACTTTGTGAACTCACCAACTTTATGTTGACACAAGATTATTATACCTTTTTACAGGACACTAGTTCTAAGCACGAGTAGGGCATGCATCATATAGCATCATGGGGATATGAATACTTATCTATTTCCGAATGTTTAATTATCTATTATGATTTCGAACGCGTTGTTTTACGCAGACTATTTGGATAACTATTATCTTTAAATTTCGCTTCCACAACTATTGAAATATTTGATTATCTATGAAACTTATTTTACAATAACGAACTAAATGGTTTTGGCATTTAGAGTCGTTCATGTGACTAATGGCTATGGGATGCTGGTATGTCACGCGCCTCACGGTATAAACCCCGCAGTGGAAGTTGAGAGTATGACTACCTTAGCAGAAGCCATCAATGCACAATCACACTTACACTCACAATTTTCACCCAGGGATCTAAGAGATTCACAACCTCTTCTTCAGACTTTTCTTTTGAAACTAATGCATCAACAATATCATTAGTCACAATTTCAGATTCAGTCACCACATCCTCAGAATCTACCTCTTCCACTATTGTATCCATAGCCATGAAACAAAAAGTTTCTGGTTCATTTTCAGCTTTGGCTACAAGAGCAAAGTTCTCGTCAGTTAACTCATCTGGTAGACTGCTCCAATCAACAAAGCCTTGTGTGAAGAAACTCTGTTGACTGGCCTCTGCAAGAGCAGAGGGTGGAGCAGCAGTCATTGGCACATGTGTCTAAGCAACAGAGGTTTGAACATAGTGGATCTGTGGAATAGTGGTTTGGACATACTGGACAACAATAGTGGTAGAGGACTATAGAAAATGAGCAGTGTTTTGCACATTTGGTCCATGGGTATTATGGGAAACCTGATAAGTGTTGGTCCGTGACCTTTGATTTGGATAGGTAATCATAGGTGTATCATGTTGACTCCTACATTCCCTAGCAAAATGACCAAGTCTATGACGTTTATAACACTTAATATTTGATTTATCCAACCCCACCTTTGAACTGCCAGTCAACCCTGGAAATCTTCTGCCAGTTTTCTTATAAAAATTGTTAGTTCTTACACTGAGCAAAGCCAATTGGTGCATAATGTCCATTTCTTCCAAATCATTAGGGTCAAAATATTTTAAGTCCTCATACTCAAAGGATATGTTACCAGATGCCTGGATATCACCACCACTTGCTACAAAAGCATAGTTGGGTGAATAAGAAACAGAGTTAAAACCTGAAGTTATGTCAATGAAATGATCATAACTCTGATCCTTACTACTACCAGGCACCTCATCCTGACCCAAAAGTGCTGTATTACCAAAAACATAATCATTAGACACTTTTCCAGAGTCCTGAAGCTTCTTTTTCTGGTTAAGCTTTCTCTTATAGGTCAAGAGCTTACCATGAAGCTGGGTCAGTGATAGGTCCTTAAATCCAGTTGAGTTTCTCATAAATATAGCAATAGTGTCCTATTTTTCTTGAAATGATCTTAAAAACCTATGGTTCAAAGTTGAATTAGGATAAGTTAGACCAACTAGTTTTAATTCACTTATGAGACAATTAAACCTCTCAAATTGTTGAGTTAATGACTCACCCTTTACATGAATGAATGTTTCATATTGTTGGCTAAGTATTTCACGGTTGTTTTCAATAACCTCTTCAGTCCCACCAAATTGTTCTTTCAAAGCATCCCACAACTCCTTTGCACTGTTACAGTGTAATAGCCCAGCATAGATATCATTGGGTAGAGCCATGGCCACAATACTGAAGGCCTTAGCATCTAACTCAATTTTCTGAAAATCCTGCTCGGAGTAGTTTTCAAGTTTCTTTGGCTCTTGAACCTTGGGATCTTCGGTACTCAACACCATCGGAACATGTGGTCCGAAGATAACCGACTTCCAGCACCCAGTGTTCTGTTGAGCTAGAACATGGCTTATCAGACGTTACCAGATATTGTATTCAGATCTGACAAGCATCGGTGGCTTGTTATCGTGCCAGTGTTATATGGATCGTGATTGATTGAAGCCATTCTCTGATTGTTTTTAAAACAAAGTCTGTTTATAAAACGGTTGAATCGAAAATAAACTATTATTCTGTTTTCAATCCGACTAACAAACGATATCAATAATTGTGAGCTGACATGTTTATATTAAATTAATTGGTTAGATCAAATTTAATTGACCAAGCTCTAATACCAATTGTTAGGATTTGAGTTTGATTGATTTGATTGTTAAAGTAAACTATAAACGAAAAGTGCAGCGGAATGATAAACTATAAATCAAAACATGGGAATAATTGTTTTAGAATCAAAAGCTTTCATATATGATTGAATGATTACAAACGATTACAATTACTCCCCGTCAGCCTGATCACTCGTCTAAGTTTGTCTCAGAGAATGTTTTGAGTGATGAATAGAATAGTACATGTATTGTTCTATTTATAGACAATCTAAACTACTGATGACCTAGGCTGATGTCACCTAAGACAGTGACATCTAACAGAATAACAACAAAAAACATCTGATGAGACAAACACTGTTACATTGGAAACTACTGATAGGTAAACAGCTGATAGGTAACCTCTGTTGGTCTTGAATCATCTGTTGGAGCCTAAGTGTTGTTGGCTCTAACAGACCTTTAATCTTCAGTACTTTGATCAGCAATTGTTCTTCATCAGACCTTTGATCAGCAGTTATTGTCTAGCAGTTTGTTCTCTATCGGACCTTTGTAAGCAGCAGTTGTTAGGGTACAACAGATGTTAGAGTCAACAGTCTTCTGGGAGAAGTAACTTGTAAATGTTGTTTATATTAAAGATCAATATGTAGTATATTTTGGCTTTCCAATCATCTGTTCTTTTCCAGTTCAGCAGACCCAACACATTTCACACCATCAAAGGTATCTTTTGCTATCAAAAAAATGCCTTTTGGCTTAAAAAAAATGCAGGTGCCACTTATCAACGATTGGTAGACAAAGCTTTCATGGGCCAAATTGGCAGGAACATGGAAGAATTTGTTGATGACATGGTGGTTAAAAGCAAAACACAAGGTCAAATGCTTGAAGACATGCAAGAGACCTTCCAAAATCTTAGAAAGATTAACATGAAGCTTAATTCAATAAAGTGCTCCTTTGGTTTCAAAGAAGGCAAGTTTTTGGGACATATTGTGGAGAAATAAAGCATCAAAGCAAATCCAAACAAAGTCAAGGATGTTCTAGACACAAAATCTCTAGAAACCAAAAAGAAATGGAAAGTTTGAATGGAAAGCTCGCAGCCTTGAAGCGTTTTATGTCAAAGCTAGATGAAAAGTCTCTGCTTTTCTTTAAAACCCTTAAAGGGTGCACCAAGAAGAAAGACTTACAGTGGACAGAAAAAGCAGAAGAAGCATTCAACCAAAGGAAGCAACACTTGGCTTTACTACCAACCATCGCTGCTCCAGAAGCGGGGAAAACGATTTTTGTCTATCTTTCGGTTGCTGAGAAAGCCATTAGTGTGGTTCTGACTATAACACCCCAACCGATGGCGGAATCATCGAGGTGTCATGTAAGTGACGACTGTTCAATAGCTCATGGTACTAAAATGTAAATATTGATACATTGATTTGAATAATTTGTTACATTGGAATAAAATACAAATGGTTACTATGATTCTAAAGCAACAAACTAACTAGTCTAAAATGAAATATAATGATTCCAAAAGCTAAATACAAGTCCAAAAGTTTAAAGAATGCATCTCAAAATCAACATGAAACATGTACAAAAATAGTATTTGTCAATACAAATTAATTGTATTGGTGAGCATACCTTCTTTGTATACATATAGTATACTCAAAAAGTGATTTGCAATTCATGTGTTGTAGAATTTGCAATTATGTAATAAGTTGTACCCGTTCAAAATCAAACCCTATGATAATCAAGAATCAAGAATCAAACTCATTTTAAAAATCATGATAGTTATGCAATGACCGAGGCTCTCTCAAAAGTAGTCAAACAAGGGGTATATACCATAATACTATTCATTCCATATCCGGCTTATTGCGCATAATAAGTTAATGTCATAGATACACACAAACCAACATAAAGCAAACACACATGAGAATTGAATTTAGTGAAAGATTTGCATATAAACATAATGTACATGAGTAGCTCTAAAAGTGTAAAACATGAAAAAGGGAAAAGATATACTCACATTCGCTGAGTTGTATAAACCTCTAAGCGTCGTGAATGTATCTCAGGCGACTCCCGAAGACTCAACCTAAAGTTTCAAGTATCCAAAATAAGTGTCTAAACTTAAAAGAGTCTAGGGTTGCTAATCTAAGGCACCTAGGATGTCTAGTCTAGATTTGGGGTTTTAAGGATATTTTAATAAAAAAGGCGAGAAAAGAAATGTAAATCAATTGTTTGAATGAATAAATTATATGTAATATGTGAAATAATTAATAGTTATAACTTAAGTCCTAATAATAAAATTTAGACTAAGTTATGTAACATAAGTAATGATAATAATAATGATTGGTAAATTATACTAATAATAATTTATATTTATTGTATAAATATAAACTATTAATTAGATTATCAATATTATGTGAAAAATAATAAACATTTTTTTATGGAATATGTATTTTCTGAAGTTATAAAATAATGAATTTTTATTCAAAAAATCATTTATAATATATTTAATGATTTTTAATGGATTTAAATTAGCATAATTAACACAAAATCATAAATAAATTCAAAACACTTTTAAAAATAAAGATTTTTATTCAAACTCAGTCTATTGACTTAAGAAGTGTCAAAATATTTTTTATCGAATTTTTAAAATTGATATTTATTTAACATTAATTTTATTCATTAAAAAATATATTAACAAATAAAAATAAAATATTATAAAAGCTTATTCCAAAACTGATGGAAAATGGCATGAAAAATATTCTAACATATTGGTATGCGTTTTCACCAAGTTTTATGTTAAAATACATTATATTCGATTTTATATGTATTACACATGATTAAAAAAAATAAAATAATTAAAAATACTAAACATTGTCTAAAATTCTTGAAATTATATCTAAAACTTCTAATAATTAATAAAACATGTATACCAAGTTTCATAATTTTTAGATCAACAACAAATAAGTTATGGATTTTTGATGTTCTAAACATTTAAATCAAAATTCCCTAATATTCCTAAACATCATAAACCCTAGATTTTCAGTTGGAACCCTTAATGGGTATAATAGATAAAAACAAATAGAGAGCTATTGATATACAAATATAAATGAGTTAATATGCAAAAGGAATTGAAAATACTGTGACCGAAGTTGGTGAATTGAACCAAGTAGAAACCGAACAAAAGAAATTTAATTTAATTCGCGAGCTACGAAGCTTGAATGATGAATATTATTGAGGGGAATTTCTAATTTGACATAGGAGAGTATGTGTGCAAGTTTAATGGCAAAATGGATGGGTATTTATAGGTTTTTCAAGAAGTGGGTTTTCAAAGGTGTAAACACGTTTATATTCAATCAATTGACCCTCAATTCATGAATTAAAACAGAAATTGAAAGTGGTGATCATCAAATCGGCATCTTTAGGGAAACCATGCAAAATTAATTGAGATTTTTATGAGTAATTAAGCGGATTGCAAAATTTGGGGTTTAAAAGTTTTTAAATGCGCCTAAACGCATTAATAATCTTTATGTTTGATACGAAATCAGAATAGGGGTTTGTTAAGGACTGATAGTGCGCCTTAAATGGTGGGTTTAATTGAGCTTTGGCAGGCTAATAATGCATCAATTGCTTAGACAAAGGTTCAGGTCCCGAATGAAAGAAAAATAGGGTCTTTTGACTCTTTTGACTTTCGGCAGGTCAAAGTGGAAGGTTCAAGGGTCATGGGCTGGTTCAAATATTTAGAGTTTGGGCTTGGAATCTAATGGGCTAAGATTTTGTATGGACTTGAGTTTAACAATGAAATGGGTTTTGGTTTAGCTATAGTTTATAACTTTATATTGGTTTTGTAGAAACTTATATAAATCAAATACATGACTTATTTCTAAAATCATTTTCTAAATCTAATTATTTTACTAAATATATAGATAATACATACAATTTATAGTTAACTAAATAAAAGCGTGTTTAATCAATTGTAATGTATGTAGTTTATAAAACTAACTTTGTAAAAATTAAATATATCAAAATGGGGTTTAGGATTTATTAAATCCATAAATTCATTTATTTTGATAATAATGGAATAATTTATAAATTAGATTTTATTAAATAATTTCTCATTTAATTAATCAAAAATCTATATCTTTAAAAATAAATAGATTTGTACATATAAAATTTTCGAAACAATGTGGTTGAGAGATACGATTGGAGGTTGAGGAAAATACAAATAGGTATTCGGATATATACATATATATATATATATATATATATATGTGTGTGTGTGTGTGTGTGTGTGTACATGAACAATAGGATTGAAAAGCGATGAAAAGTCATGGAATTTTATTAATTGAAATAATCGAAATGCAAGGATCGAAAATGTAAATACAATGAAATCAAAGGACTAAAGTTGTACAATTGGTAATAAATGAAGGGGATGCATGTCACACTAACCATTGAACGAAAAAAGGCTCAGGTACCTATTTACTTGTTTAGTAAAACTCTAAACCTAGCAGAGATCAAGTACCTTCCTTTAGAAAAACTTGCTCTAGCCCTAGTTCAAACGACTAAACGACTAGAAGGCTTAGAAGGTACTTTTAAGCACACCCAATACAAGTGGTCACTGACCAACCCATTAGAAGTGTGCTTGAAAAACTTGAAACCTCTGGACAATTAGCCAAATGGGCTGTCAAACTAGGTGAACATAAAATCACCTATGTTCCTAGAAAAACGGCCAAAACACAAATCTTTGATTATTTCATCTTAGAATCCCTAAGGAAGCCATAACTGAGGTTAACACCACAATCGGCGAGTCACCTGACACCGAAGCTTAGAAGCTTCTTACGGATAGAGCATTCAGCATTAAAGGGTCAGGGGTTGGTCTTGTTTTAATCAATGCCGAAGGGTTAGAATTCACATATGCTCTTCGTCTTGAATTTCAGACCACCAATAATGATGCAGAATAAGAAGCCTTGATCACTGGGATGAAGCTGGCAACGAAAATGGATGTCCAAAAACTTCAAGTCTTCATAGAATCATTGCAGATATCAAGTCAACTATACGACAGCTACATTGCCAAAGAAACCGATATGAAGAAGTACCGATAAAAGTCAGAAGAGCTCAAGAATACTTTTCAATCTTGTGTAATCAAGTTGGTTCTTCGAGGCTGATGCACTAAGCAAGCTTTCTTCACTCACCTTCGCCCACATCACCAAGAAGGTATTGGTCGATACTAAAATCACCTTCTATTCAAGAACTCGAAGTACAAGCTAAAATCACCGAAGAAAGACCAAGTTGGATGACTCCCATAATCAGGTTCCTAAAGAATGGTGAGTTACCTAATGATCAGACATAGGCTGAAAGGGTTATTCAAATCAAGGCAGTATGTGTTGCAAGGAGAAATCTTCTACAAAAAGGGGTATCTCACTCCCCTACTCCGATGTGTAGGTCCTGAACAAAGCTAGTATCTGATCAAGGAAATTAACGAAGGAATATGTGGGGCTTATTATGGTCAAAGATCAGTGGTATCAAAGCTAATGAAACTTGGATTATTTTGGCCCTCCATGCATCGAGATACCTCCAAGAAGCTACGTAAATGTGAAGCTTGTCAACTACATGCCCTAGTTCCCGAAAGTCCGAAACATGATCTTGTCCCCATCTCCTCAGCATGGCCATTTCACAAATGGGGAATGGACATTTTTGTCCGTTCCCAGCGGCTAAAGGATGAGTAAAATTCTTGCTTGTAGCTGTAGCCTACTTCACTAAATGGCCACAAGTCAATCCATTGGGAAATATTTCGGTAAAGCAAATCATTGACTTTGTATGTGAAAGCATTATTTGTCGCTTCGGGCTTCGAGGAGTGTTGGTCATAAGTAATGGTAAAGTAGTTTCCAGAGAAGCCTTTTAACTCATGGTGCAAGGAGTTCCAAATAAAACAAGTATTCAGTTCGGTTGCCTACACTTAATAAAATAGCCATGTTGAGAGAATGAATTGGAGCATTGTGGAAGGAATAAAAGCTAGATTGGGAAGGCATGGTAACAAGTGGCTTGAAGAATTTCCCGACATCCTATGGGCAATCTGAACAACTGAGAAAACAAGTCACAATAAGACACCCTATAGCTTAGTGTTCGGGCAGAAATTGTGATCCCGGCTGAAAAAGGAGTTACCACACAATGCATGTTCAACATCGATGTCAAGGCTAATGAAGCAGAAACCATGTTGAACATCGATCTCCAAGAGGAAGCCCGTAATCAAGCAGCTATAAGGGAAGCAAAGTATAAGCAAAAGATAGAATCCTATTACAACACCCCAGTGAAGCATGAACGGTTTAAGCCTGGAGATTTGGCACTTAAAAACAATGAAGCAAGCAAGAAAGGAAATCAAGGCAAACTTGGTCCTAAGTGGGAAAGGCCCTACACCATTCTTGAAGCACACAAAGAAGGATCATACAAGCTAGCTAATTCAGAAGGCATGAAGCTTCCTCGTCACTGGAATGGAAAAAAGCTTAAAAGTTTCTATGTATAAGTTGAATGGCTTAGGAAATGTCAAAATTCCTAAATTTGTTATATCATTCCTATGTAACTGAAGAACGTTTATGAATGAATTATGGCATTCTCTATCAATATTTATCTTTCTATCCTATGAACAGGTTGAGAACCTAGCAAAACACTCCATGGCAGGGCCATGTAAGGGGATGAGCTCCCAGGCCACATCACTCAATAGGTCCAAGGGTTGAACGGACCTATATAAGGGGTGAGTTCCTATATCAATGCAACTCCATGAGACTCAACATAATCTTTAAACATGTCTCATAGATGGGTTTGAACAGCCTACACCAATTGTTCCTTAAGCTATCCAAACAGCTTACGAAATAAGAGTACACTAAATAGTGTTTTTAATAGGATAGGCAGTGTATCTTTTGTATAGAAAACCTTAAGGAAAAGTGACTACATCACTGAACCTTTCAAGGTGCTATTGGCGAAAATACACAACCAAACACAAAGACAATCACCAAAAAATATCAAGACAAAGGAATAACAGAACAACACATCATAAACATAAAGCATAATGTTTAAACAACAAACTAGGCCTTAAGGGCCATTAACCTACATATTGTTCAGAAGCCTTAAAGGCTATAAGCAACCATAGGGACCTTAAAAGGTTCCCAAAAGATACCAAGTTCACAGACCAAAATATAACATTAATCAACAAGTGCTAAGAAAGCTACGAATATAAAGCAAGAACCATTCAAATAGCAACATCTAAAGAAGAGGGCTTCGAAGCATCAGCTTCCATCATCCTTGCTCCTCTAGCCTTGGCCTTCTTGCTTTTCTTGGATTTCTTAGTATTGTTTCCACCATCACACACCACCTCAGAAGCTTCAACTCTCGCCTCCTTGGAACCTTCTTCAACTTCAGAAAATGTCTCCTCACTGTCACTTAAATATGAATCTTTTTTAGAGAGAGACTTAAGCACTTCAGCATAAATAGCCTCATTAGGGCCAGAAGGTTTCAATTCCTGCAACACCGAAAAAGGTTTGCCAAAGCAGTTGGAGACTTCATCCATATAAGGGTAAGTTAACCACTCCATTTTCAGTATAGAGTCCTTGAAGACATCCAGAACTTGAGGTTGAAACAAGGAGGATCGTTCTAAAGGTTGCCCAGACTCATGAGCCTTATAACCATCAAGAAACCCATGGTGTCTTCCATGATTAAGGAGCTTAGTGTACACCTCACCTAGGGCATAATTGAACTCAGTTGATTGCAAAAGATAGGTAACAACATGCTGAAACCCCCGTTCAAACAACCACTAGTGTCACTGGTTTGCTGGGCGAGGAAAGCCTTCAACCCTTCATTTTCTTCTAGAAAATCCTACAGAGTGTGATTCGGATCTTCTTCGATCGAATTCGACTAAAACACTAACAAGAACTGGAACAACAATCTTAATTTGACCTCCTGGATATTAAAGAAAGGAGGAGGTCAATCAAAAAAAGAGATTTTAATTAATCAAAGGTCTAACTGATCGCCACGCCTGTATTGTAAATATGCAGTTACAAATAATCCAGTGAAAGTAATAGGAATTAGACCTAACACGATTCCTAACAGCCCTTTGAACCTCTAAGGTTTCCCTGTCAGCCTTGACCTTAGTCTTGTCCTCCTCCATGCTTGCAATCGAATTCTTCTTCTCAACCTCATTCTGCAAGCAGAGCTCATCAACCTTAACCTTTCAAGCCTTTTCCTTGTCAACAAACCCCTCAACTTCTTTCTTCATGGCTGATAGCAAAGCTTCCATTTTGTTCTTTTTCTTTGATAACTCCTCATATTCTTGCATCCTTTTGTGGAATATGGATACCTCCTAAGGAAGAATAGACATAAATTCGGAGCCATTCATCATCATCCTAGAAAGAAGCAAACTTTGTCCATTATAGACGTTCCGAACACACAGTGGAGCAAAGTGTGTCAAGATATCTTCACAAACGGATGATGACTTGAAGTTATCACTAACCTTAACAGCCTACTCTGGCACATACATGCCACCCACGTCTAAGCTGGTTGAACCTTCCCTATCCTTCCCACGTGAACCCTTAGAAGCAACAATCTTTTTTTCCTTTCCCCTTTCCTTTCTTGCTAGAAACCAAGGGCAAATCTTCTTCCTTCTCCAACCTCCCTTCAACCTCAACCTTAACATCCTATTCCTCCGACGCCTCAATATCGCCATTCACATTAACCGACTCAAAAGACGACAGCTAGCTAGGTCCTTTCAGTAGATAATAGCTCGAGCGAAGAGTAGAAGGCTTTGAAGGATCTAGCTTAGTAAACCCCTTAAAGTTTGGAAAATTGACATATTTCACCACATCAAACATACACTTCTCAGTCTTAGCAATTGCGTCGTCCCCCGGTTTAACTTCAACATCCCTAAATACAACGCTACAAGCATCATCAAACTTGATAAAATTCATAGCAGACATCACTTAAGCAAACAAAGAAAAACATAAGAAAAATATGATAACTAAAAAGCCATAAAGTAAGAAACAAACCATTCCCTTAGCATCCCTCATAAGCACAAGGTCTCAATCTGGTTTGTCCCAAAACACGCTTACACCCATTAAAACCACGAGATGTTCAGGAAAGGGCTGAAGCCTTGAAGGCCATGCCCTGATGGCTTTCAACTGAACATCATTCAACTCAGACTGGAAAGATTCGAGCTCATTTAATACGGCATCAGGATGCCTCCAAACAGAATTCAAAGGAATAATGGACATAGAAAACCAAAAGAGGCAATTTTTCCAAGTTCCAAGCGTGGTCACCAAGGAAGAAATAAAACACACATCAATCTGAGAAGTTAACCCATGAGGATGCATTTAACCAAAAGACACACGGTAATACTCTAAAACGTTAAGGAAAATACAGATAATGGATAACGAAGGCTAGAAAATTCAAATTGGCGAAAATAAAGGGCAATGGAACCAGAAGGGCAATAATCGATCGATTTATCTAAACCCAGAGCCGCCGGATTGAACAATGAATCGATGCCCCATTCTTCACAAAAAGCTTCAACTTCTTCTTATGTAAGGTCATGATAACTAACCCCCATATCCTTTTTGGCCCCCATGATTTAGAAGGATAATCGAAGAAAGAAGATAAGAATAAGTACTGACCTGATGGAAGGAATAAATAACCAAGAGAAAATGATCTGTAATTTTGGGAGAAAATGAAGAAATAAATAGTTATGAGTGTTAAGAGAGATTATAATAATAACTAATAGGTATAATGATACCTAGGGTGTATTAAAAACCGCCACTTGCAAGGCTGACACCTATCCCATCAACGGTCACTTCAAAATTCAAATCCAGAGGATTCACCGCATAAAGCATTGCTGCTTCAACCCTTTAAAGCTTGAAATCTTTGTGCGATAAAAACATTGTATAAAAGTCAGATGCATTTGAGCCTACACCACAAACACCTCTGACTTGGGAGCGGATAACGTGGGTAGCTCAAGCTCAATGAAATGATCAATATACAAAAATGCATAAATGGTTAAAGGGCAAAAGGGTTCCAAATCAAAACCAGGTATGTTAGACAAAAAAAAAAGACAAGACAGTGTCATGTCACATCACACTTTTTATGTTAACTCTCCCGCCCAGTTCTCAACCACCACATATGGAGAGTATACGCTATTATCCGTAGGTCAAAAGTCATCCATAGACAAAAAGGGCAAGTCCTCCACTACAGCCTAGGATCAAGAGTCACACACTTCTCCTTATAGAAGATCCTTCTTCAATAAAGCTGGACTCTTAGACTAACACCACTCAGACCTGATTTTCTCTTCTCTCTATAAGATTATGCTTTATGCTTAATCTTTTCTTCACTAAGTAAAAACAATAATAATAATAAAACTACAATACCTTCTGGTTTGAATAACATTCAAATCATAATTCAAAACAATAACAAACATCAAAATCCAACCCGCGTGTTGCAAATGTGGGGGACCCCACAACCTGCATTTGGCAAATCACCTTTTAACCCTTTTATCTTGGAGATCCCATAACTATCCTTAGTCTCATATTTGATGTTAAATGGTATTATACACTCAAGGTTAGAATACTTTGTCTCTGGAAGAACATGATTTCAAATTCCAAAGTGAATGAAACTCGATTGAAATTGTTTTAATTATTATTATTTTTTTGTTTTTTTCAGCCTAAACATGTTTACTCTTATTACTTTTGATTTGTTTGTTTTGTTGTATGTGCGGTCTACAAGGCACTAGTCACGATATGGAATATATATTTTGAAAAGTATGAAAAAGTTTTATGTGAAGATTAATATTTTGTTCACAATAAATTATTTAGAGATCGGTGAATATTTTATATATTTGTCATTTGTATTTGTAATTTTTATTTTATTGTCAATATAAAATGTAATTTACTTTATCCTAATTATATTTGTGTATTTATACATACAAATTTTAAATTGATAAACCCTTACGTCACACAGATACATAATCTAGTTTAATATATTACAAAATTTCGATAAATAATATGTTCTTTTTGGCTTTAGAGCATACTCAAGCTCAATAAGTGAAGCTAATGCTCGCTTATTATACGAGCTTACTTTTAGGCTCCACCTTATTTAAACTCATCTTGTTTAAGCATGTAGTGATAGATCATGAGTAGCATGGCTCATTTACACCTTGACTTGACACGTATACGTACTCGTGTTCAATTTCAAATCCTTAGGGAGGAAGGGGCACAAGCCACATGTAGCCTAGGGTGCACAAATCACACCGCACCATGTCATTTCAATCCCAAAACTAGCCTAAACACTGGAAATGCAAAACCCAAAGTAGCCTAGATCCAAGGACCCCACCATTTTACCATACCCACAAATCACACACACCTTATGAGATGATCCCCACAAAAAAAAAAAACTCCACTTTTTCTTCTTCTTTCTTCGGCTTCTCTCTTTCTTCTCTCTTCAGCTTCCACGGGCCTCAAAATCAAGCCCCATGAACAAGCCCAAGGAGGAGAAACGGTGTAGCCTCGTGGCTTCACAAGCCCCTTGACCCAAGCCGAGGGTGCCCCGTCCCACCTTAACCCCCGCACCGACACGATTGAGATGCCTACATGCGAGAATGACACACCACTGTAATGCCTCGCATGAGTTACTTCTCTTTGGATTAAAAAAATAAAATAAAATACCAAAGTGATCTTGAACCATGGTATCTTATCCCACATACATATGCTTTGTACAACAGGACGAATTTTTCTATCCAAACACGCATACTATACCAAGATCTCCAACAATTATAATAACATGGATCATGGGGATTTCCTGCTATGTGTGTTTGAGGTTAGTGGATTAGACATGGCCATGAATTGGGTCGGATTCGGATTTGTTTATTTGTTAACGGGTTTGTTTTTAGGAGCTTTGAGATCATGCAATGCAGGAATCAGTAGTGAGATTAAACATTTGAACCCTGGGTATAATGCACCTCAACAGGTCACTAATATTCTTATCTTTTTTTTTAATCTTGAAGCGGCAACTCACACACTCTGTGAATCTACTCTTAATGTCACACCACGTCAACGGCAGAAACACGTGGCGCAACGCTCGAAAGCATATCAAAGTGAAGATTAACACAAACTATATTTAATTAGAAATGATCATTTTATTAAGATGTCGAAAATGAGTATCTTGTTACAATATTTTCACAAAACAACAAACAAGAAGTTCATAAATGGGGTTTTTCCGTTTATGTTCCAACCCGATGGTAACAATAGATGAAACCCCGACAAGTGTCTGATGTCCCGTATTCCACCGCACTAGCCTCATATCTAATCAGCACTTAGTTACTTGAAAGATATGTTTAAAAAGACGTCAATATATAAAATTTTGGTGAGTTCACAGGTTTTAGTTTCATAACAACAACATTTTTACACCATGTGCAGAACCAGCACACTCTGTGGCCTTTGTAAGGAATAGCTAGCTCCTACAAAACTACGATGATGAGCAATTCCTTGAGCCCATAACCAAACCAAGACAAATAAATATGCCCCGCGATCACAAGTTGTTTCTCGGAAAGTAACAACTTAGTTCAGAATATGTGCACCCCAGGCATACACCGATGCCTAATCGACGCTATCGATTAGGGGTGGGCCTTGTCAGGCACCAATAGTACTATCCAAATATTCCTTCAGTTTCATGCCCCTGAATTAATAGTTACAGTAGCAAGGACTCAACCCCGAGTGGCGAACACACAACAAAACTCAAGTACTCACCATGCCACTCATCACATTTTAACCTTTGAAAACATTTCAACATGTGACAACATTTGACAAACATATCTTTCCCCCAAATAAAACAGTAAAGAGGGGTCATGAAACTCACCTGAAGTACTGCGTACAATCAAATAGTAGAGAATAGCAAGTCCGTGGTCAAGCACCTACGAACGTCCTAGTGCGTGTAAGTCTATAGCGTGTGTTTTTCCGGCAAGTTGTACACCCAACACCCAACACCACCCTTTACATATAATTCCCTGTTTAATTAAACATATGTCCCAGGTCCGTTGGTGATGGATTACCCTCGTTACAAGTTACACTTATACTTCCATGAATATTAATTAACTTGTATAATATTGTTCTCGACTCGACTCACTTGACGTATAATTATTTTCCCATTAAATAATTATACTAAGATCTTGTCGATCGATATAATATTTTTCAACACTCGACTCGACTCACTTACCGTATATTTATTTTCCCATTAAATAAGTATACTAGGATCTTGTCGATTCGATATAACATTTTTATTACTCAATTCGACTCACTTTACAGTATGTTTACTTTCCCATTAAATAAATATACTAGGATCTTGTCGATTTGAAAATATATTTTCATTGTCAAGTCCATATGCTCGTTTTAAACGTTTAATCGTTAGATTATTTACGTTATTTTCTCCCATGAATAGATTTCCAACACTTAGGGAAGTGCTATGTATTTTCACCCGAATTATATATTTTAAGTCCTTTAAAATATATGTTCTCATTTTCTCATTAGACGTAATAATACAAATACTTATTTGTTCGTTTTTATGTCTTAGTCCGTTAACACGTCCATATCCGATTACTCAATATATATATATATATATATATTGTTAATTTTCCAAGTTCCAACAATATGTATTCTTGAAATTATCCACTTTTTAATTTCTACATTTTTTACTTGGAAGTTTACAAAAATATCATTTGTATTTTGAATACAAAGACTTGGTTATTTCCACATAAAAATGCTCCAACACTTTTATATTCCCATTTATATAAAACTGTTCATTTTTATACAAGTTTTTACCAAGTTTTTGATTTATCTAACATTATTTTAAAAACCTTTGCTTTTATATATTTCCAACAAGTTAGAATATCTATATTTTTATAAAACTTCATTTTAAAACTACATTTTTATATAAGATATATATTTGTAAATTTGCTTCTATTTCCATAATCAACCTTGGAAATCAATAATTACACATTTGACACCAAACTTTCCAAAGTTACACTTTTAGATGCAAGTTTCTAAAAATGACATTTTATGTCCCTTAACTTCTAAAGTTACCAAAGTAGTCCTTTAGCTTTCAAAAGTTACATTTTTCTTCTCAATCTTTCAAAAGTGACAATTTTCTACTAAACTAGTAAACTTTATTTTGTCATCTTTGTCATGATAGATTATTTTTATGATCCAACATCATCTATTGTCCATAATAATCTTATTAAGGATAATATTAGATGTATTTGAGTGTATTATGTCCAATATGTCCAACTTTACATCTTTCAAGTGTGTAACTTTGAATATGTAAATTTTATGTAATTTATTTTCTAACAACATCAACACCAAACCAAGTTTTAGATGATTATTTTGGGATGATCTAAACCACATTTAAAGTTATTCAAGTTTTATTCTCAATCTGTACTTAGATCATTATTTTCCTCAAGTTTTTGTGAACTTTAGGAAACTACAAAAACAATACATAACCATCACCATATTTTCGGCCCTATGATACATTTATATCACCATTTTAGTCTTAAAGAGCATATGTTTTATCAATAAAAGTTACATTAAGTTAACCCATGTACAACTTGCTTTCTAGATAACCAACATAAACTATTAAAGACAAGAACAAGATCAAGAATACTTACAACTAGCACAAGGCTAGGGAAGCTAAAAATACTTGATTTTGAAGAGGTTTACTGTGTTCTTCGAGGGTGGTTAAGCTCCAAGCTTGAAACACACAATTGGGGGTTTGGAAATGGATGTTTATGGATGAATTTTAAGTGATTGAAACTTGAAGGTGGATGTCAAGTAAGATTCATCATATCCATCTTTAGATTTATAATCCCTTATTTTATGGAAATATGGTACTAGAGATGATCTTGTTAGATCTCAAGAGAGTGTTTGGCCGATTTATTGCAAAGATTAGAAGATTTTTATAGATCTTACAAGGACACTACAAATCCATGCTAGATCTCACATCCCACATTTGTAATCTTTATAATTTCTTTGTGTATTTGTTTCTGCAAAAAAAATATTTAAGTATGGTTAAGGGATTTGGGTACGGTTGGGTTGGGATATTGTGGGGTCCATTCACCAAAAATATCTACTAACTAGTGTGTAAAGATTTAAACATAAAGTTCGGGTTTCGTTCGGGTTTTATTCAGATTTTAATTGTACGTTATTTGGACATTATAATAGCCTCTATTAACCCTTAAATATAGCCTACTTTAAGTGTTGGTTGGTTAGTTGGGCTTTAGTTGGGTGAAATTAAAAGTTATACATGTACCGAGTGCGGCACGCGCACATTATTCGTAACCGGGAGATTTGTATTTAGAGTTTTCATTTATGGTTTTGGAGTTCCAAAACACATTATATTTCATGAACATACCCTTTATTTTATTGTCTGGGTGTCTGGGATCTTTTTCGTATTTTTAATTTTTACCGGGTAATCCCTAACGTTCGTTCCAGACAAGTTTATTCGCACGCGATTTCGTCGTGCTTCAACATTAAACATGTGCATTCCTGTGCATCTTATGGGGAATTTGCTATTCTCTAAAGGCTAAATTAATCCAATTAATTTAAATATGCACTTAAACTGTTAATTACATATACTAATTACGTACGGAAACACATCAATTTTTTGTCAGATGTTACACTTAAACAACAATGTTATGTTCACTAGTGAGATTGAACATTTGAACACTCACTAAAGTGAAAGAAAAAGTCTTATCCAATACTTTAATATGCTAAGCCAAAGCCCATTTTTTACTAAACTTCTCTATCTAAGCATTCAGGTATTCGTATATGCCACTTGCGGCTTGTGACTCATCTGCAACTCACTCGAAATTGGGTTATTTGCAAATTAGCCGTGTCCGAGTCAATGTAGTTTCCCTTGTTGCCTTGCTTGTCAAACTTCTTTAATTGGCTCATTAGCTCGTTTAAATTAAAGCACAACTTTTGGTATTCATGGATTATAAATTGTTTAATTTATTAATTTTGCATTTTGTGTATATAAAAAAATTATTTTCGTTTATCTATATAAGTAAAAATATATGTTAATATCTTTTATTCTAAATAAGTGGCTTGGGCCTAGCTTTTTAAATCCAGTATAAGTTTGTAAACGTGTCAAGCCCGCCTTGCTTACATACCTATGCCTTGATGATGTGTGTATCTATATATACATAGGTGAAGTATTAGGCGTAATAATAAGTTTGAGTTCTGATTATCTCATCAGACATTACTTAGACTCTTATAGAATAGATGGTTTTGATGAACATTTCTTTCGGAATGTAATGATTTAAGTTAAGATAGTTTTTTTTTCTAACTATGAAATCATGATATCTCAACTTTTTTCTAACTATAAAATCATGATATCTCACATTTGATTTGATTTGAATTTCTATATATCTTTCATATTAACCATAAAATTGACACCATCCCTAACTATTTGAGTGGAACGGAATTTTATTTGACAAATTAAAATTCAAAATAATACTTTATGATAAAAAAAATTATTTAAATGAAGGTTCTGTTGGAATAAATATACATTATGTCTTGTATATTTATCGGTAGCCATATAATCATTTACATTATCTCGAACACACTAACAGCTATGTCGACCTCATCGCTTTCATCATCAGTAACATGTCCCACGAATCTCTCAGGTATATGTTTATGTGTTTTCCATTACATACTAACAAAATCGAATCAACATGTGGTATCAGAGAGATGTTGCTTATAATCGATTTTGTTAGTTCTATCAGTTTCGAAATCAAATCGGAAAACGAATTATGGAACCTAAATAATCAGATTTAAAAGGCTTTCGGCTGAAAACCCTAACAGCCGAATTATGGCCGATCGAAAAAAAACTATTTTGATTCATTATCTTGGTCTCATAAAGCATTCGAGAGGGTGTTTGGCCGATTTATTGCAAAGATTGGAAGATATTTATAGATCTTACAAGGACACTACAAATCCATGCTAGATCTCATATCCCACACTTGTAATCTTTATAATATCTTTGTGCATTTGTTTGTGCAAAAAAAAAAAAAAAAAAAAAAAGATTTGAGTATGGTTAAGGGATTTGGGGACGGTTGGGTTGGGATTTTGTGGGGTCCATTCACCAAAAATATCTACTAACAAGTGTGTTAAGATTTAAACATAAAGTTCGGGTTTCGTTCAGGTTTTATTCGGATTTTAATTGTACGTTATTTGGACATTATAATATCCTCTAATAACCCTAAAACATAGCCTAGTCTAAGTGTTGGTTGGTTAGTTGGGCTTTCGTTGGTTTAAATTATAAGTTATACATGTACCGGGTGCGGCACGCGCACTTTATTCGTTACCGGGAGATTTGTATTTAGAGTTTTCATTTATGGTTTTGGAGTTCCAAAACACATTATATTTCATGAACATACCCTTTATTTTATATCCTGGGTGTCCGGGATATTTTTCGTCTTTTTAATTTTTACCGGGTAATCCCCAACGTCCGTTCCGAAAAAGTTTATTCGCACGCGATTTCGTCGTGCTTCAACATTAAACATGTGCATCCCTATGCATCTTATGGGGAATTTGCTATTCTCTAAAGGCTAAATTAATCCAATTAATTTAAATATGCACTTAAACTGTTAATTACATATACTAATTACGTACGGAAACACATCGATTTTTGCCGGATGTTTCATTCTCCCCCCGTTAAGAGAATTCCGTCCTGGAATTCAGTTCAAGTTATCCATTACAATAGTATCCTGGAACAGGGCGGAGTGTTTGCGACTCATGTGATCTCCTCTTTTCTAAGTGAACTCAGGTTCACACTAGGTTCATGCTTAGCGTAAACACAATATTATAATCCAGCTGCGACTAAGCTCTTGGACATCCCAATTTGACACATCTATCGGTTTCCCAAAATAGTAGAGCTTAACGTCAATCGAACATCCGTCGGTCGAGGAATTGACAACACTTCCTCGGTCTTGACTTGCGGATTTCATCAAGAGTCCCACTAAGCTCTTGCGATAGTTCGAGCTTAATCATTACGAGACCGATTTTGATCGGTATCTCCGTGCCACTGGAGTATCAAGAATTTGGCCTACTACAATTTCTATGCTTATCGACACCCTCTCAGAGTATAACTCTCAGTGATAACCTATTATTAGTTCGAAGTTCTTATAGCCTACGCCTTGTCCGTATGACTTCTTAATAGGTTCGCATCTCCTCCAAGTAGTCTCTAATCTGCAAGATTTATTGGCCATCTCTCGAATAACTCAAACCAGATTATGTGTCTATCTCCGCCTGTCATTCGATGTACTAGAGATGTACACGTATGCCCTCCAAAGGGCTTTGAGCAGTACACCCCGAACGCTTGGATGATAATTCCTTTCACATAGGAAATTCTGGCAATGAAGCACACAAATTCGATGTGCCACGGACATCATTTGTGTTAGAGCGGAACAGTTCCATCAAGTACATTCAATTAGTCTGAGAACGACGAGCCATACTCATCGCAAATAGAGCATCCGATGCTTGTGTACAACGTTTGTCGAACTTGAGGTTGAGTGACTTTTACAATCCGATATAACGGAAGTCGGCAATCCAGTGTCTAGCCACGACTCTCCAAGAGTATAGGTAGCTATCCATATGCCTCATCTCGGAGCTACGGATGAGTATGGAGTGGGAGGGTTCCAAACAACAATCAATCATCACTTGGGTCACATCCCACCATGGGACACCTCGGGTGGCATGGTAATGTCCAACAGGTGATCTTACCGCACCACATGATAGTTATAAAAGTCCCATTGGAAACCTCATCGGGCATTCCATTTTATTTATCCTTCGGCTCGACTCACGTTACCAAATATTTACCTTCCCATAAAGATAAATATACTAGGTTCTTGTCGACCGAACAACTACATTCAAAATGGGACTTAATTTTCGTAGAATCCTCTAGATACTGAATTGCTACCTCCCACCTAAGCAATTGTGGTTAATGGTACTAGGGGGCCTAGTATGGACTGATGGGGGTCGAAAGTTTTTGCGTCGCTTTCACCCCTCGGTTCCCTAATAGTAATCGGTGTATATACGACACACCGGTCATGTAGTTCCACAATCCTCGAGATTTACCAGTCGATTCAAACACCAATGACCAGATGCTCCCAGCGCAATGGTCAATACCGGAATGTGATATACGGAACATCATAATATGGTTGCCGCAACAACCAGGGGACAAGGTTTTGACAACATCTTAACACACTGGTCTCCATCGAAACGGTATACAGAGAACCGGTAGCCACCCAAAACAAGGCTATCCAGTACTTGTTCTGTTATATATGCCTTACGGGCACTGGTGTCCTATCGTCATTAGCAACCTAGTAAGTCAATTCTGAATAATACAGGCCACACACCCTCGAATTGACTATTAGAGCTAATGCAGAGATTTGAGTGAAAGGAGTCCTGAAACCGGAACCCTCACTCGCCGAAGGTTCCATCTCTTTGGAATATTTCGAGGTAAAAGGTGAAATTGAGTCATAGATGATTGCATTTGACATAGATTTCACGTTTGGGCTTGACAGCTTCATAGTATGGAGCCTTCCCATAAAGCATCCCATTCAACGAGTCAGGTAGTCACACATATGGGTGTAAGCTTTTGAGTTCATCTGGATTAGTCAGGTACCAACGCACCGACCTGGCAGCTCACATCACTATGGTGTCTCCAACAGTGTCTTGTCAAGGACATGGGATATTACTCTAGCGCGAGAATGCTTCCTAAGGATAACTGGGAACACCCATATTTACTCGAGGTCGAAATGGTCCCATTATTCCAAGAACCTACGCAACAACACCAAGACAAGATAAATCTACCATTAGAGGAATAACAACATTAATCGAAGGACCGAGATGATCAACCATCTCAACACGGTAGGGTAGCACCTTTATAGAGTAGATAATGCTACACACCCTTCTGGATTCAGGGTTTCATAAAACCTCCGAATCATGTACCAGGGACTTCACCATTGCACGCCCATGGGTAGGTCCACAATGATATATCCATAGTCATCAGCATGACACATTGGCATGTATGACGTCAAACGAATCCACTGGGATGAGCAATAAAGGAATTGAGTCTTTCAACTCTTGCTAGTCCCAAAGGTATGGATCATAATATTGTTCACAATCACTCGATACCTTCGGGGTCCAAGACGCATTTGAAATCCCTTATCACAAAGACGAGCCCCGCCTCGTCATGTGTGGATCCCGGGATTTCTTCTCGGCATTGGTTTGCATAGCCGATCATTAGTCAACCAAATTGTGCGTAAAATGTTAAGGCTGGTCACGGCGTCACTGATGCCTTAGGTTCTGAAGATGTAACACTCACGGAATGTGTGAGCATCTACAGGGGTCGACACATGATTCGGTCAATTACTCAGACGGCCACGAGATTCGGACTTTAGGGGAATACACGCGCAATCACTAAAACTAGAGTGTCTTAGTATGACTTCTAGAAAGTTCGTTGGACACCTGAAATCCTACATAATCAATGTCGGCACTACACAATCAAACAAATAGAACAATGACAGTAACGAGGGGTTTAGGTGATGTCTCCATCCCGAGGGAACCAAGAGCGAAGCAACGACAAGTAATCACATCATCAAGGCAATCCAACAACTGCAGCAATACATCCATGGAGCAACCCGATAGTAGAAATAACACGACATGACAACAACACATCCACGAAACATATCAACAAGGGAACACCGCACAGGAATGACACGACGACAGAGAAGCATGACGAGAAGGCAACACCTCATCGAGAACAGCTTGACAACAGAGAAGCATGTCAACCAGACAACACCGCAACAGGAACCGCATGACACAGAAAAACACTACAGCAAGGTAACATCGCCACAGGAACAACTCGACAACAGTGAAACACAACAACAAGGCAACACTGCAACAGGAATGCATCATCGACAAAGCAACGCAACCACATGGATATGCATTCAGCAAACAGTGCAACTACAAGAATGCACAATCGCTAGAGGTACACAACAACGTGAATGCACCACGGCAGGATGACGCTCAATATGGAAGATCCACAGTCCACAACAACAGAAAGCTCCGTTATGGTGAGCACGCATCCCGGTGCGTCTTAGCTCACTTGTGGGGGCGGGATTTGTATCCATGCCTTCGACCTCAAACCTATCCTCCATAGGCTTAATGGTAGGAACGATTGGGTCAACAACGGTTTCCGAAATTGTAACAGAAATGGGAACGATGGGTTCGACATAATTTAGCAGACTTATCAGGCCAATATTGTTCTTAGGGAGAACGATTGTAAGCTCAATATAAGTCATTCGAATAATGGCAACTGCAGCATTGACAGACTCAACCCAATCCTGAGAACCATCGTCAATATTAGTCTTAGCAGGAGCCCAAGGAAAGATAACGAGGGAGTCAATGAAAGCCTAAAAGAAAGTGGAATTAACAACAACGAACTCCACATAGATACAAACATGGTCATAGAAGCTTGGCAACGGTCATAGAGACGCCCAAGTCAAGGACAGTAACCTCAGCAGGAGCCTAAAAAATAACAACAACATCAAGCACCACCAGAGCCACAGGAATAAAAACAACAACAAATACAGCAAGAGCTACACAGTTAACCGCGTCAACATGATTTGCTTGAGCCATAGAACAATAACAGGAGCAACAACAGGCTTGGCGAGAGCCTTAGACTCATCGTAGTTATTAGATGTGTGGTAAATAGTATCCATAGGACCTAGAAACCAACCAGCATCTTTTCCAGTATCAATTATGGTGGTTACCACGAGAATAGGAAGTAGAGGTAGAAGGATCATGATTTATCGAGACACCATGATAACATGAAAACGATACAGACACTGGCAAATCAGCCGAGTCATCCTTCTTATTAGGGTCCTCTTGCATGTTATTTTGGCCCTTGCACCGATAGTCATCAACTGAAATGCCTCTCCGCCACCTAAGCGAGACCAGTGAACTTTCTTCCTGATAGGCCAAGCAGTGAGAGTATCGAAACACGACAAGAGATTAGACAGGTCACATTGTCCATAACGAATGGATCTCGCAACCTTGGTTTACAAACTACCGTGGCGAGGGGACGCATCGCCTCAATATCTAGGGGGATTGATGGAGGACACTTTGCATCAATTCGTCTCCCCACAGAGATAGCTAGTCTCGTCGTCGTGACGAGGGTGACGAACGTTATTGCAACAAGAGCAATGGAATTGTCATCCCATGGGTAAGTTTAATTTAACAGAATAACGTGACCACTTCCAGTAGTCCGTCATTTGATTTTCAAGGGGGATTTCAATGTTAGTAGGAAGCGTCTTGCTACATTTGACAATTAAGGAACACACACTTTTACGATTACGGCTCCCGAGCGTCATTCCACTCCCTAGGATTTATGACGGATTTAGACACAGCACACACATCGAACATACTCGGGCGTTCGCCGGGTGAAAGAGACTACCAATAATCCCCGAAACCAAACAGGTCGATGCAGGTAGAGGAGTCTTACGATGACCTTTATACCTCCAAAAAGGTAGTAAGACATAAGCATCACTGATAAATCTACCACGAATTATCTTCTGTAATGCGATCCAGCGTTATTGCAAGGGGTATTGATCCATACGTGAACACTCAATACATCGAGCAGTGGCTTCCCATGGGTTATTCGCATGAACTTCTGAGTGAGTCCATAGCCAAATGCAGGTTGGGGCTTGCTTTTCCACTATACGCCGTCATCATAACTCTGGCAAGCGCTGCCTCGGTCGTGTTCAGTGGTTGAAATTTTCAACATCGTCGAAAATTAGCAAAGCCTTATGACTTGCAGATGTGCGATATGGCTGGGTGATTCTCTCAATCAGTTCACAACTATATCGGAACAACCAACATTGTTGATTCAGACGAGGGCTATCGAGCCTTCTAGATAAGGATGACCAAGCCTCTTAACTCAGCAAAGTCAATTCTGCCCTCCAATAGGGGAGGACACGTCTGACCTTCGAAGACAACTTGGGCATGTGTTAGATCAAGAATGACTTATTTACAATAGCTACACAGCAGCACACGGGCCACGAGTCTCATATCTGATCCACATAGGGTCCCGTTCTCAAAACGCACTGGTCTTGCAGGGACGCACCCTAGGTCTTTACTGGGTTTCGGGTATAACCTTCCATAAATCGTACTCGAAATTTCTCGCTTCGGTAGGCCGTGTATTCTTGTACGTCCGCTCCATTGGAAGAACTTTGTGGTGGAGGCATTCAACTCCTATACAAGGAAATTATCGTCTCTCGTCTCTATCCGATGTGAGGGTTTACGTTGGATTCCTCCTATAAATAGACGTACGTGTGTTCGAACCTTAGAGGTAATATTGAAGAAAGCTCGTTGGTTTAGCGAGGATCGAAATCAAGGGATGTCGACAAGACCTCCCTTAACCCATTGGCCAATCAAAAGCTTAGACTGAACCTAAAGAACACAAACAAAAAAGACAAGGAGTGATCACCAACCCCGGCCCTAGCGCGCACCAAGGTTACCGTGCACCCCAAACTATTATTACGTGTGCACCCGTAATGATAATTTGCGTTGCCAGGTAATCTTGCTGCATGCTAGTTCTGAGCTTCCTGATCCAAAAACAAAGATTTCATAACAAATGACTTGGAATAGTTTTTCCTCCACATCATAAACAACACGGTGACATCCATTAGCGCGATAGAGATTAGTCCTTCCGATCCTCCCGTCTACAGGTAAGCAAGTGAGCTCATTGTAGACCACAACATCCTTCCCACTTGCTGGTACCGGTGATCGATGCAAGAGTGCGGACTAATGTGAAGCGCGACACGACATCCTTACTGGCCAAATATCCGTACTACGTATATGTATTAACTAATCTTAAAAAATCGGATTCCTATGCAACATAAACATTCTTATCCATATTTTCTATACTTCATATATTGACACACATGGCTAGTCGGTCGGAATTTCCCCTTGTACATTCCATGTACAAATCTCTTTCTTTTCTATAAATATTTTTTTGTGTTTTAGTTTTGAAAACTTCGTTTTTGAGCCAAAACCGTTTATAGTCTAGATTTTTCAAAAATGCTAGTTCGCTATAACCTTGGCCCTGATACCATTTCTGTCACACCACGTCAACGGCGGAAACACGTGGCGCAACGCTCGAAAGCATATCAAAGTCAGGATTAACACAAGCAATATTTAATTAGAAAAGATCATTTTATTAAGATGTCGAAAATGAGTATCTTGTTACAATATTGCACAAAAAAACAAACAAGAAGTTCATAAATGGGGTTTTTCCATTTATGTTACAACCCGATGGTAACAATAGATGAAACCCCGACAAGTGTCCGACGTCCCGTATTCCACCGCACTAGCCTCATATCTAATCAGCACTTAGTTACCTAAAAGATATGTTTAAAAAGACGTCAATATATAAAATATTGCTGAGTTCACAGGTTTTAGTTTCATAACAACAACATTTTTACACCATGTGTAGAAGCAACACACTTTGTGGCCTTTGTGAGTAGTAGCTAGCTCCTACAAAACTACGATGATAAGCAATCCCTTGAGCCCGTAACCAAACCAAGACTAATAAATATGCCTCGCGATCACAAGTTGTTCCTCGGAAAATAACAACTTAGTTCAGAATACGTGCACCCCAGGCATACATCGATGCATAATCGACGCTATCGATTAGGGGTGGGCCTTGTCAGGCACCAATAGTACTATCCAAATATTCCTTCAGTTTCATGCCCCTGAATTAATGGTTACAGTAGCAAGGACTCAACCCTGAGTGGCAAACACACAAAAAAACTCAAGTACTCATCATGCCACTCATCACATTTTAACCTTTCAAAATATTTCAACATGTGACAACATTTGACAAATATATCTTTCCCCCAAATAAAACAGTAAAGAGGGGCCGTGAAACTCACCTGAAGTACTGCGTACAATCAAATAGTAGAGAATAGCAAGTCTGTGGTCAAGCACCTACGAACGTCCTAGTGCGTGTAAGTCTATAGTGTGTGTTTTTCTGGCAAGTGGTAAACCAACTACCAACACCACCCTTTACATATAATTCCCTGTTTAATTAAACATATGTCCCAGGTCCGTTGGTGATGGATTACCCTCGTTACAAGTTACACTTATACTTCCATGAATATTAATTAACTTGTATAATATTGTTCTCGACTCGACTCACTTGACGTATAATTATTTTCCCATTAAATAATTATACTAAGATATTGTCGATCGATATAATTGTTTTCAATACTCGACTCGACTCAATTACGGTATATTTATTTTCCCATTAAATAAGTATACTAGGATCTTGTCGATTCGATATAACATTTTTATTACTCAATTCGACTCACTTTACCGTATATTTACTTTCCCATTAAATAAATATACTAGGATCTTGTCGATTTGATAATATATTTTCATTGTCAAGTCCATATGCTCGTTTTAAACGTTTAATCGTTAGATTATTTACGTTATTTTCTCCCATGAATAGATTTCCAACACTTAGGGAAATGTTATGTATTTTCACCCGAATTATATATTTTAAGTCCTTTAAAATATATGTTCTCATTTTCTCATTAGACGTAATAATACAAATACTTATTTGTTCGTTTTTACGTCATAGTCCGTTAACACGTCCATTTTCCAAGTTCCAACAATATGTATTCTTGAAATTATACACTTTTTAATTTCTACATATTTTACTTGGAAGTTTATAAATATCATTTGTATTTTGAATACAAAGACTTGGTTATTTCCACATAAATATGCTCCAACACTTTTATATTCCCATTCATATAAAAGTGTTCATTTTTATACAAGTTTTTACCAAGTTTTTGATTTATCTAACATTATTATAAAAACCTTTGCTTTTATATATTTCCAACATGTTAGAAAATCTATATTTTTATAAAACTTCATTTTAAAAATACATTTTTATATAAGATATATATTTGTAAATTTGCTACTATTTTGATAATCAACCTTGGAAATCAATAATTTACACCTTTGACACCAAACTTTTCAAAGTTACACTTTTAGATGCAAGTTTCTAAAAATGACATTTTATGTCCCTTAACTTCTAAAGTTACCAAAGTAGTCCTTTAACTTTCAAAAGTTACATTTTTCTTCTCAATCTTTCAAAAGTGACAATTTTCTACTAAACTAGTAAACTTTATTTTGTCATCTTTGTCATGATAGATTATTTTTATGATCCAACATCATCTATTGTCCATAATAATCTTATTAAGGATAATATTAGATGTATTTGAGTGTATTATGTCCAATATGTCCAACTTTACATCTTTCAAGTGTGTAACTTTGAATATGTAAACTTTATGTAGTTTATTTTCTAACAAGATCAACACCAAACCAAGTTTTAGATGATTATTTTGTGATGATCTAAACCACATTTAAAGTTATTCAAGTTTTATTCTCAATCTATACTTAGATCATTATTTTCTTCAAGTTTTTGTGAACTTTAGGAAACTACAAAAACAATACATAACCATCACCATATTTTCGGCCCTATGATACATTTATATCACCATTTTAGTCTTAAAGAGCATATGTTTTATCAATAAAAGTTACATTAAGTTAACCCATGTACAACTTGCTTTCTAGATAACCAACATAAACTATTAAAGACAAGAACAAGATCAAGAATACTTACAACTAGCACAAGGCTAGGGAAGCTAAAAATACTTGATTTTGAAGAGGTTTACTGTGTTCTTCCAAGGTGGTTAAGCTCCAAGCTTGAAACACACAATTGGGGTTTGGAAATGGATGTTTATGGATGAATTTTTAGTGATTGAAACTTGAAGGTGGATGTGTATATGGGTGTGTATGTCCATGGCTCAAAGAAGAAGAAGAAAAGAATTTTTCTTTTGGTGTTTATCATGTGTTGTAATCTCATACACTTTATAAATCCATCCAAGATCAGGTAAGATTCATCATATCCATCTTTAGATTTATAATCCCTTATTTTATGGAAATATGGTACTAGAGATGATCTTGTTAGATCTCAAGAGGGTGTTTGGCCGATTTATTGCAAAGATTGGAAGATTTTTATAGATCTTACAAGGACACTACAAATCCATGCTAGATCTCACATCCCACACTTGTGATCTTTATAATATCTTTGTGTATTTGTTTGTGCAAAAAAAATATTTAAGTATGGTTAAGGGATTTGGGTACGGTTGGGTTGGGATTTTGTGGGGTCCATTCACCAAAAATATCTACTAACTAGTGTGTTAAGATTTAAACATAAAGTTCGGGTTTCGTTCGGGTTTTATTTGGATTTTAATTGTATGTTATTTGGACATTATAATAGCCTCTAATAACCGTTAAACATAGCCTAGTTTAAGTGTTGGTTGGTTAGTTAGGCTTTCGTTGGGTGAAATTATAAGTTATACATGTACCGAGTGCGGCACGCGCACTTTATTCGTTACCGGGAGATTTGTATTTAGAGTTTTCATTTATGGTTTTGGAGTTCCAAAACACATTATATTTCATGAACATACCCTTTATTTTATTGCCTAGGTGTCCAGGATCTTTTTCGTATTTTTAATTTTTACCGGGTAATCCCTAACGTTCGTTCCATACAAGTTTATTCGCACGCGATTTCGTCGTGCTTCAACATTAAACATGTGCATTCCTGTGCATCTTATAGGGAATTTGCTATTGTCTAAAGGCTAAATTAATCCAATTAATTTAAATATGCACTTAAACTGTTAATTACATATACTAATTACGTACCGAAACACATCAATTTTTGTCGGATGTTACACTTAAATAACACTGTTATGTTCACTAGTGAGATTGAACATTTGAACACTCACTAAAGTGAAAGAAAAAGTCTTATCCAATACTTTAATATGCTAAGCCAAAGCCCATTTTTTACTAAACTTCTCTATCTAAGCATTCAGGTATTCGTATATGCCACTTGCGGCTTGTGACTCATCTGCAACTCACTTGAAATTGGGTAATTTGCAAATTAGCCGTGTCCGAGTCAATGTAGTTTCCCTTGTTGCCTTGCTTGTCAAACTTCTTTAATTGGCTCATTAGCTCGTTTAAATTAAAGCACAACTTTTGGTATTCATGAATTATAAATTCTTTAATTTATTAATTTTGCATTTTGTGTATATAAAAAAATTATTTTCGTTTATCTATATAAGTAAAAATATATGTTAATATCTTTTATTCTAAATAAGTGGCTTGGGCCTAGCTTTTTAAATCCAGTATAAGTTTGTAAATGTGTCAAGCCCACCTTGCTTACATACCTATGCCTTGATGATGTGTGTATTTATATATACATAGGTGAAGTATTAGGCGTAATAATAAGTATGAGTTCTCATTATCTCATCAGACATTACTTAGACTCTGATAGAATAGATGGTTTTGATGAACATTTCTTCCGGAATGTAATGATTTAAGTTAAGATAGTTTTTTTCTAACTATGAAATCATGATATCTCAATTTTTTTCTAACTGTTAAATCATGATATCTCACATTTGATTTGATTTGAATTTCTATATATCTTTCATATTAACCAAAAAATTGACACCATCCCTAACTATTTGAGTGGAACGGAATTTTATTAGACAAATTAAAATTCAAAATAATACTTTCTGATAAAAAAAATTATTTAAATGAAGGTTCTGTTGGAATAAATATACGTTATGTCTTGTATATTTATCGGTAGCCATATAATCATTTACATTATGTTTGATCAATTGCTATATACACTAAACCCATAACTGATTAGTCTTTAATGGACGGACTTATCATTAGTTGGGCCTAACTAGGATGTCCCCTGGGTATGCATACATAGGAAGAGATTACTAGGGTTGAGGGACATCACAACATAATCATCATAACACCTCTCACTAACTCGTCCCTCTCCTCTCTCCCATAACCGATTCCTCCTTAGAATCATTAGCCATCATAACTGCATACCCTAAAAGGAACTCGAACACACTGACAACTATGTCGACCTCATCGCTTTCATCATCAGTAACATGTCCCACAAATCTCTCAGGAATATGTTTATGTGTTTTCCATTACATACTAACAAAATCGAATCAACATGTGGTATCAGAGAGATGTTGCTTATAATCGATTTTGTTAGTTCTATCAGTTTCGAAATCAAATCGGAAAACGAATTATGGAACCTAAATAATCAGATTTAAAAGGCTTTCGGCTGAAAACCCTAACAGCCGAATTATGGCCGATCGAAAAAAAACTATTTTGATTCATTATCTTGGTCTCATAAAGCATTCGAGAGGGTGTTTGGCCGATTTATTGCAAAGATTGGAAGATATTTATAGATCTTACAAGGACACTACAAATCCATGCTAGATCTCATATCCCACACTTGTAATCTTTATAATATCTTTGTGCATTTGTTTGTGCAAAAAAAAAAAAAAAAAAAAGATTTGAGTATGGTTAAGGGATTTGGGGACGGTTGGGTTGGGATTTTGTGGGGTCCATTCACCAAAAATATCTACTAACAAGTGTGTTAAGATTTAAACATAAAGTTCGGGTTTCGTTCAGGTTTTATTCGGATTTTAATTGTATGTTATTTGGACATTATAATATCCTCTAACAACCCTAAAACATAGCCCTAGTTTAAGTGTTGGTTGGTTAGATGGGCTTTCGTTGGGTTAAATTATAAGTTATACATGTACCGGGTGCGGCACGCTGTTGGGTCTGCTGACCTGGAGAAGAACAGATGATTGGAAAGCCAAAATATGCTAACAGTTGATCCCTTCAATAAACAGTCTTTACAACTTACTTCTCCAAAAGACTGCTGACTCTAACAACTGTTCTATCCAAACAACTGCTTAACAACTGCTGATACAAAAAACTGCTGAATAAACAACTGATGAAGAACAACGGATGACCAAAGGTCTGATGAAGAACAACTGCTGATTCAAGTACTGAAGACCAAAGCACTGCTGGAACCAACAGCACTTAGGCTCCAGCAGTGGATACAAGACCATCAGAGTTTTCCTACAACAGCTGTTTACTATCAGTGCTTTCAATGTAACAGTAGTTTGTAATAGGCAGATGTTTTATGTTTGTTATTCTGTTAGAGGTCACTGTCTTAGGTGACGTCAGCTTAGGTCATCAGTGGTTTGAGTCTGTCTATAAATAGAACAGTACTTGTACTGTTCTATTGCATCACACACACAAACATTCTCTCAGACAAACACTGTGTGATCAGGCTGAGGGGAGTAATTGTACGATTGTAATCTTTTAGATAAATGAAAGCATTCGATCTGAAAACATTTACTCTCTTGTTTTGATTAACAGTTTATTATTCCGCTGCAATTTCTTTCTATTTTCGTTTCACTTATATCATGTTTAGTTAAACATAATCAAAACAATCAAACTCAGATCCTAACAATTGGTATCAGAGCTTGGTCAATTAAATTCGATCTAACAAATCAATTTAATAATCAGCTCACAATTATTGATATCGTTTGTCTGTTGGATTGAAAACAGAGTAATAGTTTAATTTCGTTTCAACCGTTTTTAAACAGACTTTGTTTTTTGAAAAATCAGAGAATGGCTTCAATCAATCACGATCCACATAACACTGGCACGAACAACAAGCCACCGATGCTTGTCAGATCTGAATACAATATCTGGCAACGTCGGATGAGCCATGTTCTAGCTCAACAAAACACTGGGTGTTGGAAGTCGGTTATCTTCGGACCACATGTTCCGACTGTGCCGAGTACTGAAGATCCCAAGGTGTTTGAGCCAAAGAAACTTGAAAACTACTCCGACCAGGATTTTCAGAAAATTGAGTTAGATGCTAAGGCCTTCAGTATTGTGGCCATGGCTCTACCAAATGATATATATGCTGGGTTGTTACACTGTAACAGTGCAAAGGAGTTGTGGGATGCACTGAAAGAACAGTTTGGTGGGGACTGAGGAGGTTATTGAAAACAATCGTGAAATACTTAACCAACAATATGAAACATTCAGTCATGTCAAAGGAGAGTCATTAACTCAACAGTTTGAGAGGTTTAATTGTTTAATTAGTGAACTAAAATTGGTTGGTCTTACTTACCCTCATTCAACCTTGAACCATAGGTTTTTAAGATCATTACCAGACAAATGGGACACTATTGCTATTGTGATGAGAAACTCAATTGGATTTAATGACCTATCACTGACCCAGCTTCATGGTAAGCTCTTGACCTATGAGAGAGAGCTTAACCAGAAAAAGAAGCTCCAGGACTCTGGAAAAGTGTCTGATGACTATGTATTTGGGAATACAGCAGTTTTGGGTCATGATGAGGTGCCTGGAAACACTAAGGATCAGAGTTATGATCATTTCATTGACATAACTTCAGGTTTTAACTCAGGTTTTAACTCTGATTCTTATTCACCAAACTATGCTTTCACAGCAAGTGGTGGTGATATCCAGGCATCTGACAATATATCCTTTGAGTATGATGACTTGAAATACTTTGACCCTGATGATTTGGAAGAAATGGACATTATGCACCAATTGGTCCTTCTCAGTGTAAGAACTAATAATTTTTACAAGAAAACTGGGAGAAGGTTTCCAGGGTTAACTGGCAGATCTAAGGTTGGGTTGGATAAATCAAAGATAAAGTGTTACAAATGTCATAGACTTGGTCATTTTGCTAGGGAATGTAGGGGTCAACATGGTACACCTATGATAACCTATCCAAATCAAAGACCACAGACCAACACTTATCAGAATTCCTATAATGCCCCTGGACCAAATGTGCAAAACACTGCTCATTTTGCACAGTCCTCAAACACTGTTCCTGTCCAGTATGTCCAAACCACTGTTCCTCAGATCCACTATGTGCAAACACCTGTTGGTCAAGCACCTGTGCAAACGACTGTTGCTTCATCCTCTGCCCCTGCAGAGACCAGTCAACAGAGCTTCTTTACACAAGGCTTTGTTGATTGGAGCAGTCTACCTGATGAGCTAATAGATGAAAATTTTGCACTAGTTGCCAAAGCTGAAAATGAACCAGAAAACTTTTGTTTCATGGCCATGGTGGATGAGACTGAATCTGAGGAGGTGGTAACTGAATCTGATGTTGTGACTGATGATGTTGTTAGTGAAGTTGTTACAGGTGAAAAACCTGAAGAAGAGGTTGTGAACCTCTCAGATCCCTGGGGTGCATCTGATGACTGTGAGTGCAAGTGTGATTGTGCATTGATGGCTGCTGCTAAGGTATCTCCTCAAATTCTTAAAGAATTGTGTTCTGACAAATGTGTATTAGCATTTGCTAACATCAAAGAGGTGAATGAAAACCTTAGAAAGAAAATTTTGGATGATGAAGCTAAATTTGAAAAACTAACAAAAGATTTAAAAACAAGTTTAACTGCAAAAGAGTCTGAAATAAGCAGCTTAAAACATGAAGCAACCATAACCAAAGACCAGCTCCAAACTATGATAGAAAAATATCAAAGTTGTAAAAGTGAGCTTGAGTCCACCCAAGTTGAATGTGAGAAATGGGTGGAATCATGTAGAGGTTTTGAGATGCTACTCAACAAACAAACCAAAAGTCATGTGAAGTTTGGTTTTGGTTTTGAAACCACTGCTCCAGCTTTTGAAAACACTGACAAAAAGAGTCAAAAGTCTGTTGAGGTAGTACCAACAAACCTGCAGGGTCAAGAGATTAAAATCACTGAACCAAATGGTAAGAAAATTGTTCTTGAAAAACCAGAAGGTTCCTTATCTTTTACTGAACTTGAAAAGTATGAATTTAAACCTACTTGGTCTGATGAGTGTGATACTCTTGAGAATTTTAAACCTGTTGATTTTAAAACACCTGAGGGAAAGACAGCTCCTCAGGCAAAGGTCATTCCCTTGGCAAAAGTCATTCCCCTGAAAAATCTTCCAGCAGATGCTCAAACATCTACTGAAAAGAAGGCTGAAAAGGGGAAGAAGAAAGAAAAGACTGTCAACTTGTTCTGTGATTTCTGTGAAAAGAAGAATCATGTCACTAAAAACTGTTTTCTTCTAAAAGCATATGACATTAACAAAGGAACAAGTGAATGTGATTCCAAAGCCATATGCTCAATATGTGGGAAAAAGAATCACAAGACCAAAGAGTGCTTGTATCTCAAAAATTTTGATGTTAAAATACAAGAATACAAAGCTAAAACTCTTGCAAACCCTGTGGTTAGTACTTAAAAAGGAAAGCCCAAACAGACTTTCACCCCTGTCCAAACACCTGTTACTAAAAGGCTTGAAACATCTGCTTCTAGAGATGTCCAAGTAACAGATGCTCCACCCACAAGCAAATACCCAAGAGGTTATGGTCAACCTCCATGTCACAGTCTGCCACATGTTTATGAGGAGCCAAAAAGACCCTCTAAACCAAGAGTGAACAGAAATCCATATGGGTATTATCATCTGTCAGGACGTGATCAAACAACTGCTGCACCAAGTGTTGACATTCAAGCACTGGCAAATGGTCAGCAGCAGTTGTTGAACTTAATTCAAAAATTGGTCCAAACCACTGATCACCTTCCAAACCTTGAGTCTGAAAGGTCTGAGGACCCATCCAAAGCCAAACTGGCTTTGGACACTCACCAAAAATAATCATTTACTGATGTGCAGGGAGCTTCTGCTTGTTTAGATAGTCTTTGGTATGTAGATAGTGGAGGCTCCAGGCACATGACAGGATGTAGAGCCCTTCTTCTGGACTTCTTGGCTCATGGAGGGGGTGATATATCCTTTGGTAATGATTCAAAAGGTAAGGTGTTGGGTTCAGGGACTGTACGAGCTGGAAAACTCAAGTTTGAAAATGTCAATCTTATTGATAATCTCAAGTTTAATCTTCTGAGTGTTTCACAAATGAGTGACAAAGGTTATGGCTCATTTTTCACAAAGAAAACTTGTAAGATTATTGGGCCAGAAGTGGTGCAAAAGATTGATACCATTATTCCTGAGAGCAAAGCACAACTTGTTGCTCATAGAAGTGGCAATGTGTATGTTGTTGATATGTTAAAGGACAATCCTATGGCAATTGTCTGTCTATTTTCTGCTGCCTCCACTAAGGAGACAGAATTGTGGCATAGGAGATTGGGTCACACCAACCTTAATACTATCAACACACTCTCCAAACAAAGCCTTGTCAGAGGTTTACCATCAAAAGAATTTAAATGTGATGAGCATTGTGTTTCCTGTTTAAAAGGGAAACAACATAAAAGCTCTTACAAATCCATTGATGAGTCCAAAACCAGTCAGTGTTTACAATTGTTGCACATGGACTTGTTTGGCCCTGTTAAAATCATGAGTCTAAGAAGAAAGAGATTTTGTCTTGTCATAGTTGATGATTTTTCTAGGTTTACATGGACTTACTTTTTACATTCTAAGGATGAGACTGCAGGTATATTGAAGGACTTTGTCACCAAAGTTGAAAAACAATATGACTTGCCAGTAAAAGTCTTCAGGAGTGACAATGGAACAGAGTTTAAGAATAAGGAGTTGGATGACTTCTGTGTGTCAAAAGGGATTGTGAGGCAGTACAGCATCCCAAGAACACCAGAACAAAATGGGGTGGTTGAGAGGAAAAATAGAACTCTTATAGAAGCTGCAAGAACCATGCTAGCAGATTCTGGTTTGCCACTGTCCTTCAGGGCAGAAGCTGTAAACACTGCTTGCTATGTTCAAAACAGAGTTTTAATCAACCCCAGACATCAAAAAACTGCTTATGAAATTTTGTTCAAAATCAAACCATTAATTTCATTCTTCAAAATCTTTGGCTGCCCATGTTTCATTTTAAACCTCAAAGATTCCATTTCAAAATTTGCAGCCAAAGTAGCCTGTGGTTATTTTCTGGGATATTCTTCTACTGCCAAGGCCTATAAAGTGTTTAACACAAGGACCAAGACAATAGATGAAACTCTGAATGTAAAGTTCAATGAACTTTCATCTCTTAAAATCCCTGCAAACCCTGCTGAACTATTTGATTTAGATAAATTCAAATTTGAAGATATCACTGTTAAAGCTAACAATGCAGGTATTCCACAGTCTCCACAACAAGATTACAGAACAGATGTTGTGATCCCCAGTCACTACAAAATCTATTCTGCCTCAGAGGAAGCAGCTGTTCAAAACAATTGTCAAAACTCTGCCACAGCTGTGTCAACCACTGTTGGCCAGTCTTATCCTCAAACCACTGCTTCACCCCTCACAATCACTGACCTATCATCTGTTGACAAAAGTCAATCATCGGTTGACAAAAGTCAGTCAAGTTTCACACCACTTGGACCCATTCCTCCATTACCATTCCAAACATCTGATGGCACTACAGAAGTACCAACAGATGTTACACCAACAGAGTCACCAAACCTCTGTCCATCACCTCAAAATGCCATTGTTCCATATCAGGGAGATCTTATTTACTTAAGAGCTCATCCACCAGACCAGATCATTGGCAACATCAGAGAGGGTGTGCTCACAAGAAGCCAATCCTCAAATATCTGTCTTTTTGCAGGTTTCTTATCCCTCACACAACCTGTCAAGTACCAAGAGGCACTGAAAGACAACAGTTGGGTAGAAGCCATGCAAGAAGAACTCCTTCAATTCAAAAGACAACAAGTATGGGAGCTTGTACCACTTCCTAAGGATGTTTGTCCTATAGGAACAAAGTGGGTCTTCAAAAACAAGACTGATGAAAGGGGTATTGTTGTCAAGAATAAAGCCAGGCTTGTGGTTCAAGGCTTCAGACAAGAAGAAGGAATAGATTATGATGAGACTTTTGCTCCTGTAGCAAGACTAGAAGCCATCAGACTCTTCTTAGCCTTTGCTGTCAACCACAACATAAAGGTGTATCAGATGGACATCAAATGTGCTTTCCTTTATGGCAAAATTCAGGAGGAGGTCTATGTATGTCAGCCACCTGGTTTTGAAGACACATTCCATCCTGACTATGTCTACAAGCTCAACAAAGCTTTGTATGGACTCAAACAAGCACCAAGGGCCTGGTATGAAACTCTTTCCACATTTCTCTTATCCATTGGCTTCACAAGAGGTAAAATAGACAAAACTTTATTTCTTAAATGGAAAGGGAAACACTTAATGATTGTTCAAATATATGTGGATGACATCATTTTTGGATCCACATGTAACCAAATGTGTGAAGAGTTCAGAAAACTCATGACAGCAGAGTTTGAGATGAGTGCCATGGGTGAGCTTCAGTGTTTCCTTGGTCTTCAAGTGAAACAACTACAAAATGGCACATTCATTCACCAAAACAAATATGTAAAGAATTTATTAACCAGATTTGAGATGAATGATTGTAAGCCATGTAGTACACCCATGAGTACAGTCAAGCTTCTCACTATTGATGACAAGGATGAACTGGTTGATCAAACACATTATAGATGCATGATTGGGTCTTTACTGTACTTAACTGCATCTAGGCCAGACATTATGTTTGCTACCTGTGTCTGTGCCAGATCCCAGGCTTCACCCAGAAAGTCAAACCTTATTGCAGTGAAAAGGATATTCAGATACCTTAAAGGTGCTCCCACACTTGGTATCTGGTATCCTGCTAATGGAAACATTGAGCTTTCAGGTTATTCAGATAGTGACTTTGCTGGCTGTCACACCACAAGAAAATCCACATCAGGAGGGTGCCAATTTCTAGGGAATGCCTTAATCTCCTGGCAAAGCAAAAAGCAGGCAGCTGTTTCAACCTCAACAGCTGAAGCTGAATACATTGCTGCTGCAAGCTGTACAGCCCAACTCATGTGGCTTCAAAATCAACTACTGGATTTTGGGATAACTGCACTTCAGACTCCACTCATGTTGGACAGTCAAGCTGCTGAAAATATCATCAAGAATCCAGTCCCTCATTCCACTACCAAACACATTGACATAAGACATCATTTTGTCAGAGACAGCTATGAAAAAGGTTTGATTTCCTTGCACCATGTTCCCACAGAGGATCAGTTGGCAAATGTGTTAACAAAAGCTTTAGACACATCTACCTTTACAAATCTGATTTCCAGAATTGGTATGTTAAACATGGATTAAGCAAATAAATTTTCAATAAATCATAATAAAATGTTTCAGAAAATCAAAATTCTTTTTCAAATAGCTGTTTGGTTGGAAAATCATTTTATAACATCTGATCAGATAAAACAACCACTGTTTCATTCATATCCACTGTTGGTTGAAAAATCTGTTCAGATAAAACAACTGTCTCCTTATATATTTATACTATATCTATACAAAAAAAAAAACAAAAAAAAACAACAGTTGGTTCCATCAGCTGTTTGTATCAGTTGTTTGCCAAAAACAGCTGTTCTCCACCAGATGTTTCATCCATCAGATGATTGCCACGTCTGCTCATATAAGCAGAGGTTTGGCCACATCAGCGGTTTCATTGAGCCAATGAAAACCCTGTTTTACCACAACAGACGTTACACTGTCTCATTGTATTCAAAATACTGAAAACCGCCTTCTTCATTCTCAAACCCTCCATCAAAATTCAATCATCTTCACCTTCGAAATCCATTACAATGGATCTTCAAGCTAAAGCCACCCACAATTTTCTTCCCTATCTGGTTAAAACAGATGACAACGTTTCATTCCATTCCACCATCGACATTCTCCTAAACTCCAAATACTTACCCATCTTAACCGCTGACGCCCCCATTTATCTCGATACTCTTCAAGAATTCTGGTTGAATGCTGAGTTTCTACTCCAAGACAAAAAGCCTACTTCCATTATTTCCAAAATTGGAGAAACCAGTATCGTAATTACCCCTGAAACCATATCCACAACCTTCACACTAAATGACCTGGCAGGTAAGGACTCTTTTACTAAAACAGAGCTTCACACTGAGTTCCAAGAAAGAGGGTATGATGGTCAGATGACTGGATCAACTCTTTTCAAAAAGTTTTTCCCTCCAGTCATGAAATTTTTCTTCCATACTCTTCTTCTATGTGTCTCTGCTAAGTCCACATCCTTTAATGAAATCCCACTAAGGATGCAATATCTGGGTTATGCCATGTTGTCAAACTCTGACTTCAATCTTTCCCAGGGATTGTTAATGGACTTAGTATCAAATGTGAAAGCAGTCAAGTCTGGGTCTAACAATGCTTTTCTTATTTACCCAAGAATTCTTAGTGTAATCTTACAAAAAGTCTTACCTGAAAAAGTTTTCAAAAAGGGTGAGGCAATGCAAATGAAAAGCTTAACTGATGAAACTTTCACTAGAATGTTGGGTGGAAGCACCCAAGAAAAAGTGTCTAAAGTGTCAAAAGTTTCTAAAACACAAACAAAGAGGACAAAGACAACAACTGTTGTCAAAACCTCTGTTGTTGAGCCCACTGCTCCTGGTGATCATGGCACTACATCCAGTGCTGTGAAACCCACACCAGCCACTTCCAAAAAGAAACATCCATCCATAAAAACCACCACTCAACCACAAATGAGGCTTCTGGATGATGAGGTACCAGAAGAAACCTCTGTTGCACCACAAAAGCAACTTGAAACCACTGTTGTTACTTCCTCACAACAGTTGGATATACCTCCACCTGACCAAACCCCTCATGAATCCTCTCAAAAGGATCATGTTGTAAGCCAAGGGGACACACATCATGATACATTTGAGTCACTTGGCCAAATGTTCACAAGCCCCTCTCCCAGGGCTAATTCTCTTGTTACTCCTCCACCCTCACCATCACACCATGTCCCACAAACCATGCAACCTCTGTTTGAGGCAATTGACAAATCTCAGGAAGATCCCAGTTCCTCTCTTCCACCTGTCACTGAGAGTATACTCCTACAAGTGACTGGTCCTGAGAATATTCAATCTGCTATCCAACAAACAGAAGAGGAGGTTACACCACCTGAGTTCAATGCAACTCTAGGTGAGTTTTCAAGTGGAGCAGCCACTACTGATGTAGAGACCACTGTCTCACATCAGGACAGTGATTACATTGCTAAGACTCCCTTGAAGGCAACAACTGTTGAAGCCACTATAGTGTCTCCAAAAACAGTTGGAAGTCCCCAGTACCAAGAAAAAGGGGCATCTGATTCACCTATTAGGACTGAATCAGGTAGAACTACCACTGGTAGGGACTCAGATGATCCTATTAACTTAGGAGATGGGTCAAAATACCAAGAATTGACGGACAGAGTTTCTGTAATTGAAACCTCTGTAGCTGGCATCAAATCTGATGTCAAGCTTATACTGAGCTCCATTGCAGACCTTTCCAAGAGTCAACCATCAACTGCTGATATAGCCAGTGAGCTATGGAAATCCGTTTCCCCCATCATCATAGCTCACAGAAAACTAGCTGATCAGACACTTGAGACATATATGGCTGAAATCAGAAATATGGTAGATGCAAGGTACAAAGATACCCAAGCAGATATCAAAGCCATCAAGGACCACCTGCTGAAGACTACTGGCTCTGCCCCTACCACCATCCTCAGGGATGAAAATGATGATGCTTTCACGGCTGATGATGCCAAAAAGGGGGAGAGTGGCAGAGATAGGCTACCAAAGCTAGATCCCTTTGGTTGTCCTCCTTCTCAAAAAGGCCAAGCCAAGTCTGCCAACAAACCAGAGTCTACTAAAACAGCTCCACAACAACAACAACAACAACAAGCAACACCAACAGCACCACAACAAACCACTGACAAGAACAAAGCAGTTGATGACTCTGCAAACATAGAAGCTGAAAAGGCTGCTCAAGAAAAACAGAAAAGCGCTGACACCTTGGAAGTTAAAGTAGAGTCACTAATAGAACTCAAGAAGAAACAACAGCAGGAAACTAAAGATGTGGGATCCTCTAAAAGGATGAAAAGGCCTGCTAAGCATGTCAGAAAACCACCATCCAAGTTAAACACCTCTGTTGACAAAACCACTGCTACTGAAACCACTGCCACCCAAAACACTGAAACCACCCAAAACACTGCTTCCCAAACCACTGTACCCAAACCAACATACACATCTGAACAAACAACCACCAAACCTACATCACCAGCCAAATCCCCAACATCTGCTGGTTCTACTAAAAGGCCAACAGATGTTAATCCAACCACTGCTACCAAATCACCATCCCCTAAAATCATGTACACAAGGAAGAGAAAATCAACCTTTGTTGTACATGATGAAAACATACACACATCACCAAACACCACCTCAACTGCACAATCCACTCCTCCTATCACAGCTATACCAATCACATCATTCTCACCACACACATCCAAATTCAGATCCCATAGACCACCACCAACTATTAAACCATTGGTTGTTCAGTATCCCCTTGAACTTGATCTACTCAAGGGGGAATTACAATCCTTCTACAATACTGAACAACCATCAGACAGATCCTTCCCATCTCTCCCAAACTTCCCTGTTCCCCTCAACATTGATACTTATCTGAAATACAAGGGTGAACAGGTGGATGCCATCATTAGGGAGAAATGCAAAGGGAAGGATGACAGGACTGCTCAGGGCATCCATTCAGCAGAGCTTAGCAAACTCAGAAGGATTGAAGACTTTGCTAAGACCCTGAGCAACTCCATGTCCTCCATGCCTCTCAGTGGTGACTTGGAGAAGGAGGTAAGGGATTCTCTTCTGGAACAGATTATGGCAACCAAGCCTTACAAAGCAACCAAGAAGCAGTTCAATGGTTGGACCACACATGCTTTGAGAGAAGAACTTCTCAGAATTGAAGAAATGGCCAAAGACCCCAAGGCTAAAGTCTCTACTCCTAAATTTGGCAAAGGCAGAGACCCAGTCAGAGCCTTGAAGTTTAAAAGGATGAGGCAAGAGATTGTAGCTGCCAACTATGGGGAAATGAGGTCAGTCTCTAGATGGTCTGAGCTAAGGTTGGTTGAGACATACAAAAGTCTGGAAGAAAACAGAAAGAAGGATCCCAGCCTACCAAGAAAACCAGTTTACACTGATGAGCCAATGATGAAGAGACCCCAACAGACTTTTACCTTGGACAGCTTACTTGACACCTCTGATCTAACAACTGCTGCAAGAAGACAATTCAAGAAACAGAAGGAAATGTCAGAGGAAGATCAGAGGAAGTTTGTTGATACATTCATCAAGGAAGGGCTCTTCAATCAAGTACATTTTTTCTCTGATCCTACAACAGAGAAACTCAGAGAACTCATTGGAAGACCACCATCACCCAACTCATCAAGAATAAAGATTCAACTCAGCAAATTCACTGACTCAAAGATTCTAAAATGGAAAGTCAACAAAGACAACCATGAATTGACATTGCTCAGGTCAGATGGAAGGGTTCAGAAGATCAGCATGGATGATGCTTACAGTTAGGGGTGTAAATGACACGTAGCGGCTCGGGATCGGCTCGGTAAAAAGCTCGAACGAGCCGAGCCTTAACGAGCCCGAGCCCGAGCCCGAGCCTGAAATATGGCTCGTTTAGTTATCGAGCCCGAGCTCGAGACCTAGATACAAAGCTCGATTGGGCTCGCGAGCCTAATCGAGCCTTAACGAGCTAGAGCCCGAACCCGAGCCCGAGCCAAAGTTACAGCCGAGCCTTAGTTATAGCTTTAACGATTGGGCTCGCGAGCCTAAGTTATAGCCGAGCTTTTGCGAGCTCGAGCCGAGCTTTTGAGCTCGTTTGAGATTCTCAAATCACCTCGAGCCGAGCCGAGCCGAGCTCGAGCTTTGGATTTTGCTAGCGAGCCGAGCTCGAGCTCAAGATTGTAGGCTCGAACCGAGCCGAGCTCGAGCTCGAGCTTCACAAAACCTTAACGAGCCCGAGCCGAGCCCAGTCAGGCTCGGGCTCGGCTCGGCTCGTTTACACCCCTACTTACAGTCTATGTGCAGAGGATCACCATACACTGCTAAATCTGGAACTAGAAAGAGATGAAGAAGACTTGTTTGCTCTGAACTTTGAATTACAATTCAAAGGTCAAATCAGAGAAAGTCTGATGAGGAATAAAGATCAATAAATAAAGCTGAGTTTTGGCATCATCTGTTCTAGGGGGAGATTGTTGGGTCTGCTGACCTGGAGAAGAACAGATGATTGGAATGCCAAAATATGCTAACAGTTGATCCCTTCAATAAACAGTCTTTACAACTTACTTCTCCCAAAAGACTGCTGACTCTAACAACTGTTCTATCCAAACAACTGCTTAACAACTGTTGATACAAAGAACTGCTGAATAAACAACTGATGAAGAACAACTGATGACCAAAGGTCTGATGAAGAACAACTGCTGATTCAAGTACTGAAGACCAAAGCACTGCTGGAACCAACAGCACTTAGGCTCCAGCAGTGGATACAAGACCATCAGAGTTTTCCTACAACAGCTGTTTACTATCAGTGCTTTCAATGTAACAGTAGTTTGTAATAGGTAGATGTTTTATGTTTGTTATTCTGTTAGAGGTCACTGTCTTAGGTGACGTCAGCTTAGGTCATCAGTGGTTTGAGTCTGTCTATAAATAGAACAGTACTTGTACTGTTCTATTGCATCACACACACAAACATTCTCTCAGACAAACACTGTGTGATCAGGCTGAGGGGGAGTAATTGTACGATTGTAATCTTTTAGATAAATGAAAGCATTCGATCTGAAAACATTTACTCTCTTGTTTTGATTAACAGTTTATTATTCCGCTGCAATTTCTTTCTATTTTCGTTTCACTTATATCATATTTAGTTAAACATAATCAAAACAATCAAACTCAGATCCTAACACACGCACACTTTATTCGTTACCGGGAGATTTGTATTTAGAGTTTTCATTTATGGTTTTGGAGTTCCAAAACACATTATATTTCATGAACATACCCCTTATTTTATATCCTGGGTGTCCGGGATCATTTTCATCTTTTTAATTTTTACCGGGTAATCCCCAACGTCCGTTCCGGACAAGTTTATTCGCACGCGATTTCGTCCTGCTTCAACATTAAACATGTGCATCCCTATGCATCTTATGGAGAATTTGCTATTCTCTAAAGGCTAAATTAATCCAATTAATTTAAATATGCACTTAAACTATTAATTACATATACTAATTACGTACGGAAACAGATCGATTTTTGCCGGATGTTTCATTCTCCCCCGTTAAGAGAATTCTGTCCCGGAATTCAGTTCAAGTTATCCATTACAATAGTATCCTGGAACAGGGCGGAGTGTTTGCGACTCATGCGATCTCCTCTTTTCTAAGTGAACTCAGGTTCACGCTAGGTTCATGCTAGGTTCATGCTTAGCGTAAACACAATATTATAATCCAGCTGCGACTAAGCTCTTGGACATCCCAATTTGACACATCTATCGGTTTCCCGAAATAGTAGAGCTTAACGTCAATCGGACTTCCGTCGGTCGAGGAATTGACAACACTTCCTCGGTCTTGACTTGCAGATTTCATCAAGATTCCCACTAAGCTTTTGCGATAGTTCGAGCTTAATCATTATGGGACCAATTTTGATCGGTATCTCCGTGCCACTGGAGTATCAAGAATTTGGCCTACTACAATTTCTATGCTTATCGACACCCTCTCAGAGTATAACTCTCAGTGAAAACCTATTATTAGTTCGAAGTTCTTAAGGCCTACGCCTTGTCCGTATGACTTCTTAATAGGTTCGCATCTCCTCCAAGTAGTCTCTAATCTGCAAGATTTATTGGCCATCTCTCGAATAACTCAAACCAGATTATGTGTCTATCTCCACCTGTCATTCGATGTACTAGAGATGTACACGTATGCCCTCCAAAGGGCTTTGAGCAGTACACCTAGAATGCTGGGATGATAATTCCTTTCACATAGGAAATTCTGGCGATGAAGCACACGAATTCGATGTGCCTCGGACATCATTTGTGTTAGCGCGGAACAGTTCCATCAAGTACATTCAATTAGTCTGAGAACGACGAGCCATACTCATCGCAAATAGAGCACCCCATGCTTGTGTACAACGTTTGTCGAACTTGAGGTTGAGTGACTTTTAAAATCCGATATAACGGAAGTCGGCAATCCAGTGTCTAGCCACGACTCTCCAAGAGTATAGGTAGCTATCCATATGCCTCATCTCGGAGCTACGGATGAGTATGGAGTGAGAGGGTTCCAAACAACAATCAATCATCACTTGGGTCACATCCCACCATGGGACACCTCGGGTGACATGGTAATGTCCAACAGGTGATCTTACCACACCACATGATAGTTAAAAAAGTCCCATTGGAAACCTCGTCAAGCATTCCATTTTATTTATCCTTCGGCTCGACTCACGTTACCAAATATTTACCTTCCCATAAAGATAAATATACTAGGTTCTTGTCGACCGAACAACTACATTCAAAATGGGACTTAATTTCCGTAGGATCCTCTAGGTACTGAATTGCTACCTCCCACCTGAGCAATTGTGGTTAATGGTACTAGGGGGCCGAGTATGTACTGATGGGGGTCGAATGTTTTTGCGTCGCTTTCACCCCTCAGTTCCCTGACAGTAATCGGAGTATATACGACACACCGGTCATGTAGTTCCACAATCCTCGAGAATTACCAGTCGACTCAAACACCAATGACCAAATGCTCCCAGCACAATGGTCAATACCGGAATCTGATATACGGAACATCATAATATGGTTGCTTCAACAACCAAGGGACAGGGTTTTGACAACATCTTAACACACTGGTCTCCATCGAAACGGTATACAGAGAACCGGTAGCCACCCAAAACAAGGCTATCCAGTACTTGTTCTATTATATATGCCTTACGGGCACTGGTGTCCTATCGTCATTAGCAACCTAGTAAGTCAATTCTGAATAATACAGGCCACACACCCTCGAATTGACTATTAGATCTAATGCAGAGATTTGAGTGAAAGGAGTCCTGAAACCGGAACCCTCACTCGCCGAAGGTTCCATCTCTTTGGAATCTTTCGAGGTAAAAGGTGAAATTGAGTCATAGATGATTGCATTTGACATAGATTTCACGTTTGTGCTTGACAGCTTCATGCGCCAAAGTTGTTACCTAAAACAAACAAACGACTATGATCACACCACAAGCAATAGTATGGAGCCTTCCCATAAAGCATCCCATTCAACGAGTCAGGTAGTCACACATATGGGTGTAAGCTTTTGAGTTCATCAAGATTAGTCAGGTACCAACGCACTGACCTGGCAGCTCACATCACTATGGTGTCTCCAACAGTGTCTTGTCAAGGACATGGGATTTTACTCTAGCGCGTGAATGCTTCCTAAGGATAACTGGGAACACCCATATTTACTCAAGGTCGAAATGGTCCCACTATTCCAAGAACCTACGCAACGACACCAAGACAAGATAAACCTACCATCAGAGGAATAACAACATTAATCGAAGGGCCGAGATGATCAACCATCTCAACACGGTAGGGTAGCACCTTTATAGAGTAGATAATGCTACACACCCTTCTGGATTTAGGGTTTCATAAAACCTCCGAATAATGTACCAGGGACTTCACCAATGCACGCCCATGGGTAGGTCCACAATGGTATATCCATAGTCATCAGCATGGCACATCGGCATGTATGACGTCAAACGAATCCACTGGGATGAGCAATAAAGGAATTGAGTCTTTCAACTCTTGCTAGTCCCAAAGGTATGGATCATAATATTGTTCACAATCACTCGATACCTTCGGAGTCCAAGACGCATTCGAACTCCCTTATCACAAAGACGAGCCTCGCCTCGTCATGTGTGGATCCCGGGATTTCTTCTCGGCATTGGTTTGCATAGCCGATCGTTAGTCAACCAAATTGTGCGTAAAATGTTAAGGCTGGTCATGGCGTCACTGATGCCTTAGGTTCTGAAGATGTAACACTCACGGAATGTGTGAGCATCTACAGGGGTCGACACATGATTCAGTCAATTACTCAGACGACCACGAGATTCAGACATTAGGGGAATACACGCGCAATCACTAAGACTAGAGTGTCTTAGTATGACTTCTAGAAAGTTCGTTGGACACCTGAAATCCTACATAATCAATGTTGGCACTACACAATCCAACAAATAGAACAATGACAGTAACGATGGGTTTAGGTGATGTCTCCATCCCGAGGGAACCAAGAGCGAAGCAACGACAAGTAATCACATCATCAAGGCAATCCAACAGTTGCAGCAATACATCCATGGAGCAACACGATAGTAGAAATAACACGACATGACAGCAACACATCCACGAAACACATCAACAAGGGAACACCGCACAGGAATGACACGACGACAGAGAAGCATGACGACAAGGCAACACCACAACGGGAATAGCTCAACAACAGAGAAGCATGTCAACCAGACAACACCGCAACAGGAACCACATGACACAGAAAAACACTACAGCAAGGTAACATCGCCACAGGAACAACTCGACAACAGTGAAACATGACAACAAGGCAACACCGTAACAGGAATGCATCATCAACAAAGCAACGCAACCACAGGGATATGCATTCGGCAAACAGTGCAACTACAAGAATGCACAATCGCTAGAGGTACACAACAACGTGAATGCACCACGGCAGGATGACGCTCAATATGGAAGATCCACAGTCCACAACAACAGAAAGCTCCGTTATGGTGAGCACGCATCCCGGTGCGTCTTAGCTCACTTGTGGGGGCGGGATTTGTATCCATGCCTTCGACCTCAAACCTATCCTCCATAGGCTTAATGGTAGGAACGATTGGGTCAACAAAGGTTTCCGAAATTGTAACAGAAATGGGAACGATGGGTTCCACATAATTTAGCAGACTTATCAGGCCAATATTGTTCTTAGGGAGAACGATTGTTAGCTCAATATAAGTCATTCGAATAATGGCAACTGCAGCATTGACAGACTAGGGATTAAGAAAGAACAAGTGGCGAGTTGTGAAGGTCCAGAAGTGTCCAATTTATAGTGTTGGGGCTTGGATGCTCGAATTGGCATAGTTGACTTTGTCTTTAATGGTTGACGCGTCAATGATCAAAAATGGTAAGAATTGAATGGTAATTGACGTGTGTATGACTCAATGTAGGCCGGTAATCACGTTGCCATGCCAATTCCTGATCAATTACGAGTTAAAGGATTGATTTTGGTAAGTCGTTGATCTCAGTCGACTTTCCAAGTCAACTAAGATGATTTTGAATCCGAGATATATATATAACGCGTTGGTTTTAAACCAACAAGGATGTGTAGAGTAGATGGTTTGTGTTGATGTGCGTATAAGGCCGGCTTGGGGCGCGGGTTCGAGTCCCGGCCCAAGCTTTTTATTATTTTGACATTTTTCCACTAATATATATATATATATATATATAATTAATATAGTGTTAGGGTTCCCAAAATGCCACAAAAATAATTAAATGCAAACAATATTACTGGAACTTGACGTTTTTATTCAAATTATACATAACGTACAATTATTAAACGCGAAATGTTACAGTCTCCCCTACTTTTAGGAACTTCGTCCCGAAGTTAAAAGAAAAATACCAGGATTACAATTGGTCAACTACCGAAAACCTTGATAAAATTTCACACTACCTTAACGTACCTGTGAATTCATGATTACGTTCCGGACCGTAATTACCAATTTACCTTACATTAGGGTTTTGCGTTCTTTTATGACTCTACTGATTGTTGAGCAGGTTCGATAGTCCCCACCAGTCGTTGAGCAGGTTGTAGGGCCTCTCCCGACTGTTGGAAAGACATGATGACATCTACCAATCGTTGAGTAGGTTGTTTTGGTAGTCAACTAATTGTTGTACAAGTAAGCAAGTATGATTTAAATATAGATATAACAATTAGTTCACATTCAAACAAGCATGCACTCAGATGTTATGATAATACTCGAATTTATTACTTGAATCAAAAAGTGTCAATACATAGAATTAAAAAGCAGATATCATTCAAATGGTGGGGTTTGCTGTTAAGTAGCTAGAGGGTCCCTAGCGGGGTTATTTGGAGCAGCAAGGGCGTTTGTAGCAGGAATTCGACAAGCATCCGCAAGATGCCCATACCTTTGACAATTGATGCACTGTCGGCAGGGCACTTGGGTTGGGTGGTGGTACTGGCAGGTATCACACTTAGGTTGGTTCCCGTTGTATCGTTTCTTGTTGGGTGTGACAGCGGTGTCTATTGCAAAATTCCTGACCTTGCACTTTCCGTTGGTTGAGGCCTCGGTTTTGATTTCAACGACAGGTTGGGAGTATCCTTTGCAACAGTTTTCTTTTCCCCTTCCGGGTCAGGGTTCCTGCCTTCACATGGCTATCTGTTAGGGTGGCCGCCAAGCGTTTTGCTTCCTCCAAAGTAGCAGGGTTCCTTCCCCACACCGTGTCTTGAATCTGCATCGGTAAGCCACCAATGTATTTTTCGATCGCAATAGGCAAGGGGGTGACCTTGTGTGGTAGCAGTAGACTAAGTTCGTGAAAACGAGTGTTGTAGGCAAGGTTTTCTCCACTATCTTGAGCAAGATCATGAAACTCATCTTCCAGCTTCTTGATTTCATTACGAGGGCAGAACTCTGCCTTCATAATGTCTTTAGCTTGATCCCATGTTAAGGTCAGTGCAGCTTCAGCTCCGCGGGTGCGCTTTTCCTCATTCCACCAAGTGAGTGCTCGTTTGTGAAGAACACTCATGGCATAACGGACTTTAAAGTTGTCGGGGCACTCACTGTTAATGAAGGTATTCTCAATACCCTCAAACCATTGTAGGAGTCCTGTAGCTCCTTCTTCTCCACTGAACTTAAGGTGATTACAGGAACTAAAGTGCTTAAGAGTGCAAACTGGGAGACCATTCCCGTTTCCGTTGTGGTTTCCATTACCTTTCCCATTACCGTTGCCGTTGCCGTTCCCGTTACCGTTCATCTGGATGACTTGAGCTAGTAAGTTGGGAACCAGAGTTGCGATTTGCTGCGCCATTTGTTGAGAAATGATTGCAGCCAGTAGGGCATCGACACCATTGTTGTTGTTGTTATTGTTGTTGTTGTAGTTAGCGTCGTGGTTGTTGCTTTCACTTCATCTTGATTGTCACCACTGTTAAGGCGAGCGCTGCGACGTGAAGGCATGATCTGTAAGAGACACAATGAAGTGAATGAGATTATATAAGGAATGTAATCATTTATTCATTAGTTAAAACGAATAAACGAAAACGTTGACTTATCAAAGATTCTGGATTCTAATAACATATGAAGACATGCTTTAGCCTATAAGTGAACACTCATCCCGAGAATTCCCAAGTAGGCATCCGGGTCCCTCGTCTGATTGGGATATATGCGCAATGCCAGCCTAGACAGAAGACTCAGAATACAGGCGTTCACCCTTCCAGATTGCACGTGTTCGTTATTAAAATCTAGAACTTCGACTAGATCTCAAGGTGGTTCAGGCAAGGCCTGAGGATTTAGTCTTATCAGTCTAAGAGTAGATCCAGTGATGGAGAGCAACCTTCTTGTAAGGATGAAAGTAGGGATAAGAAGTAGGAGGGAGATAGAGAATAGCAAGTAAAAGAAGCAAGTACTGGTTAAATCCTGTGGTTATAGACTAGATTATTTTTCTAATAACCTAATTCCATATAACCATGGCACTGATACCAATCTGTAACACCCCAACCGATGGCGGAAACATCGAGGCGTCACGAATGAATGATTGTTCAGTAGCTCATGGTAAATAATAAGTTTCAATAAATGATTTAAATAAATTACATACAATTGTTCTAAGAATTTGTACATCAAAATAACAAATACTAGCTACGCATCTTCAAGCATATACTCTAATCTTCGAGCAAGCTATAACCTGAAACATGTTAAGTTTGAAAATATTTTGGGTCAACAAAAGTTGGTGAGAGTTACATAGGTTTTGATAATTGAATAAAAATGTTGTGCAATTCAAGTGTCATGGCAAGTCTAGTCCATATGTGAATAACATACTAAAAGTAAATCGAGTGCATAATCAACCCTTGTGACTGTTGTATTGTGGTAGATCCCATACGCTCATGGTTCACTCGTTTATGTCGCGATAACAAACACCACGCTACCTTTGTAGGAGGCACGTATCCGGGTGGGATTGTCAGTCCAATAGATCTATCAATGTATACCGTCGGCTGATCAATGTTAATGATTATACTAGAATTGTGCTTACCCTAGTCATGTTCAAGACATAATGCAACATAGAAAAACACATAGACACTTTGATGATTGAATTGCATATAGAATGTTGTAACATGTTTCACCCCAAAAATGGTGATAAATAGAAAAGGGGCTATGTAAAACTCACCTTAGCAAAGTGTTATACTTCTTGAAAAATTGAATAGTGTGTTGCCCAAACAATGCCAAATATCACCCTATAATAAGGTAATAAATATGTCTAAGTCTATCTAGTCTACAAATGTATATATTCTAGGGCTTCAAATTGGGGATAAATGCTCGTTTGATTAATAATAAAAATGTTTGATAAATTGAGAGAAATTTAGTAAATAAATAAACAAAAATCTTTTTATAAAATTTGAATTCAAGATGGTCACAATAATGAGTTTAAAGTATAAAAAATAATTTTTATAAAATTATTTTCTTTAAAATAGAATATTAAATCTATTTATTACAAATTGTCAAAATTTAACTTTAATATTTAAAAGTACTAAAATTAAAGAATTATTAGATTAAAAATTATATTTCTGTTCCAAATAATCAGAAATAATTTATATAAAATTTTGGTGCAAAAATATTGAAAAATGAATTTACTATGATTTAATTATGATTAAAACTAACAAAAATTGATTAAAAATATTAAATAAATGATTTTTTCAGAAATAAAAATCATTTCAGAAAAGTTTATTGTTATAAAAACTCAGAATAATTTTTGTGGAAATTTATAAAATTGTTTTGATATTTTAATAGAATTTTATAAATATAATGGAATAAATTTGATTTATTTATTAAATATATTAAATAAATAAATTTTTGAAAACTAAAAATTGTATGTTAAACTTTTTCATTAGATTAACACAAAAAAATTTTTGTAGAATTTTTAAAAGAGTTTCAATATTTTAAAATGAATTTATAAAATATAAGTAATATATATAATTAATCTTGATTGTTTTTAATTAAAACAAAACAAAAAGTAAAAAGGTTGCCACGGCTGAGGATCGAACCCGCGTGGCCCGGACAGAGGACACCAGACACAACCACTTGGTCCAGACCAGTGGTTGTGTTTGGTTTCAGTTTATTTAAAATAAATAACATAAGTAAAATCGTGTTCTTCCCCAATTTATGCATTCGAGCCCTAGATTCTGAAATTGAGTGATTCACGCAACATTAACCCAATTAACCTTAGGGTTAATGTTGTGTGGATGCCGATCAATAAAACCCACAACAAGAATCAGACTTACAAAGCTGAATCGAATACGAACGACTAGTCAAAGCTTCGAAGTCAAACACGATCAGAAATCCAAGAACAGAGGATTGTTAAGAGAAATTGGGGATTAAGGAAGAACGAGTGGCGAGTTGTGAAGGTCCAAAAGTGTCCAATTTATAGTGTAGGGGCTTGGATGCTCGAATTGGCATAGTTGACTTTGTCTTTAATGGTTGACGCGCCAATGATCAAAAATGGTAAGAATTGAATGGTAATTGACGTGTGTATGACTCAATGTAGGCCGGTAATCATGTTTCCATGCCAATCCCTGATCAATTACTAGTTAATGGATTGATTTTGGTAAGTCGTTGATCTCAGTTGACTTTCCAAGTCAACTGAGATGATTTTGAATCCGAGATATATATATAACGCGTTGGTTTTAAACCAACAAGGATGTGTAGAGCAGATGGTTTGTGTTGATGTGTGTATAAGGCCGGCTTGGGGCGCGGGTTCGAGTCCCGGCCCAAGCTTTTTATTATTTTGACATTTTTCCACTAATATATATATATATATATATAATTATTATAGTATTAGGGTTCCCAAAATGCCACAAAAATAATTAAATGCAAACAATAATACTGGAACTTGACGTTTTTATTCAAATTATACGTAACGTACAATTATTAAACGCGAAATGTTACAGTAATTAATCATGATAATGTGATTTTGGTAGGTTACTCCACCTAATTCCTAGTTAATCCCTGAAAAGTATATTGTACCAAACAAAATAGGCATGTTGGGTGGGGCATTTGTAGCCTGGGGTTTTCATTTTATCTGAAACCCGACACCCAAACCTGACCCGAATCATACTCGAACCCGATATACCTTAATCGGGTTGGTGAATGGATATTTAAGTAATAGAAAAACGTCCCAAATTTAAATAATCAGGTATATATGACATTTACCGATAGTTGTAGTGTTTTTACGCTTGCGTTTACTATTATGTCGCATTCTTGCAATTGCACTTCCCTTGGCCACTCGCTGATTTGTAGATTCTCGAGAATCTTCTTCGGTCCTCGTTCTTGTAAAGACCATCATGACTAACTTAAACATCCACATCGTACTGCAAGGAAACTAATAGTTAATTAACAAAAGATATGTCCATTACACATCCAGAACTTTTTTGAACCAAAGCATAAACAAATCAACGATTTATCAGATGATAATAAAAAGGTCACATGTCTAGTAGTGAATGGACTATCCAAATAACCCACTATCTAAATACATAAAAAACATAGCCCAACATAAAAAAAAAAAAAAACAAAAAATCAGCAAGTTTTGTGCAGAACAAATACATCAGAAAGTTATGTGAGGAAATTACATCATACAAGTGCAGTTTATGATCTACAAAGGCGCGGATTAGTTTAGTTTTATGCAGCTCACCAGCTTCTGATTCAGATTCGACAGCATCAGTTTTAGCACAACGTTGTTTTGGGAGATTGGTTTTGGCTCTAATGGGTAAGTGCAGTGTTTTTCAAGGAAAATCAGCATGTTATGTGCAGTATAATTGTATCAGCAAGTTATATGCAGCAATTACATCATACAAGTGCAGATTCATGATCTTAAAAGGCACGGATTAGTTAGTTATGTTCAGCAATGCAGTGTATATCAGCTTCTATGTCCAGATCAAAATAGATCAGCAACTTCATGCATTTTGGCAGCTTCTAGTCCAGATTTTAAGCAGCATTAGTTCATGTCGGCTACTTGGTGAAGCCAAATGGTAAAAGGTTGGTATACACAGTGCAATTGGTTACATTCTGAATGTATTTTGGAGCCATGGATGTATTGAAACATTCCAAAGTTAAGGGTAATAATGGGACATTATTGAAGAGACAACGTGAAAACTGGTTTTTGGTATCTCGATGTGGGTACTCGAAGTGTGTCCGAGGTAAACAAACCTAGATTATAATGAGGCTACCCTCTTAGGCTCGCACCAAAACCTGTCAACGGAGATGATTGCTTACGTCAGTTGAAACATCTCACTATACATCAGCATGGAAAACATCAGGATCATGTAAGTAAAAAAAAGAAAAAGACACCCACACGATTTAAATTGGTTAAAGAAAATTATCTTCTTTGAACTCCCATATTGGCATAGTTTGTTGATTCATCACAACATTGATGTGATGCATGTTGAAAAAAATGTGTGCGAGAATGTGTTAGGAACCCTGTTAAACACAGAAGGAAAGACGAAAGACACTGACAAAGCTCGACTAGATTTGGAAGATATGAACATACGTAAAGAGAAAACCACATGCTTCATATGTTTTAACTGAAGATGAGAGAAAACAATTATGTAATTTAGTTAGCTCGGTGCGTTTTCCAGACGGGTATGGTGGAAATTTAGGTAAAAATGTGTCTGTTGAGTAAGGTAAGATATACGGGCATAAATCACATGACTGTCACGTCTTAATGCAACGCATAATTCCAGTTGCACTCCGTCCATTTTTGACAAAACCTATTCGTGATGCGTTAGTGGAGTTGTCTCAGTTTTCAAGAAACTTACTCAGGTCACATTACACGTGGCGGAGTTGGAAGTAGGCCTGTAAACGAACCGAACGTTCATGAACTGTTCGTGAACTGTTCGGCGGGAAGTTCGTTTATGTTCGTTTATTTAAATAAATGAACGAACACGAACACAATTTTTGTTTGTTTAATTAAACGAACGAACATGAACACACGTTGTGTTCGTTCATTTATGTTCATGAACGTTCGTTTATGTTCGTTCATTTATGTTCGTTTATGTTCGTTTATTTTGTTCGTTTATGTTCGTTTAATTAAACTCAGCTTTATTTTTATTATTTATTTCCTTTTGTTAAGTAACCTTAATGCATATGTTCTAAAAACTTAACCCTAACCCTAACATTCTAAACATATCACTTATTAGCCGCTCTTCACACTTCACAGCCCCACACTTCATAGTCGCTCTCCACCCTAACCGTAACGTTCATTTATGTTCATGAATCATTATTAACTTGTTTTTGTTTGTGTTCGTTTATATTCATTTGTGTTCGTTTATGTTCATGAACTGTTCGTTTAGGTTTAAATGAACGAACATAAACGAACACGAACACGACAAATTTCTTAATGAACGAACACGAACACAAAAATGTGTTCGATTATGTGTTCGTGTTCGTGTTCGGTTAAAGTTAAATGAACAAACACGAACACGCTTGTGTTCGTGTTCGTTCGATTCGTTTACAGGCCTAGTTGGAACGGTTGCAAGATGAATGAGTTTGAGAGGCAATTTTTTACAGTTATGGTTCATTTTTTACAGTTATGGTTCATTTTTTACAGTTAAATGAACAAACACGAACAAGCTTGAACGGATATTTCCCCCGTCATTTTTTACAGTTATGGTTCATTTGTGTGTGCATCTTCCTTAAGAGGCAATTTTGGGAGGCCCTGTGCAATCAAGGTGGATGTATCCGATCGAAAGATACCTTGGCCATTTAAAGAAATATGTTGGAAACAAAGCTAAACCTGAAGGCTCGATAGCAGAAGGTTATGTTGTTGAAGAAGCTATAACATTTTGTTCGCACTATTTACACGGTGTTGAATCAAAGTTTGAGAAACGCGATAGAAATAATGATAAAATGTGGACTGATACTCGAATCTTTGAGTTGGATATTTTTAGATTGAATGGCCGAGGTATTGGGAAGAAAGAAGTTCGTATCCTTCCTAGTAATCTTATGAAGAAAGCAACATGGTTTATTTTTAACAATTGTCATGAGGTTCAATCGTACTTAAAGTAAGTTCTTTTTATATATTTGGTTGTGAATTAGTATTAAGGGTCACATAACAATATATTTATCGTTTATCTACATGTGGCAGGGAACATTTACAATTTTTACAAAGGCAACATCGTGAAACGTCAGATTTTTTGGAGATGCAACAATCTAAATTCCTAGTTCGGTTTGCAAAGCGGGTAATAATCACACCCTAATTTATTTACTTTACTTTGTGATATTCTATTGCACTTTAATAACATGATTACTTTGTTGATAATTGAGAACAAATTCGAGAGATGTATGCGCTAAATCCATCATAAATTAATGAGGAGTTATATGCATTATCTTGCCTTCCTGATAGTCGGGTTTCGTCACAAAGGGGATACATAGTGAATGGAGTTAAATTTATAGTCAGTCAAGTCAAGCGATGACCTCAGACAAACACAAAATAGTGGAGTTACGGTACCGGGCGTTCATAATGACATTGAAGATGATTATTATGGATATCTTGATGAAGTCATTGAATTGTCATTCATAAGAGGTTATCATATTGTTTTATTCAACTGCACATGGTTTGATACTGATCGTAAAAGAAAGCACGTGCTATTTGAACCTCATTTCATAAGTATAGACACGTCCCGGCATGCTTATAAAGAAGATCCTTTCATCTTTGCAAATCAGGCTAAACAAGTGTTTTATATAAATGATCCACTTAAACCAAATTCACAATGGAAAATCATTGAAAGAATTATCCAGAGGCACTTATGTGATATGCCAAAAGACAAGAATGTTGAAGATCAATTAGATGATGTTAACCTTCGTCATGAAGATGTTGAAGACGAAATAGTTGAAAATGTTGATGTTCAACATTCTAATGGCACTGTGGATGATTTTATTAATGATGAGATAGACGATTCTGATAGTAGCATGGAAGATTTAGGTTTGGAGTCAAATTTGGATGATTCAGATGCTGATAACCTCAATAAAGAAATTGAAAATGATGAGTCAGACGATGATGCTTGGTAATGTTGGTAATGTTTTGTCCGTAAATTTGGTAAGTGTTTTGATTATGTGAATTTCACAAGTACTATTCTTGTTCTTACTAATATACATGTAATAGTAGAATTGTTTAACATTACCTAAGCTACTATAAATATTATGTTTGTAGGTAAAAGTAGAATTATCATGGAAGGAATGAATCATGAGTAGTATTTAATAAAGTTTTGTCAACTTTGGCTCGCATATCACCAGTTTTTTGTTTGGATTGGACTTTACAATGTTTCTTGTTATGTCGTATTAGGTTGATTTGGATGCTAATGATCTTATTTTTTATTTTGTTGAACTTTGAAATTATTTTATATTCCGTTAAACTCAATTTGGATATATCATGTATTATGTTAAATGTTTAATCTCATTTTTTTTTTCAAACTATTCAATAATGCATATGTTTGGGTTATCCATGATCTTCCGTCTACAAATAAATTGTGTACCGAATAATATTGTCAAATATGGCTTTTACAAGGATTTTGGAGACTGATTTTCAGTCTCTAGTTCTTCCTTTTTTAATGGTTGATCGAATTGACTAGGTTGCAAACAAGTTGAGGCGAGATCAAATAAGGTTTCTAAAAGATCTTTAAGATTGATTTCACTACCCATAATACTTCCCAATAGATGGTAGAATATGCATAAAATAATTGGACACTAAAAATTGGTCACCAATAATTTCCTACACCAAAATGCATTCAAAATTGAATATCAGTCCCTGATTCTACATGTCTTGGAAATATTAAGAACTGGCTTTTAGTCCCTAATACGTTCCGTCTATATTAGGTACTGAAAATTAGTCTCCAACACATTTGCACCACTTTTCATTATATAGAGAACATATTAGAGACTAAAATTTAGTTGCCAATAATGTCCTTCTAAAAGGCTATATGGTGTAAACAAATTTGCAACTGAAATTTAATCTCAAATAAAGTGTCAAGATATCAGCGACTAATTTTCAGTAACTAATATATGTTGTGTAAATATCAGTCCCCAAAACTATTAGTAACTGATAAATTAGTCCTAGATATTATGTAATTGATACTGATATATCAGTCCCTAGTAATATAGTCTCTAATGGTCACTTTTCTTGTAGTGGGTGGTTATATAGATCTCGTTAAGCATTGTAGCTCGTTCACATAAGTGCCATAAGGTTTCACTTATGCCCAAAGGTGACGTGTAACATATTATGTTAGTGAACTGAGCGTATTGCATTAGGACTTTGAATGTCTCACTTCTGCCCAAAGGTGATGGGTTACATTCACTGTCGGCAATTTTATACTTAAATAAATAGTGTATAGCCAAAGCTAGAGCATTGTATTTAAGTAGCTTATATTTTTTGGTGTTATGAATAGTTATCGCAGCTTCATTAGTATAATGGTCTACGTCCTGCCTGCCTTAGATAATTAGTTGCCCCCTTAGATCACTATAAGATCTTCTCTAATTTTGTATCTTACTATTTTCATTTTTTCCACTATTAGCTCCCAACTACGACATCACTACCTTAACTGGTGATAACTATGCTGCCTGGAAAGATTTCCTTATGTTGACTTTGGCACTGCTGGATTTCGATTACGCACTAAGAGAGGATGCTCCTCCCAAACTCACTGACAAAAGCACCGCTGCTTATAAAATGGTGCATGAGAAATGGGAGAGATGCAACCGTATGTCCCTCGTGTTCATTAAGAACTCCATTAGCATGCCTATTAGAGGATTTATTCCAGATTCTATGATTGCTAAAGAATATCTGGTTTTTGTGGAGGATCAGTTCAAAGGAACCTCAAAAGCGCATGCTTCCACTATTATTCTGAAACTTGTGACAACTAAGTATGACGGGAGAAGCGGTATTCATGAGCACATTATGTCCATGAACGATATGGCCCATAAGCTAAAGGGTTTAGAGATGGAAATTAGTGACGGTTTCCTGGTGCATTTCATCATGACTTATCTACCCTCTGCTTATGATGCTTTCAAGATCAACTACAACACACAGAAAGAAAAGTGGACAATGCAGGAGTTGATCACTATGTGCGTGCAAGAGGAAGAGCGGATGCAGCTGGAGAAACCTGAAGTTGCTTACTTTACCACCACTAATCCAAAGAAAAGGAAGAGACAATCTAACCAGAATCATAATGTTAAAACCCAGAGGAATGAAGCAAGTGCCTCATCTAGCCATAAGAACTCCAAAGGTAAGTTCCTCTGCAAGTTCTGTAAGAAAGAAGGACATAAGCAGAAGGGCTGCCATGACTTTATGGAGTGGCTAACTAAGAAAGGTAATCATCTACTTATGATACTTGAGTTCTTTAACTTAAATGTCACATCTAATACTTGGTGGTTTGACTCTGGTTCTATGGTCCATGTGACCAATTCTCTTCAAGGATTCCGTACGATCCAGAAGCTGGCAAGAAACCAAAGAACACTTAACGATGGGAATGGAAAGTCACTTATTGTCGAAGCCGTGGGAACATTAGAATTAAAATTCAAAACTGGTTTATGTATTGTTCTTTATGCATGATACCTTATATATTCGTGAAATTACTCGGAATCTTGTATCTGGACCTAAGTTAGACATGGATGGTTTTGACGTTTCTCACGGTCATGGCAAAGTTACGATTACTTATGATTCCCAAGTGTATGGTCATGGTTTTCTGGATGGTGGTCTCTATAATTTAGAACTAGATGATGATTTTTTCAAGTCTTTGTTATCATATAATGTTAATGAATTACTAACAAAGAAGAAACATAAGAGAGACTTAGAAACTTCATCCATGTTGTGGCATCAACGTTTAGGCCACATATCACGAGAAAGGTTAACCAGACTCGTGAAGGATGGGGTATTACCCTCTCTTGATTTCGATGATTTTGAAACATGTGTTAAATGCCTTAAGGTCAAGATGACGTCGGCAAATAAGAAAGGTGCCACTAGGAGCTCTAATTTATTAGAACTCATTCATACTGACATTAGTGGCCCTTATAACGTTGATGGCATAACTGGACATACTTCATTTATCACTTTTATTGATGATTATTCTCGTTACATGCACTTGTATCTCATTAAGGAAAAGTCTGAATCACTGACAACTTTTAAAGAATATAAAGCTGAAATTGAAAAGCAATTAGATCATCAGATAAAAGTTGTTAGGTTAGAAAGAGGAGGTGAATATTATGGCAGACATACTGATGTTGTTCAAGCCCCTGGCCCATTTTATGAGTTTTGTAAGAGCCATGGGATCGTGAGCCAACACACCATGCCTGGTACGCCTCAGCAGAATGGTGTAGCTGAGCGAAGAAATAGAACCCTTATGGACATGGTGCGTAGTATGTTAGCCAACTCAGGTTTACCTTTGTTCCTCTGGACTGGGGCCTTAAAGGCAGTTAGTCGTTCATATACTCAATAGAGTTCCTACAAAGTCTGTCCCCAAAACTCCTTACGAACTTTGGACAGGTAGGAAACCGAGTGTTAGATATATGAAAGTATGGGGCTGTCTTGCCGAAGCTAAGTTATATAACCCTTTCTTATGTAAACTTGACATGAAGACCGTCAGTTGTTTCTTTATCGGATATCCCGAGAACTCTAAGGGTTATAGATTCTATTGTCCTTCCCATGTCACTCGTATTGTGGAAACTAAGAGTGCCGCATTTCTAAAGGATTTCAAGGTCAGTGGGAGTAATGTAAATCCTTATGAAGAATTGCAAGAAATACAAGATGCGGGAGAGACAGATTTGTCGCTTACAACAACTCCGATGATTCCTCTTGTACCCAATGCCAATTCTATCCCTAACGTCACTACACCAACCCCTTCTCAGCCAATCAGACAATCATCACCATGATAATGCTGAACCTGAAAACCTGCTTCGAAGGTCATCAAGGTCTAGACGACCTACTAATTTTGATGATTATGTTACCTTCCTTACTGAAGAAGATATGGATACTGGAAAGCTTACTGATCCTGACTCTTATAAAGAAGCCATTAGCAGTGATCAGTCTTCTGAATGGACTAAAGACATGATTGACGAGCTTGAATCCATGAAGAAAAACGACGTTTGGGATTTGGTTGAATTACCTAGCGGTGAAAAAGCCATAGGATGTAAATGGGTGTTCAAAATAAAACTAGATCCGAATGGGAATGTTAAACGCTATAAAGCAAGATTGGTTGCGAAAGGCTACACTCAGGAAAAGGGTATTGATTATCAAGAGATGTTTTCACCTGTCTCTCGAAAAGATTCCTTAAGGATCATTATGGCCCTCGTAGCTCATTTTGATTTAGAGTTACATCATATAGACGTTAAGACTGCTTTCCTTAATAGTGACATGGACGAAGAAGTGTTCATGAAGCAACCTGAAGGTCAAGAACATCTAGTATGCAAGTTGAAGAAATCCATATACGGTTTAAAACAAGCCTCACGTCAATGGAACTTAAAGTTTGATGAAGTCGTTAAGAATAATGGTTTCATGAATAATCAAGTTGATCAATGCACCTACCTTAAAATGAGTGGGAGTAATTTTACTACGTTGATGATATCTTACTGGCAAGTAATAGCTTAGATATGTTGCATGAGTCGAAGCGATTACTTTCGTCTAATTTCGACATGAAGGATCTCGGAGAGGCCTCTTATGTCATTGGCATCGAAATACACCGAGACAGACGCAATGGGATTTTAGGTTTGCCCCAAAGGGCCTACATTGATCGTGTTCTCACACGTTATAAAATGCAACATTGTAAACCTACTCTAGCTCCGGTAGCTAAGGGAAATGTCTTCGGTTTATTCCAATGTCCGAAAACAGATGTGGAGAAAGAACAGATGAGAATGATACCTTATGCCTCAGTAGTCGGTAGTCTTGCTTATGCTCAAGTCTGTACGCGTCCAGATATCGCTTATTTCACTGGAATGCTAGGCCGTTACTTGAATAATCCTGGCCATGATCATTGGAAAGCAGCCAAAAAGGTGTTAAGATATCTGCAAGGGACTAAAGACTATAAACTGACTTACAGAAAAAGTGATAACTTAGAAGTGGTAGGATACTTTGACTCTGACTTTGCTAAATGCAAAGATGACAACAAATCCACTTCGGGGTATATCTTTATGTTAGCTGGTGGACCCATTTCATGGAAGAGTAATAAACAGAGACTTACGGCAACATCCATAATGATGGCAGAATACATAGCTGTGTATAACGCTATCTGTCATGGAATGTTGATTAGGAATCTTATTAGTGGACTCAAAATTGTCAATTCCATCTCTAGACCATTGAAGCTTTACTGTGATGACTCAGCCGCCGTTAGTTTCTCGAACAGTAATAGTTCGATTGGCGCTGGTCATTTCTTAGATACAAAGTATTTGTTCGTACGTGAACAAGTCGAGGAAAACAATATTTGTATCGAACATATAAGTACTAATGATATGCTTGTGGATCCGATGACTAAAGGTCTCCCACCTAAAGTATTCGAAGATCACGTTTCGAAGATGGGACTTACTAATGACCTTACTTAGAAGCATATGTACTTATTTGACCACTTATGTTTACTTATGACTTATGATTATGAATAATGACTTATGTTTAATGAAATTTCCTCATTGTGATTTGTTTGTCTATTAGTATGTTAAGCTAGCATAATGACATAAAGACAATAATACAACAAATCAACATCTAAGGGCATAGCGATAATTGATCCTAATTTTAAGTTTTAGATTTGGATTGTAGTATGACTAATGGGGTCTTAAGTCGAATAAAGACTTAACGGCTGTATTTTTCTGCTATAGTTTGGGTTTAGAACTAAAATGAGTATTGATCTCCGGAGACTTATGGAATACTCATAATAAATGATAACTCGGCTAAGTGGGAGAATGTTGGAATAAATATACGTTATGTCTTGTATATTTTTCGGTAGCCATATAATCATTTACATTATGTTTGATTAATTGCTAAATACTCTAAGCCCATAACTGATTAGTCTTTGATGGACGGACTTATCATTAGTTGGGCCTAACTAGGGTGTCCCCTGGGTATGCATAAATCGGAAGAGATTACTAGGGTTGAGGGACATCACAACATAATCATCATAACACCTCTCACGAATTTGTCCCTCTCCTCTCTCCCATAACCGATTCCTCCTAGGAATCATTAGCCATCATAACTGCATACCCTAAAGGGAACTCGAACACACTGACAGTTATGTCGACCTCATCGCTTTCAGCATCAGTAACAGGTCTCATGAATCTCTAAGGTATATGTTTATGTGTTTTCCATTACATACTAACAAAATCGAATCAACAGGTTCATATAACACAAGGGGATCATGAAGGAAGAGGAATAATTGTTTCTTGGGTTACACCAAATGAACCCAGTTCAAGTATACTGATCTATTGGGCCAAGAATACCAAGCTCAAAAAACATGCAGTGGGTACATTTATCAACTACAAGTACTATCATTATAACTCACCATACCTCCATCATTGCACCATCAAGAATCTTGAAGTAAGAAAAACCTTTGCTTTACCAAATTTTTAAGATGGGGGGGTCATACAGTTTGGGTAAATGGTCAAACGGGATTCGAGTTAGCATGTATTTTTTTATTACCATCAAAAGTGATCAGAGCAGGTCGGGTTGACTCGTAGTTCATTCCTTCTTTTAGTTCGTTTGGAAAGTTGATGCTTTAGTTATTATTATAAAACGAAAATTGTTACAATAATACTTTGGAAGGAAATCATGGGTACGACTCACTGTAAGTTTTGATAATAAAATTATTAATAGTTGCACCTCGCCTATTTACATGGAAATTTAGTATCCTAACCTAGGGAAGATGAGAGGTCTTAGGGGAAGTGAAAAAAACGTGGACCGACGTAAAGTACCGGCAAGATAAGAGGCCGAATAGGCATAAACCTATTACCAACTTCTTCGTGTCAAATCTTCCGGCGGAGGTAACAAGCTCGTTGCTTGGTAGTTCTTTTCAACAATTTAGAGTGGTGAATGATGCTTATGTGGCAAGAAAACGAGACGCAAGGGAAAATTCTTTCGGCTCTGTGAGGTATGAAGCGGTGCAAAATATTAACGATGTTTTGAAGGATATGAACACGGTGAAGATTTATGATGCTAAGGTTAGTGTGTCACTGGCCAAATTCAATAAGAACCATGAGAAGATTGAGCAAGCGTTTGAACCATTTAAGGTCGGGGGTGGAGGTTCGAGAGTTCATCCTCCACCTCCTCCTCGTGTCGAAGAAGTGGTGATGGCCACAGGAAATGGTATTCATCATGGAGAAGCAAGACCTGAGGGTTCATATAGAGAGGCGGCTATGGGGGTCAAGTTTATTCCCTCCACGTCGACAAAGACTATTACCATAGACCACAGAGCATCATTATACCTAGATCACTGCATTATGCGATTTATTATTGGTGAGGTAAAAGGGCTCAACAACCTGGGCCGGATTAGAAGTATGTTGGCTTTAAGTGGATTTGAGGAGAGCCCGTTTTGCTATCTAGGAGGACTGAAGGTTATGATTGTGTTCAGAGACAAAAGGTCGGCAGTGAGGTTCATTGACCAACAACAGGATGTCTAGGGTGCTGAACTGAACTCAATGGTGTTTTGGGAGGGACAGGAGGTGGGTTTTAACAGAATTTCCCGTGTCAGAATATTTGGTGTTCCAGTTCAACTTCGAGACAGTGGTTTATTTGACAAGATTGGGGGCCTATTTGGCGAGTTAGTGGAAAAATCAAACTTCTCATGGTTAAAGGTGGACAACTCAGCTGGGGAGTGTTGTATCCTGTCATCGAAAATGAAGAAGATTGACGAAGTAGTAGAAATAATATGGGAAGGTAATCGGTTATCAGTGTGGATGGTTGAAGTGGAAAATCATGGTTTACTGGCCAAAGTGGAGGAATTGTCTTCTTCAAAATATGGGCCGCCGGTATCATCTGAGGCTTCGGGGATGGTGATGAATCGAAGGAAGGTGAGATTTTACCGGAGACAATGGAGGAGTCGGATGGTTGATATGCCGACGTCGGGATGGGTGCCAAAAACTAAAGGTGCATGGGGTGGTAGTACATGTGTGCATGGGGAGATAGAGAGATGTTGAAGGTTTCCACTGTGATCGGGGAACATGAACAGGTGTACATGGGGGACAGTTACCAAAATCGATGCATGCTATTAATGATGTGAGTATTCAAAGTATGGGCCATTTTAATTTGGGCCAATCAAAAGATATGTCTACCCCTAATGAATTCAGGTCCAAGAAAAAAAGGAGGGCCCATAGATCCCCTGAGGTGAATAATAACCAGGTGAGCCATGATAATAATAGGGGAATGGGTAGGGTCCCATCAGAGTCTTCATTTCCTAACCTAAATACTACAATACCGGATAAGTCGCATGATAATGTAGTATAGAGGAATTTGAAGGATAACTTGGTGACAGAGAGGGATAGGGAAGAGAGGCCACCTAATGTGGATGATGGTGTGTTGAGGGATCCTATCGTGTCTTCGCCGCCAGTTGTTCAAGAAAATACCAAAGCAGAGAAGCTGGAAATCAAAGACACAGTTGCGGTCGGTGAAGTGGTTGGGATTTTCTAGTTGGGCTTGAAAACCATGTGAAAGAACTAGGATGGTGGCAGCTCTAACATTTGCGCGTTTTCTAACTTTATCGTAATTTCATTTCAGTCCTCGTATTACGATCTTTTGAAATTTTTAATAAAACTTATGTTGCATTAGTCGTTAAATCTTTGCTATATACGTTTTATTGTAAAACTTCAAATAATTTTGTCGAGGGATGTTGGAAAACGTTGAAGTTTTACGATGGAAAGGGATAAAAACTTGAAAATATTGTGTAAACATTTATAAAAGATGAAAAAAATATAGTTTTAAAGTTTTAATAAGTTTTTGGTTAAAATTACTTAACTTTGGTTAAGTTTTTATAAGAAAACAATTGACTAAATTAACCAAACTAACTAGAGGGACTAAAATTGCATATTCTTCAAAGATTTTAAAAAAACGGATCTTCTTTGGCCCTGTTGGACGGCCGAAATTCCGGCGACCGAAAACCTTCTCCGGTGACATTTGTTTCTCTTGTTTAGGCGTTTTTACTCACAATAATTGATGGGTATACGTTTCTTCCCTTCAAACCTTTGAATTCCCTCACTTTAATGGCCCAAACTTGCATTTAATTACATTTTAGAAACTGAAAACTTTATGTAACCGCCGGATTCTTGCAAAAAACGCCATTTTCCCAAGACTACTATATAAATCAAACGTATCATTAGTTTTCTATGCTAATTCCCTTCAAAACCAACTAAAAACCCCCAAGTAAAAATGTCTAGAAAGGAACCAATTTGTGTTATTTGGTCGCGTGTTTGAAGCCTAGTTCCCGGTCGAAATACATATTGTAAGCGTCTAATTTTTGTGCCATAATAATCCTTTAATCATGTTCTTTGAAAACCCTCTTGAATTGGGTTCGAATCTTTACCAATTGAGGGTTATAGAAATCTAGGGTTTGGGTTTATGGTTTGGGGAAGAATATGAAGTGTAAGAGTTGTTTGAGTATTTTTTGGTTGAAATTGTTAACAAGGTGTGGGCAACAAACTGACTCGGGTTCGAGTCCCCTCTGCAGCCATATTTTTTTTTTTTTTGCCCTTTTTGTTCTTATTTTATATTGCTATTTCTTTGTTTATTTTAATATGTATATATAGTGTAGTTTTAAAATTTTCCTAGAAAAATCATTTTTACTCCAAAAATTATGAAAATTTAAGGGAAACATCTTGACACCCTAAAGAAAATTATCCTATTTTTATTTTCTGGAAAATACATTAGTTTCCTATTTTCCTTGAATTCTATTGTTTTAAGCATAATTAATTAATTAATAATTCATTTTAAATGATTTTAACCTCAAATTTTCTGGAGATTTATTTTTATGTATAATAAACTGAAATAAAATTTAATTTCTCAGAAAATTGTAGATGCATTTATGCGGCTAGTGCTTCGGATTGTTCAATAAACTTGTTTTTTTAATTGTCGAAGGTGCGAAGGATTTTTGATAGGTGCGAAGGAAGCAGTTTGTTTGGTCGAAGGAGAATCAGAAGGTACGAAGGAGTGGTTTTGGACGAAGGTAGAATAGACTTTTTATGTATGGCTTGGTTCGAGCGGTTGATGTGGTCGAACCTGCACATTCGCACGAACAAAGTGGGCGAATGTGCAGTCTATAAATAGTCAAGCTGATTTTTTGAATGTAACTTTGAGTCATTTTGTTCCCTCCACTTTCGGATTCTCTCTCTAGGATATTATTTATCTTAATTCACGTTCATACCCTGTTGCTTTCAATCTGTAAACGTGTAATTGAGTTCGTAATTAATGAAAAAGCTTTGAAATGATGATTTACGTGTTTTGATCTGTTTGATTATCATTTTGTGATTGTTTTAGGGTTTTCGCACATAAAGCAAACTTGTTTGATCATTCTTTGTTGATTATACGATCCTTTTAGCACATACAAAGTGGTATCAGAGCCATTCTGGATCAAACAACCACAAATTGATAGTTTCTCAGTTGATTTGGACCCAATTTTGGTCAAAAAGTTTCTGTTTTCATAGAACAAACTGATATGATGAGTTTTTGATTGATTACAACTTGTTTTCATGATTAAAATGGATAATTCTCTTTGATAAACTTGTTCCAAATCAATTCCGATTCAAAACCTGATTAAGATCATCAAAATCCATCAACATTTGATAAACATGATCAAAATTAACAGATTTTCAAAGAATAACCGTTTTTGAATTACCAGGGGTCGAACCTAGAGAGACGGTCGAAGGTGTGATTTTATTTGGTCGAAAGAGTGAATTTGTGGTCGAAGGTGTTGTATTTGTGGTCGAACGTAGACTTTCATAGCTTATTTGTGTTCATTCGCCCGTCTGAGTTACATTCGACTGATCGAACGGTCGAAGGAGAGAGAAAACGGTCAAAAGAGAGAAGCAAACGGTCGAAAGAGTTTGTGTGATATCACAGTCCACATTCGTACCCTTCAAAACGGTCGAAGGAGAAGGATTTTTCTCATTCGACCATCCGTAAGTGCGAAAGAGTAGCTTGTTTTAAAACTTTTCTAATCTTTTCGTGTTTGAACATTTACAGGTTAAGATGTGGAACTTCCCAACAACGCCAAGACCTAATCAAGCACCACAGCAGCAGTCAACAAGAGATCCATGGTCAGTTGCAGCCCAGAAGACTAGTCCACCATCCCAGCCAATCAATTACATGGCTATGACTAGTTCTACTCCTCAGCAAGTTGTGCAACCGTTACAGCAACCAATTGACAATTATTGGGGAGTAGCAGCAGCTGCCGTTCACTCACAGACGACCAATGCCATATCTACACTCATTCATGATCTATCATCAGGTAGTAGCAATCGTCCACCAAAGCTCATGGATATGATGGATTACAACACATGGAAGACAAAGTTCAAGATACATGTGGAGGGACAAGGCTTAGAGGGAGCTGAGGCATGGCAGATGATGGTGAAAGGTTATGTTGCTCCTATACTGGAGAATACTAGAGAACCTATACCGTTGGAGTATTTGGCTGATGATGAGAAAAAGAAGTTCACGATCGAGAAAAAGGCGTTTTCTCAGTTATCTCAGGCGATCAACACTGACTTGCTGCATCAGTTCAGATCGTGTACAACTTCAAAACAATTGTGGGATATGCTGAGAAACAGACATGATGGTAATGAGAAGACTAGGAAGCTGAGAATGGAAGAGCTTCGAAAAGAGTTCGAGAACTTTAGTTACATGGGCACTGAGACTTTAAAAGAATTGGTTCCACGGTATTGCCACTTGCTCACAGAGATTTCGAGCTACGAGATTAGCATACCAATGTCAGAACTGGTGGATAAATTTGCTGATGCTTTACCACCATATTGGAACCAACACATTGAAGTGTTGAAAGAAAAAGATGCATACCAGTATTGGACTATCAATGAGTTAATACAAAAACTGGAGAACAAAGAAATGGAGGAGAAGAGGAAAGCAAAGAGAGCACAGATTCCACAGAACCCGGATCTGTATGTGAGTGGTACATCTACTTCTCTTTCTATATCTAGCTCTACTTCAAATGTTGCACCTCATATTGCATGTGTATCGAATGTTGTTGAACCCACCAAAGCACCAATTAACTATCTTGCCCAAACTTCATTATACACACCACAATCTTATCAAACACCAAATTTCATTCCACCTTTTTCACCTTTACAACAAGCTGCCTGTTACACTGCCAGTCAACCTCAACAACAACCATATACTCCTCATATGAACCAAATGCAGATTACTCAAACACAATCAAATCAAAGTCCGATTGTGTTAGAGACTTCTAATCTTAACGATGTTACTGTTGAGATTGCTCAACATGTTGCATTAGTATCTGCTATGGTTGCATCATACAACGGTTTAGTTGCTAGTCAGATTGGAAACAACAATCTAACCAATGAGGACTACGCACAAATCAATAAGGAGGAAATGGAGCTTATGGACATATAGTGGGCATTTGCTAGCATCATGAGAAGAGCCACTGATTTTATCCAGAAAACTGGGAGAACTGACCTTTCGACTTCTCCAAACACCACTTACGGCTTTAACAAAGCCAAGGTTACATGCTTCAATTGTGGTGAGTAGGGTCATTTCAAGAGAGAGTGTACACAGCCGGCTCAGCAAGGTAATCGAAACCCGTTCAACTCAACCTACCAAAACAGACAAAACCAAAACCAGAATCAGGTATCATACAACCGTCCCAACATCTCTAGCTTTCAACCTCAAAACAACTACCAGAACCGTCAAAACACACAACAAAACACCAATACTAGACAACCCACATCTCAAAACCAACCACAACAGAATCCAAACCGAACCATTGTTCCAATATCTACACCTAACACTCAAACCCAAACTGAAAATCAAAACCAAGCACTTGTGATTCAAAAAGATGAAGGTTTTGATTGGACGGGTATGCAACTAGGAGTGGAGGAGATTACTGCTGGAAATGTGGCTTGTGTGGCACAAAAGATGAGTTTGGATGAGCATGTGGAGATTAAGAGGAGGTTGTGATAGAAAAACTGACGGAGTTGAAAATAGAAGAGTTGAGTGAGGATGTGAATGTTGAGTGTGAAGACAAGAATTCTGGAATGATTCTTGATTCTGTCACAGATGTTGGAGAGCAATATGATTCAGCTTATTCGGACATGGAAAGTGATTCTGACTCGGAAGCTAGTGTGAATTCACTAGATGATGACATTGATCAGTTGCTAGCTGAAGCAGATTTCCTTATGACCCGCAAGTCGTGCATGGTGGATGATGCCTGCACAAAGATTGACTACTCAAAATTCTTTGCAGGGAAGGAAGCTCATTTCGTGCTGATGGCAATGACAGAACCACCTAAACCGGGAGCTCCAGCTGGCCCTGTTAGCAGCCTATGGATTGTTGACAGTGGAGCTTCAGGCCACATGACAGGGGATCTCACGCTACTCTTTGATATCAAGAACATAAATGGAGGATATGTAGCGTTTGCAGGAAATAAAGGAGGGTACATTACGATGGAGTATTAGCTCGATGATGGTGGCACTGGTATTGAACAAAACCAAACTGACAATCAAAATCAAAACCAAGCACTTGTGATCCAAAAGGATGAAGGTTTTGACTGGACTGGTATGCAATTGGGGATGGAGGAGATCACTGCTGGGAATGTAGCATGTGTGGCACAGCAGATGAGTTTGGATGAGAATGAAGAGTTGGAAGAGGAAGTTGTAATTGAAAAAGTGTCGGAGTTGAAGATTGAGGATGTGAATGAGGATGTGATTGCTGAGAGTGAAGACAAGAGATCGGGGATGATTCTTGATTCTGTCACTGATGTTGGAGACCAAGACGATTCAGCTTACTCGGACATGGAGAGTGAATCTGATTCAGAGGCTAGTGTGAATTCATTAGATGATGACATTGACCAACTGCTAGCAGAAGCTGACTTCCTGATGACCCGCAAGTCATGTATGGTGGATGATGCATGCACCAAGATTGACTACTCCAAATTCTTCGCAGGGAAGGAAGCTCACTTCGCCTTGATGGCCATGACAGAACCTCCTAAGCCGGTAAGTTCTGAAACTCAATCTCAAGTGTGTTTTAAATGTGATAAATGTGCTGATTTTGAAAAACTGACTGATGAAAACAAGCTTCTCAAGGTCCAACTTGAGAGTGCAAAAATCAACTGTCAGATTTATCAAAAGGACTTAAAAGATTTCAACAAAGTTCTTGATGGTTATAAAAAGGATGTGTCTGAACTTAAAAAGACATTATCAATCAAACAACTTGCCATTAATAATTACATCAATGAAATGGAAAACACTAAATTGGAAATGGCAACCATCAAGTGCTTTGCGGAAAAAGTTAACAAAAAGTTAGAAAGTTACAAGCACATAGCATATGTAGTCGATCATATCATTGAAGAACCCTCCCAGACGAATAGTGCAAACTATAAGTCAGTCCATCTCCGGTATTGTTTGAGAATCACACTTTACATGCAATACCACCGGAGACTTTAATCAATCCTGATTCCACACCAGAAAATGAGCCTAACACTTCCAGTGTCGGGGATCCATATTCTGATGTGAGACCAGTACTGGGAAATAGTGAGGGTGTGGTCGCTACTGATGATTCAGATGAAAAAGATGAAACATCTGAGACGGTTGAAAGTGATAGTGATATCCCTGATGAAAATCATATAATCACTACTGAGCCAGTCTCACCGTCTCAGATCATTCATCCAATGGCAAATGCTCATTGTAAAAATGAGGTTAAGAAAAATGAAAAGTTTGTTGGTAAGAGTGTTGAAAAGAAAGAGGTAAAGAAGGTTGAGAAAAATGTGAGAAAACCGGTAGATAAGAAAAATGAAACCAAATTTGAGAAAAATGTGGTAAAACCGGTTGATAAGAAAAATGAGTTTAAATCTGAAAAATCTACTGATGTGAGCAATGAATCGTGTGATAAACCTTTCAAAATCTTCTATTGGATGCAAGGCTCCGATAAGATTTTATCCGATGATGAATATCCGATAAAGTTTGTCAATTATTCAAAAATTGAAAAGATCTGGCAGGAAAGTACGATTTGGTTTCCAAAATTCGAAAGAACCAATGACATTCCTCAAGAGATTTTAGACAAAATTTATTCGGATAAAGAAGCTAAGGTCAATGTCACACAATTTGTTTTGCCTGTTCATAAAGAAAACAGTTTTATTGAACCGACTTACTCAAAGGACCCAGCTCCTGAGAGTTTAAGGAAACAATGCATGGCCGATCGATATCCCATTGCTAGCTTTTCCAAGTCGCCGATCAAGGAAAACTATGAGGAATACCGTGCGTGTTATAAGTGCGGGGAACGGGGACATTTACTTGCCGCCTGCCCGTACGTACGACACAAAAGGCACGAGGTGGAGATGAGGCAATATCATGAGAGACGGCATTTTCCCCAGCAAGAATTTTATCATAATCAAAACAATTTTTATAACAAGAAGGAAAACCGTCCAATGACGTATGATAAGCGCAACCGGATGACCACTGATAAATCTGTTAAGAAACCTATGATGAACTCAACTGCTGATACCAAAAAGGTAGCTCCTAAACCTAATGGTAAACAAGCAGTTGGACCTGTCTCTGTTAAATCAGAGAAGGTAACCAAGAAGGTTGCTTTTAAAGAAGAAGTAAAGAAACCGACTGAGACTTCAAAATCTCAGATTCGGATCTTGAAAAGATCTGAGCAATCTTGGTCATCTAAGGAATCTGAAGGAGCCTCTACTTCACAGAGCGAGAAGAATGAGAAAAAGAAAATTGTTAGTGAGAAGAAAGGGGTTGATGTAACCCAAGATGTTTGTGATTCAAAAGACTCTTTGAAACAACCTGTTCAAAGACCCAAGACCAAACAGGCTTGGGTCCCCCGAAAGAACTAATTGATCTACTTTAAATGTGCAGGGAGCTCCAGCTGGCCCTGTTAGCAGCCTATGGATTGTTGACAGTGGAGCTTCTGGTCACATGACAGGGGACCTCACGCTACTCTTTGACATCAAAAACATTAACGGAGGTTATGTGGCATTTGCTGGTAATAAGGGAGGCTACATTACTATGGAGGGTAGTGTAAGCAATGGAGTCGTAACATTTGAGCGGATTTCTTATGTGAAACAGATAGACTATAATTTGCTCAGTGTTAGTCAAATTTGTAATAAACAATTTTCTGTGTATTTTGATGACAAATCCTGCTACATCTTGAAACCTGGGTTTGAGCTACCGAAAGAGTGGGTGCTGCTGAAGGCACCGAGAGTTAACAACTTGTATATTCTCTACATGTCCAAAGCAATGACCACCCATGGCCAAGTCACGTGTTTCCTCTCCAAGGCTACAGAAAAAGAATCCATTATGTGGCACAGGAGAATGGGACACATCCATTTGCGAAAGATGAATCAGCTTGTGAAGAATGAGCTTGTCACGGGAGTTAATGTCAAAACACTTCCATCTGAATGACAAGTGTATCAGTTGAAAGAAGGGAAAGCAGCACAAACAATCCCATAGACCAAAGAAAGTTAATTCCGTTGAGCTGCCACTTGAACGTTTGCATATGCATTTATTCGGTCCAGTCAGACGTAAAAGTCATGCCGGGGAGTTATACTGTCTTGTGGTGACTGATGATTATTCAAGATTTTCATGGGTAATGTGCTTGCATCAGAAGAGCGACACTTTTGACAACTTGAAAGTTCTGTTTACACGTCTGGAGAATATATATGGTCTGAAGATCAAATGAATCCGGAGTGACAATGGGATGGAGTTTAAAAATGCTCAGATGGAGGATCTTTGTGCAAACAAAGGAATTCATCATGAATATAGCGCTCCGTATACACCCCAACAGAACGGTGTCGCAGAAAGAAAGAACAGGACTCTTATAGAGACAGCGAGAACTATGCTTGCGGATTCAAATCTTCCAGTAATGTTCTGGAACGAAGCTATTTACGCGGCATGTTATACTCTTAACCGTTTTTTGACAGTGAAGAAGTTTGGCAAGACTTCTTATGAGCTGTTGAACCGACGCAAACCGAATCTGGAGTATCTAGAACCATTTGGTGCCCCATGTACAATGCTGAATCCTTCGGAAAAGTTTGCACCAAAGGCTGAAGAAGGTTATTTTGTTGGATATGCAACCCCATTAAAACGGGTATTCAACAAAAGAACTAGAAAAGTCGAGGAGTGGACTAATGTCGAAGTTCAAAGATATACACAAAATGTACAGGGTGGAGGACCAGATTGGATGTTTGATTACAAAGATTTCTTTGAATCATTCAATCTAGATAGCATGGTTGAAGAAGCTGTACTTCGCTTATACTACGAGGTCGAAAACGCCGTAACTTCACCGTTAGTGCGTCCGATCACGGTAAACCCCCAAGCAGCTTCTAATGATACCACTGCTCCTGTATTGGAAGAAGAGGTGTTCCAAGAGGCTTCTACATCGCTTAATTCATCCGAATCAGAATACGAAGACGATGATGCAACAAGTGAAGCTATTCTGGACAACGCTACAGTGACACCACCAGTGAACCCATCTAATACTGATGCTTCAACATCGAATGTGGGTAATGATCTGGTTTCTACAGAGAATTTGACAACTCAAACGGGAGTACAAGTACCTGATTATCCGGAATCTCGGATACATCGGATACACCCGCTTGAACAAGTTATTGGTGATCCTGGTAGCAGTGTGATGACAAGAGGGCAGCTGAGAAATGCTCAAGCACCAGAAAACATTGGCAACCTTGCTTTATATGCCAAAATTCAGAAATCTGGTTTTCAAAATGACTGGTCATTTGCTTGTTATGTTTCGCAGGTCGAGCCGCGGACATACAAGAATGCTCTTTTGTATGACGCCTGGGTGGAAGCAATGCAGGAGGAGTTATTACAATTCCAGAAACTTGGTGTATGGACCCTGACAGATTTGCCCCCTGGTAGAATCAAAATTAGAACCAAATGGGTGTTTAAATGCAAGAAGGATGACAGAGGAGTCATAGTGCGAAACAAAGCTCGTTTGGTCGTTCAAGGTTTTCATCAGGTTGAAGGAATCGACTACAATGAAATCTATGCACCGGTTGCACGCTTGGAAGCCATCAGAATGTTCCTCGCGTTTGCATCATGGAAGAAATTTAAGGTGTATCAGATGGATGTAAAGAGCGATTTTCTTTACGGTGTGGTCAAAGAGGAAGTTTACGTAGGTCAACCGCCGGGCTTTGAGGACCCTATTCACCGGGATAAGGTTTATGTGTTAAACAAAGCTCTCTACGGGTTGCACCAGGCTCCGAGACAATGGTATGAGGAGCTGAGCACGTATCTTCTCTCGAAAGGATTCAAACGCGGACTGGTAGACTGCACACTGTTCACGAAACGAGCAGGAGATGATTTTCTTCTAGTACAAATTTATGTTGATGATATTATTTTCGGGTCAACTAACGAACTTCTGTGCAGGGAATTTAAACAAGTTATGTAGGAAAAGTTCGAAATGAGCGCAATGGGAGAAATGCAGTGTTTCCTCGGCTTGCAGGTGGAGCAAAGACCAACGGGGATCTTTATTCACCAGACAAAATACGTTTCTGAAGTCTTGAGCCGATTCCAGATGGATGATTCGAAGCCGATGGATACCCCAATACAGCCCAATCACAGGATTGGAGTTGACCTTAAGGGGAGCTGACTGATCCATTTACATACAGAGCAATCGTCGGATCTTTGATGTATCTCACAGCGTCAAGACCTGATATAATGTTTGCGACATGTCTTTGTGCGCGATATCAATCGAAGCCGAAACAGAGTCATCTTGCAGCTGTCAAGCGTATCCTTAGATATCTGAAGGGTTGTCCATCGAAAGGACTTTGGTACCCTCATGATGATAATTTTGACCTAATCGCTTTTAGTGATGCAGATTGGGGCGACTGTGACAAAGACAGCAAATCCACAACGGCTGGATGTCAGTTTATGGGGAGCAGGCTCGTGACCTGGCAATGCAAGAAACAAACCGCAGTTGCACTATCCACATGTGAAGCAGAATACGTTTCAGCATCGAGCTGCTGCTCATAGGTTCTTTGGATCCAACAGCAAATGGTGGATTACGGTTTGCAATTTCTTAAAACCCCTATTTACTGTGATAATGAGGCCGCAATCGCATTAACAAAAGACTTAGTAAATCACTCAAAGGCTAAACATATCCGGATTAAATATCATTTTATCCGTGATTGTTATGCTAAAGAGTTGATCGATATGGTCAAAATCCACACTGATTACCAACGCGCAGATCTTTTTACCAAAGCTAATGGTATTAAAGAAAAACAGGACTGATCACCATCTCAGTCTATCACTTTTTAGTTTAAATTTTTACTGCTTTTCAGAAAAATTTCGAAAAATCCAAAAACATTGAAAAATTTTAAAATCCATAAAAATTGAAAAATTTCTTTGCTGACTGCTATATCTTCTTCCCTTAGATTAATGCCGTCAGATTTCTGTGAACAAACGATATCTGGGCAGTCACATATTTGAAATGCTCCAGCTTATCCTTGGGAACAGTAAATTCGAAAATCTATAAAAATCAGAAAATTCTAAAATGATTTCCTGGAGTATAAAGGGAAATGATAGTACATCAGTGGGGATCTGTCACATTCTAAATAATGTAATGCTATATAGGGCGTGTGTCTGAGTCTGTGCGATGTGCTGATACGCTTCGTAGACCTATTACTGCGTGCCTGATACATACATATCAAACGATTTGATGTGTGGATGAACTCCTCATGGGCATATGGTCTTAGTACCGTAATTTCGTTTGATAGGGTAATTGTACAAAACTCGGAGGTTTAGGGTCGTTATGTTATTAGTTGTCTGGGGATAGCCTCTCTGATCTTGTGCTGTAAGTCATTACGGACCTAGATCAGACAGGGTGTCTTTATAAAAGAGCTATATGCCAAATCCTAAAGTTACCGAATTGAGGAACTTTCCATGTTATATGATGATCAAAGATTATCTATTACATCGTATTGATCATTGATGCAAATCATGATTAATATCAGTTCTCAACCTGGTATAGTGCATATGTTGCTTTGCTGCATTAATTTTCTGACCTGTATACCTCTATGCATTATATCTTGTACAATTACAGACAACGAAAGCATAATCACGCTTTACAATGAGTCTTTGTGCATTTATTTCTTGATACGAGAGTATGTCGTGTGCGTGGGAACCACAGACAATTGCGTTTATACTATAAATATCAGTATCAGTATAAAGCACTGCACACAAGTATGCATGTGAGTTTATGTGGATCACAATATCAGCAGTTGCCAGATCACACATTGTCTTTAATGATAATAATTTCAAAAAGATCAACGATGTGATCAGATTTCTCAAAAACTGATATGATCCCTTTACCGGAAATCTCAAAAATATTTACAGTTTTCATTTACATTTCTGCATTTTATTTTATCGTCAAAAATTACAAAACTTAAAAACATTTTAGGTGTGTTTTGGCATAAACTTTAGAAAATCCAAAAAGATTTTTCTTTTTCATCTTATTTTTGATAACTGATGGTGGTTGATGTCGATTTTCTAAATCTTGATACACCATTTGAGCTTTGTAACTTTTAAAATTTGAAAACATGAATGTTGGATGCATAAAAGTTGGAAAATAATTGGACCGAGACTCGTTTTTGAGATTTGGAAAATTTTCAAAAATCCCAATTCTCATTCGCCCATTCGTTTGGTCGAATGTGGGTTTTTCTTTGTTCATTCGTATGCTTTGTTGGGCGAAGGAGAGTGTTCATGATAATTATCTCATTTGAACCCTTTTATCTCATTCGAACCCTTTCAATAGGGTCGAAGGAGAGAAAAGTTTCTCCTTCGTATGACCAAAACGGGCGAAGGGACAGGCCTATATATACCCAACATCTCATTCGAACCTCAGTTATATTTTTCCAGATTTTTGATTGTAAACTCACCTTGTTGCTCGTTCATTTTACATCATCTCATTGTGTTCTTACATTCATACTGATCATTGTGCTATCATTTTAACAGGTTATCATCATGGAATCAGCGTTTAATCTCTGTTTTTCAATTCCGAGCCCTAACTGTCTAAACATGTTTAAAATCAACATAATAATACAAATTGATGTATAGGGTTTATTGTGTGTGTGTTTTAGGGGAGAAATTATCAAAAACATGGTTTTAAAACAAGTCAGATTGATCTATCAGTGTTTAAACCCTAGTTTTTGGGTGAAAACACAAACACAATCAATAATTGTTGAAACTGTTGTTTTAGAAATGTTTATCGGCATTATTAGGACTGATTTCAATCAAATGGACATGTTCAGGATCATTAGATTTCAAAATTGAAATTTCAAAAATATGAATTGCTTCCTTCGACCAGATCGAATGGGCGAAGGAAGAATTCAAAACGGGCGAATGAAGATTAGTTGGGCGAATGAAACTTTTTATCAAAACCAACACATTCGTACCATTTATTTCTCATTCGAACCTTTACAAAGACTCCTTCGTACCCCCGTTTGGGCGAAAGAAGAAGTTTTTGACCAAAACTTCTCAATTTTGATATTTTGTCGATTTTTAACTTGTGTTTTTGTTTGTTTTGCAGATCTAACAATGTCTGAACAGCAGAAGACGACAGAACAAGCAGGATCCTCATCACAGCCTGCTAAACAGCTAGATTTTGAGAATGCGCACAACTGCTGTGCATATCTTGGCGATGTGAAGAAGCACACAGAATTTGTCGGTATCATTGAGTTTTTGAAAAGAAGCAGGGTGATTGATGCCATTGCTACGCCGACAGTGATCTATAGAGATATGATTCAGGAATTCTGGTCTAATGCTAAACTAGATTTCTGGAAGTGCGAATCTTGCTTGATGAGCAAAATTCAGGGACAATGAGTCATTGTGTGCGAAGAGGATTTGAGGGAAGCATTGAATCTGAATGATGATCCAAAAGATCCAAAGGAGTTTACATTCATGGATCAACGAAAGTGCTTTCTCAGGATGAAGTACAACGGACCTATCACTGACGGTTCGTTGCATAAAGGAAAACTGTGCCCACAATTCAAGTATCTGGCACATGTTTTAATTCACGTTTTCGGATCTGCTGCGGGAGGTTATGACTTGATGAGGAAGAGCATCAGTTCGATGATGGTTGCTTTAGTATTGAACAAACCGTACAATGTCTCTGGCATGCTGATGTCTCACTTACTGGAGCCTGTTAACGGCACAAGGAATCTCAAGTTTCTATTGTATCCTCGTTTTCTTCAAATGATATTCGATCACAAGTACAAAGAGCTGAAGAGAGATCCTAAACACATTGTTGTTCAGGAACACATGTCATTGAACACACTAGCTAGAATGAAAGCTTATAAGGGTTTGTCTGTTGAAGAACGTCCTCTAGTTAGACGTTTGTTTGGACATCTAGCTAGGGTGGATTATAAAGATCCGGGTGAGGGGCTTGTAAGGAATGTGAACAGTGATTCTGATGCTGATAATCCTTTACATCATGTTGATCCTGACGCTAAGCGCAAGAGACAAGTTGTGAATGTAGGCGCTAAGAGTGGTATGACAAAGAAACCAGAGATAAGGATTGAGGTTTCTGAACCAGAGAAGAAGAAAAATACTCAGAGAAGGAATAAGAGTATGGCGAAAAAGGGTTTACACATTGTTGATGAAGCTTCCATTGATTCAGAAGAGACGATAGAAGAAGAACAATGGAATTCTGATGCTGAAACTGTAGAGACCACCTTGCCCAAGGCCACTGAGGCTGGTGCGTCTGCTAGCCAAACTGTTGAGGATCAAGGGAACAAAAGCCCTATTCCTGTTGATGTAGAAGAACTGGGTTTTAATGTTGAAGAGACGTTTGTTGGTTCTCCTGTGCAAGCTGCTAGAAAAGAGAAGAAGAAACAGGAAAAGCCAAGCATTAAGAGGAAGAAAGAGATAGAATCGTTGATAGCTGGAAAGAAACTGCCACCAGCTACAAGTTCTAAATCACCGGTTACTGCACCAGTTCATAAGAAACAGAAGACTGCAACAACATCTAGCACACCACAAATTGAAGAAATACTGATGGATGATGTGAATGAAGCATTGGATGATGTGCTAAAGAAAATCAGAAAAGGTAAACTGCCTGACGCTGTTTAACCACCAAAGAAGACAAAAGTATCGGTGGACAGTGACATCATGACTGCTGTGAATCAGAGACTTTCTGAGATGATGAATCTGATTAACAAACAACAGACGGAGATTGAGCAGTTAAAGTCCAATGACAAGAAGATGTTAGAAGTCGTAGTCACATCGGCAGATGATAATGAGACCTTGAAGAAGACAATTAAGAGATTGAAGAGAGAAAACAAGAAGTTGCTGAAGCATGAGCAACGTAACACCAGAAGGATCATAGTCTTGAAGGAGGAGAATAAACAGCTGAAAAAGAGTAACAAGCATATGGATGATCTGATCAAGAACTTATACTCTCAAGCTCCTCAACTTCAAGCTGGTGAAGTTGACAAAGAAAGAGAAGAAGAGCAAGTTGACTTCGAACCTTCTGATGAAGAAGAAGATGATGAACTTGATGAAGATGCTGGTAATGATACAAAGAAGAAGAAGAAGAAGGATGATAAAGATGATGGAGGATCAGATGATGGTTCGAGTGGTGGAGACGGCTCTGCATTTGATGATAGTAGTGATGACGATGATGATGATGTTGATAAGTTTACTTACGAGAAACGTGACTCAGATAAGGGTGGTGAATTGAGCTCTAAAGCTCATGGTGAGAATGTTGACGATGAAGATATTTTCTGGAACGAGAAATTGCAGTCACTGTCTGAAGAAGATAAGAACAAGTATCGCCAGATGCTCACTGATCGGGTCTGGACAATCGACATGACTAGCAGGTTTCCAGAAATATTTGAATCTAACAATAAACTATTCGAGTTGGAGTATGATGACCCTGATCTTGAGGATGGGGAAGTTTCTGCGGCTATTTCGAAAGAGATTCTTGAAGGTTTAGCAACGCAAGTAGGCAATACGTTGGAAGAATTACTTGCAGACAACTTTATTCCAAAGATTCCTGAGAAAGAAGCTGGAAATCATTCGGATGATTGTGATGTTCCTGCATTCGAGGAACTTGAAATGGAAGATATTACGAGCGAAGAGTATCCACAATATTTCAGAACAAATCAAGATTGTGGATTCTCTTTCTCAGATGAACTGCTAAACCATGCCGAGAAGCTAGCAAAAGAAAAGAGCAAAGTCTTTGAAGATGAAATCTTTAAAGGGAATAACAAGCCACGGTTCGAGCAATCAGAAAGCTTAAAAGAGTTGTTGAAGAAGTTGAAAGAAAAGGAAAATAATCGTCCGAGACCTGACATTCAAGGCAGCTTTTACAAACTTCACAATAGGATTTTCAAAGGTCGTGCATTGGCCTGGAAGTTTGTTAAAGAGTTGAGGTGTTTCGCAGTAAAGTGGGAGAAGGGGATCTTGTATTTCGAGAAGTTTCATCACTTGAAGACCCTTCCTTATTGGGCAATCAGAGACATTTGTCGTCACCGTCTAACAGGAGCGTCAAATAGTCAGATTACTTATTTTGCTGAGAAGATGACTCGAGAAAGCCGAACCAAGTGGGACTTGTTTACACCACAATATCCAAAGCGAATTGTTCATAAGAAGGATATTGATTTGATAACTGGTATGCCCAAGGTGACGTTGAAATACAAACCACCGCAAGTGTTGAAAAAGATTCCTTTGATGCCTATTCCGCAACACTTTGCCAAAGACTTCATCTGGTGGTATTATGATTGGAAGATTGCAGAGGCCGTGATCGTGTTGAAGGATGGAGAGACGAATTACAAGAAAGTGCATATCTTTGATCCCATGTGGTTGATAAACTGTTCACATGAGGATATCATCATGCTATTCTATAATCCGATCTATTCAGATGCTAAAGATGCTGAGCAAGCAGGAAAGTACCAACGTGTGGTATTTCTGTGCTTTGCGTTTAATATCAATGCTGGGTGTGACTATGATGAGAAGTTGGGAAAGTTTGTGGAGAAGCAAAAGGTGCCAGAGCTGAAAACGAAGAAACAAAAACAATTTCAGGAACCGGTGTTGACAAGAGAACAAATGATTCAAAGACATATCAGACTGTGGAACAAAAGGATTGACGAACAACGACGAACACAATCCAAGCAATAGTCGAGGGGGAGTTTGTAGATGCAAAAGTGCGACTAAAGCTTTGGATTGTACAACACATTTTGTTTTGTTGATATCGAAGGTGCGAAGGAGCAAAATAGAAGGTGCGAAGGAAGACTGAAAGGTGCGAAGGAAGTGGATTTGTACGAATGAAGATTAGATTATAGTAGAACTTGGTTCGACCAGTTGATGTGGGCGAACCTGCACATTCGCATGAACAGTTTGGGCGAATGTGCAGTATATAAATAGACAAGTTTGATTTTTGAATGTAACTTTTGATCATTATTATTCCCTCCACTTTCAGAAACTCTCTCTAGTGTTTTGTTAAACCTTTTTATTGTTCATACCTTGATTGTATCTATATTTCAACGTGTAAACAAGTGTTTTATTAATGAAAACGTTTGAAAATGATGATCTGTGTGTTTGAATCTGTTTGATTATTATTTTGTGATAGTTTTAGGGTTTCCGCACCTGAAACTTACTTGTTTGATCAATCTTTGTTTGTTATCGATCCTTTCACGTACATACAGATTCAGAGGCATATCAAGTTGATGAACATCAGAATAGACGAAGAACGTCGACGACAATCCAAGCAATAGTCGAGGGGGAGTTTGTAGATGCATTTATGCGACTAGTGCTTCGGATTGTTCAATAAACTTGTTTTGTTAATTGTCGAAGGTGCGAAGGAGTTTTGATAGGTGCGAAGGAAGCAGTTTGTTTGGTCGAAGGAGAATCAGAAGGTACGAAGGAGTGGTTTTGGACGAAGGTAGAATAGACTTTTTATGTATGGCTTGGTTCGACCGGTTGATGTGGTCGAACCTGCACATTCGCAACGAACAAAGTGGGCGAATGTGCAGTCTATAAATAGTCAAGCTGATTTTTTTAATGTAACTTTGAGTCATTTTGTTCCCTCCACTTTCTGATTCTCTCTCTAGGATATTATTTAGCTTAATTCACGTTCATACCCTGTTGCTTTCAATCTGTAAACGTGTAATTGAGTTCGTAATTAATGAAAAATCTTTGAAATGATGATTTACGTGTTTTGATCTGTTTGATTATCATTTTGTGATTGTTTTAGGGTTTCCGCACCTAAAGCAAACTTGTTTGATCATTCTTTGTTGATTATACGATCCTTTTAGCACATACAAAAATGATTATTTTTGTTATTTTTATTATTTTTAATCATTAAAACACTATTTAAACTCATTAAATATGTTTTAAATACAAATAAATAGAAAGAAACTATGAAAATATTATTTTCAGTATTTCACATCAGAAAATAATTATTTTTCATAAAAATATCATTTTTGGATCATATCTCGTATTATTTATTCTATTTATATTTAAATTAGACATAATAAATTGTTTAGTTGCATATAAATCATAAAAATCTATTTCGTGGATATTTTTTTATAAAATAGAAACTGTTTCTAAATGTGGGAGACAAAAGTATTTTAGTCACATATTTAATTCTAAATCGTGATATATTTATTTCAAAACTATTTTTCAAGTTACTATTAAAAACTTGAAAAAATTACACCGTTAGTCCTTATGATTTCCATCAAATTTCAATGTAAGGTATTAACGTTTTATTATTTCACTTTAAGGTATTAACCTTTTAATTTGTTTCAATGTCGGGTATTAGGGACTAACCTAGTTAAAACTTAACTGAGTTTGAGGGGTATTATGGTCCATTCACCTGTTTATAAAGAAACAAAATAAAAACCAAAACCCACTTGTACAAGACTCGAACCTAGGACCTTGGCTTATTAAAAGAAAAGGCAAACCAGCTGATCTAGGCTACCAGATGATTATTTTTCCGATCAGATTCTTTATAAATGAAATCGCTGCAGGTCATCTTCCCCAATTCCACCCAAACCAAACCCTAACCCTCGAACCTTGATCAATAAGATCCACTTCATCAACTAGCTGTTAATAACCTAAGAAAGTATTATTTACTTCAGACTATCGACTAGTTGTAAAATGGTATGTGAACCTATGAAATTGAATACCTCAACCATAGGCCTTACGTCACAACAAAAAGAAATATATCCACTGTTTTATTGTTAAAGCTTGAAAGCTCTGTTTCATGTCCCATAGTTAGATATTAATTTCGGTATATTCACAGTTAGAACTACAATACAATATAGTTATCAATTTGGAATAGACCAGATTTGATAACTGTTGATTATAACTTTGCTGAATGAAATAACATGAGTTAAAACTTAAATGAAACAACATAATCCAATTCTTTTGAATCTTTTGAGTCTGGATGATCCAAATTTGAAGACACATACAAATAGGACCTAATACCGGAAAACTTTAGTAAATCCAGCTACCTTGTCCTTTTTGGGGTTAATTGATCAAGGTTCGAGGGTTAGGGTTTGGTTTGGGTTGAATTGGGGAAGATGACCTGCAACGATTTCATTTATACAGAATCTAATCGGAATAATAACCATCTGGTAGCCTAGATCAGCTAGTGTGCATGTTCTTTTAATAAGTCAAGGTCCGAGGTTCGAGTCTTGTACAAGTGGTTTTTGGTTTTTATTTTGTTTCTTTATAAACAGGTGAATGGGCCATAATACCCCTCAAACTTAGTTAAGTTTTAACTAGGTTAGTCCCTAATACCTGCAATTGAAACAAATTAAAAGGTTAATACCTTAATACCTTACATTGAAATTTGGTGGAAACCATAAGGACTAACAATGTATTTTTTTTCTAAAAACTTCATCTTCCTACGCAAAGTCTAATAAACCCTAATGCCTTAGATTTTGGTTTCCTTAGACTTTAAGTTATTTTCCTCATTATTATTCTATCATATATATAGGTTGAGTTCTTCGGAATTCTAAATCCTTTACGACAAACTTTCGTGGAGTTTATACTTAGCGAAACTGTGAGCATATCTTTCCCCCTTTTTACTATTTACTCTTTTAGGGTGACTCATGTACCATTATTATCAAACTTACGTATATTATTTATAATGCAATGTGCTCGTCGATGTGTTTTGTGTGAATTGTATGAACGATTTGTCAAACACATTAACCTTTGGGGCGCACCTAACAATGAGTAGTACTACGAATTATATCCCTTGATTGACTTACGTGATCGAGTTAAGTCCTTGGTGATTGTTATGGTTTTTGTCTTGAACGACGTGTGAACGATTATTGAACGATGTGTGACTTGATTTTGACCCTTTTACATATTACAAACATCATGGCACATAAATTGCAAATTACTGTTTGAACGAAATGGATATGCTCACCACTACATTATATGTGTTGACAAATTATTTTGTGCATGTTTCAGGTGAAGTTTGATCTTGCATGCTTTTCACGCTTAGGCTGGACCTAGTGCTTAAATAAAAGATTGAACAAATATTTTTAATGTTTTGAGATTTCTATTAAGACGTTTGTATTTTGTTTGGAATAATGAAAGTTATTTGCTATTAATATTTACATTTCAGTCCATGTTCTTTTGAACAATCGTCACTACGTGACACCTCGATGTTTCCGCCATCGGTTGGGGTGTTACAGATTGGTATCAGAGCCATGGTTATAGGAAATTAGGTTATTAGTAAATACTTTTGACCTAGACTATAACTAAGCTACCCTTAATATGCTTTCTTTTATCCTAATATTTCTTTAGATAGTTTTTCTCCTTTTACTTTTTACTCGAAGAAGATCATATTCCACAAACGAAACGAAAACAGCAAGTTAGGAGCGATATCCATACCTTGGTGAATACTTTCACTCATTATATGTTTTATTTATCTTGGAATATTTTCCTTTCGAGATAGGAGACGTCCAAATCTCAAGGAATTTATCCCTCCAAAAGAAACTTAATCACTATGCTAGGAGTGATATCCTTATCTTAGTGACTAGTTTCACTCCATCGTATTTTTACTTTTTGAAGTATATCTTTGAGTTAAGAGTGAAATCCACATCTCAAGGATTTATTTCCACATCTCAAAGCTCCACTAGGGTTTTGAAATTTATTTGTGACGGTCATGTGCAATCTAGAAGGGTGAGCGCCTGTATTCTGAGTTTTCTGTCTAGGCCTGGGAACTCTTGAGATAAGCATTTACTGATAGGCTAAAGTACGCCCCCACAAGTCACTAATAATATTTCAATTACTTTAGTTAGTCACCAGTTTCCTTGGAAACAATCCTAATAACTCATTTTTATTCTTGTTATTGTTTTTATTTTTATTTTTTTCATTTGAAGTCTTATCATGATTTTCTTTATGATATTCATAATTTTTCTTATATCAATTTATAATTACTATATCTCATGCTATGTGCTACTTGCCTTGATATCAGCTATGACATTTCCAAGATTTTTGGAATCAAATCTCATAATTTTTGTTATACTCTTGTAGATGTCTGATCATGAATCTCGTAAGAGAGCCTCGAAGCGTCAGGCTAAACTGAAATCTGATCGTCGTATCGCATCCATGCTTAATGAGAAGTTGGAAACACTTGTCCCTAACATCATTAATGCTATTATCCCAAACCTTATCCCAAACGGTAGCTCGAATGGAAACTCAAACGGGAATGCGGGTGGCAATGGTGGAACCAATGTGAATAGGTGCACATTCAAGCACTTCAACTCTTGTTATCCCAACAAGTTTAATGGCACTAAGGGAGCCACTGGGTTACTCGAATGGTTTGAAAGTATGGACAATACTTTCATTAATAGCGACTGTCCTGACAACCTACGTGTTCGTCATGCCTCGGGTGTTCTTCAAAAGAGGGCACTCACTTGGTGGAACGGTGAAAAACACACTCGAGGGACAGAAGCTGCTTTGGCTATGTTTTGGGACGACTTTAAAATTTCCATGACTACTGAGTTCTGTCCTCGTAACGAGATGAAGAATTGGAGGATGAGTTCTATCGCCTCAAGCAGGATAGTGGAAACAACGTTCCTTACAACAACCATTACCACGAGTTGAGCTTACTGATTCCTCGTATGGTAACCCCGCTACCCTTAGCCATTGAAAAGTATATTGAGGGACTGCCACCTCAGATCCATGATTCGGTTATGGGAAGTAAACCTGCTACTGTAGAGGATGACATTCGTCTCACAGCATCTCTTACTAACAAGCATGTCAAAGATGGTACTCTAACTAGTAAGGGTACAAAACGGCCTACTGAAACCACTTCAACCCCTGCTACCACTGAACCTTCTTAAGCAAACTCTGCCTCTACCTCTAGTTCCAATAAGAAACGAAAAGGTGGAAACCAAAACTATGATGTAGTTGCACCCCTTAACCAGGTTCCTGTAACTCAAAAGGTTCAAGGGAAATACACGGGTGTGCATCCTAAGTGCACCACATGCAACTCTCACCACCCTACCAACCGACCCTGCTGAAAATGTGACACGTGTGGTCGAAAGGGTAATACTGCTTCACATTGCCGTGGAATCAATAATACCCAAAACCGAAGAGCTCGTCATCCTAGAGTTTGTTACGCTTGTGGTGATCCTAACCATATGCAAAATAGATGCCCTCATCTTACGGCTTTTATTTAGGCCTGTCAGCAAACCCCAGCAACCCCAACAGCTGCAGCAGTTCCAGCAATTCAAGCAGCTCCAGCCGTGGTCATGCTTTCAACATCAATGCTAACCAAGATCAAGCCACCAACGACGTGGTCAATGGTACATTTCTTATTAATAACTTATATGCTTCGATTTTATTGATACCGGTGTGAATAGGAGATTTGTCTCGTTAGAATTTGAACCTTTGCTTGCTCGTGCTAGTCCTCGCCTTGCCCATCCTTTTACTATGGAGGTTGCTAATGTCAATCTTATTCTTATAAAATCTGTGATCCGTAATTGCACGTTGAACCTAAACGAATATAAATTTTCTGTTGATCTTATACCTGTTTTTTATGAATCTCATGACTCGAGTTTGTAAACTGTAGATGCATTTATGCGACTAGTGCTTCGGATTGTCCAATAAAATTGTTTTTGTTGATTGTCGTTTGGTCGAAGGAGAATCAGAAGGTGCGAAGGAGACTCGGAAGGTGCGAAGGAGATGTTTTGGTCGAAGGTAGAATAGGTTTATTATGTATGGCTTGGTTCGACCGGATGAAGTGGTCGAACCTACACATTCGCACGAATAATGTGGGCGAATGTGCAGTCTATATATAGTCAAGCTGATTTTTTGAATGTAACTTTGAGTCATTTTGTTCCCTCCACTTTCTGATTCTCTCTCTAGGATATTATTTAGCTTATTTCACGTTCATACCTTGTTGTTTTCAATTTGTCAATGTGTAATTGAGTTCGTAATTAATGAAAAAGCTTTGAAATGATGATTTACGTGTTTTGATTTGATTGATTATCATTTTGTGATTGTTTTAGGGTTTCCGCACCTAAAACAAACTTGTTTGATCATTCTTTGTTGATTTATCGATCCTTTTAGCACATACAAAGTGGTATCAGAGCCATTCTGGATCAAACAACCACAAATTGATAGTTTCTCAGTTGATTTGGACCCAATTTTGGTCAAAAAGTTTCTGTTTTCATAGAACAAACTGATTTGATGAGTTTTTGATTGATTACAACTTGTTTTCATGGTTAAAATGGATAATTCTCTTTGTTAAACTTGTTCCAAATCAATTCCGATTCAAAACCTGATTAAAATCATCAAAATCTATCAACATTTGATAAACATGATCAAAATTAACTGATTTTCAAGAATAACCGTTTTTAAAATACCAGGGGTCGAACCTAGAGAGACGGTCGAAGGTGTGAAGTTATTTGGTCGAACGAGTGAATTTGTGGTCGAAGGTGTTGTTTTTTTGGGCGAACGTAGAGTTTTATAGCTTATCTGTTTACATTCGTCCATCAGAGTTACATTCGACCGATCAAACGGTCGAAGGAGGAAGAAGAAAAACGATCGAAAGAGTTTGTATGTTATCACAGTCCACATTCGTACCCTTTCAAATGGTCGAAGGAGAAGAATTTTTCTCATTCGACCATCCGTAAGTGCGAAAGATAAACCTGTTTTAAAAATTTTCTAATCTTTTCGTGTTTGAACATTTATAGGTTAAGATGTGGAACTTTCCAACTACGCCAAGACATAATCAAGCATCATAGCAGCAGACAACAAGAGATCCATGGTCAGTTGCAGCTCAAACGACTAGTCCACCATCTCAGCCAATCAATTACATGGCTATGTCTAGTTCTACTCCTCAGCAAGTTGTGCAACCGTTACAGCAACCAATTGACAATTATTGGGGAGTAGCAGCAGCTGCCGTTCACTCACAGACGACCAATGCCATATCTACACTCATTCATGATCTATCATCAGGCAGTGGCAATCGTCCACCAAAGCTCATGGATATGATGGACTATAACACATGGAAGACAAAGTTCAAGATACATGTGGAGGGACAAGGCTTAGAGGGAGCTGAGGCATGGCAGGTGATAGTGAAAGGTTATGTTGCTCCTATTCTGGAGAACACTGGAGAACCTATACCGTTGGAGAATTTGGCTGATGATGAGAAAAAGAAGTTTGCAATCGAGAAAAAGGTGTTTTCTCAGTTATCTCAGGCGATTAACACTAACTTGCTGCATCAGTTTGGATCGTGTACTACTTCAAAACAGTTGTGGGATATGCTGAGAAACAGACATGATGGTAATGAGAAGACTAGGAAGCTGAGAATGGAAGAGCTTCGTAAAGAGTTCGAGAACTTTAGTTACATGGGTAACGAGACTCTAAAAGAATTGGTTCCAAGGTATTGCCACTTGCTCATAGAGCTTTCGAGCTACGAGATTAGCATACCGATGTCAGAACTGGTGGATAAATTTGTTGATGCTTTACCACCATATTGGAACCAACACATTGAAGTGTTGAAAGAAAAAGATGCATACCAGTATTGGACTATCAATGAGTTCATACAAAATCTGGAGAACAAAGAAATGGAGGAGAAGAGGAAAGCAAAGAGAGCACAGATTCCACAGAACCCAGATTTGTATGTGAGTGGTACATCTACTTCTCTTTCTACTTCTAGCTCTACTTCAAGTGTTGCACCTCATATTGCTTGGGTATCTAATATTGTTGAACCCACCAAAGCACCAATAAACTATCTTGCCCAAACTTCATCATACACACCACAATCTTAACAAACACCAAATTTCATTCCACCTTTTTCACCTTTACAACAAACTGCCTGTTACACTGCCAGTCAACCTCAACAACAACCATATAATCCTCACATGTACCAAATGCAGATCACTCAAACACAATCAAATCAAAGTCCGATTTTGTTAGAGACTTCTAACCTTAACAATGTTACTGTTGAGATTGCTCAACAGCATGTAGCATTAGTATCTGCTATGGTTGCATCATACAACGGTTTAGTTGCTAGTCAGATTGGAAACAACAATCTAACCAATGAGGACTACGCACAAATTGATAAAGAGGAAATGGAGCTTATGGATATACAGTGGGCATTTGCTAGCATCATGAGAAGAGCCACTGACTTTATCCAGAAAACAGGAAGAACTGACCTTTCGATTTCTCCAAACACCACTTACGGCTTTAACAAAGCCAAGGTCACATGTTTTAATTGTGGTGAGAAGGGTCATTTCAAGAGAGAGTGTACACAGCCGGCTCAGCAAGGTAATCGAAACCCGTTCAAACTCAAGCTACCAAAACAGACAAAACCAAAACCAGAATCAGGTATCATACAACAGTCCCAACATCTCCAGCTTTCAACCTCAAAATAACTATCAGAACCGTCAAAACACACAACAAAATACCAATACTAGACAATCCACTTCTCAAAACCAACCACAATAGAATCCAAACCGAACCATTGTTCACATCTCTACTCCTAACACTCAAACCCAAACCCAAACTGAAAATCAAAACCAAGCACTTGTGATCCAAAAAGATGAAGGTTTTGATTGGACGGGTATGCAATTAGGAGTTGAAGAGATTACGACAGGAAATGTGGTTTGTGTAGCACAAAAGATGAGTTTGGATGAACATGTGGAGATTGAAGAAGATGTTGTGATAGAAAAAGTGTCGGAGTTGAAAATAGAAGAATTAAATGAGGATGTGAATGTTGAGTGTGAAGATAAGAAGTCAGGAATGATTCTTGATTCTGTCACAGATGTTGGAGAGCAATATGATTCAGCTTATTCGGACATGGAAAGTGATTCTGACTCGGAAGCTAGTGTGTAGTCACTAGACGATGACATCGATCAGTTGCTAGCTGAAGCAGATTTCCTAATGACCCGCAAGTCGTGCATGGTGGATGATGCCTGCACAAAGATCGACTACTCAAAATTGTTTGCAGGGAAGGAAGCTCATTTCGCGCTGATGGCAATGACAAAACCACCTAAACCGGTAAGTACTGAATCTCAATCTAAAGTTTGTGTTAAATGTTCTGATTTTGATAAATTGACAGAAGAAAAAAGCAACTCAAGGTACAACTTGAGAGTGCTAAAATAAACTGTCAAAATTATCAAAAAGAATCAAAAGATTTCAACAAAGTACTTGATGGTTACAAAAAGGATGTTTCTGAACTTATAAAGACTTTGTCTTTAAAGCAACTTGCCATTAACAACTATATAAATGAAATGGAAAACACAAAGTTAGAAATGGCAACCATCAAGTGCTTCGCTGAAAAAGTGAATAAGAAATTAGAGAGTTATAAGCACATTGCTTATGTAGTTGACCACATCATCGAAGAACCTTCACAGTCAAGTAGTGCAAACTACAAAGTTGTCCCATCTCCGGTGTTGTTCGAAAATCATAATTTACATGCGATAGCACCGGAGAATCTAGTCAAATCTGACTCCACATCAGATAACGAGTCCAACACATCTAGTGTCGGAGACCCGTATTCTGATGTGAGACCTGTATTGGGAAACAATGAAGGTGTGGTAGCTGCAGATGATTCTGATGTAGAAGATGAACAGTCTGAGATAGTTGTTGAGAATGAAAGTGATATTCCTGATGAAAATCATATAATCACTACTGAACCAGTCTCACCATCTCAGATTGTCCATCCCATGGCTAATGCTCACAGAAAGAATCAACCAGCAAAGAATGTTGCTAAGAAAGCTGAGCAATCTGTTGATAAAAATGTCGAAAAGAAAGTTCTTAAGAAAGTTGAGAAAAATGTGGTTAAATCCGTTGATAAGAAAATTGAAACTAAAACTGAGAAACCAAATGAAATGAACAACGAATCATGTGACAAACCTGTAAAAGTTTTCTATCGGATGCAAGGCTCCGATAAGATTATGTCTGATGATGAATATCCGATTCAATTCGTGAACTATTCCAAAATTGAAAATATCTGGCAGGAAAGTACAATTTGGTTCCTAAAACATGAACGAACCAATGATATTCCTCCAGCCATTTTAGAGAAAATTTATTCGGATAATTCTAAAGACGCAAAGGTCAATGTCACACAATTCGTTAAGCCAGTAGACAAGTCAAATAGTTTCATTGAGCCGACTTACTCAAAGGACCCAGCTCCTGAGAGTTTGAGAGAAAACAGTGCATGGTTGATCAATATCCCATTGCAAGTTTTTCCAAGTCGAACATCAAGGAGAACTATGAAGAGTACCGTGCGTGTTTTAAGTGCGGGGAAAGGGGACATTTACTTGCCACCTGCCCGTATGTACGACACAAGAGGCACGAGGTGGAGATGAAGCAACGACATGATTATCCGGTTGATAATAACAGTTATCCACAAAGACGGTTTTTCCCTCAGCCAGCACCTTATTATAACCAGAACAATTTTTTACAACAAAAGGGAAAATCGTCCGATGACTTATGACAAACGCAACCGGATAGCCAATGAGAAACCATTGAAGAAACCATTGATGAACACAACTGTTGAAAACAAAAAGGTTCCTGTTAAACCTAATGCCAAATCAGCAGTTGGACCTATCTCTGTTAAATCAGAGAAGGTAACCAAGAAGGTTGCATTCAAGGACGAAGTAAAGAAACGGCTGAGACCTCAAAATCTCAGATCCGGATCTTGAAAAGGTCTGAACAGTCTTGGTCATCAAAGGAGTCTGAGGGTGCTTCAACTTCACAGAGTGTGAAATCTGAGAAAATGAAAGTTGAGTGTGAAAAGAAAGGGGTTGATAAAACCCAAGATGTTTGTGAATCTAATGAATCTTTGAAACAACCAGTTCAAAGACCCAAGACCAAACAGGCTTGGGTCCCCCGAAAGATCTAATTGCTTTACTTGATATGTGCAGGGAGCTCCAGCTGGCCCTGTTAGCAGTCTCTGGATTGTTGATAGTGGAGCTTCTGGCCACATGAAAGGGGATCTCACGCTACTCTTTGATATCAAGAACATAAATGGAGGTTACGTAGCGTTTGCAGGAAATAAAGGAGGCTACATTACGATGGAGGGTAGTGTTAGCAATGGGTTAGTGACATTTGAGCGGATTTCGTATGTGAAGCAGATAGATTACAATCTACTCAGTGTCAGCCAAATTTGTGATAAGCAATTCTCTGTTATTTTGACGACAAATCTTGCTACATCCTGAAACCAGGTTTTGAACTTCCAAAAGAGTGGGTGATGCTAAAGGCACCGAGAGTAAACAACTTGTATATTCTCGATATGTCCAAAGCTATGACCACCCATGGCCAAGTCACGTGTTTCCTCTCTAAGGCTACAGAAAAAGAATCTATAATGTGGCACAGGAGAATGGGACACATTCATTTGAGAAACATGAACCAGTTGGTAAAGAATGAACTTGTCACGGGAGTTAATGTGAAACATTTCCATTTGAATGACAAGTGTATTAGTTGTAAAAAGGGTAAGCAGCACAAACAGACCCATAGACCAAAGAAAGTCAATTTCGTTGAACTACCGCTTGAGCGTTTGCACATGGATTTATTTGGTCCAGTCAAGCGTAAAAGTCATGCCGGGGAATTGTACTGTCTTGTGGTGACTGACGATTATTCAAGATTCTCATGGGTTATGTGCTTACACCAGAAACGCGACACGTTTGACAACCTGAAAGTTCTGTTTACTCGTCTGGAGAATATCTATGGTCTAAAGATCAAACGAATCCGGAGTGATAATGGGACGGAGTTCAAAAATGCTCAGATGGATGATCTTTGTGAAAACAAGGGAATTCATCATGAATACAGTGCTCCGTATACACCCCAGCAGAACGGTGTCGCAGAACGGAAGAACAGGACTCTAATCGAAACGGCAAGAACAATGCTTGCGGACTCAAATCTTCCAGTCATGTTCTGGAACGAAGCAATTTACGCAGCATGTTACACTCTAAATCGTGTTTTAACAGTGAAGAGGTTTGGCAAAACTTCTTATGAGCTGTTGAACCGACGAAAGCCGAATCTAGAATATCTAGAACCGTTTGGAGCCCCGTGTACAATGCTTAATCCTTCGGAGAAGTTCGCACCAAAGGCTGAAGAAGGCTATTTTGTTGGATATGCAACCCCACTAAAAAGGGTATTCAACAAAAGAACTAGAAAAGTCGAGGAGTGGGCTAACGTCGAAGTACAAAGATACACTCAAAATGTACAGGGAGGCGGTCCAGACTGGATGTTTGATTACAAAGACTTCTTTGAATCATTGAATCTAGATAGCATGGTTGAAGAAGCTGTACTCCGTTTATATTACGAGGTCGAAAACGCAGTGACTTCACCGTTAGTGCGTCCGATCACTGTAAATCCTCAAGCAGCTTCTAATGATACCACTGCTCCTGTGATGGAAAAAGAAGTGTTCAAAGAAGCTTCAACAACGCTTATTTCATAAGATTCCGAAGATGAAGACGATGATGCTACAAGTGAAGCTATTTTGGACAATGCTACAGTGACACCACCAGTGAACCCAACTACAACTGATGCTTCAACATCGAATGTGGGTAATGATCTGGTTTCTACAGAGAATTTGACGACTCAAACGGAGTGCAAGTACCTGATTATCCATAATCTCGGATACATCGGATACACCCGCTTGAACAGGTTATTGGTGATCCTGGTAGCAGCGTTATGACACGAGGGCAATTGAGGAATGCTCAAGCACCAGAGAATACTGGCAATCTTGCTTTATATGCCAAAATACAAAAATCTGGTTTTCAAAATGACTGGTCTTTCGCTTGTTATGTTTCGCAGGTAGAGCCACCGACGTACAAGGAAGCTCTTTTGGATGATGCTTGGGTGGAAGCGATGCAAGAAGAGTTGTTACAATTTCAGAAACTTGGAGTTTGGACGGTGACAGATTTGCCCCCGGGAAGAAAGAAGATCGGAACCAAATGGGTTTTTAAGTGTAAAAAGGATGATAGAGGAGTTATAGTGATAAACAAAGCTCGTTTGGTTGTTCAAGGTTTTCATCAAGTTGAGGATTCGACTACAATGAAATCTATGCACCTGTTGCACACTTGGAAGCTATACGAATGTTTCTGGCGTTTGCATCCTGGAAGAAATTCAAGGTGTATCAGATGGATGTAAAGAGCGCATTTCTTTACGGTGTAGTCAAAGAGGAAGTTTACGTAGGTCAACCACCAGGCTTTGAGGACCCTATTCACCGGGATAAGGTTTATGTCTTAAACAAAGCTCTCTACGGGTTTGCACCAAGCTCCGAGACAATGGTATGAGGAGCTGAGCACGTATCTTCTCTCGAAAGGATTCAAACGCGAATTGGTAGACTGCACACTGTTCACGAAACGAGCAGGAGATGACTTGCTTCTTGTGCAAATTTATGTTGATGATATTATTTTCGGGTCTACTAACGAACTTCTGTGCAGAGAATTTGAAAAAGTTATGCAGGAAAAGTTCGAAATGAGCGCAATGGGAGAAATGCAGTTTTTCCTAGGCTTGCAGGTGGAGCAAAGACCAACGGGGATCTTTATTCACCAAACCAAATACGTTTCTGAAGTCTTGAGCCGATTCCAGATGGATGACTCAATGCCGATGGATACCCCGATACAACCTAATCACGGGATTGGAGTTGACGCTAACGGGGAGCTGACTGATCCATTTACATACAGAGCAATCGTCGGATCTCTGATGTATCTCACCGCGTCTAGACCGGATATAATGTTTGCGACATGTCTTTGTGCACGATATCAGTCGAAGCCGAAACAAAGTCATCTTGCAGCTGTCAAGCGTATCCTTAGATATCTAAAGGGTTGTCCATCGAAAGGACTTTGGTACCCTCATGATGATAATTTTGACCTAATCGCTTTTAGTGATGCAGATTGGGGCGGCTGTGACAAAGACAGCAAATCCACAACGGCTGGATGTCAGTTTATGGGGAGCAGGCTCATGACCTGGCAATGCAAGAAACAGACCGCAGTTGCACTATCCACATGTGAAGCAGAATTCGTTTCAGCATCGAGCTGCTGCTCACAGGTTCTTTGGATCCAACAACAGATGGTGGATTACGGTTTGCAATTTCTTAAAACCCCTATTTACTGTGATAATGAAGCCGCAATCGCATTAACAAAAGACTTAGTAAATCACTCAAAGGCTAAACATATCCGGATTAAATATCATTTTATCCGTGATTGTTATGCTAAAGAGTTGATCGATATGGTCCAAATCCACACTGATTACCAACGCGCAGATCTTTTTACCAAAGTTTTTGACAAATCCAGATTTGATTATCTTTTAAAAGCTAATGGTATTAAAGAAAAACAAGACTGATCACCACCTCAGTCTATTACTTTTTAGTTTATTTTCTTGTTTTTCAGAAAAATTTCAAAAAATCCAAAAACATTGAAAAATTTCAAAATCCATAAAAATTAGAAAATTTCTTTGCTGACTGCTATATCTTCTTCCCTTAGATTAATGCCGTCAGATTTCCGTGAACAAACGATATCTGGGCTGTCACATATTTGAAATGCTCCAGCTTATCCTTGGGAACAGTAAATTCAAAAATTTATAAAAATTAAAAAAATCAAAAATGATTTTCTGGAGTAAAAGGGGAAATGATAGTACATCAGTAGGGATCTGACACATTCTAAGTAATGTACTGCTATATAGGGCGTGTGTCTGAGTCTGTGTGATGTGCTGATAGGCTTCGTAGACCTATTACTGCGTGCCTGATAAATACATATCAAACGAATTGATGTGTGGAAGAACTCCTCATTGGCATATGGTCTTAGTACCGTTATTTTGTTTGATAGGGTATTTGTACAAAACTCGGAGGTTTAGGGTCGTTATGTTATTAGTTGTCTGGGGATAGCCTATCTGATCTTCTGCTGTAAGTCATTACTGTAACACCCCAACCGATGGCGGAAACATCGGGATGTCACGTATTGATGATTGTTCAGTAGCACATGGTACATAATAAATTTCATTATATGATTTAAATCCATTACATACAATTGTTATACAAGAATTCGTACATCAAATTGAATAAAGCTATGCACACATCTTCAAGCATTAATTCAAATCTTCAAGCAAGTAGAAACCTGAAACATGTTAAGTTGAAAATATTTTGGGTCAACAAAAGTTGGTGATAATTACATAGGTTTTGATAATCGAATAAAATTGTTGTGCAATTCATGTGTCATGGCAATCTAGTCCATATGTGAAAACATACTAGAAGTAAATAGAGTGCATAATCAACCATTGTGACTGTTGTATTGTGGTACATCCCATACGCTCATGGTTCACTCGTTTATATTGCAGTAACAAACACCCACGCTACATTTGTAGGAGGCACGTATCCGGTGGGATTGTCAGTCCAATAGATCTATCAATGTATACCGTTTGGCTGATGAATGTTTATGCTAGAATTGTGCTTACCCTAGTCATGTTCAAGACATAATTTAACATAGAAATACACATAGACACATTGATGATTGAATTGCATAAATAATGTTGTAACATGTTTCACCCCAAAAATGGTGATAAATAGAAAAGGGGCTATGTAAAAATCACCTTAGCAAAATGTTATACTTCTTGAAAAGATTGAATAATGTGTTGCCCAAACAATGGCAAATATCACCCTATAATAAGGTAATAAATAAGTCTATCTAGTCTACAAATGTATACGTTCTAGGGTTTCGATTTGGGGATATCCATTTGTTGAATAATAATAAAATGTTTTAATAAATAAAGGGAAATTTGATAATTAAATAATTGAAAGTCTTTTTATAAAGTTTGAATCTAGGATGTTCACAATAATGTGTTTGAAGTATAAAAATAATTTTTATAAAATTATTTTCTTTAAAATAGAATATTAAATCTATTTATTACAAATTGTCAAAATTTAACTTTAATATTTAAAAAATACTAAAATTAAAGAATTATTATTTTAAAATTTATATTTCTGTTCTAAATCTTCAGAAATAAATTGTATAAAATTTTGGTGCAAAAAATATTAAAAATTGAATTTATTATGATTTAATTATGATTAAAACTAACAAAAATTGTTTAAAAATACTAAATAAATGATTTTTCAGAATTAAAAATCTTTTCAAAAAATTTTATCATTATACAAACTCAGAATAATTTTTGTAGAAATTTATAAAATTTTTTTGATATTTTAATGGAATTTTATAAATATAATAGAATAAAATTGATTTAATTATTATATATATTAAATAAATTAATTTTCGAAAACTAAAAATTGTAGGTGGAACATTTATACCAGATTAACTAAAAGTAATTTTTTAGAATTTATAAAAGAGTTTTAATAATTAAAAACGAATTTATAAAAGTATATATATTATATATAATTATTTGATTGTTAAAAGAATTAATGAAAAAGGGACAAAAAGAATGCCACTGCCGGGACTCGAACCGGGTGGCTTAGGAACAATGCATCAGTCACAACCACTTGGTCCAGACCAGTGGTTGTGATCTTTTCTGTTCGATTAAAAATAAATGTATTATACAAATCAAGTTTATCCCCAAATTAAACATCACGAGCCCTAGATTCTGCAATTGTTTGATTCACACATCAATAGCCCAATTAACCATAGGGCTATTGATGTGTGAATGCCGAAGGTTAAACCCCACTAAAAACATTACACTTACAATGCTGTTTCGTGCTCGATTGATCGGTCAAACCAATTAGTCAAAAACACGATCACAAATAAAGATCAGAGTGTTTATGTGAAGAATTGGAGGTTAAGAGAGATGTATTGGCGAGTTGTGAATGCTCGTGAACGATCAATTTATAGTGTTATGCTCTGGATCGAATAAATGGTAAGAGTTGACCAAACATTGAAAGTTATACGCGTATATGGTTAATTTGGCAACAATTGACGATCAAAACTCGTGTATCCTAGTCATGAAAGGCCGATAATTGTGATTCCATTCCATTCGTGAATCAATTACGAGTTAATGTTGATTATTATGGTTATAGGCTGTCACAGTTGACTTTCCATGTCAACTGTGAACAGACCTTGGACGGGTTAAAAGGAATTCAAGCTGGGTCTGAAACAAACAAGAGTGCCAGCCCAGCTGGTTGTGTGTGTGTTGTGTTGGGCCGGTCTTGGGCGCGGGTTTGATTCCCGGCCAAGCACCTATTTTTTTGATAATTTTCCATGTTTTATCCATATATACTTATAATATATATAGTATTAAGGTTTCCAAAAATGCGAAAAATATAATTAAATGCGAACAAACAAAAATACTAGAACTTGACGTTTTATTAATAATGCTCGTGTAACGTACAAGTATAAATGCGTAATGTTACAGTCTCCCCTACTTTTAGGAACTTCGTCCCGAAGTTAAAGAAAGACACCAGGTTTACAATTGGTCGACTACCGAAAACCTTGATAAAATTCCTCACTACCTTAATGTACCTGTAAATTCATGATTACGTTCCGGACCGTAATTACCAATTTACCTTACATTAGGGTTTTGCGTCCTTTCATGACTCTACCGATTGTTGAGCAGGTTCGATAGTCTCCACCAGTCGTTGAGCAGGTTGTAAGGCCTCTCCCGACTGTTGGAAAGACATGATGACCTCTACCAATCGTTGAGTAGATTGTTTCGTAGTCAACTAATTGTTGTACAAGTAAGCAAGTATGATTATAGATATAGCAATTAGTTCACATTCGAACAAGCATGCACACAGATGTTATGATAATACTTGAATTTATTACTTGAATCCAAAAAGTGTTAATACATAGAATTAAAGAGGAAGTAGACATCATTCAAATGGTAGAGTTTGTTGTTAAGTAGCTGGAGGGTTTCAAGCGGGGTTATTTGGAGCATCAAGAGCGTTTGTAGCAGGGATTCGACAAGCATCTGCAAGATGCCCATACCTTTGACAATTGGTGCACTGTCGGCAGGGTACTTGAGTTGGATGGTGATACTGGCAGGTGTCACACTTAGGTAGCTTCCCGTGGTGTTGTTTCTTGTTGGGTGGGGCAGTGGTGTCTATTGCAAAATTCCTGACCTTGCACTTTCCGTTGGTTGAGGCCTCGGTTTTGATTTCAACGGCAGGTTGGGAGTATCCTTTTTCTTTTCTCCTTTACGAGTCAGGGTTCCTGCCTTCACATGGTTATCTGTTAGGGTGGCAGCCAAACGCTTTGCTTCCTCCAGAGTAGCAGGGTTCCTTCCCCACACCGTGTCTTGAATTTGCATCGGTAAGCCACCAATGTATTTTTCGATTGCAATAGGTAAGGGAGTGACCTTGTGGGGTAGCAGTAGGCTAAGTTCGTGAAAACGAGTGTTGTAAGCAAGGTTTTCTCCACTATCTTGAGCAAGATCATGAAACTCATCTTCCAGCTTCTTGATTTCATTACGAGGGCAGAACTCTGCCTTCATAATGTCTTTAGCTTGATCCCAAGTTAAGGCCAGTGCAGCTTCAGCTCCACGGGTGCCCTTATTCTCATTCCACCAGGTGAGTACTCGTTTGTGAAGAACACTCATGGCATAACGGACTTTAAAATTGTCGGGACACTCACTGTTAATGAAGGTATTTTCAATACCCTCAAACCATTGTAGGAGTCCTGTAGCTCCTTCTTCTCCACTGAACTTTGGGGGATTACAAGAATTAAAGTGTTTAAGGGTACAGGCTGGAAGACCATTCCCATTCCCGTTGTGGTTACCGTTCCCGTTGCCGTTCAACTGGATGACTTGAGCTAGTAAGTTGGGAACCAGAGTTGCGATTTGCTGCGCCATTTGTTGAGAAATGATTGCGGCCAGTTGAGCATCAACTCCATTATTGTTGTTGTTCTTATTGTGGCTAGTATCGTGGTTGTAGTTGTGGTTGTGATTGCTACTCCCTTCATCATGATTATCACCACTATTAAGACGAGCGCTGCGACGTGGAGGCATGATCTGTAAGAGACACAGTGAAATGAATGAGATTATATAAGGAGTGTAATCATTTATTCATTAATTAAAACGAATAAACGAAAACGTTGACTTATCAAAGATTCTAGATTCTAATAACATATGAAGACATGCTTTAGCCTATAAGTGAACACTCATCCCGAGAATTCCCAGGTAGGCATCCGGGTCCCTCGTCTGATTGGGATATATGCGCAATGCCAGCCTAGACAGAAGACTCAGAATACAGGTGTTCACCCTTCCAGATTGCACGTGTTCGTTATTAAGATCTAGAACTTCGACGAGATCTCAAGGTGGTTCAGGTTAAACCTGAGGATTTTGCCTTATTAGTCTAAGAGTGGATCCAGTGATGGAGAGCAACCTTCTTGAAAGGATGAAAGTAGGGGTAAGAAGTAGGAGGGAGATAGAGTATAGCAAGTATAAGAAGCAAGTACTGGTTAAGTCCTATGGTTATAGACTAGATTATTTTTCTAATAACCTAATTCCCTATAACCATGGCTCTGATACCAATCTGTAACACCCCAACCGATGGCGGAAACATCGGGATGTCACGTATTGATGATTGTTCAGTAGCTCATGGTACATAATAAATTTCATTATATGATATAAATCCATTACATACAATTGTTATACAATAATTCGTACATCAAATTGAATAAAGCTATGCACACATCTTCAAGCATCAATTCAAATCTTCAAGCAAGTAGAAACCTAAAACATGTTAAGTTGAAAATATTTTGGGTCAACAAAAGTTGGTGAGAATTACATAGGTTTTGATAATCGAATAAAATTGTTGTGCAATTCATGTGTCATGGCAATCTAGTCCATATGTGAAAACATACTAGAAGTAAATCGAGTGCATAATCAACCATTGTGACTGTTGTATTGTGGTACATCCCATACGCTCATGGTTCACTCGTTTATATTGCAGTAACAAACACCCACGCTACCTTTGTAGGAGGCACGTATCCGGGTGGGATTGTCAGTCCAATAGATCTATCAATGTATACCGTTTAGCTGATGAATGTTTATGCTAGAGTTGTGCTTACCCTAGTCATGTTCAAGACATAATGCAACATAGAAATACACATAGACACATTGATGATTGAATTGCATAAATAATGTTGTAACATGTTTCACCCCAAAAATGGTGATAAATAGAAAAGGGGCTATGTAAAACTCACCTTAGCAAAATGTTATACTTCTTGAAAAGATTGAATAATGTGTTGCCCAAACAATGCCAAATATCACCCTATAATAAGGTAATAAATAAGTCTATCTAGTCTACAAATGTATACGTTCTAGGGTTTCGATTTGGGGATATCCATTTGTTGAATAATAATAAAATGTTTTAATAAATAAAGTGAAATTCGATAATTAAATTATTGAAAGTCTTTTTATAAAGTTTGAATCTAGGATGTTCACAATAATGTGTTTGAAGTATAAAAATAATTTTTATAAAATTATTTTCTTTAAAATAGAATATTAAATCTATTTATTACAAATTGTCAAAATTTAACTTTAATATTTAAAAAATACTAAAATTAAAGAATTATTATTTTATAATTTATATTTCTGTTCTAAATCTTCAGAAATAAATTGTATAAAATTTTGGTGCAAAAATATTAAAAATTGAATTTATTATGATTTAATTATGATTAAAACGAACAAAAATTGATTAAAAATATTAAATAAATGATTTTTCAGAATTAAAAATCATTTCAGAAATTTATCATTATACAAACTCAGAATAATTTTTGTAGAAATTTATAAAATTGTTTTGATATTTTAATGGAATTTTATAAATATAATAGAATAAAATTGATTTAATTATTATATATATTAAATAAATTAATTTTAGAAAACTAAAAATTTTAGGTGGAACATTTATATCAGATTAACTAAAAGTAATTTTTTAGAATTTATAAAAGAGTTTTAATAATTAAAAACGAATTTATAAAAGTATATATATTATATATAATTATTTGATTGTTAAAAGAATTAATGAAAAAGGGACAAAAAGAATGCCACTGTCGGGACTCGAACCCGGGTGGCTTAGGAACAATGCATCAGTCACAACCACTTGGTCCAGACCAGTGGTTGTGATCTTTTCTGTTCGATTAAAAATAAATGTATTATACAAATCAAGTTTATCCCCAAATTAAACATCACGAGCCCTAGATTCTACAATTGTTTTGATTCACACATCAATAGCCAAATTAACCATAGGGCTATTGATGTGTGAATGCCGAAGGTTAAACCCCACTAAAAACATTACACTTACAATGTTGTTTCGTGCTCGATTGATCGGTCAAACCAATTAGTCAAAAACACGATCGCAAATCAAGATCAGAGTGTTTATGTGAAGAATTGGAGGTTAAGAGAGATGTATTGGCGAGTTGTGAATGCTCGTGAACGATCAATTTATAGTGTTATGCTCTGGATCGAAGAAATGGTAAGAGTTGACCAAACATTGAAAGTTATACGCGTATATGGTTAATTTGGCAACAATTGACAATCAAAACTCGTGTATCCTAGTCATGAAAGGCCGATAATTGTGATTCCATTCCATTCGTGAATCAATTACGAGTTAATGTTGATTATTATGGTTATAGGCTGTCATAGTTGACTTTCCATGTCAACTGTGAACAGACCTTGGACGGGTTAAAAGGAATTCAAGCTGGGTTTGAAACAAACAAGAGTGCCAGCCTAGCTGGTTGTGTGTTTGTTGTGTTGGGCCGGTCTTGGGCACGGGTTCGATTCCCGGCCCAAGCACCTATTTTTTTGATAATTTTCCATGTTTTATCCATATATACTTATAATATATATAGTATTAGGGTTTCCAAAAATGCGACAAATATAATTAAATGCGAACCAAAAAAAAATACTAGAACTTGACGTTTTATTAATAATGCTCGTGTAACGTACAAGTATAAATGCGTAATGTTACAATTACGGACCTAAATCAGACAGGGTGTCTTTATAAAAGAGCGTTATGCAAAATCCTAAAGTTACCGAATTGAGGAACTTTCCATGTTTTATGTTGATCAAAGATTATCTATTACATCGTATTAATCACTGATGTAAATCATGATTAATATCAGTCCTCAACCTGGTAAAGTGCACATGTTACTTTGCTGCATTAATTTGCTGACCTGTATACCTCTGTGCATTTAACCTTGTAAATTACAGACGATGAAAGCATAATCACGCTTTACAATGAGTCTTTGTGCTTTTACTTCTTGATATGGGAGTATGTCGTGTGCGTGGGAACCACATCCAATTATGTTTATACTATAAATAACAGTATCAGTTTAAAGCATTGCACAAAAGTCTGCATGTGAGTTTATGTGGATCACAATATCAGCAATTGCCAGATCACACATTGTCTTTAATGATAATAATTCAAAAGATCAACGGTGTGAACAGATTTCTCAATACCTAATATGATCCCTTTACCGGAATTCACAAAAACATTTACTGTTTTTCATTTACATTTCTGCATTTTATTTTCTCGTCAAAAATTACAAAACTCAAAAAGATTTTAGGTGTGTTTTAACATAAACTTTAGAAAATCCAAAAGATTTTACATTTCTATCTTCTTTTTGATAACTGATGGTGGTTGATGTCGATTTTCTAAACCTTGATGACCCATTTGAGCTTTGTAATCTTTTAAATGTGAAAATATGAATGTTGGATGCTTAAAAGTTGAAAAATAATTGGAACGGGACTCGATTTTGAGATTTGAAAAATTTATCAAAAATTCCAGTTCTCGTTCGCCCATTCGTTTGGTCGAACGTGGTATTTTTCATGCTCCTTCGTATGTTAAAAAACGGGCGAATGAGAGTGTTCTTGAACATCTGTCTCATTTGAACCCTTTGTCTCATTCGAACCTTTAACTAGGGTCGAAGGAGACAAAAGTATCTCATTCGACCGGTGAGAATGGTCGAAGGAGCTTGTCTATAAATACCCATTCAGTCTCATTCGAACCTTCACAAAAGTTTTTCAAAATTTCTTCTCTGAAGTCATCTTGTTGCCCTAATCTTTTGCACCATACCATTGTGATCGTATAGTGTCACTGATCAATTTCCATTATTGTTTACAGGTTAATATCACGAATTCAAGGATTAATCGTTGTTATTCAGTTTTGAGCCCTAGTTTTTTAAACATTGATACAAACATGTTCATTGCTTTAATTGATGTTGGGGATTCATTATATCTGTGTTTTAGGGGGAGAAAATCCATAAACCAAGGATTCTAAAACATCAGATTGATCAATTTATCATCATTTTATTTCGAACCCTAGGTTTAATAAGAAAACACTGATATAATGTGACATTGATAAAACTGTTGATTTGGAAACATTAATCGGTGCTTTTACTTGTCAAACAAATCAAAATAACATGATTAGAAACAATATAATTCAGAATTGAAAATTTAAAATTATGAACAGATACCTTCGCACCTTTCGAATGGGCGAAGGAGATGTTTCACTAGGCGAATGAACGATAATTGGGCGAATGAAACATTTCATTAAAAACTCTTACATTCGTACCTTTAAATTTCTCATTCGCACCAAGTTTTTCTCATTCGCACCTCTGTTTGGGCGAATGAGAAGATTAATTACCAAATTTTCAAAGTTTGAATATTTTGTCGATTTTTAACATGTTTCTTTGTTTTGTTTTGCAGATCAAACCATGTCTGAACAGAAGAAGACTACTGAGCAAGCCGGATCATCCTCACAGCCTGCAAAGAAAGCTACTGAAGAGCTTTTAACCTTCGAGAATGCGCATAATTGCTGTGCGTATCTTGGAGAGGTTAAAAAGCATACTGAGTTTATCGAGATTATAGAGTTCTTGAAGAGAAGTAGGATGATAGACGCGATTGCTACACCTACCATTATTTACAGAGACATGATGCAAGAATTCTGGACTGAAGCGAAGTTAGATTTCTGGAATTGCGAGTCATCTGTGATTAGCAAGATCCAAGGGAAGATGGTGATTGTATGTGAGCAGGATATTAGAGAAGCATTGAATCTGCAAGATGAGAAGACGGATCCCAAAGAGCTTAGTTTTATGGATCAACGAAAGTGCTTTGTGAGGATGAAGTACAATGGACCGATCACTGATGGTTCACTGCATAAGGGAAAGCTGTGTCCACAGTTCAAATACTTGGCACATGTGTTGATACACGTCTTTGGATCAGCCGCTGGAGGATATGACTTGATGCGTAAGAGTATTAGCTCAATGATGGTGGCACTGGTATTGAACAAACCGTTCAATGTATCAGGAATGCTAATGGAACATTTGTTGGAGCCTGTGAACGGCACGAGGAATCTGAAGTTTTTGTTGTATCCTCGATTCCTCCAGATGCTGTTTGATAATAAATACAAAGATTTGAAGAGGGATCCTAAGCACATTGTTGTTCAAGAACATATGTCGATCAATACTCTTGCTAGGATGAAAGCTTACAAAGGATTGTCAGTGAATGAACGTCCACCTGTAAGACGTTTATTTGGACATCTAGCAAGGATTGATTATGAGGATCCAGGTGAAGGGCTAGTAAGACAGGCTAACAGTGATTCAGATCCAGATAACCCATTACATCCTGTTGATCTGGATGCTAAGCGCAAGAGACAGGTTGTTAATGTTGGTGCAAAGAATGGAAAGGGTAAGGAGAAAGAGATCAGAATAGAGGTTGTACCTGAACATGCTAGGAAGAAGAGTACACCGAGAAGAAGCAAGACAATGGCAAAGAAGGGAGTGCATATTGTGGATGAGGCGTCGATTGATTCTGAGGAGACGCAAGAAGATGAACATTGGGATTCGGAAACTGAAACGCTAAAGACTACCAAGCCCAAGCCACTGTGGCTGGTTAGTCTGTTAGTCAGTCTGTTGAAGATCAAGGTAATAAGAGCCCAATTCCTGTTGATGAAGATGAAGAGGGTCTGAATGTAGAAAAAGATTTTCCTGGTTCGCCAGTACAGGCTATGAAATCAAAGAAGAAGCCTCAGTACAAGAAACAAGAGAACGTACTGAAACCAAGTCAAAAGAGATTGAGAGAGATTGAATCACTCATTGCTGGAAAGAAACTACCACCAGCTTCTAGTTCCAAGTCACCGGTTACTGCACCTGTATCGAAAAAGCAAAAGACTGCAACTACTTCGAGCACGCATCAGGGAGATGAATTACCTGTTGATGAGTTCAATGAAGCGTTAGATAATGTGCTCAAGAAGATGAGGAAAGGCAAACTGCCTGAAGTTGCTGAGATGCCTGTTAAAAAGAAGGTCACAGTTGATAGTGATGTGATGACTGCTGTGAACCAAAGGCTATCTGAAATGATGAGTATTATCAACAAACAGCAAACTGAGATTGAGCAATTGAAGTCGAATGATAAAAAGATGTTGGAAGTTGTAGTCACATCTCATGATAACAGTGAAGAGTTAAAGGAAACAATTAAAAAGTTGAAGAAAGAGAACAAAAAGTTGCTGAAACATGAGCAGAGAAACACCAGACGGATAATAGCCTTGAAAGAGGAGAACAAAACGCTGAAGAAGAGTAACAAGAACATGGACGATCTGATAAAAGACTTGTACTCTCGAGCTCCTCTACTTCAAGCTGGTGAAGAAGATAAAGAACAAGAAGAAGAGAAAGTTGATTATGAACCATCTGATGATGAAGAGGATGAAGATCTTGATGAAGATGCTGGTAACGATCCTCAAAAGAAAAAGAAGAAAGATGATGGAGATGATGGTGGTTCAGATGGTGGATCAAGTGATGCAAACAGCTCTACTTTTGATAGTGATGATGACAATGATGATGATAACGCTGAGAAATATAAGTACGAGAAGCGTGATTCGAGTAAAGGTGGAGAGTCAAGCTCAAAGACTCCAGGTGAAAATGTAGATGATGACATTTTCTGGAATGAAAAACTGCAGTCTTTATCTAAAGAAGACAAACACATGTATCGCCAGATGCTTACAGATCGAGTCTGGACGATTGACATGACAGGCAAGTTTCCAGAAATATTTGAGTCTAGTAATAAGCTGTATGAGTTGGAGTTTGATGACCCAGATCTAGAAGATGGAGAGGTTTCTGCGACGGTTTCTAAGGAAATACTTGAAGGTTTAGCTAGACAGGTTGGAAAGACTTTGGAAGAGTTACTTGCTGATAATTTCATTCCAAAGATACCTGAAAAGGAAGCCGGGAATCATTCTGATGACCGTGACGTTCCTGCATTTGAAGAAGTTGATATGGAAGACATTACAAGTGAGGAATATCCACAATACTTTAAGAATGATCAAGATTCTGGATTTCCTGGATTTTCTGATGAAGTGCTAAACCAGGCCGAGAAACTTGCTAAGGAAAAGAGCAAATTGTTTGAAGATGAAGTGTTTAAAGGGCATGATAAGCCACAGTTCGAGCAATCTGATAGTTTGAAAGAACTTTTGAGGAAATTGAAAGAGAAGGAGAATAACCGTCCTAAAGCTGAGATACAAGGTAGTTTCTACAAACTTAACAGTGAAATTTTCAAAGGTCGTGCATTGGCCTGGTAGTTTGTTAAGCAACTAAAATGTGTAGCAGTGAAGTGGGAGAAGGGGATCCTATATTTTGATAAATTCCATCATTTGAAGACTCTCCCATATTGGGCAATTCGTGACATTTGTCGACACAAGATGACAGGTACGACAAATGGTCAGATTGCATACTTTGCTGAGAAGATGACTAGGGAGAGTAGGACGAAGTGGAACCTCTTTGAACCTCAATATCCAAAACGAATCGTTCATAAAAAGGATTTTGACATGATTACTGGAATGCCCAAAGTGACGCTGAAGTATAAGCCACCGCGAGTGTTGAAGAAGATTCCTTTGATGCCGATTCCACAACACTTCGCCAAAGACTTTATTTGGTGGTACTATGATTGGAAGATAGCAGAGGTTGTGATCGTGCTAAAAGATGGTGAAAAGAACTTCAAGAAGATACACATTTTTGATCCCATGTGGCTGATTAATTGTTCACATGAGGATATAATAATGTTGTTATATAATCCGATTTATTCTGAGGTTAAGGATGCTGAACAAGCAGGCAAATACCAACGTGTGGTATTTCTGTGCTTTGCTTATTATATAAATGTTGGATGTGATTATTTCAAGAAGCTCGGGAGGTTTGTAGAGATACAGAAGGTGCCTGAAGTGAAAAAGACGAAGCCGAAGACATTTCATGAACCGGTGCTGACTAAGGAATAGAAGATTCAGCGGCATATCAAGTTGATAAACATCAGAATGGACGAAGAACGTCGACAACAATCCAAGCAATAGTCGAGGGGGAGTTTGTAGATGCATTTATGCGACTAGTGCTTCGGATTGTCCAATAAACTTGTTTTTGTTGATTGTCGTTTGGTCGAAGGAGAATCAGAAGGTGCGAAGGAGACTCAGAAGGTGCGAAGGAGATGTTTTGGTCGAAGGTAGAATAGGTTTATTATGTATGGCTTGGTTCGACCGGATGAAGTGGTCGAACCTGCACATTCCCACGAACAATGTGGGCGAATGTGCAGTCTATATATAGTCAAGCTGAGTTTTTGAATGTAACTTTGAGTCATTTTGTTCCCTCCACTTTCTGATTCTCTCTCTAGGATATTATTTAGCTTAATTCATGTTCATACCTTGTTGTTTTCAATTTGTCAACGTGTAATTGAGTTCGTAATTAATGAAAAAACTTTGAAATGATGATTTACGTGTTTTGATCTGTTTGATTATCATTTTGTGATTGTTTTAGGGTTTCCCACCTAAAACAAACTTGTTTGATCATTCTTTGTTGATTTATCGATCCTTTTAGCACATACATAAACCATTCTTGGACCGATTCGTAATTGTTTTTTTCATCGATAATATCCTCATATATTCCAAAACCAGAAACCTCCACTTGAAGTAATTTTGAGACGAAAGTTCAAAAGTAGGGGAGACTGTAACATTTACGCGTTTTCTAACTTTATCGTAATTTCATTTCAGTCCTCGTATTACGATATTTTGAAATTTCTAATAAAACTTATGTTGCATTAGTCATTAAATCTTTGCTATATACGTTTTATTGTAAAACTTCAAATAATTTTGTCGACGGATGTTGGAAAACGTCGAAGTTTTACAATGGAAAGGGATAAAAACTTGAAAATATTGTGTAAACATTTATAAAAGATGAAAAAAAATATAGTTTTAAAGTTTTAATAAGTTTTTGGTTAAAATTACTTAACTTTGGTTAAGTTTTTATAAGAAAACAATTGACTAAAATAACCAAACTAACTAGAGGGACTAAAATTGCACATTCTTCAAAGTTTTTTTTTAAATAAAAAAGAAAAAGGATCTTCTTTGGCCCTGTTGGCCGGCCGAAATTCCGGCGGCCGGAAACCTTCTCCGACGAGATTTGTTTCTCTTGTTTAGGCGTTTTTACTCACAATAATTGATGGGTAGACGTTTCTTCCCTTCAAACCTTTGAATTCCCTCACTTTAAGGGCCCAAACTCACGTCTAATTACATTTTAGAAACTGAAAACTTTATGTAATCGTCGGATTCTTGCAAAAACACCATTTTCCCAAGACTACTATATAAATCAAACGTATCATTAGTTTCCTAGGCTCATTCTCTTCAAAACCCACTAAAAAACCCCTACTAAAAACGTCAAAAAAGGCTCCAATTCGTGTTATTTGGTCGCGTGTTTGAAGCCTTGTTCCCGGTCGAAATACATATTGTAAGCGTCTAATTTTTTTGCCATAATAATCCTTTAATCATGTTCTTTGAAAACCCTCTTGAATTGGGTTCCAATCTTTACCAATTGAGGGTTATAGAAACCTAGGGTTAGGGTTTATGGTTTGGGGAAGAAGATGAAATATTAGAGTTGTTTGAGTATTTTTTGGTTGAAATTCTTAACAAGGTGTGGTGATGGTCTAATGGTTTTGTGTGGGTGTGGGCAACAAACTGACTTGGGTTCGAGTCCCATCTGCAACCATTTTTTTTTTTTTTGCCCTTTTTGTTCTTATTTTATTTTGCTATTTCTTTATTTATTTTAATGTATATATATACTATAATCTTAAAATATTCCTAGAAAATTCATTTTTACTCCAAAAATTATGAAAATTTTGGGGAAACATCTTGAAACCCTAAAGAAAATTATCCTATTTTAATTATCTAGAAAATACATTATTTTCCTATTTTCCTTGAATTAAATTTTTTTAAGCATAATTAATTGATTAAAGATTCATTTTAAATGATTTTAACCTCAAATTTTTTGGTGATTTATTTTTATGTATAATAAACTGAAATAACATGTAATTTCTTAGAAAATGATTATTTTTGTTATTTTTATTATTTTTAATCATTAAAACACTATTTAAACTCATTAAATATGTTTTAAATACAAATAAATTGAAAGAAACTTTGAAAATATTATTTTCAGTATTTCCCATCAGAAAATAATTATTTTTCATAAAAATATCATTTTTGGATCATATCTCATATTATTTATTCTATGTATATTTAAATTAGACATAATAAATTGTTTAGTTGAATATAAATCAGAAAAATCTATTTCGTGATATTTTTCTATAAAATAGAAAATGTTTCTAAATGTGGGAGACAACAGTGTTTTAGTCACATATTTAATTCTAAATCGTTATATATTTATTTCAAAACTTTTGTTTAAGTTACTATTAAAAACTTCATCTTCCTACGCAAAGTCTAATAAACCCTAATTCCTTAGATTTTGGTTGCCTTAGACTTTTAAGTTATTTTCCTCATTAGTATTCTATCATATATAGGTTGAGTTCTAAATCCTTTACGACGAACTTTCGTGGAGTTTATACTCAGCGAAACTGTGAGTATATCTTTCCCCCTTTTTACTATTTACTCTTTTGGAGTGACTCATGTACCATTATTATTAAACTTATGTATATTATTTATAACGCAATGTGCTCCTTGATATGTTTTGTGTGAATTGTATGAATGATTTGTCAAAGTCATTAACCTTTGGGGCTCACCTAACAATGAGTAGTACTGTGAATTATATCCCTTGATTGACTTACGTGAACGAGTTAAGTCCTTGGTCATTGTTATGGTTTTTTTCTTGAACGATGTGTGAACGATTATTGAATGATGTGAGGCTTGATTTTGACCCTTTTACATATTACAAATATCATGGCACATAAATTGCAAATTACTGTTTGAACGAAATGGATATACTCACCAATACATTATATGTGTTGACAAATTATTTTGTACATGTTTCAGGTGAAGTTTGATCTTGCATGCTTTTCACGCTTAGGCTGGACCTAGTGCTTAAATAAAAGATTGAACATTTTTTTTCGATGTTTTGAGATTTCTATTAAGAATTTTGTATTTCATTTGGAATAATGAAAGTTATTTGCTATTAATATTTACATTTTAGTCCATGTGCTTTTTAACAATCGTCACTACGTGACACCTCGATGTTTCCGCCATCGGTTGGGGTGTTACAGCAATGGTGATCAATGAATTGTTTGGCGATTAATATTAGGGGGTTAGGGATCTGAGGAAAGCTACTTGGATTAAAGGGGTGAACACCCGTCATGGAATAAGTTTTCTGGCTATACAAGAAACAAAGGTAGGACATATTGTATGGTTTAATTTTGGTTCATTCTGGGGTAGGTCGGTGTTTGAGGTTGAACAGGTTTATTCGGAGGGCAGGTCTGGTGGACTTGTTAGTTTGTGGAACCCGGGGGTTCTGCAGAAGATAAGTGTTGTCTAACATAGATATTTTCTTCTAATTTTGGGTAAGATCATTCCCTCTGGTGAAGTGGTAAATTTGGTGAATGTGAAAGTGCCTAACGACGCATCTGAAAGGAGAGGGATTTGGGGGGGATTATTGAGATTGAGGGTTCAATGTATGGGAAATGGGTGTTCATTATGGACTTTAACGATGTAAGGGATGCTAATGAAACAAGAAACTCGGAGTTCATGGAGGCAAATGCAAGATGGTTTAATGATTTTATTGAAAGGGCCGACTTACATGAATACCATACTGTTGGTCTAAAATTCACGTATATGTCTGATGATAGATGTAAGCTAAGGAAGTTGGTTCGCTTTTTGGTGTGTAGAGACTTTTTGGGGGTCATGGCCTGGGTATCTGTGACGGATCTTTCAAAATATTTATCGGACCACAATCCAATTGTTTTAGCGGTATCATCTAGTGATTTCGGTCATATACCCTTCAATTTTTATAATTTATGGCCGGAAATGACTGGATTTTTGGATTATGTTGGGAGTCTCTGTCACACCCTCAAATTACCACTTGCGGAGTTTTACCGCGAGGCGCATGACAAACCAGGATACAAGTCAACGATCACAATAAACAACTCTATATGAAATACGTAAAAGCATAAACAACGATTTTATAAGCGGAAGCATTTAAGAATTTAATCAGCTACAATAGTATTCCAAAGTATTCAAGACAATTTATTTCAAAACATGCAACTAAGCCTAGACGCCAATGCAGACCCATGCGCCTAGTTCCATTTGTTGCTACCTTAGCGACCTGAGAAAAACAGGCCAAAAAGATGTCAACATATAATGCTGGTGAGTTCACAGGTTTGTTCAATATGTTACCAAGTGTTACGAAAACGTTACCATGTCCATACTATATCAATGTTACCAAGTACGCTAGCTAGGCGTATGTTTTATTACTACTACGATTGGAAACCATTACTAGACACGTTTAGCAATGTTTAGCATGTTTAAGCAGCCCGAATGTTCAGCATGATACCAATGTTCCTGTTCGAGACAACATGCACCCGCCTGGCCCTCCAAGCCGACGAGTGGGGCAGGTCACGCCCAATAGATCTATCCACATTTCCCCCGTTGTGCATCCCCACACATTCATGGTTTCCCCCGGGACTTCCAAAGATCGTATAGCAATACAAAGTTAAAAAACCATAGTATGACATATGTTACCAAAATAGTTTAGCGCATGTTTTCTCCCCCAAAAGTTAAAGCAGTAAAAGTGGGGCCGTGAACTCACCTTAGATAGCGTTCTTCGGTTATAAGTAAAGATGTTAAGCCCTTGATAATCCCTCTACCGGAGATCTATCAAAATGTTCACATAAGTGTTCTGACTAATAACCATAAGGTTATCTAGTCCCCAATTGTCTAGATCGTAACCAAGTATGTTTTAAAGCGTGTTTAAATGTTTAACCGACACACTAGACCGACCCGACATCCCGTTGGTGACCCATTACCCTAACTAATCAAGTTCACATAGATTACACACAAGGTTCAAGCATAAAACACTTAGTTTGTATCAAAAATCTCATTTCTGCATCAGAACGGTCGAACCAGTCAGTTTAAGTCTCCTTCGCCCGTTTTTAATCTCCTTCGCCCATTTTGGATTTCGTTCGACCGTTTGATGTTTCCTTCGCCCGTTTTACCACGTTCGCCCAAACATAACCCAGGTTCGACCCTGGATTCTCTCCTTCGCACCTTCGATCGGTCGAAGGAGTCCAGGTTCGCCCCTATTGTGCATATTTTCCTAAAACCGCTTCAAATACATTGAAAACGACTCGAAACATCATCAAACACAGCAGTCAAGCATGAATAACTTATCCCTACAAAACCCCACCGATTTCCCCCAATAATACGCCCATTTCAACCCTTTCCCAAAATGGTAAAAATTATGGAAACGTCACTATCATGCATGGATTATTTACCCAATTTGGAAACTTTTGAAATCGATCCGTATTCAACTTAAAATGCTCAGTTTGTCGAGTGTTCGATCTTTCCCTATTAGTTCTATTGATCATAAAGATCATGCATCAAGTCTAGATTCGTTAAAACCCCCAAATACCCATAATATCATCATTTATCCAATCCTAACCCTAAACAACAATGACCTAGCATCAATAACAATCCTATATCATGTTTCTATCATAGATACAGCAGCAAATCATTGAACAACACATAACACCACATAATACATAATTCACATATGTTTATCATCATGAAAACACCCTTAGAACAGATCCGGACAATTAGGGTTAGATGAAAACGAATTAAAATGCTTTAAAAAGGTTTAGGATCAAGAACACACCTTGGATTCTTGTTTAGATGTTGTAGATATGTTAATTTATGAAAAAGAAGAGCAAAAACTCCTTCCTTAGTGGTTAGAATCGTTTGAGAGTGTTTTGAGACGGTTAGGGTTTGTGAAATGATGAAAAATGACAAAGTTTGGTATTTATACTAATCCTCCTTCGCCCCAACTCAATGGTCGAAGGTGGCCTCCTTCGACCGTTCCACAGGGTCGAATCAGCCCTGTCCTGGTTGAAGGGAATTCTTTCAATTCCACATCCCAGGTTCGCCCATTTACAAGGGTCGAACCAAACAAAATGTTCTCCTGCGACCACTCGAAGTGGTCGAACCAGAACTCATGTTTAACTAGTTTTCCAGTTTGTCGTGTTTAACGCATTCTAACACATCTTTAACACACAAGCATGCATCCTTAGTCTATATTTAACATATTTAAGCATAGATAATCATTTACACATCATTTAAACACATCTATGTACATAATCCACCACACGACCCATAATCTACACATATACTTAATTAGTTCATGTAATGTCACCAACAACGGAACCCGGTACTATTGTATTACCAAAACGACTCCCAATGATCCTCCAGATCATTGCACCCTGGACAATCCTAACTTGACCCGACTCAACTAACCCAGTTAAGTCCGTTTATAAACGTTTCTCGCTAAGGTAGACTTAGATGTTACTAAAATGTTTAAGCAAAACATGCCGGGTGTCACATCATCCCCACATTGAAAGAATTTTCGTCCCGAAAATTGCGCAAAGCCCCAAAAAGAAAGAAACGAAAAGAACAGAACAAAAGAAAATTACCGGATGTCACATCATCCCCACGTTGAAAGGAATCTCGACCCTAGATTCATTCCGCTTTAGCAGTAACATGCCTCGATTCAAACGTGCGCTTCGGAAGAGATGAGGATATTTAGCTTTCATCTGATCCTCTCGTTCCCATGTGAACTCCCATCCACGATTCGAGTTCCAACGAACCTTAACGATGCGGATTTTACTCCGACGAAGGCTACGAATCTTGTAGTCGAGAATCTCGACAGGTTCCTCCACAATGCGAAGACGATCATCAACCTTGATCTCCTCCAGTGGTACAATGAGAGATTCATCAGCCAAACACTTCTTCAAGTTAGACATATGGAAGACGTTGTGCACACTACCGAGCTCCGCCGGTAAGTGAAGTCTGTATGCCACCGGTCCAATCCGATCCAGGATTGCGAATGGTCCGACATATCGAGGGTTAAGCTTGCCACGCTTTCCGAAGCGTATGACGCCCTTCCATGGTGAAACTTTCAGAAGTACCCTGTCCCCAACCTGGAACTCTAAAGGTTTTCGACGGCGATCGGCATAGCTCTTCTGACGATCACGTACAGCAGCCAAACGGTGACGAATCTGTACGATTTTCTCCGAAGTTTTGTACACAAGTTCCGGACCAGTGAGCTGGCTCTCGCCCACCTCGGCCCAACAAAGTGGTGATCGACATTTCCATCCGTAAAGAGCCTCGAACGGAGCTGCCTTGATACTAGAGTGATAGCTGTTGTTGTAGGAGAACTCCACTAATGGCAGGTGGATCTCCCAACTTTTGCCAAAATCGATAACACATGCCCGAAGCATGTCTTCCAAGGTTTGAATCGTCCGCTCACTCTGTCCATCAGTTTGCGAATGATAAGCTATACTCATATCCAACTGAGTACCCAAAGCCTTGGGCAGAGCCTTCCAGAAACGCGAAGCAAAACGAGAATCGCGATCAGAGATAATAGAGACAGGCACCCCGTGCCGAGCAACCACCTCCTTAAGGTAAAGTCGAGCCAACCGCTCGAGTCCATCGGTTTCCTTAATAGGTATGAAACGTGCCGATTTTGTCAGCCGGTCAACAATCACCCAGATAAATATCATAACCACTAGGTGACCTTGGCAGCTTGGTGACAAAATCCATCGTGATTCGCTCCCACTTCCATTCCGAAACCTCTGGTTGTTGCAGGAGACCAGACGGCCTCTGATACTCCACCTTGACTTTAGCACAAGTCAAACATTTGCTGACATAAGAAGCTATATCAGCTTTCATGTTTGGCCACCAATAAAGTATCTTCAAATCTTGATACATCTTATCGGAGCCAGGGTGAATAGAATAACGGGATTTGTGAGCTTCATCCAAAACAAGCTCGCGCAATCCTCCGAACAATGGAACCCAAACACGTCCCGCAAAAAAGTGTAAGCCATCGGTCCTGAGTTCGAGATGCTTGTCAGCACTGTGCATAGTCTCAGCCTTAAGGTTTTCCTCCTTCAAGGCTTCCAACTGTGCAGAACGGATTCGGTCAGGCAATGACGAATGGATGGTGAGCTGTAAGGCTCGAACACGGCGAGGATTCGCAGACTACTTCCTGCTCAAGTCGTCCGCCACAACGTTCGCCTTGCCAGGATGGTATTTGATAGCACAGTCATAATCGTTCAGGAGTTCAACCTAGCGACGCTGCCGCATGTTTAACACCTTCTGGTCGAAAATATGCTGAAGACTCTTGTGATCGGTATATACTTCACACTTGGTACCGTACAAGTAATGTCTCCAGATTTTCAACGCAAAGACTACCGCACCCAGTTCCAAGTCATGAGTAGTGTAGTTCTTCTCATGAACTTTGAGTTGACGAGAAGCATAAGCAATAACCTTCCCGCGTTGCATCAACACGCAACTGAGACCACGAATAGAAGCGTCACAGTACACAACGAAGTCATCCGTACCCTCAGGCAACGACAAGATAGGTGCAGAACAAAGTTTATGCTTCAACATCTGAAATGCTAATTCTTGTGGTTCATCCCAGTCGAACTTTCGGTCCTTCTGGGTAAGAGCAGTGAGGGGTTGAGCGAACTTCGAAAATCCCTCAATGAAACGACGATAATAACCCGCAAGACCTAGGAATTGCCGCACCTCAGATGGCGTCTTTGGTGCTTCCCAGTCCTTAATAGCTTCGATCTTAGCCGGATCGACATGAATTCCCAGTTCACTCACCACATGTCCTAGGAATTGAACTTCACGTAACCAAAAATCACACTTTGAGAACTTAGCATACAACTGCTCCTGTCTCAAAAGTTCCAAGACCAACCGAAGATGTTCCTCATGATCCGCCTTGTTCTTGGAGTAAATCTGAATATCGTCAATGAACACGATGATGAACTTATCAAGGTAAGGTTTGCAAACGCGGTTCATTAAATCCATGAACACCGCCGGTGCGTTAGTGAGACCAAAAGGCATGACCAAGAACTCAAAATGGCCATAACGAGTGCGAAAAGCAGTCTTCTGAATGTCAGCTTCCCTGACGCGCAACTGATGGTAACCGGACCGTAAATCAATCTTCGAATAGTAGTTGGAGCCCTAAAGCTGGTCAAAGAGATCATCAATGCGAGGAAGAGGATAACGATTCTTGATGGTCACTTTGTTCAGCTCACGATAATCAATACACATGCGAAGACTTCCATCGTTCTTCTTTACAAACAAAATAGGAGCTCCCCACGGGGAAGAACTCGGTCGGATGAAACCCTTTTCCAAGAGTTCCTGCAGCTGGCTGGACAACTCTTGCATCTCGGGAGGTGCAAGACGATACGGAGCTCGGGCAATAGGAGCTACGCCCGGAGTAAGATCAATACCAAACTCAACCTGACGATGGGAGGAAGACCAAGTAAATCATCAGGAAACACATCAGGAAAGTCATGAACCACCGGAATATCCTCGATCTTCTTCTCATCGTCAGTAGAAACGTTAACAAGCGCCAGAATATCCAAACAGCCCTTCCGAAGGTACTTACGGGCTTTTATGCTAGAAATGATACTCAGCGGAGCACCGCTTTTCTCACCACGAACCGAAAGAATCTCTCCATCAGGGAGAGGGATCCGAATAACCTTGTCAAAACAAACGATCTCCGCACGATACAACGATAACCAATCCATGCCGACCACGACATCAAAACTACCCAGGGGTACCGGCATAAGATCAATGGGGAAGGATAAACCCGACAGTTCCAAGCGACATTCCCTAAGGGTGTGTGTCGCTTCGATTTTCTTACCATCAGCCAATTCTATTAAGTACTTAGCCTCTAAAGGTGTGGGTACTATATTTAGCAATCGACTAATGTCCAAAGATACGAAACTCTTATCGGCACCAGAATCAAATAAGACAGAAACATAACGATCATTAAGAAGGAACGTATCGGTAACTGTGTCTGGATCCTGCCTAGCCTCTACAGATCCAATGACGAAAGCACGTGCAGTCCTGCCTCCACCGCCATTGTTCCCGTTACCGTTCCCGCCCCTCCCATTATCGCCCTGCTTCAATTTAGGACATTCACGCTTGAAGTGTCCCGCATCACCACAGTTATAACACCCCTGCCTCCCCTGAGTCCCCTGAGCAGCAGGAGCAGGAGCAGGAGTAGCCGCAGGAGTCTGAGTTGGGGTGAGTGCCACCCTGCAATCCTTAGCATGGTGCCCCAACTGATGGCACCGATGACAACGAGCCCTATCACAACCCCCCGAATGGTGAAAACCACACTTGTTGCACTTGGGATGCTTCCCAACATACCCACCCGTCTTCTGCCCAGTAGAAGACCCAGATGAATCAAACTTCTTTGCCGGCTGAGCTGGCACAACACTCTTCCCCACACTATCCCACTTCCTCTTGTTCCCTTCAGTAACCTTCACAGCAGCACCCTTAGGAGGCAAAACACCTTCTGCCACCTTCAGGTTAGTCATCCGATGAGCTGATCGGACAACTTCAGCAATAGTGGGAAGGTTCCCAGCAGCCACCAACCCAGCAATCTCCGGCACCAGTCCAGACACATAGTGCTCGATCCTCCTGTACTCGGGTGTGTGCAAATCAAGGCACAACACCGCCAGCTCATTCCTCCTCACAGTGTATTCTTCAATCTCAGACCCAACCATCTTGTAGCTCCAGACCTCATGCTCTAACTTCTGTATCTCCTCTCTCGGACAGTACTCACCTCTCAACAGCTGCACAAACTCCGCCCAAGGCATAGCAATAGCCTCCCCCAATCCCATGTTCTGAGTAGTAGCATTCCACCATGACAATGCAGGCCCCTCAAATGTCGCAGTAGCATACTTCACCCAGTCCCCAACAGGACAGTTACACATGACGAACACAGACTTAACCTTCTCCAGGCATCGGAGCAGTGCCACCGCTCCCTCAGTTCCAGCGAAGTTATGGGGCTGACAGTCCCGAAACTTCTTATAAGAGCACTGAGGTGGGGGTGGATTGGCACCCATACCTGAAACACAGTACACGAGTAAAACACAAACGAAAGGACACGAAACCCAAAAATGAGGGAAGGTCGACAGAAATCAACTCACCACCCATGGCATTAATCCCAGCCTGGAAATTAGCCATAGCCATGTTCACTTGTTGTTGTAGCAAGTTGTTCAGTTCAACTTGGGTCATGTTGATGTTTCCACGACCACCGCCTCCAGCACGACCACCGCCGCCAGCACGGCCACCGCCGCCACCACGACGTCCACCACCGCGAGCACCAGACATGATCTAACAAATCAAGAAATCGAGGGATTCATATTCACTTCTAGTGTCAACCACTTAGAAATTTACAAGAGTTAACCTAGGGACAAATCCAGGACTATACATCCAAACTCGAAGTCCATCGGGATTTTCATGCATTCCAGTTTATTATTGCGTGTGCACCCGAAATGATAAACTACTCTACATGGTCCTCCAGATGTACCCCTAATCCAGACCCCAGTCACCGAATATCGTCGCCTAGTAACGTGTGACGATAGGTGCAAGTGTAAGAAGGCATGTGTGTGCTAGAACCAACAAATCAACCCCTCCTTCTTCAATCCAGAAGAAGAAGAAGACAAGAGTAGGTAAGAACCCAAATAAAAGCGGATGATGTAACGGAGAAGCATGATGATGATGTAAGGACACCCCGACAACGTTAGTACGTATCCCACTAATAGACTCAAAGTATGTGACCGTCTAGTGTGTGCGACCCGGCTATAGACCAGACTCTACATGCAGTCCTAGTTCACTATAACCTTTGGCTCTGATACCAATCTGTCACACCCTCAAATTACCACTTGCAGAGTTTTACCGCGAGGCGCATGACAAACCAGGATACAAGTCAACGATCACAATAAACAACTCTATATGAAATACGTAAAACCATAAACAACGATTTTATAAGCGGAAGCATTTAAGAATTTAATCAGCTACAATAGTATTCCAAAGTATTCAAGCCACTTTATTTCAAAACATGCAACTAAGCCTAGACGCCAATGCAGACCCGTGCGCCTAGTTCCATTTGTTGCTACATTAGCGACCTGAGAAAAACATGCCAAAACGATGTCAACATATAATGCTGGTGAGTTCATAGGATTGTTCAATATGTTACCAAGTGTTACGAAAACGTTACCATGTCCATACTATATCAATGTTACCAAGTACGCTAGCTAGGCGTATGTTTTATTACTACTACGATTGGAAACTATTACTAGACACGTTTAGCAATGTTTACCATGTTTAAGCAGCCCGAATGTTCAGCATGATACCAATGTTCCTGTTCGAGACAACATGCACCCGCCCGGCCCTCCAAGCCGACGAGTGGGGCAGGTCACGCCCAATAGATCTATCCACATCTCCCCCGTTGTGCATCCCCGCACATTCATGGTTTCCCCCGAGACTTCCAAAGATCGTATAGCAATACAAAGTTAAAAAACTATAGTATGACATATGTTACCAAAATAGTTTAGCGCATGTTTTCTCCCCCAAAAGTTAAAGCAGTAAAAGTGGGGCCGTGAACTCACCTTAGATAGCGTTCTTCGGTTATAAGTAAAGATGTTAAGCCCTTGATAATCCCTCTACCGGAGATCTATCAAAATGTTCACATAAGTGTTCCGACTAATAACCATAAGGTTATCTAGTCCCCGATTGTCCAGATCGTAACCAAGTATGTTATAAAACGTGTTTAAATGTTTAACTGACACACTAGACCGACCCGACATCCCGTTGGTGACCCATTACCCTAACTAATCAAGTACACATAGATTACACACAAGGTTCAAGCATAAAACACTTAGTTTCTATCAAAAATCTCATTTCTGCATCAGAACGGTCGAACCAGTCAGTTTAAGTCTCCTTCGCCCGTTTTTAATCTCCTTCGCCCATTTTGGATTTTGTTCGACCGTTTGATGTTTCCTTCGCCCGTTTTACCACGTTCGCCCAAACAAACCCAGGTTCGACCCTGGATTCTATCCTTCGCACCTTCGATCGGTCGAAGGAGTCCAGGTTCGCCCCTGTTGTGCAAATTTTCCTAAAAACGCTTCAAACACATTCAAAGCGACTCGAAACATCATCAAACACAGTAGTCAAGCATGAATAACTTATCCCTACAAAACCCCACCGATTTCCCCCAATAATACGTCCATTTCAACCCTTTCCCAAAATGGTAAAAATTATGGAAACGTCACTATCATGCATGTATTATTTACCCAATTTGGAAACTTTTGAAATCGATCTGTATTCAACTTAAAATGCTCAGTTTGTCGAGTGTTCGATCTTTCCCTATTAGTTCTATTGATCATAAATATCATGCATTAAGTCTAGATTCGTTAAAACCCCCCAAATACCCATAATATCATCATTTATCCAATCCTAACCCTAAACAACAATGACCTAGCATCAATAACAATCCTATATCATGTTTCTATCATAGATACAGCAGCAAATCATTGAACAACACATAACACCACATAATACACAATTCACATATGTTTATCATCATGAAAACACCCTTAGAACAGATCCGGACAATTAGGGTTAGATGAAAACGAATTAAAATGCTCTAAAAAGGTTTACGATCCAGAACACACCTTGGATTCTTATTTAGATGTTGTAGATAGGTTAAATTATGAAAAAGAAGAGCAAAAACTCCTTCCTTAGTGGTTAGAATCGTTTGAGAGTGTTTTGAGACGGTTAGGGTTTGTGAAATGATGAAAAATGACAAAGTTTGGTATTTATACTAATCCTCATTCGCCCCAACTTAATGGTCGAAGGTGGCCTCCTTCGACCCTTCCACAGGGTCGAATGACCCTGTCCTGGTCGAAGGGAATTCTTTCAATTCCACATCCCAGGTTCGCCCATTTACAAGGGTCGAACCAAACAAAATGTTCTCCTGCGACCACTCGAAGTGGTCGAACCAGAACTCATGTTTAACTAGTTTTCCAGTTTGTCGTGTTTAACGCATTCTAACACATCTTTAACACACAAGCATGCATCCTTAGTCTATATTTAACATATTTAAGCATAGATAATCATTTACACATCATTTAAACACATCTATGTACATAATCCACCACACGACCCATAATCTACACATATACTTAATTAGTTCATGTAATGTCACCAACAACGGAACCCGGTACTATTGTATTACCAAAACGACTCCCAATGATCCTCCAGATCATTGCACCCTGGACAATCCTAACTTGACCCGACTCAACTAACCCAGTTAAGTCCGTTTATAAACGTTTCTCGCTAAGGTAGACTTAGATGTTACTAAAATGTTTAAGCAAAACATGCCGGGTGTCACATCATCCCCACGTTGAAAGAATTTTCGGCCCGAAAATTGCGCAAAGCCCCAAAAAGAAAGAAACGAAAAGAACAGAACGAAAAGAAAATTACCGGATGTCACATCATCCCCACGTTGAAAGGAATCTCGACCCTAGATTCATTCCGCTTTAGCAGTAACATGCCTCGATTCAAACGTGCGCTTCGGGAAGAGATGAGGATATTTAGCTTTCATCTGATCCTCTCGTTCCCATGTGAACTCCCATCCACGATTCGAGTTCCAACGAACCTTAACGATGCGGATTTTACTCCGACGAAGGCTACGAATCTTGTAGTCGAGAATCTCGACAGGTTCCTCCACAATGCGAAGACGATCATCAACCTTGATCTCCTCCAGTGGTACAATGAGAGATTCATCAGCCAAACACTTCTTCAAGTTAGACATATGGAAGACGTTGTGCACACTACCGAGCTCCGCCGGTAAGTGAAGTCTGTATGCCACCGGTCCAATCCGATCCAGGATTGCGAATGGTCCGACATATCGAGGGTTAAGCTTGCCACGCTTTCCGAAGCGTATGACGCCCTTCCATGGTGAAACTTTCAGAAGTACCCTGTCCCCAACCTGGAACTCTAAAGGTTTTCGACGGCGATCGGCATAGCTCTTCTGACGATCACGTACAGCAGCCAAACGGTGACGAATCTGTACGATTTTCTCTGAAGTTTTGTACACAAGTTCCGGACCAGTGAGCTGGCTCTCGCCCACCTCGGCCCAACAAAGTGGTGATCGACATTTCCATCCGTAAAGAGCCTCGAACGGAGCTGCCCTGATACTAGAGTGATAGCTGTTGTTGTAGGAGAACTCCACTAATGGCAGGTGGATCTCCCAACTTTTGCCAAAATAGATAACACATGCCCGAAGCATGTCTTCCAAGGTTTGAATCGTCCGCTCACTCTGTCCATCAGTTTGCGGATGATAAGCTATACTCATATCCAACTGAGTACCCAAAGCCTTGTGCAGAGCCTTCCAGAAACGCGAAGCAAAAAGAGAATCACGATCAGAGATAATAGAGACAGGCACCTCGTGCCGAGCAACCACCTCCTTAAGGTAAAGTCGAGCCAACCGCTCGAGTCCATCGGTTTCCTTAATAGGTATGAAACGTGCCGATTTTGTCAGCCGGTCAACAATCACCCAGATCATATCATAACCACTAGGTGACCTTGGCAGCTTGGTGACAAAATCCTTCGTGATTCGTTCCCACTTCCATTCCGGAACCTCTGGTTGTTGCAGGAGACCAGACGGCCTCTGATACTCCACCTTGACTTTAGCACAAGTCAAACATTTGCTGACATAAGAAGCTATATCAGCTTTCATGTTTGGCCACCAATAAAGTATCTTCAAATCTTGATACATCTTATCGGAGTCAGGGTGAATAGAATAACGGGATTTGTGAGCTTCATCCAAAACAAGCTCGCGCAATTCTCCGAACAATGGAACCCAAACACGTCCCGCAAAATAGTGTAAGTCATCGGTCCTGAGTTCGAGATACTTGTCAGCACTGTGCATAGTCTCAGCCTTAAGGTTTTCCTCCTTCAAGGCTTCCAACTGTGCAGAACGGATTCGGTCAGGCAATGACGAATGGATGGTGAGCTGTAAGGCTCGAACACGGCGAGGATTCGCACACTCCTTCCTGCTCAAGGCGTCCGCCACAATGTTCGCCTTGCCAGGATGGTATTTGATAGCACAGTCATAATCGTTCAGGAGTTCAACCCAGCGACGCTGCCGCATGTTTAACACCTTCTGGTCGAAAATATGCTGAAGACTCTTGTGATCAGTATATACTTCACACTTGGTACCGTACAAATAATGTCTCTAGATTTTCAACGCAAAGACTACCGCACCCAGTTCCAAGTCATGAGTAGTGTAGTTCTTCTCATGAACTTTGAGTTGACGAGAAGCATAAGCAATAACCTTCCCGCGTTGCATCAACACACAACTGAGACCACGAATAGAAGCGTCACAGTACACAACGAAGTCATCCGTACCCTCAGGCAACGACAAGATAGGTGCAGAACAAAGTTTATGCTTCAACATCTGAAATGCTGATTCTTGTGGTTCATCCCAGTCGAACTTTCGGTCCTTCTGGGTAAGAGCAGTGAGGGGTTGAGCGATCTTCGAAAATCCCTCAATGAAACGACGATAATAACCCGCAAGACCTAGGAATTGCCGCACCTCAGATGGCGTCTTTGGTGCTTCCCAATCCTTAATAGCTTCGATCTTAGCCGGATCGACATGAATTCCCAGTTCATTCACCACATGTCCTAGGAATTGAACTTCACGTAACCAAAAATCACACTTTGAGAACTTAGCATACAACTGCTCCGGTCTCAAAAGTTCCAAGACCAACCGTAGATGTTCCTCATGATCCGCCTTGTTCTTGGAGTAAATCAGAATATCGTCAATGAACACGATGACGAACTTATCAAGGTAAGGTTTGCAAACGCGGTTCATTAAATCCATGAACACCGCCGGTGCGTTAGTGAGACCAAAAGGCATGACGAAGAACTCAAAATGGCCATAACGAGTGCGAAAAGCAGTCTTCTGAATGTCAGCTTCCCTGACGCGCAACTGATGGTAACCGGACCGTAAATCAATCTTCGAATAGTAGTTGGAGCCCTGAAGCTGGTCAAAGAGATCATCAATGCGAGGAAGAGGATAACGATTCTTGATGGTCACTTTGTTCAGCTCACGATAATCAATACACATGCGAAGACTTCCATCCTTCTTCTTTACAAACAAAATAGGAGCTCCCCACGGGGAAGAACTCGGTCGGATGAAACCCTTTTCCAAGAGTTCCTGCAGCTGGCTGGACAACTCTTGCATCTCGGGAGGTGCAAGACGATAAGGAGCTCGGGCAATAGGAGCTACGCCCGGAGTAAGATCAATACCAAACTCAACCTAACGATGGGGAGGAAGACCAGGTAAATCATCAGGAAACACATCAGGAAAGTCATGAACCACCGGAATATCCTCGATCTTCTTCTCATCGTCAGTAGAAACGTTAACAAGCGCCAGAATGGCCGAACAACCCTTCCGAAGGTACTTACGGGCTTTCATGCTAGAAATGATACTCAGCGGAGCACCGCTTTTCTCACCACGAACCGAAAGAATCTCTCCTTCAGGGAGAGGGATCCGAATAACCTTGTCAAAACAAACGATCTCCGCACGATACAACGATAACCAATCCATGCCGACCACAACATCAAAACTACCCAGGGGTACCGGCATAAGATCAATGGGGAAGGACAAACCCGACAATTCCAAGCGACATTCCCTAAGGGTGTGTGTCGCTTCGATTTTCTTACCATCAGCCAATTCTATTAAGTACTTAGCCTCTAAAGGTGTGGGTACTATATTTAGCAATCGACTAATGTCCAAAGATACGAAACTCTTATCGGCACCAGAATCAAATAAGACAGAAACATAGCGATCATTAAGAAGGAACGTATCGGTAACTGTGTCTGGATCATGCCTAGCCTCTGCAGATCCAATGACGAAAGCACGTGCAGTCCTGCCTCCACCGCCATTGTTCCCGTTACCGTTCCCGCCCCTCCCATTATCGCCCTGCTTCAATTTAGGACATTCACGCTTGAAGTGTCCCGCATCACCACAGTTATAACACCCCTGCCTCCCCCGAGTCCCCTGAGCAGCAGGAGCAGGAGCAGGAGTAGCCGCAGGAGTCTGAGTTGGGGTGAGTGCCACCCTGGAATCCTTAGCATGGTGCCCCAACTGATGGCACCGATGACAACGAGCCCTATCACAACCCCCCGAATGGTGAAAACCACACTTGTTGCACTTGGGATGCTTCCCAACATACCCACCCGTCTTCTGCCCAGAAGAAGACCCAGATGAATCAAACTTCTTTGCCGGCTGAGCTGGCACAACACTCTTCCCCACACTATCCCACTTCCTCTTGTTCCCTTCAGTAACCTTCACAGCAGCACCCTTAGGAGGCAAAACACCTTCTGCCACCTTCAGGTTAGTCATCCGATAAGCTGATCGGACAACTTCAGCAATAGTGGGAAGGTTCCCAGCAGCCACCAACCCAGCAATCTGAGGCACCAGTCCAGACACATAGTGCTCGATCCTCCTGTACTCGGGTATGTGCAAATCAAGGCACAACACCGCCAGCTCATTCCTCCTCACAGTGTATTCTTCAATCTCAGACCCAACCATCTTGTAGCTCCAGACCTCATGCTCTAACTTCTGTATCTCCTCTCTCGGACAGTACTCACCTCTCAACAGCTGCACAAACTCCGCCCAAGGCATAGCAATAGCCTCCCCCAATCCCATGTTCTGAGTAGTAGCATTCCACCATGACAGTGCAGGCCCCTCAAATGTCGCAGTAGCATACTTCACCCGGTCCCCAACAGGACAGTTACACATGACGAACACAGACTCAACCTTCTCCAGGCATCGGAGCAGTCCCACCGCTCCCTCAGTTCCAGCGAAGTTATGGGGCTGACAGTCCCGAAACTTCTTATAAGAGCACTGAGGTGGGGGTAGATTGGCACCCATACCTGAAACACGGTACACGAGTAAAACACAAACGAAAGGACACGAAACCCAAAAATGAGGCAAGGTCGACAGAAATCAACTCACCACCCATGGCATTAATCCCCCTGGAAATTAGCCACAACCATGTTCACTTGCTGCTGTAGCAAGTTGTTCAGTTCAGCTTGGGTCATGTTGATGTTTCCACGACCACCGCCTCCAGCATGACCACCGCCGCCAGCACGGCCACCGCCGCCACCACGACGTCCACCACCGCGAGCACCAGACATGATCTAATAAATCAAGAAATCGAGGGTTTCAGATTCACTTCTAGGGTCAACCACTTAGAAATTTACAAGAGTTAACCTAGGGACAAATCCAGGACTATACATCCAAACTCGAAGTCCATCGGGATTTTCATGCATTCCAGTTTATTATTTCGTGTGCACCCGAAATGATAAACTACTCTACATGGTCCTCCAGATGTACCCCTAATCCAGACCCCAGTCACCGAATATCGTCGCCTAGTAACGTGTGACGATAGGTGCAAGTGTAAGAAGGCATGTGTGTGCTAGAACCAACAAATCAACCCCTCCTTCAATCCAGAAGAAGAAGACAAGAGTAGGTAAGAACCCAAATAAAAGCGGATGATGTAACGGAGAAGCATGATGATGATGTAAGGACACCCCGACAATGTTAGTACGTATCCCACTAATAGACTCAAAGTATGTGACCGTCTAGTGTGTGCGACTCGGCTATAGACCAGACTCTACATGCAGTCCTAGTTCACTATAACCTTTGGCTCTGATACCAATCTGTCACACCCTCAAATTACCACTTGCGGAGTTTTACCGCGAGGCGCATGACAAACTAGGATCCAAGTCAACGATCACAATAAACAACTCTATATGAAATACGTAAAACCATAAACAACGATTTTATAAGCGGAAGCATTTAAGAATTTAATCAGCTACAATAGTATTCCAAAGTATTCAAGACACTTTATTTCAAAACATGCAACTAAGCCTAGACGCCAAAGCAGACCCGTGCGCCTAGTTCCATTTGATGCTACATTAGCGACCTGAGAAAAACATGCCAAAAAGATGTCAACATATAATGCTGGTGAGTTCACAGGTTTGTTCAATATGTTACCAAGTGTTACGAAAACGTTACCATGTCCATACTATATCAATGTTACCAAGTACGCTAGCTAGGCGTATGTTTTATTACTACTACGATTGGAAACCATTACTAGACACGTTTAGCAATGTTTAGCATGTTTAAGCAGCCTGAAAGTTCAGCATGATACCAATGTTCCTGTTCGAGACAACATGCACCCGCCCGGCCCTCCAAGCCGACGAGTGGGGCAGGTCACGCCCAATAGATCTATCCACATTTCCCCCGTTGTGCATCCCCGCACATTCATGGTTTCCCCGGGACTTCCAAAGATCGTATAGCAATACAAAGTTAAAAAACCATAGTATGACATATGTTACCAAAATAGTTTAGCGCATGTTTTCTCCCCAAAAGTTAAAGCAGTAAAAGTGGGGCCGTGAACTCACCTTAGATAGCGTTCTTCGGTTATAAGTAAAGATGTTAAGCCCTTGATAATCCCTCTACCGGAGATCTATCAAAATGTTCACATAAGTGTTCCGACTAATAACCATAAGGTTATCTAGTCCCCGATTGTCCAGATCTTAACCAAGTATGTTTTAAAGCGTGTTTAAATGTTTAACCGACACACTAGACCGACCCGACATCCCGTTGGTGACCCATTACCCTAACTAATCAAGTACACATAGATTACACACAAGGTTCAAGCATAAAACACTTAGTTTCTATCAAAAATCTCATTTCTGCATCAGAACGGTCGAACCAGTCAGTTTAAGTCTCCTTCGCCCGTTTTTAATCTCCTTCGCCCATTTTGGATTTCGTTCGACCGTTTGATGTTTCCTTCGCCCGTTTTACCACGTTCGCCCAAACATAACCCAGGTTCGACCCTGGATTCTCTCCTTCGCACCTTCGATCGGTCGAAGGAGTCCAGGTTCGCCCCTGTTGTGCAAATTTTCCTAAAAACGCTTCAAACACATTCAAAACGACTTGAAACATCATCAAACACAGCAGTCAAGCATGAATAACTTATCCCTACAAAACCCCACCGATTTCCCCCAATAATATGTCCATTTCAGCCCTTTACCAAAATGGTAAAAATTATGGAAACGTCACTATCATGCATGGATTATTTACCCAATTTGGAAACTTTTGAAATCGATCCGTATTCAACTTAAAATGCTCAGTTTGTCGAGTATTCGATCTTTCCCTATTAGTTCTATTGATCATAAATATCATGCATCAAGTCTAGATTCGTTAAAACCGCCAAATACCCATAATATCATCATTTATCTAATCCTAACCCTAAACAACAATGACCTAGCATCAATAACAATCCTATATCATGTTTCTATCATAGATACAGCAGCAAATCATTGAACAACACATAACACCACATAATACACAATTCACATATGTTTATCATCATGAAGACCTATGTTTAAATGATATGGTTTTGATTTAGAAAGATGTTTAAAAGGTTTTTAATCATGAAAACACCCTTAGAACAGATCCGGACAATTAGGGTTAGATGAAAACGAATTAAAATGCATTAAAAAGGTTTAGGATCAAGAACACACCTTGGATTCTTGTTTAGATGTTGTAGATAGGTTAAATTATGAAAAAGAAGAGCAAAAACTCATTCCTTAGTGGTTAGCATCGTTTGAGAGTGTTTTGAGACGGTTAGGGTTTGTGAAATGATGAAAAATGACAAAGTTTGGTATTTATACTAATCCTCCTTCGCCCCAACTCAATGGTCGAAGGTGGCCTCCTTCGACCCTTCCACAAGGTCGAATGAGCCCTGTCCTGGTCGAAGGGAATTCTTTCAATTCCACATCCCAGGTTCGCCCATTTACAAGGGTCGAACCAAACAAAATGTTCTCCATCGACCACTCGAAGTGGTCGAACCAGAACTCATGTATAACTAGTTTTCCAGTTTGTCGTGTTTAACGCATTCTAACACATCTTTAACACACAAGCATGCATCCTTAGTCTATATTTAACATATTTAAGCATAGATAATCATTTACACATCATTTAAACACATCTATGTACATAATCCACCACACGACCCATAATCTACACATACACATAATTAGTTCATGTAATGTCCCCAACAACGGAACCCGGTACTAGTGTATTACCAAAACGACTCCCAATGATCCTCCAGATCATTGCACCCTGGACAATCCTAACTTGACCCGACTCAACTAACCCAGTTAAGTCCGTTTATAAACGTTTCTCGCTAAGGTAGACTTAGATGTTACTAAAATGTTTAAGCCAAACATGCCGGGTGTCACAGTCTCTGTTCGTCCTTTTAATTTCATGGTCGTGTAAATCTTGCCTTAGTTACTGAACTGAGGTTTCTAAAACAGATGATTAAAGGATTGTTGGCGGAGCAAAAATTAAGGCTGGAAGGTTTGTTTGCCAGCAACAAGCAGAAGGTGGAAGAGATGACAAGATGGGCGGAGACTAGAGATCTATCACCGGATGAGAGTTTAAGTCGAGAGGCGTGTAGGGTGGCGATGTCAGAAGCAGGCCATTAAAACACCTTGATTTGCAGCAGGAGGCAAGACTTAAATGGACTGCAGATGGGGATGATAACTCGAGGGTTATTTTCATCGGGTTATTAATACGAATTTAGCCAATAATAGAATAAAAGGTCTGATGGTGGATAGGGATTGCATCACGTGTCCATTGTTGGTAAAAGATTGTGTGTTTAACTTCTTTTCAGAGAAGTTTAAAGAGCCTTTGGATGTGCGACCTCCGGTTGTATGTCCTAATTTTACTAAACTGGAATAGGGGGAAGCGGACCGGTTAGTGCAGACGTTTTTGATCGAGGAAATAAAAGCTATGGTTTGGTCGCGTGATGGGGATCCAGCTTCGGGTCCAGACAGATTCAACTTTAGGTTCCTGAAGCGGTATTGCTTTCATTTTCAGGATGATTTCGTGAGGCTTTTTGAGGAGTTTTTCTGGGATGGGGTAATCAGTCCTGGGTGTGCTTATTCTTTCATAGCCCTATCCCTAAAGTTAATGATCCGATAGCCTTGTCTGACTTCCGTCCGATTAGTTTGATAGGTTGTCCTAACAAGGCCTTATCAAAAGTGCTTGTAAATAGGCTTAAGGGTGTTATTGGGAGGCTGATCTCTTCTGAACAATATGCATACTTAAGTGGGAGGAGCATCATGGATGGTCCCCTTAACTTTAATGAGGTGGTGAGTTGGATGAAGAAAAATAAGCATGAAGGAATGCTTCTTAAAGTTGATATAGATAAGGCGGATGATTCGGTAAGTTGGGGCTTCTTGATGACGATTCTTGAACAAATGAATTTTTCGGAAAAGTGGCAAAAATGGGTATATGCTATTGCGTCTACGGCTAAGGCGTCGGTCCTTGTGAATGGGTCCCAAACTCTTGAGTTCCAATGTTTTCTTGGACTTGGCCAAGGAGATCCGATATCTCCTTTCCTGTTTGTTATTGTGATGGAGGCGTTGTCAGGAATTATGAAAAAGGCATGTTCGGTGGGGTTGTTTCATGGCTTGAGATGCGGTGAATCTGGTCCGGTTTTGTCGCACTTGATGTATATTGATGCACATTTTGTGGCTAATGCTTTGGATTAATAATAATAGGCGTTTTTGTGTAGAAGAATGAAGATCAAAAGACACGTTCAAACCAGCGGTGGGTCGAACGTAGATTGTTAAAGGTCGAACATAGAAATAGTGTATGTAATGTTTTGGTTCGAGCCTTGATGAGGTCGAACGTACACATTCGACAATTGCAGAGGTCGAATGTACAGGTCTATATAAGCTTAAAGTTTATTTTGCATATTATAGAGTTGTGTCATTTTGAACCAGAGTTTGTGTGTGTTTCTAGTGTGTGTCTAGAAGGTTCTGAAGGTCAAATTAATCATTGTCGGGTGTGGTGGGTCGGGGTGTGGTGGGTCGGGATTTGGGGGTTCTTTTTTGGTTGGATACTTGGGTGGGTGATACTCCTCTGTACATGGAATTTCTGATTTTTTTTTAGTTGGAAAAGAACAAGTGGGCGTCGGTTGCAGATCGGATTGGTTTGAGTTCTAATGGGGTGGGTTGGGAATGGAAAAGGGCCCTGCAACCTGGTTTGGAGGCTGCTGAAATGCAGCGATTGCTACTGTGGGTGGGTGGGGTCACATTAAACAGGGTTGGAGATCATTGGGTTTGGCATCCGGGTGGGTTGGGTGGCTATTCAGTGAAAAGTTTGAAGTCTATCCTGAATGAAACGTGTTTTGCTTCGAGAATATTTGAGTTCAGTTGGTGTTGTTGGGTCCTTAAAAAGGTCTCAATCGTCGCATGGCGTGCCGAGTTAGACAAACTTCCGACTTTATTGGCGCTAAGGAGACATGGAATTCTAGTTGCCTCGTGCTTGTGTCCTCACTGTGGAGAGTTTTGAACAGTCCATAGAACACCTATTTCTTAGTTGTGCTTTTGCTCATTCTGTTAGGCAGATTGTTTCGCAGTGGTATGGCTTCCCAACACTCTTCGCATTCAGATTTTCTGATATGGTGTCTTTCCAGAAATACATCACTGGCTCCGAGAAGTATAGGAAAGCAGTGTATGTGGTTTGGTCAACAAAAATATGGTGCATATGGAAGTCTCGTAATCAACGTGTATTTGAACACCGGAGGAGTACACTGAATAGCATCGTTGGTGAGATCAAATCCAAGAGCCTTTTGTGGATTATATCGAGGTCCAAGTGTGATGGTTTGGATTGGACAGTTTGGGTCGGATTTAAATTGTATAAAGTAGGCAGTAGTTTCTTGGATGTTTTTTTTTTTTGTATTTGTTTGGTGATTGTACTTGGCAGTTGCTAGTATCCCGCTAGCTTTCTGGTGTTGAATAAAATGGTATTCGTTTGCTGTTAAAAAAATACTTTGGATCTTTACGATGTACAATGCACTAAAAATAATTCTAGTAATTATAAAATGAAAATTGTTAATAAATAAGTTTTTGGCTCTTTACGAGGTTCGATGCACTAAAAATAAGTTCTAGTAACTATCAACCAACAGGCTTGTTCCTCCTAAGATTCTTTTATATGATTGATTTGATATGTTAACATTTTAGCTGAAAAAGTTTATTCAGTTGAGATAAAATTACAACCCAAATCAACCAGTATATATGTAGACGAGTCAAACTTACCACCTCTAATTTAAAATGAATAACAAAGTGGTCTATTAACATTATCATATATTCTATAGTATACTACCAAGTATTTTTACGAAGTCGGGACAGGAGATCCCATACGACAGTTCTTGGTTTACGACGCCTCTTAAAGTTGGGCTTGATGTTCCTTATACTTTTGGTCTTATCGGTATGTATCTAATGCTGATAATAAGCTTAATGAATAACAAATCAGACAATTCATTTTTTTTTTAAATCGATGATCTCATACGGGGGTTATGAAAATGATTAGTGAAAAATATGTTACTACATCCTTGACTTTACTAACTAGATCATTAATGTTTCATATATTTACTAAACGATCAAATGATCTACGGACTTTTATAATTTAGTGGCAATTTTTTAGTGTTGTGTAATGATCTCTCCTCTCTTTACTCAATTTAATTCAAACTAGTGAAAAACCCGCGCATTGCTACGGGACGGTTAAGATAAATATTTATTTTTTTGAACAATGCACAAGCGTAGCCGTGTTAGCACACCAAGCTGTAGGAAAAGTGTAAAAACGTAATTGTCTTTAAATGCGAAACGATATATATGAAATTAATCCATTTCTCTTCATTGTTTAAACTTTGAAAAGAAACTATATTTTTTTATATCCATCATATACGTTCTTATAACTTTTCATGCCACACTATGTAAATTATCCAACCATATGTCCTTAACTTCCAACATCTAAGAGATGATGTGTACACAGGACACTCAAGTATAAAAAAAGATTTCACTATATATGAAAATGAACTTCTTTGACCATCAAAATTCAGTCATCAACACTGTTATCAAAACCAAATATGAGCATAGATAATTGATATACGTTAAAATATACATATTTAAATCCCCAATTAAACTCCCAAATTACGCGTTTTCGACCATAATTGCATGAATTCGGTACTTAACCGCTTCATATGTTTATTGCAGGTCTTAAACGACGTCCCACGAGCAAAGTCGAAGAAACTGGGCGAAAAACGGACAAGACAGAAAGTTTCTGCAAAATCAGCCAAGTCTGGAAGAAGTGCACGGTCGTGCACCCCAGGTGCACGCCCGTGCGGACATGCTTGGCTCGGACACAGAGGCAGTGCACTGCCAGTGCGACCTGCCGTGCACCAGATGTTCTCGGGCACCCTGATCAGCACTGCCGTGCGGGTGCCCGTGCGACTCAGTTTCTTGGGTGCACTGCCAGTGCACCAGGCAGTGCACTCCTAGTACCCGGCTACCACCAGACCCGCACGACCGTGCACCCTAGGTGGACGGCCGTGCGGAATATCTAAATATTTTCATAAATCATCCAGCCACTTGCCCACTTGCACGTTAGTTCGTCTAGATAAAATGCACGGCCGTGCACTTTAGGCGCACGGCCGTGCACAAAATCAATGTTTCTATAAAAACAGAGCAGACCACACTGATCAAGTGTTGGGTATTCTCTGGGCGATTTGGGGCGATTTCTGGACCAAACAAGCAGCCGGGAGGCCGTCTAACAAGCTCGGGATTCAAGCCGGATCATCTAGCGTCATCCAATCCATCACATTCAAGATTTATGGTTTGATCTATTATACTTTAAGTTGAGTCAAATCTGATTATTTTGGCTTGTTTGTGTTGTTTATGTATTACATTATAGTCTAGGGATAATATCTAGTAATCGTTAGTAGTAAAAACAATCGTTTGTATGTAATCATGTTTTGTATAAATTTGGCGTTTTTCATGTTTAGATCTTGATGATCATAGCGCAACCTTGTTTCGTTGTTGTTGGATTTGTAGTTGTATTTGAATTACTTTGGAGATTGTCGAATGTGTTAGGCGGATAAATGTTGAAAAACCGACCGTTTAATCGTCCGGTAGTAGACTAGTTAACTTGTTAATAAGTTTACGCCATGAAACTGTAACCGGGTATTGGTTTGGATAAAGTCAGTCAAATAACGGTTAAAAATGCTTACCGGCACGTAAAAGGGTTTTAAAAGCTTAATGGTGTCGTTACTGATCTTTGACACGGTTAATGATCTTTGGTAGTTATTTTGGTTAAAATAGCGATCTTAGTAGATTTGTGTTCAAAGTTGGTAAAATGGAATAGATTGTGAAATGCTCTACTTTATGCTAGTTTAGGTGGTTGTATTGTGTATTCGGTATCGCTTATCTTTAGAAGATCTGCATGAGATCATATCAGTTGTTCGCTAATAAGCGACTTGAAGTGGTTAACATGTGTATTCGTGTTAGCTTTCTGTATAGTTATCATGTTAGGATGCCCGAAAGGGACACTAACTGTCGGAAAATGGGAATCTGTATTACTTATTATATGTAGATGACATGCTAGGATTGGTAGATTATAGTTTATATAGTTATATTTTGTATTTGGAGTCTTACATATGTTATTTAGATATTTTAGAATTAATTTAGTTAAAAAACAAACTTTCACTATCTTTTCTTACTGGTAAATCGGGGATAGAGTTTTAGTACCGTTGCTCCGCGTGCGTCCATGGATCGATATCTGGTTCTTATCTGTACATTACTACATATATGACAGGGTACACTTGCCCTATTGTGTGAGTTTTAATATTAAGGTCTAAACCATTTTTATAAATATTAAAGCAAAACATGTGTTATTTCATTGTAAAATTATTTGTACTGTCACGCACGTCAAGTTTTTGGCGCCGTTGCCGGGGACGCGACGAGCTTTAGGAACGAACCGAGTCAACTTTTTACCGGTGTACATGCTTTTGAATACTTGTTTATACTTCGTTGATTCGTTATTTCATTCATTTTATTTGCATATATGATTATTTGAGTTTTTATTTAATTTATCTGTCTGTAGATATTTTGGATTGATTTTAGATTGATTTATAGGTTTGCATATAGATTCGTTCATTTATCTGCTTATAGGATTGTTTGATTTGATTTTTCGTTCATTAGGATGTTGATAGATTTAATTTATTAAATATTGGATTAATTTGTTTGTCTATGAATTTGATTTGTTCTTTATTTGATTAATTAGATTTATTTATTCGTATTTGGACTAATTATTAATTTCATTCATTGTATAGTTTTAGGCTTAGTCTGCTTATTTCTGTTCATTCTATAGATTCTATTAGTTTTTATTTGATTTTCTTGAGTATATAGCTTTCCGTTATTTTCGTATGTATTTATGGATTCTTTATTTTATTTATTCATTTTTTTGTCTTTTATCGCCTTTTGGGTTTGTAATATATTCGCCTGTTGCAACTGTATCATTCTTATATGCAGATTGATGTCCACGAACCCTGAGGCTTCTAGTGATCTTTCTGAGGAGGAGCGAAGGTGTATACTGAGAAGAAGCGAGAGGATTAGACTTCATAAATTGCGTCTTGTTTCTGATATTCTTATTTCTGCTCCTATAGTTGAGGTCCTAGTTGAAGAGGCGAGGCACGATCTGGCTGACGACAAGGGGTCGGAAGCCCATAGTGACATTATCATGGCGGACGATGACATTCCGCTTAATGATAGTGGTCGTCCTGGAGGGGATGGACTGGCACCGAGCATTGTACGACCGGCTATTTTGGTGGACCATTTCGAGAAAAAATCTAGTATCGTTAATATGATACAAAACTCGGTGCAATTTGGTGGACTGGAGCATGAGGATCTAGGCCGACATATTGCTACATTCTTAGAGGTTTTAGCCACCTTTAAGATGACGGGCATCTCCGATGATGCTATCCGTTTGAGACTCTTCCCATTCTCATTGGGAGAGATTCAAAGACCTACTCTTGAGTGTCCCGCACCATGATATCTCGAAAAGACATTTGGTGCAAATGTTCTATCAGGGGCTCGAATTTGACTCTCAGGAACGCCTTGATGTATATGCTGGGGAGACATCGGAACAAAGTCCCCCAATGAAGCATGAGCCATTATTGAGAAGGCGTCCCAGAAGTCTAAATCTCGAAAGAGTGACCGATCCAGGTCTTCATCTGCCCGATCGGGTGTACATGTCGTGGATAACTACATGGCCATTTCCGCACAGATTGAGGCTCTGGCTACGAGATTTGATAGATCTCAACAAAGCGTAGCGCAGGCCCAATGTCTGTGTGAACAGTGCGGGGTATCTCACGAGCCTGGCTCGTGTGCTCAGGGGGTTATGTATACTGGCCATGAGGAAGTGGCTTACATGGGTAATCAGTCGAGACCCCAAAATAACCCCTACAGTAACACTTATAATCCGGGATGGAGAAACCACCCAAACTTTGGGTGGAGATCTGGTTCCTCTAACCAGAACCCTCTCGGATTCCAGCAGAGAGCCGCCGCACCACACCAATCCCAGCAGTCCCAACAACAACAGCCTTACCAATCTCATGGCCAATCCTACTAGTCTAGACCAAACCAGTACCAGAACTAGGGCGCCGGGGCAGTTCCCAGCAGCACGCCCAGGGTGGTACGTCTAGGCTGGAAGAAATGATCTATCAACTCCTCACCAACACCACAAACTCCAATCAAATTGCCGAGTGGCGCTACCAGCAGCACGAGGAGCGTTTCTCCAATTATGAGGGCGAGATGAGGGGCCAAAAGGCGTCCATGCAGGCCATTGAAAATCAGGTTGGCAGATGGCAAAGATGATATCTGAGAGACAGCAAGGTGGTCTCCCGGGCAACACTAAGCCAAATCCGAGGGGGCATGTAAATGCCATTATGACGAGGAGTGGTAAAACCACAGGACCTGACACATCGGGCTCACCACCGATCACTGAGACGGTCCAGACTGAGTCTTTGGACAAGGTGCACGCTAGGCGAGTCCCAGCAAGTACAGCACAGTTACCGAAGCCAGTCACTGACTACACTGCTTCTGTTCCATACCCTGGCAGACTTAGGAAACAAAAGGACGAGGCCCAATACGGGAAATTTCTTGAGCTCTTCAAACAGCTACATATAAACATCCCGTTTGTGGAAGCCTTGGCCCAGATGCCTAAGTATGCCAAGTTTCTGAAGGACATCCTCACAAACAAACAAAAACTTGAGGACCTATCTTGTGTGCTCTTAAACGAGAACTGCTCTGCAATTCTGCAGAATAGACTACCCATGAAGATGGGAGATCCAGGTAGTTTCACCATCCCTTGTCTGATAGGGAACATGTCTGTCAGTAATGCACTTGCAGACGTGGGTGCGAGCATTAACCTTATGCCTTATAAGGTGTTTAAGAAGCTGGATCTGGGTGAGCCTTCACCCACCAGGATGCGCATTCGTCTTGCTGATCGTTCGATCAAATATCCTCGGGGATTTGTTGAAAATATGCTTGTCAAAATTGACAAATTTGTATTCCCGGTGGATTTTGTCATCCTTGATATGGATGAGGACTCTAAAGTGCCTCTGATCCTAGGACGTCCTTTCCATAACACGGCAAGGACGATTGTTGATGTGGCTGTGGGCCAGATCACGCTCTGGGTGAATGATGCGCATGTGACTATTGATGTTCAAAGGTCGATGTGTCATCCCGAGAGTCAGGATGACACACTATACTATCTTGATATAGTAGACCAGTGTGTCAGTTCTCACTTTCGAGGCACGGTAGAGGGGGATGTTTCGGGCACACATCTGTTGTGTGGGGACTTAGATGGCATTATGAAGGAGGGACATAGAGATGAGCAGCCGGTCTACCAGATCGGTGATGATAGTTCCCAGAGCATGGGGCGTTTCGTGGAGATTGAGCGTGAGGAGAGTGATAAGTCGAAGCCGTCTGTTAAGGATCCACCGTCTTTGGAGCTGAAGGAGCTCCCACCGCATCTGGAGTATGCATTTCTGTAGATGCACATATTGCGACTAATGCTTTTGGATTGCAAATAACACAAGTTTTGTTCAACTTAGAATGGTCGAAGGTGGTTATACATGGTCGAATGTGGATTCTGTCTGGTCGAAGGAAGAAGTAAAGGGTCGAAGGTACAAAGGGAGGTCGAAGGTAGAAAATAGATTTATGTATGTCTTGGTTCGACCATAACGAATGGTCGAACCTGCACATTCGACCAACACAATGGGCGAATGTGCAGGCCTATATAAGGCCAAGTTGATTTTTGAATTGTAACTTTTTGACATTTTGTTTTCCCTCCCTGTGTGTGTTTTCCCTAGGTTTATTATTGAGTCTGTAAAAGCCTTTTAATCATTATAAACTGTGATTTCAAGTGTAATCCTTTATCAAAGTGAATGAATTGAAGATGTTTATGATGATTTCTGTGTTTTGCTAGTTTTATTATCATTTTGTGATCAATCCAGGGATTCCGCACCTGAATTGAACTTGTTTGATCATTATCTTTGTTGTTTAGACGATCCTACGCGCATACAAAGTGGTATCAGAGCCATTTGGATCAAACAACCACAAATTGATAATATTACAGCTGATTTGGACCCAATTTTGATCAAAACTTTCTGTTTTTCATTGATAAACTGAATTTGCTGTTAAATTGATTGATTTGAACTTTTTTTCATGGATAAAACTCATAATTCTCTTTGTTAAACTTGTTCCAAATCCAATCCGAAGCAAAACCTGCTTAAAATCATCAAATTTCATCAACATTTGAAAATTTTTGATCAAAATAACTGATTTTCAAAGAATAACCGTTTTTCAAACATGAAGGGTCGAACCTAGGGAAATTTGGTCGAATGTGAGAGTATTTGGTCGAACCAGGGATTATTTGGTCGAAAGTGGAGTGTTAGTTGGTCGAACCTAGAAAGTTTTAGTCTGATATTGTTCATTCGACCTTATTGGGTACATTCGACCAATCGAGTGGCCGAACATGGGTCTAAACGGTCGAAAGTGAATTGGAGTTTGTTATTTTCTACATTCGAGCTTTTCCAAACGGTCGAACGTGGTTTGATTTTCACATTCGACCACGTGATTATTACAAAGGGTCAAACGTAGAATCTGTTATAAGACTTTTCTAATCGGTTCGTGTTTAATCATTTTCAATATGTGGAATTTTCCTACAACACCACGACCTATTACAACACCACAACAGTAGACAACCATGGATCCTTGGTCGGTGGCTGCTCAAAAGTCTAGTCAACCATCTCAACCGATTAACTACATGGCGATGACTAGCTCTATGCCCCCAACAAGTTGCACAACCACAACCACAACCGATGGCTGATTATTGGGGAGTAGCAGCAGCGGCGGTTCATTCTCACACTACCAACGCTATCTCGACTATTATTCAAGACTTATCGTCGGGTAGTGGAAGCCGTCCACCAAAGCTTATGGAAATGATAGATTATAACACATGGAAGACCAAATTCAAGATACATCTTGAGGGAATGGGATTAGAGGGAACGGAAGCTTGGCAAATGATTGCTAAGGGCTATGTGGCTCCGATCTTGGAAAACACGGGTGAGCCAATTCCATTGGAAAACCTTGCTGAGGATGAGAAAAAGAAATTTGCTATTGAGAAGAAGGCATTTTCTCAACTGTCCCAGGCCATTAATACTGATCTCTTACATCAGTTTGGGTCTTGCACTACATCTAAATAGTTGTGGGACATGTTACGAAATCGGCATGATGGAAATGAGAAGACAAGGAAGTTAAGGATGGAAGAACTAAGGAAAGAGTTTGAAAACTTCAGCTATATGGGGAATGAGACACTGAAGGAGCTGATTCCGAGGTATTGTCATTTACTGACCGAGCTTTCTAGCTATGAGATAAACATACCAATGTCGGAGTTGGTGGACAAGTTTGCTGATGCGTTGCCACCGTACTGGAATCAGCACATAGAGGTATTGAAGGAAAAGGATGCGTACCAATACTGGACCATCAACGAGTTTATTCAGAAACTTGAGAATAAGGAGATGGAAGAGAAGAGGAAGGCGAAAAGAGCTCAAATTCCTCAGAACCCGGATTTATATCATGGTAATGCATCTTCATCTCTTGTTGGTTCAAGCTCTAGTTCAAATGTTGCACCACACATTGCGTGCGTTTCTAGCCAAGTTGAACCATCTAAAACACCTATCAATTACCTTGCACAAACTTCATCTTATACCCCACCATCATATCCTACTACAACTTTCATACCACCATTCTCACCTATGCAACAAGCAGCTTGTTATTCTGCTAATCTAAACCAACCTCAACAACAATCCTATATTCCTCAAGGTGAACCAAACTCAGATGAATCAAACCCAACCTACTCAGAGTTCAATCGTGCTGGAAACCTCGAACTTGAACAATGTTACTGTTGAAATTGCACAGCAACATGTAGCATTGGTGTCACTATGGTAGCTTCTTATAACGGGCTGGTTGTGAGTCAAATTGGGAACAACAACTTTACCAGTGAAGACTACGCACAGATTGATAAACAAGAGATGGAGCTCATTGATATCCAGTGGGCATTTGCTAGTGTTATGAGGAGAGCTACCGAATTCATTGAGAAGACCGGAAGAACTGATCTTTCTACTTCCCCAAAAACCACTTATGGCTTCAACAAAGCCAAAGTGACATGTTTCAATTGTGGTGGGAAAGGTCACTTTAAAAGGGAATGCACATAGCCAGCACAGCAGGGGAATAGAAATCCTTTCAACACCAACTATCAAAACCGTCAAAACCAAAACCAGGTATCTTACCAAAGCCCTAATATTTCAAGCTTTCAACCACAAAATACCTACCAGAACCGTCAAAATACTTCACAAAACAACACTGCTAGACAAACCACAACACAAAACCAGAACCAAAATCAAACACAACAAAATTCAAACCGAACAATCATTCCTATCTCTACATCAAACACACAAACCCAATCAGATAATCAAAACCAAGCCTTGGTGATACAAAATGACGAGGGATTTGATTGGACGGGTATGAAGTTGGGTGTTGTGACACCCTAGAAAATCCCACATCGGCCGTGGCCAGGAGAGATCCTTGGTTCATAAGTAATGTCTTGCCTCTTAAATCACCAACGCGTTTTGGGGCTTAATGTTAGTGGATGAGAGGAGAACTCCACAGTTAAGTGTGCTCAGGTGGGAGAAATTTCAGGATGGGTTACCTCCTGGGAAGTCTTCACCGGGCAACCAAAAACAAATCCGTGAGCTCTGGATGGGCAAAGCGGACAATACTGGTGGTGAGAGAGGCGGGGTGTTACAGATGGTATCAGAGCCACTCTTGTGCCGTTCGGGATGGTGGGTGCACACCTCATCAGGGACGATGAGACTCTAACAGGGGGTGAATGTGACACCCCAGGAACACACCTCATCAGGGACGATGAGACTCTAACAGGGGGTGAATGTGACACCCCAGGAAAATCCCACATCGGCCGTGGCCAGGAGAGATCCTTGGTTCATAAGTAATGTCTTGCCTCTTAAATCACCAACGCGTTTTGGGGCTTAATGTTAGTGGATGAGAGGAGAACTCCACAGTTAAGCGTGCTCAGGTGGGAAAAATTTCAGGATGGGTGACCTCCTGGGAAGTCTTCACCGGGCAACCAAAAACAAATCCGTGAGCTCTGGATGGGCAAAGCGGACACTATTGATGGTGAAAGAGGCGGGGTGTTATAGAAGGACACAAAACCCTAACGTAAGGTAAATTGGTGATTGCGGTCCGGAACGTAATCATGAATTTACAGGTACGTTAAGGTAGTGTGAAATTCTAATAAGGTTTTGGTAGTTCATTTGGTTTTCATATTGTTAATCAACTCATGCATTTCTTTTAGGACTCCTAAAACTTAAGTTTAGTGTTTTTGTTCTCCTTAATATTTCAGACGAACCTAATCCAACCCTTAAAACTCACACATATCAAACCTCTTATCCAAATTATTCGAAATAGATTATTTTATTCATGTTGTGCCTTAAAACAAATTTTCCAGACCACAGTTGTCCTAATTTCTACCCAATCACCCTCAACCCTGTGTTCTTAATAACTTCGGGACGAAGTTCCTAAAAGTAGGGGAGACTGTTACCTTATGAAAATTTCTCCAAATTCTAACTAATAAAAAAAATCCCCGTTTTTGTAGGTCACATTCTAATATATATCGATCATTCATTATTTCTAAAAATTTTAAAATAATAGCTTTGTTATAAATACAAAGTTTTCTAAATACATTATGCATATCTTAAACTTTTTATTTATTTACTTACTTATTCTCTATAATAATAAAAATAATAATAGTAATAAATTAAAAAGAGAAGCAACTGTCAATTCCTTTTTGCACTAATGACCCTCATCAATATATTTACATAATTTATATTTTATTCCTTAATTTCCTCCTTTTGACTTTTGACTTTCTGTATATTTAGCCTTTCCTATTGTTTTTTTTTCTTTTTGTAGTTTCTTCTTTTGTATTTATTTACCTATTCTATTCTTATTTTGAGGCATTGACCCTATCAAAGCAAAAGAATCCGTTGATACCATCATTCCTTTGACAATACAATTCCGTTAAAATCCACCATTTCAAAATCAATTTGTTCTATGACATATCTCTATGCAACATCTTATTGTACCGAGTAAGCCAAGCAAGCACAAGCATTTTAGTCTTTAGATATTTTCACCTCATGAATCATGTAAGAATCCCAATCCATATTCTTACTATCTTAGTTTTGGAACTACTCTTTTAAAAGAGAATCCTTTTTCTTACTTTATTTATTTATTTATTTATTTATTTATTTTTTTACATCAATAAGTCATGAAGAAGATTAGATGGTTTAGTTATTTGTTTTGTTACTAAGATCTAACTCAAAAGCTTCTACCAAAAACAACTCGTCCTTTTCTTGTTTTCTTTTCTTTTTGAATTAATTAATAAGCTATAATATACTATGCAAGATTTGAAATTGAAATAGCAATGGTTTTGATACACAAACGTATTAGTTTGAATGAGTTTTACCAAGTAGTCCTAATGATACTTGTCATATGGGTTACTAATTAAAGTTACAATTTTTTTTACGATATAGTTTTTTTTTAAATAATATCATGTTACAAGATTTATTACTTATATACTAACATTAACAAGAAAACGTGTGTACCCTTTTTGGATATTTAACATACTTTGGTACTAACTATTTTATTTATCTTTATAAAAAAAATAACTCTATAATGAATATTATGGTTTAAATGGATGTTGGAAAATGTAGTTTCAAAACATAAATCTTACGTGTATGAAGCAAGAATCTAAACCAAATAAATTAGTATGTTTATTTCTAAAAAAAAAGAGATAAATAGACAACGGAAGGTTTACAAAGTCTTTATTTAAATGCCCATCGATACAAATTGAGAAACAAAATTAATGTTGCTATAATATTCTAGGAATTTATGACTGGTGTTTCAAGCTTTAGGAATTTTAGCTGCCCTTGTTAACTCTTTACACATTCATCACTACACTCCAGGTGAGTTTACATAGCCCCTTTTTCTGTTTTACATTTTGGGTGGGGTGTCACAGGTGTTGAGGAGATTACCACTGGTAATTTGGCATGTGTTGCACAGAAAATGGATCTGGATGAGCCGGTATGTGTTGAAGAAGAGATAGTGACTGAGAAGTTGTCTGAAGTGAAAATAGAAGAGTTGAGTGAAGAAAGTGATGATTGTGGAGAGAAGAAATCTGGTTTGATTCTTGATTCGATTACTGATGTGCCAGAGCAGTATGATTCAGCTTATTCTGATGAGGATAGTGAGTCTGATTCTGAATCTAGTGTTAACTCACTGGATGATGATATTGAGCAATTGCTTGCTGAAGCTGACTTTCTGATGACCCGCAAATCATGTATGGTGGATGATGCTTGTACCAGGATTGATTATTCAAAGTTTTTCGCTGGGAAGGAAGCACACTTTGCACTGATGGCAATGACAGAACCTCCAAAATAGGTAAGTACTTAATCTACTTCAAATTCAATCTATGATAAGCATTGTGATGCTTGTGATAAATTGAAAGGGGAGAATAAGCAACTCAAGGTTCAGCTTGAGAGTGCTAAAATCAACTGTCAATCCTATCAAAAAGAAGCACGAGAGTTTAACAGAGTGCTTGATGGTTATAATAAAGATGTTTCAGAACTGAAAAAGACTTTATCTTTGAAACAACTAGCCATAAATAATTACATCAATGATTTAGAAAACACAAAACTTGAAATGGCTACCATCAAGTGCTTTGCAGAAAAAGTAAATAAGAAACTTGAGAGTTATAAGCATATTGCTTATGTTGTTGATCATATAATAGAGGAGCCTTCACAATCTAGTAGTGCAAACTATAAGGCCGTCCCATCTCCAGTGTTATTTGAAAATCATACTCTACATTCAATAACACCGGAGAGCTCAGTCAAGTCTGAATCGACATCGGATAATGAGTCGAACACTTCTAGTGTGGGAGACCCAAATTCTGATGTTCGACCAGTTTTGGGACTAAACAATGAAGGTGTAGTTGCTGTAACTGATGATTCCAATTCTGAGGATGATCAATCCGAGAAGGTATCTGAGAAGGTGTGTGATATTCCTGATGAAAATCACATAATCACTAACGAACCTGTTTCACCATCTCAGATTGTGCATCCCATGGCTAACGCTCATAGAAAGAATCAATCAGTTAAGCCTGTTGAAAATAAAAATGAAAAGAAAAATGAATCTTGTGACAAACCCGTCAAGATTTTCTATCGGATGATTGGATCCGATAAGATAATGTCTGACGAGGAATATCCAATCAAATTCGCCAATTATTCAAAGATTGAAAAGATTTGGCAGGAGAGTACCATTTAGTTCCCAAAGCATGAGCAAACAAATGATGTACCTCCTGAGGTTTTAGAAAGAATTTACTTGGATATTTCTAAAGAACCGAAAGTTCATGTCACAGAATTCATCAAGCCAAAGAATATGGCTAACAGTTTTCTTGAGCCGACTTACTCTTTAGATCCAGCTCCTGAGAGTCTTAGAAGGAAATGTGTGGAGGACCAATATCTTATCACCACATACTCTAAGTCGAACGCCAAGAATAACTTTGAGGAATACCGTTCGTGCTATAAATGCGGGGAGAGAGGGCATTTACTTGCTCACTGTCTGTATGTTAGGCACAAAAGGCACGAGGTGGAAATGAAGAAAAATTATCAACGTCCAGTCGATAATCAATGTTATACACAACAACGTGTTATCCCTCAATAATCACATTTTTACAATCAAAATCATTTTTATCAAAGAAGGGATAATCTTTCGATGACATATGATCGTCGTAACCGGGTAGCAACTAAAAAATCCCTTAAGAAACCGATGGTGAACACAACTGTTGACAAGAAAAAGGTTCCTGTTAAACCTGCTGTCAAACCAACAGTTGGACCTATCTTTGTTAAATCAGAGAAGGTAACCAAGAATGTTTCCTTCAAAGACGAAGTAAAGAAACCGGTTGAGACCCCAAAATCTCACATCCGGATCTTGAAACGTTCGGAACAGCATTGGTCACCAAAGGGTTCACAAGGTGCTTCATCTTCACAGGTGAATGAGAATTTCAAAGCTGAAACTGAAAAAGATTTAATTGATCAAAAAAAGATCAATTCAAATCTATCTGATTGTAAGAAAGAATCTTTGAAACACAAAGTTCAAAGACCCAAGACCAAGCAGGCTTGGGTCCCTTGAAAAATCTAATCTTTCTACTTGATATGTGCAGGGAGCTTCAGCTGGCCCTGTGAGCAGTCTTTGGATTGTTGACAGTAGAGCTTCTGGTCACATGACAGGGGATCTATCGCTATTGTTCGATATCAGAAATATTAATGGAGGTTATCTAGCGTTTGCTGGAAACAAGGGTGGATACATTACAATGGAGGGTAGTGTCAGTAATGGTATAGTGAGTTTTAAGAAAATCTCTTACGTGAAACAAATCGATTATAATCTGCTCAGTGTCAGTCAGATTTGTGATAAGCAGTTTTCAGTTTACTTTGATGACAAATCTTGCTATATACTCAAGCCGAGATTCGTTTTACCAAAAGAGTGGGTGATGCTAAAGGCGCCGAGAATGAACAACTTGTACATTCTCGATATGTCAAAAGCAATGACTACGCAAGGCCAAGTCACGTGTTTCTTCTCCAAGGCTACTGAAAAAGAATCAATCATGTGGCATAGGAGGATGGGACACATTCACCTTCGAAAGATGAATCAATTGGTGAAAAATGAACTTGTCACAGGCGTGAATGTTAAACATTTTCATCTAAATGACAAGTGTGTGAGTTGCAAGAAGGTAAGCAACACAAGCAATCCCATAAGCCAAAGAAAGTCAATTCCGTTGAACTGCCACTTGAGCGTTTGCACATGGATCTGTTCGGACCGGTCAAACGTAAAAGTCATGCTGGTGAATTGTACTAGTCTTGTGGTTATCGATGACTTTTCAAGATTTTCATGGGTTATGTGCTTGCATCATAAGAGCGACACGTTTGATAATCTGAAAGTTCTGTTCACTTGATTGGAAAATATCTATGGTCTCAAGATCAAGAGAATTAGGAGTGATAATGGGACGGAGTTTAAGAATGCACAGATGGACGATCTTTGTGAAAACAAAGGTATTCATCATGAATACAGTGCTCCGTATACCCCACAACAGAACGGTGTTGCTGAACGCAAAAACAGGACTCTAATTGAAACGGCAAGAACAATGCTCGCGGACTCAAATCTTCCAGTAATGTTCTGGAACGAAGCAATTTACGCAGCTTGTTATACTCTTAATCGTGTTTTAACGGTGAAAAAGTTTGGCAAAACTTCTAATGAGCTGTTGAATCGACGAAAGCCAAAGTTAGAGTATCTAGAACCGTTTGGAGCTCCATGTACAATGCTTAATCCATCTGAGAAGTTCGCACCGAAGGCTGAAGAAGGATTTTTTGCTGGATATGCAACCCCGCTCAAACGGGTTTTCAACAAACGAACTCGTCAGGTCGAGGAGTGGGCTAATGTCAAAGTTCAAAGATATACTCAGAATGTACAGGGAAGCGGTCTAGACTGGATGTTTGATTACAAGGATTTCTTTGAATCATTCAATCTAGATAGCTTGGTTGAAGAAGCTGTATTACGATTATATTACGAGGTCGAAAACGCAGTGACATCACCGTTGGTGCGTCCGGTCACTGTAAACCCCCAAACAGCTTCTAATGATACCAATGATCCTGTAGCTGAAGAAGAGGTATTTCAGGAAGCTTCCACAACTCTTAATTCATCGGAATCTGAAGATGACGATGATGTCACAAGTGAAGCTGTTCAAAATGCTACTACAGAGACACCACCAGTGAACCCAAATCCACATGGTGCTTCATCATCGAACGTGGGTAATGATCTGGATTCCACAGAGAACTTAACTACTCAGACGGGAGTTCAAGTACCTGATTATCCGGAATCTCGGATACATCAGATTCACCCGATCGAGCAGGTTATTGGTGATCCTGGTAGCAGCGTGATGACGAGAGGTCAACTGAAGAATGCAAACTCACCAGAATACCTTGGCGCTCTTGCTTTATATGCCAAAATTCAAAAATCAGGTTTTCAAAATGACTGGTCTTTTGCTTGTTATGTTTCGCAGGTTGAACCGCGGACATACAAGGACGCTCTTTTGGATGACGCTTGGGTAGAGGCTATGCAGGAGGAGTTATTACAGTTTCAGAAACTCAAAGTGTGGACACTGACAGATTTACCCCCAGGACGGAAAAAGATAGGAACGAAATGGGTGTTCAAGTGTAAGTAAGATGACAGAGGAGTGATTGTCAGGAACAAAGCTCGTTTGGTTGTACAAGGCTTTCATCAAGTTGAAGGAATTGATTACAACGAGATTTATGCACCGGTTGCACGCTTAGAAGCTATCCGAATGTTTCTGGCATTTGCATCATATAAGAAATTTAAGGTGTATCAAATGGACGCAAAAGCGCGTTTCTTTATGGTGTGGTCAAGGAGGAAGTTTACGTAGGTCAACCACCAGGCTTTGAGGATCCTATTCACCGGGATAAGGTCTACGTTCTAAACAAAGCTCTTTTCGGGTTGCACCAGGCTCCGAGGCTATGGTATGAGGAGCTGAGCACGTATCTTCTGACCAAAGGATTTAAACGAGGTTTGGTAGATTGCACACTGTTCACAAAACGAGCAGGGGATGACTTGCTTCTAGTGCATATTTATGTTGATGACATTATTTTTGGTTCTACTAACGAACTTCTATGCAGAGAATTTGAACGTGCTATGCAGGAAAAGTTCGAAATGAGTGCGATGGGAGAGATGCAATTTTTCCTAGGCGTGCAGGTGGAACAAAGACCAACGGGGATCTTTATTCACCAGACGAAATATGTTTCTGAAGTCTTGAGCCGATTCCAGATGGATGATTCAAAGCCGATGGATACCCCAGTACAACCTAATCACGGGATTGGTGTTGACGTTAAGGGGGAGATAACTGATCCTTTTACATACAGAGCAATCGTCGGATCTCTAATGTATCTCACCGCCTCCAGACCAGATATAATGTTTGCCACATGTCTCTATGCACGTTATCAGTCAAAGCCGAAACAGAGTCATTTTGCAGATGCAAAATGTATCCTTAGATATTTGAAGGGTTGTCCGTCGAGAGGACTATGGTACCCTAATGACGATAATTTTGACCTTATCGCTATTAGTGATGCAGATTGGGGTGGCTGTGACAAAGACAGCAAATCCACAACGGCTGGATGTCAGTTTATGGGGAGCAGGCTCGTGACCTGGCAATGCAAGAAATAGACCGCAGTTGCATTATCCACATGTGAAGCAGAATATGTCTCAGCATCAAGCTGCTGCTCACAGGTTCTTTGGATACAACAACAGATGGTGGACTACGGTTTGCAATTTCTTAAAACCCCTATTTACTGTGATAATGAAGCCGCAATTGCATTAACAAAAGACTTAGTAAATCACTCGAAAGCTAAACATATCCGGATCAAATACCATTTTATCCGTGATTGTTACGCAAAAGAGTTGATCGATATGGTCAAAATCCACACTGACTATCAACGTGCAGATCTTTTTACCAAAGCTTTTGATAAATCAAGATTTGAATATCTCTTAAAAGCTAATGGTATTAAAGAAAAACAGGACTGATCACCACCTCAGTTTATCACTTTTTAGTACAGTTTTTATTGTTTTTCAGAAAAATACAAAAATCCAAAAATATGTTTTACATTTCTTAGATAGAATTTATTTTCTGAAAAACCAAAAACATTGAAAAATTCAGAAACCCATAAAAATTAGAAAAACCCAAAACGATTTCCTGGAGAAAAAGAGGAAATGATAGTACATCAGTGGGGATCTGACACATTCTAAAGAAATGAAATGCAATATAAGGCGTGTGTCTGAGTCTGTGTGATGTGTTGATAGGCTTCGTAGACCTATTACTGCGTGCCTAATACATACATATCAAACAAATTGTTGTGTGGATGAACTCCTCATGGGCATATGGTCTTAGTACCGTAATTTCGTTTGATAGGGTATTTATACAAAACTCGGAGGTTTCGGGTCGTTATGTTATTAGTTGTCTGCGGATAGCCTCTCTGATCTTCTGCTGTAAGTACTGTTGTAAGTAATTAATGACCTAGATCAGACAGGGTGTCTTTATAAAAGAGCTTTAAAAGCCAAATCCTAAAGTTACCGAATTGAGGAACTTTCCATGTATGACGATAATCAAAGATTATCTATTACATCGTATCCAATCAATGATGCAAATCATGATTGATATTAGCCCTCAACATGGTAGAGTGCACATGTTACTTTGTTGCATTGATTTGCTGACCTGTATACCTCTGTGTCTCATACCTTGTAAATTACAAAAGACGAAAGCATAATTACGTGTTACAATGAGTCTTTGTGCATTTACTTCTTGATACGGGAGAATGTCGTGTGTGTGGGAACCACAGACAATTAAGTTTATACTATAAATAAAAGTATCAGTATAAAGCACTACACAACAGTCTGCATGTAAGTTTATGTGGATCACAATATCAGCAGTTGTCAGATCACACATTGTCTTTAATGATAATAAATCTAAAGATCAACGGTGTGATCAGATTTCTCAATAACTGATATGATCCCTTTACCGGAAATCACAAAACATTTACTGTTTAATCTTTACATTTTGTGAATTTTATATTTCTCGTCAAAAATACAAAACTCAAAAAGATTTTAGGTGTGTTTTAACAAAAAGTTTAGAAAATCCAAAAAGATTTTATAATTCTATCTTATTTTTGATAGCTGATGGTGGTTGATGATGATTTTCTAAAACTTGATGAACCATTTGAGTTTTGTCATCTTTAAATGTGAAATAATGAACGTCGGATGCTTAAAAGTTGAAAAATATTTTGAACGGGACTCGATTTTGAGATTTGGTAAAATTTTCAAAAAATTCTAATTTTCATTCGCCCCTTCGTTGGGTCGAAGGTGGAATTTTGTCTGCTCATTCGTACTTTTTAAACGGTCGAATGTGAGTGTTCATGTGACATTTTCACATTCGAACCCTTTTTCTACATTCGAACCTTTCAGTAGGGTCGAAGGTGGAAAAAGTTTCACATTCGCCCAAGTCAGATGGTCGAATGTGGAGCCTATATATACCATATCTGCACATTCGGCCCCCACTTTCAAAACTTTTCAAAATTCTGAGATTAAGTGATCTTGTTGCCCGTGTTTTAATTTTCATACCACTGTGTTCGTCTTGAATCACTGATCATTTTGCCATATCGTTTGCAGGTTATAATCCATTACACAGCTCATAATCGTTGATTTTGTGACCAAGCCCTAACTGCCATTAAACTTCGATTTTAACCTGTTAATTGTTAAAAAAATTTATAAGGATTCATTGCTTATGTGTTTTAGGGGGAGAATCAAAAACTTAGGGTTAAATTTAATCAGATTGATCAATTGTTGTTTTAAATAGTTCGAACCCTAGTTTTTAGTGGAAAACACATAATCAATGGATGATAATTGAAATTGTTGGTTGGAAATGCTTAATCGGTCATGTTAGAATGTGTTTGAATCAAAATGACAAGTTAAAATGGACCAAATCAGAATTTGATGTTCAAGGAGATGAACAGTCTCCTTCGCCCAATTTTAAACGGTCGAATGTGACTGTTTGGGCGAAGGTAGATGTTCAATCGATCAAACCTGGAAACAAACGGTCGAATGTAAACTTTTACAAAATGATATTCACATTCGAACCCTTGTTTTCACATTCGAACCTACGAACTGTCGAATGTAGAAACTGATAATCAAATTTTTCAAGTTTTGTTATTTTTGTCCGTTTTTAACATGTTTGCTTGATTTGTTTTGCAGTTTTATAATGTCTGAACAGGGAAGTGTTGATATTCCTATTGGATCTTCTGAGAAGGCTACTGGAAAGGAACAAATGGAAGATTTACCATTTGAACCGGCGCACAACTGCTGTGCATTCATGGGCGATCTGAAGAAACATCAAGAGTTCACCGGCATCGTAGATTTCCTGAAGAGAAGCCGAGTGATTGTTGCACTTGCTACCCCAGCCATTATTTACAAGGATCATCAACAGGAGTTCTGGAAGAATGCAAAAATGGACTTCTGGAATAATGAATCTGCTGTGGTTAGTACGATTCAAGGGGAGCTTGTTATTATTTCTGAAGATGATATCCGTGAGGCATTGAAGTTGCATGATGAGAAGAAGACAGATCCTAGAGAACTTTCATGGATAGAACAGAGGAAGTGCTTCTTACGGATGAAGTACAATGGACCGATAACTGATGGTTCGTTACATAAAGGGAAGCTATGCCCTCAGTTTAAGAATCTCGCTCACGTGATGTTACATGTATTTGGATCAGTGAGTGGAGGGTATGATGTGATGAGGAAAAGTATCAGTTCTTTAATGGTGGCTCTTATATTGAACAAACCGTTCAATGTAGCTGGTATGATACTGGAACACATGTTAGAACCACTTAGAGGCCTGAAGAAAAAGAAGTTTTTGCTGTATCCAAGGTTCATACAGATGATACTTGATAAGAAGCATAAGAAGCTGAGAAGAGATCCTACCCAGATTGTTGTTCAGGATAACATGAATCTGAATACTCTTGTCAGAATGAAGGGCTATAAGGGTGTGCCGTTGATGAAAGACAACCTAACAAGAACCTGTTTGGTCATTTGATTAACCCAGGGTATGTAGATCCAGGCAAGGATAAGGTCAGGCATGATAACAGTGATTCAGATCCAGATAATCCTCTTTGTCCAGTTGATCCTGATGCAAAGAGAAAGCGTCAAGTCGTAAACGTTGGGGCAAAGACAGGAAAGGGTAAAGAGAAAGAAGATGATACTGAACCTGCTTAGAAGAAGGTTTCAAGGAGAAAGAAGAGTGTAGCTAAGAAAGGTTTACACTTAGTAGATGAAGTGTCTGTTGATTCAGAAGAGACACAGGAAGATGAGAGATGGGATTCTGATAGTGAGACTGTTAAAAGCACCACGCCCAAGGCCACTGTGGCTGGTGAGTCTAAGAGTCTAAAAAAATCTGTTGAGGAGCAAAGGACAAAAAGTCCTGTTGCGTTGGATGAAACAGATGAAGGTTTAGGTTTGGGATCCAAAGACTTTGTGGGATCGCCAAAGACAGGTGAAAAACAGAAGAAACACAATACAAGAAGAAAGAAAAAGTATTGAAGCCGATGGAGAAAAGAGCAAGAGATATTGAGTTTTTGGTTGCTGGTAAGAAACTGCCACCAGCATCTAGCTCCAAATCACCAATCACATCCCCAGCAGCGAAGAAGCAAAAGACAACATCTGCTGCTGAACAGACTGAGTTACCAACTGATGAGTTCAATAGTGCACTAGATAGAGTGTTAAAGAAATTGAAGAAAGGAAAGTTTTCCGCTGTTGAAGCTTCAACACCACCAAAGGTTACTGTAGATAGTGATGTTATGACTGCAGTAAACCAGAAGCTTGCTGACATGATGAAGATTATTAATCAGCAACAAGCAGAAATAGAACAGTTGGGAAACAATGACAAGAAGATGTTAGACGTTGTTGAAACATCACATGAGAATCAAGAAGCTTTGGAAGCTAAGATTAAACAACTTCAGAGAGAAAACAAGAAGTTGTTGAAGCATGAACAGAGAAACACCAGGAGGTACATTGCTATCAAAGAGGAGAACAAGAAACTGAAAGAAAGTAATAAGAGTATGGATAATCTGATCAAAGACTTATACTCTAAAGCTCCTCAGTTACAAGTTGCTGAAGAAGATAAGGAGCGTGATGAAGAAGAAGTTGATTATGAACCATCTAATCAAGAAGAAGAAGAAGAAGATGATGATGAGTTAGATGAGGATGCTGGTAAAGATCCTAAACAGAAGAAAGATGGTGATGATGATGGTTCAGGGGATGATTCAGGAGAAGGAAATAGCTCTGCAAGTTTTGACAGTGATGATGATGATGATGACACTGACAAATACAAGTGTGAGAAGAGAGGATCAAGAAAAGATACAGGAGGTTCTAGTTCTAAAGCTCCTGGTGGTACAGTTGACGATGATAGTATCTTTTGGAATGAAAAGATCAGATCTTTATCTGATGATGACAAGAATATGTATCGCCAGATGTTGACTAACAGAGTCTGGACGATCGAGATGGCAGGCAGATTTCCTGAGATATTTGAGTCAAATGACATGAGATTTGAATTGGAGTACAACGATCCTGACTTAGAAGATGGAGAAGTTTCTGCAGCCATGACTAAGGAGATTTTGGAAGGATTGGCGAAACAGGTTGGTAAAACTCTGGAGGAGTTGATGATTGATAATTAGACACCGAACATACCTGAGAAAGAAGCAGGTAATCACTCCGATGACAGAGATGTGCCAGTATTCGAGGAGGTAGAGATTGAAGATATCACGAGTGAGGAATATCCAGAATACTACAAGAAAAACAAAGATTTTAGATTTCCTGAGTTCACTGATGAGCTGCTTCGCCAGGCTGAGAAACTTGCTCATGAAAAGAGTAAGAAATTTGTAGAAGAAGTGTTTTCAGATTGTAATCAGCCAAACATTGAACAATCTGACGCTTTGAAAGATCTGTTGAGAAAGCTTAAAGAGAAAGAGGCGAACCGTCCAAAGAAAGAAGTTCAAGGTAGTTTTTACAAGTTTCACAATGACTTGTTTAAAGGTAAAGCTCTTGGATGAAAGTTCGTGAAACAGTTGAAGTGTGTAGCCGTAAAATGGGAAAAAGGAATACTGTACTTTGACAGATTCGATGACTTGAAGACATTACCATATTGGGCTATTCGTGACATTTGTATACATGAGTTAACAGGTTCTGTAAACGATCATATTGCTTACTTTGCTGATCGTATGTCAAGAGAAAGCAGAACGAAGTGGAACTTGTTTACTCCATAATACCCAAAAAGAATTGTTCATAAGAAGGAGATTGATGATATTACTGGGATGCCTAAGGTGACGTTAAAGTATAAACCACCTAAAGTGTTGAAACATATTCCGTTGATGCAGATCCCTCAACACTTTTCTAAAGACTTCATGTGGTGGTACTACAATTGGAAGACTGCAAAGGCTATTATAGTGTTAAAGGATGGTGCAAAAGACTTCAAGAAGATTCACATCTTTGATCCTATGTGGTTGATCAACTGTTCGCATGAGGATATATAATGCTCTATTATAATCCGATTTACTGCGAAGCTAAGGATAGTGAACAAGCAAGCAAATACCAACGTGTGGTATTCTTATGCTTTGCATGGGATGTGAATGCTGGATGTGATTTTGATAAGAAACTGGGGAAGTTTGTGAAAGTTCAGGAAGTTCGGGAAGTTAAAAAGAAAAATCCGAAAGAAACTTTTGAACCAGTGATGACCAAGGAACAGAAGACGTTACTGCGTATCAAGCTTATGAACAAGATGATGGACCAAGAACGTAAGCAATCTAAGCAATAGTCGAGGGGGAGTTTGTAGATGCACATATTGCGACTAATGCTTTTGGATTGCAAATAACACAAGTTTTGTTCAACTTCGAATGGTCGAAGGTGGTTATACATGGTCGAATGTGGATTCTGTCTGGTCGAAGGAAGAAGTAAAGGGTCGAAGGTACACAGGGAGGTCGAAAGTAGAAAATAGATTTATGTATGTCTTGGTTCGACCATAACGAATGGTCGAACCTGCACATTCGACTAACACAAATGGGCGAATGTGCAGGCCTACATAAGGTCAAGTTGATTTTTGAATTGTAACTTTTTGACATTTTGTTTTCCCTCCATGTATGTGTTTTCCCTAGCTTTATTATTGAGTCTGTAAAAGCCTTTTAATCATTATAAACTGTGATTTCAAGTGTAATCCTTTATCAAAGTGAATGAATTAAAGTTGTTTATGATGATTTCTGTGTTTTGCTAGTTTTATTATCATTTTGTGATCAATTCAGGGATTCCGCACCTGAATTGAACTTGTTTGATCATTATCTTTGTTGTTTAGATGATCCTACACGCATACAATTTCTTGACGAGGAGGGTCGTCTGCCTATTATCATTTCATCTTCTTTATCTGCATTTGAAAAGAGCGAGTTGCTCCGCATACTGAAACTTCATAAAAAGGCAATCGCTTGGAAGATTATGGACATCAAGGGGATTAATCCCTCATTCTGTACTCATAAAATCTTGATGGAAGATGTCCATAAGCCTTGTGCGCAGCACAAGAAGCGTCTGAACCCGAACATGCAGGAGGTTGTGAAGTCTGAGGTCATTAAATTGCTCGATGCTGGATTGATATATCCGATCTCAGACTCTATATGGGTTAGTCCTGTGCACGTCGTGCCCAAGAAGGGTGGCATGACGGTGGTCACAAATGATAGGAATGAGTTGATTCCAACGAGAACTGTCACGGGGTGGAGAGTTTGCATTGACTACCGCAAGCTCAATGATGCCACCAGAAAGGATCACTTCCCGCTTCCATTCATCGATCAGATGTTGGAACCACTGTCGGGGAAGTTGTACTATTGTTTCCTTGAAGGTTTCTCGGGATATTTCCAAATCCCTATCAATCCTGTGGACCAGGATAAGACGACCTTCACATGCCCTTTTGGCACATTCGCCTATAGGCGTATGCCATATGGGCTGTGCAATGCGCCGGCAACCTTCCAGCGTTGCATGATAGCAATATTCCATGACATGATCGAGGACTCCATGGAGGTATTCATGGATGATTTTTCAGTCTTCGGGAGTTCATTCGATCAATGTCCGGGGAATCTGGAGCGGATGCTTCAGAGGTGCGAGGAGACCAGTCTTGTGCTGAACTGGGAAAAATGCCACTTCATGCTGAAGGAAGGAACAGTCCTAGGGCATAAGGTCTCCCAAAATGGGTTGGAGGTTGATCATGCCAAAGTTGAGATCATTTCTATACTTCCTCCACCCTCCTCTGTCAGAGCGATCCGCAGCTTTTTGGGTCATGCGGGTTTTTACAGGCGATTCATCAAAGACTTTTCAAAAATCGCCCACCCGATGACCCGTCACATGGAAAAGGATGCACCGTTTGTGTTTGGTGCATAATGTTTGAAATCCTTCGGGCTTTTAAAGTGTTTGCTTGTGGAGGCCCCTATATTGGTAGCACCCGACTGGGAGCTACCATTCGAGATCATGTGCGACGCGAGCGACTTCGCGAAAGGGGTGGTCTTGGGACAATGGAAGGACAAGCACTTCCACTTGATCTACTACGCTAGTAAGACTCTTCATGATGCGCAGGAGCATTATACCACCACTGAGAAGGAGCTTCTAGCTGTAGTGTTTGCATTCGACAAGTTTAGATTGTATTTAGTGCTTTCAAATACCATTGTCTATGCAGATCATGCAGCGATCAAGTATCTGCTTAGCAAACAGGACGCGAAACCGCGCCTGATTAGATGGATCCTGTTGCTGCAGGAATTTTATATAGAGATTCAGGACAAGTAGGGTGCCCTGAATGCTGCTGCTGATCACCTTTCGAGACTCGAGCATGATGATGCCGAGAACTCCGCGTGGGAGACCATTAATGACAATTTTCCCCACGAGTTCTTGATGAGGGTCGAGTCAGTGGAAGATGTATCGCCATGGCTTGCGGATTTTGCGAACTACCTCGCGTGCAGGATCCTTATCAAAGGATTGTCGCACCAGCAAAAGAGGAAGTTCTTCACAGACTTGAAGGATTACTTATGGGACGACCCATTTTTGTTCCGGGTCGAGGCGGATCAGCTGATTCGCCGTTGCGTGTTCGGGGTTGAGGCTACGCAGATATTGCGCGATTGTCACTAGGGGACTACCGGAGGTCACCATGGAGCAAACTACACTGCTAAAAAAGTGTTAGACTCCGGGTTTTACTGGCCCACACTCTTTCGTGACGCTCAGATATTGGTCGCTGCATGTGATTCGTGCCAGAGGGCGACGAACATATCGGCACGCGACCAGATGCCGCAGAACCCAATCCAAGTCTGTGAAGTCTTTGACATTTGGGGGCATTGACTTCATGGTACCATTCCCCTCCTCACAAGGCAACCGATATATACTCGTGGCAGTTGACTACGTGTCAAAGTAGGCCGAGGCGCAAGCCTTGCCCACGAATGATGCCCGAGTAGTTGTGAGGTTTGTTCGCAGCTTGTTCTCACGGTTTGGTGCCCCAAAGGCATTTATTAGTGACCGTGGTACGCATTTCTGCAATGCGCAGCTTGATCACGTTATGGTGTGCACCACAGGTTATCCACCCCATATCATCTACAGACAAGCGGTCAGGTGGAGGTCACTAACCGGGGGTTAAAGAGAATCCTTGAGCGGTCGATAAATCAAAACTGCAAGGATTGGGCTGACAAGCTGGATGACGCGTTGTGGGCCTTCAGGACTGCATACAAGACGCCTATTGGGACAACTCCCTTTAGGCTTGTCTATGGCAAAGCGTGTAATCTCCCAGTCGAGCTAGAGCATAGGGCATTCTAGGCTCTTAAAACAGCGAATTTGGATCTAAAGACCGGCGGTGAGACCCGTTTCTTACAGATCCATGAGCTGGAGGAGCTTAGGCAGCAAGCCTATGAGAACTCGATTCTTTATAAAGAGCGCACCAAGAGGTTGCACGACAGTCGCCTGAAACACCGAAGAGATTTTCAGGTAGGCGACTTGGTCCTGCTTTACAACTCGCACCTGCGTCTCTTTCCAGGAAAGTTGAAGTCCCGATGGACAGGTCCGTACACCGTTAAGAAAGTATATCCTTACGGAACTGTCTCGATTGAGAATTCAGAGGGTTTGACTTTCAAAGTCAACGGTCATAGATTGAAAGTCTACATTGACGGACCGGTTGACCAATCCGTAGAGGTAATCGATCTCTACGAGCCGCGCGCCTAATAAGTGTGGGGAAGTGAGTCTAGCTAGCGACTCGATGATAAAATTAGTGCGGCGTGTATGGGCGCGCCAAAGGGTAAATATGTAATTAACGTAAATATTTCTTGCTTTATTTTAATTTTTGTAGTTTAATGTTGTTTCGAGTTATGTGCAGGTTCGTACCGGTTTTGAGCAGAGCGGGAATGACCAATGGAGCGACAAAGGGCTACAAACAGGTTTAAATTGCTTAAGATGATGTTTTCAGACAGGGCTGCGGCGCAGAAAAATGCAGCTTCTGGCTGCAGTTCTGCAAGTCTGCAAGTCCTGCACGGCCGTGTACCTCAAGTGCATGACCGTGAGGGTCTGGTGCAACGATGTGCACGACCATGCGGCCCAGCCGCACGACCGTGCGAGCCAAAAAGCCCAGCCTAAAATCATGGGTATAAATACATCCTTAACTTCAAAACAAAACAAAACCTACACCTTGCACACCAGGCTGCACACTTGTTCGGACCTCTAAAATCACCGAAAACCATCATCTTTTGCTTAAAATATTCACTCATACACTTCCAAATCGGTAAGGTATGAACCCCTTCATAATATTGCACTTATTTTATGTATTTTCAGTGTAGATCCGTGTGTTTTTGTTTTTTAGGTTAAAGATTTGGGGGTTTCTTCATAATCCTATAATAACCCACGAATCTTGTTTAGTTTTGCTTAATGTATGTTAGATTTTTGGATAGTCTTGTTAAAACCGTGCACACTTATGCCCAAATCACTGTTATTGTGAGTTTATTTGATATATATGAGAGATTTGGGTGTTTTTGTGGGAAAAATTTTGAAATTCTAGAACGTGTGCACGCCCGGGCACCTAATTCGCACGATCGTGCAAGGTCAGGTGCACCAGCTCGTGCACTGGCAGTGCAGCTCGAAATCACGAGCTGAACTGCCTTGCACGGTCATCTGCACGGTCGTGCGCATGACCGTGCGTGACGAGAAGTTTGGACTGCACTGCCATGCACAAGGTAGTGCAGCATCAGACCTGATCAAACAACCAAGGGTGCACGGCCGTGCAACATGTGCAGATTCGAGTCAGAATGCACGCAGGTTCGTTTTGGACATCCGGGACCTCCGTTTTTTGTGTACTAACAGCTATGTATTCATTTTTGCATGCAGATTGTAACATCGCGAATTTCCCCTAATTTTTTTTTGATAAAAAGAATGTATTGTTTTAAACAATATATGTTTTTAAATACCTTAAACTAATAATTATTTGTATCTCGACACTTTTGTACGTTTTAAAAATATATCAAGTCACTTTCGGGCTTATATAATCATATTATGAATTTAGAATAATATAGTTTTAGGGAAATAATTGCCAAAAAAAGATTTGTGTGGACCGGGACTCGAACCCGCGTCCACAGCCAACCAACACACAGTGACAACCAACTGAGCCAACTATCATCTTGTGTAGTATTTCAGAAGAAAATAAACTTAACACATTCCTTAAATTGATTAGTCAAAGTCTTAGTCAAACAGTCAAAGTCTTAGTCAAACAGTCAAAGTCTTAGTCAAATAGTCAATTCATCATAAAACCTTATTTTATGGTGTTGAACAATTTTAATGGCTAATTGACTCCAAAACTAGTATAAAAACCCACCTATGACCCATTATACTTTGCACCTCTAAATCGATTGTTTCAATCCGATTAAACTTTCCCTCATACATTTCTTCTATAGTCTATTACTTCTACAATTGAAGCTTTGATTATAAGCTCTTGTAATTGGCGAATTGGAAGCTTGATATTCTTTCTTTTTCGTTTTCTTCAATTTGGACTAGCTACGTTGTTGAGTCTTTGGGATTCGCCTCGCATACATTCACAACACATTATTCTATTTTTTTCACGAGACATAACATTTTGCTAAGGTGAGTTTTACAAAGCCCCTTTTCTATTTATCACCGTCTTTGGGGTGAAACATGTTACAACATCATATATGCAATTCAATCATCAAAGTGTCTATGTGTTTTTCTATGTTACATTATGTCTTGAACATGACTAGGATAAGCACAATTCTAGCATAATCATTAACATTGATCAGCCGACGGTATACAATGATAGATCTATTGGACTGACAATCCCACCCGGATACGTGCCTCCTACAAAGGTAGCGTGGGTGTTTGTTATCGCATAACATAATCGAGTGAACCATGAGCGTATGGGATGTACCACAATATAACAGTCACAAGGGTTGATTATGCACTCGATTTACTTCTAGTATATTTTCACATATGGACTAGACTTGCCATGACACTTGAATTGCACAACATTTTTATTCGATTATCAAAACCTATGTAATTCTCACCAACTTTTGTTGACCCAAAATATTTTCAAACTTAACATGTTTCAGGTTATAGCTTGCTTGAAGATTAGAGTTATTGCTTGAAGATGCGTAGCTAGTATTTTTCATTTTGATGTACAAAATTCTTAGAACAATTGTATGTAATTTATTTAAATCATTTATTGAAATTTATTATTTACCATGAGCTACTGAACAATCATCAATACGTGACATCCCGATGTTTCCGCCATCGGTTGGGGTGTTACACAGATGGCCCACGGCATCCTAGGATTCGACAACCGAGACAAGAAGGAAGCACCGTGCATCGACAAACTCATGAAGCTTTGGAACCGGCGGAACTCGTTTGGTGTTCCTATTCGGCTCAACTTGGAGCTACTGACCACGCTGAACCAACGTGAGAGGTTTGAAGGGTTTGTCTCGCCGAATATGGCGAAGCTGCTGAGCATAAACCAACCGGTCTACAAGGAGATAACGATTGAGTTCTTAGCATCCTTCTTGTACAAGAAACCAAAGGAGGGGGTGTATAAGGACTTCCACAACAAAGATATTCGGTTTAGGCTCTGCGGGAAGTGGTACCATTGGTCAGTAGCGCGACTAGGGATGAAGTTAGGAATCTACGAGCATTTGGAGACCAACTCGTGTAACATCGCAAAAATTTTTCAAATTTTAATATTAATTTCCTTCTATCATTCACAATGTGCCTAAGTTTTATTTCACGATCACACAACTTATATATATATATATACATATATATATAATAATAATAATAATAATAATAATAATAATAATAATAATTAGTCTAAAAAAAAAAATCAGCTTTAGTAACCATTCAGCCCACTTCTTTTAAATTCTTGAGCCCAACCACCCTTCCCTTTCTCCTTATTAGACCTGATTTGGGCCTTGCTGAGCCCAGGAGGGGCGGCCCAACCATCCAGCCCAACCTCCTCCCCTTTGTGTCTGTGTTAAAAACAAAAAAAAAAGGGTGTTTGTGCCGAGTTTCGAACCCGAGACCTCCCACACACCCACGCGCTTGTTTACCATCTGCTCCACAGCTCGTTATTGTTTAAACCCAACCTGTATTAAATATAAACACACTTCATTATCAACAGTTGACTTTTGATAAGTCAACTGTTACGAACGGGCTGCCTTAATCAACAAGTCTGGACGCGTTTTAATCCCAATAAGGCATGATTGCATGATGTCCGGCCTATTATGACTAGGATACACGAGTTTTGATCGTCAATTGATACCAAAATTAACCTATTACGCGTATACCATTGAATGTTTGGTCAAAACTTGCCAAATCGATCACCAAGTCATCCCACTATAAATTGATCAACTGCGAGCCTTCACAACTCGCCAAACAATCCCTCTCCATCTTCAATTTCCCTTAAAAATCCCCGGTTCGTGATTCCTGTTCATCATTTGACCCGAGCCTTGACCGAACAAATCTGTATCAAATCAAAACTGTAAGTTGAATTTCTTGTGTGGGTTTCGTTAATCGGCTTATGCACGACATTAACCCCATGATTAATTGGGTTAATGTCGTGTGTAGTGATCAATTGAGAATGCTAGGGCTCGAAATCAATTTTGGGGAAGAACACTATTGTGGTTTATGTATTTATATTTCAAAAACAAGAAAACAAACACAACCATCGATCCAGATCAGATGGTTATGTCTGTTGCTTTCCACCCGAGCCACCCGGGTTCGAGTCCCAGGAGTGGCGAGTTTTGTTTTCTTTTTCCAGTTTTTTTTTACAAACAAACATATAAATTACATATAATCTTATAAATTCATTTTTAATATATAAAAATCTTTTATAAATTCTAAAAAAATTATTTTTAACAAATCTGATGTCAAAGTTTCATCTACAATTTTTATTTTTCTGAAATTCATTTATTTAATATTTATAATAATTAAATCAATTTTATGCTATTATATTTATAAAAATCCATTAAAATATCAAAACAATTTTATTAAATTCTCCAAAAATTATCCTGAGTTTGTATAAAGTTAAACTTTACTGAAATAATTTTTAATTCAGAAAAATCAATTATTTTATATTTTTAATCAATTTTTGTTAGATTTAATCATAATTAAATCATAATAAATTCAATTTTCATTATTTTTGCACCAAAATTTTATACAATTTATTTTTAATTATTTAGAACAGAAATATGATTTTTAAACTGATAATTATTTAATTTTAGTAATTTTTAATTATTAAAGTTAAAGTTTGACAATTTGTAATAAATAGATTTAATAATCTATTTTAAAGAAAATAATTTTATAAAAATTATTTTTATACTTTAAACACATTCTTGTGACCATCCTAGATTTAACATTTGTAAAAAGATTTTTAGTTATTTATTTACTAAATTTCTCTCAATTGGCGAATATTTTTAATATTAATCAAACGAGCAATTATCCCCAATTCGAAGCCCTAGAACTTATACATTTGTAGACTTGATAGACTTAGACATAGTTATTACCTTATTTTAGGGTGATACTTGATACATTGGGTCAACACAATTATCCAAATTTCTCAACAGATATAACATTTTACCAAGGTGAGTTTTACATAGCCCCTTTTCTATTTATCACCATTTTTGGGGTGAAACATGTTATAACATTATCATTGCAATTCAATCATCAATGTGTCTATGTGTTTTCTATGTTGCATTATGTCTTGAGCATGATTAGAGTAAGCACCATTCTAGCATAATCATTAACTCCGTACAAGCCGACGGTATACATTGATAGATCTATTGGACTGACAATCCCACCCGGATACGTGCCTCCTACAAAGGTTACGTGGGTGTTTGTTATCGCATAACATATTCAATTGGACCATGAGCGTATGGTATGTATCATTTTATAACAGTCATCAGGGTTGATTATGCACTCGATTTATTTCTAGTATGTTCTCACATATGGACTAGATTGACATGACACATGAATTGCACAACATTTTTATTCTATTATCAAAAACCTATGTAATTCTCACCAACTTTTGTTGACCCAAAACATTTTCAACTTAACATGTTTCAGGTTCTATTTGCTTGAAGATTTGAATTGATGCTTAAAGATATGTGTATAGTTTTATTCAATTTGATGTACAAATTTTAGAACAATTGTATGTAATTCAATTAAATCATTTAATGGAATTTAATATTTACCATGAGCTACTGAACAATCATCAATACGTGACATCCCGATGTTTCCGCCATCGGTTGGGGTGTTACAGATTGGTATCAGAGCCATGGTTATAGGGAATTAGGTTATTAGAAAAATAATCTAGTCTATAACCATAGGATTTAACAAGTACTTGCTTCTTTTACTTGCTATTCTCTATCTCCCTCCTACTTCATATCCCTACTTTCATCCCTACAAGAAGGTTGCTCTCCATCACCGGATCCACTCTTAGACTAATAAGGCAAAATCCTCAGGTTTAACCTGAACCCCCTTGAGATCTCGTCGAAGTTCTAGATTTTAATAACGAACACGTGCAATCTGGAAGGGTGAACGCCTGTATTCTGAGTCTTCTGTCTAGGCTGGCATTGCGCATATATCCCAATCAGACGAGGGACCCGGATGCCTACCTGGGAATTCTCGGGATGAGTGTTCACTTATAGGCTAAAGCATGTCTTCATATGTTATTAGAATTTGGAATCTTTGATAAGTCAACGTTTTCGTTTATTCGTTTTAATGAATAAATGATTACATTCCTTATATAATCTCATTCATTTCACTGTGTCTCTTACAGATCATGCCTCCACGTCGCAGTGCTCGTCTTAACAGTGGTGAAAATCATGATGAAGGAAGTAGCAATCACAACCACAACCACGATACTAACCACAACAACAACAACAACAACAATGGTGTTGATGCCCAATTGGCTGCAATCATTTCTCAACAAATGGCGCAGCAAATCGCAACTCTGGTTCCCAACTTACTCGCTCAGGTCATCCAATTGAACGGCAACGGGAATGGTCACAACAACGGGAACGGGAACGGCAATGGCAATGGAAATGGACCCCAAGCCTGCACCCTTAAGCATTTCAACTCTTGTAACCCTCCAAAGTTTAGTGGTGAAGAAGGAGCTACTGGACTCCTCCAATGGTTTGAGGGTATTGAGAATACCTTCATCAACAGTGAGTGCCCCAACAACTTCAAAGTCCGTTATGCCATGAGTGTTCTTCACAAACAAGCACTCACTTGGTGGAATGAAGAAAAACGCACTCGCGGAGCTGAAGCTGCACTAGCCCTAACTTGGGATCAAGCTAAAGACATTATGAAGGCAGAGTTCTGTCCTCGTAATGAAATTAAGAAGCTGGAAGATGAATTTCATGATCTTGCTCAAGACAGTGGGGAAAAACTTAGCTATTGCAATCGAAAAATGCATTGGTGGTTTACCAATGCAAATTCAAGACACAGTGTGGGGAAGGAACCCTGCTACTTTGGAAGAAGCAAAGCGTTTGGCTGCCACCCTAACAGATAACCATGTGAAAGCAGGAACCCTAACTCGTAAAGGGGAAAAGAAAAAGGATACTCCCCAACCTGCCGTTGAAATCAAAACCGAGGCCTCAACCAACGGGAAGAACAAGGTCAGGAATTTTGCAATAGACACTACTGCTCCACCCACAAAGAAACAATACAATGGGATGCTACCTAAGTGTGACACCTGCCAGTATCACCACCTAACTCAAGTACCCTGTCGACAGTGCACCAATTGTCAGAGGTATGGGCATCTTGCGGAAGCTTGTCGAATCCCTGCTACAAACGCTCTTGATGCTCCAAACAACCCCGCTTGAGACCTTCCAACTACTTAACAGCAAACCCTACCATTCGAATAATATCTATTTTTAATTTCATGTATTGCCACTTTTTGAATCAAATAATAAAATCAAGTATTATCATAACATCTGTGTGCATGCTTGTCTGAATGTGAACTAATTGCTATATCTATACTTACTTGCTTGTACAAACAATTAGTTAACTACCAAACAACCAGCTTAACGATTGGTAGAGGTCATCATGTCTTTCCAAAAGTCGGGAGAGGCCCTACCACCTGCTCAACGACTGGCGGAGACTATCAGACCTGCTTAACAATCGGTAAAGTCATAAAAAGGACGCAAAACCCTAATGTAAGGTAAATTGGTAATTACGGTCCGGAACGTAATCATGAATTTACAGGTACGTTAAGGTAGTGTGAAATTTTATCAAGGTTTCCGGAAGTTAACCAATTGCAAACCTAGTGTTTCTCTTAACTTCGGGACGAAGTTCCTAAAAGTAGGGGAGACTGTAACATCGCAAAAATTTTTCAAATTTTAATATTAATTTCCTTCTATCATTCACAATGTGCCTAAGTTTTATTTCACGATCACACAACTTATATATATATATATATACATATATATATAATAATAATAATAATAATAATTATTAGTCTAAAAAAAAAAATCAGCTTTAGTAACCATTCAGCCCACTTCTTTTAAATTCTTGAGCCCAACCACCCTTCCCTTTCTCCTTATTAGACCTGATTTGGGCCTTGCTGAGCCCAGGAGGGGCGGCCCAACCATCCAGCCCAACCTCCTCCCCTTTGTGTCTGTGTTAAAAAAAAAAAAAGGGTGTTTGTGCCGAGTTTCGAACCCGAGACCTCCCACACACCCACGCGCTTGTTTACCATCTGCTCCACAGCTCGTTATTGTTTAAACCCAACCTTTATTAAATATAAACACACTTCATTATCAACAGTTGACTTTTGATAAGTCAACTGTTACGAACGGGCTGCCTTAATCAACAAGTCTGGACGCGTTTTAATCCCAATAAGGCATGATTGCATGATGTCCGGCCTATTATGACTAGGATACACGAGTTTTGATCGTCAATTGATACCAAAATTAACCTATTACGCGTATACCATTGAATGTTTGGTCAAAACTTGCCAAATCGATCACCAAGTCATCCCACTATAAATTGATCAACTGCGAGCCTTCACAACTCGCCAAACAATCCCTCTCCATCTTCAATTTCCCTTAAAAATCCCCGGTTCGTGATTCCTGTTCATCATTTGACCCGAGCCTTGACCGAACAAATCTGTATCAAATCAAAACTGTAAGTTGAATTTCTTGTGTGGGTTTCGTTAATCGGCTTATGCACGACATTAACCCCATGATTAATTGGGTTAATGTCGTGTGTAGTGATCAATTGAGAATGCTAGGGCTCGAAATCAATTTTGGGGAAGAACACTATTGTGGTTTATGTATTTATATTTCAAAAACAAGAAAACAAACACAACCATCGATCCAGATCAGATGGTTATGTCTGTTGCTTTCCACCCGAGCCACCCGGGTTCGAGTCCCAGGAGTGGCGAGTTTTGTTTTCTTTTTCCAGTTTTTTTTTACAAACAAACATATAAATTACATATAATCTTATAAATTCATTTTTAATATATAAAACTCTTTTATAAATTCTAAAAAAATTATTTTTAACAAATCTGATGTCAAAGTTTCATCTACAATTTTTATTTTTCTGAAATTCATTTATTTAATATTTATAATAATTAAATCAATTTTATGCTATTATATTTATAAAAATCCATTAAAATATCAAAACAATTTTATTAAATTCTCCAAAAATTATCCTGAGTTTGTATAAAGTTAAACTTTACTGAAATAATTTTTAATTCAGAAAAATCAATTATTTTATATTTTTAATCAATTTTTGTTAGATTTAATCATAATTAAATCATAATAAATTCAATTTTCATTATTTTTGCACCAAAATTTTATACAATTTATTTTTAATTATTTAGAACAGAAATATGATTTTTAAACTGATAATTATTTAATTTTAGTAATTTTTAATTATTAAAGTTAAAGTTTGACAATTTGTAATAAATAGATTTAATAATCTATTTTAAAGAAAATAATTTTATAAAAATTATTTTTATACTTTAAACACATTCTTGTGACCATCCTAGATTTAACATTTGTAAAAAGATTTTTAGTTATTTATTTACTAAATTTCTCTCAATTGGCGAATATTTTTAATATTAATCAAACGAGCAATTATCCCCAATTCGAAGCCCTAGAACTTATACATTTGTAGACTTGATAGACTTAGACATAGTTATTACCTTATTTTAGGGTGATACTTGATACATTGGGTCAACACAATTATCCAAATTTCTCAACAGATATAACATTTTACCAAGGTGAGTTTTACATAGCCCCTTTTCTATTTATCACCATTTTTGGGGTGAAACATGTTATAACATTATCATTGCAATTCAATCATCAATGTGTCTATGTGTTTTCTATGTTGCATTATGTCTTGAGCATGATTAGAGTAAGCACCATTCTAGCATAATCATTAACTCCGTACAAGCCGACGGTATACATTGATAGATCTATTGGACTGACAATCCCACCCGGATACGTGCCTCCTACAAAGGTTACGTGGGTGTTTGTTATCGCATAACATATTCAATTGGACCATGAGCGTATGGTATGTATCATTTTATAACAGTCATCAGGGTTGATTATGCACTCGATTTATTTCTAGTATGTTCTCACATATGGACTAGATTGACATGACACATGAATTGCACAACATTTTTATTCTATTATCAAAAACCTATGTAATTCTCACCAACTTTTGTTGACCCAAAACATTTTCAACTTAACATGTTTCAGGTTCTATTTGCTTGAAGATTTGAATTGATGCTTGAAGATATGTGTATAGTTTTATTCAATTTGATGTACAAATTTTAGAACAATTGTATGTAATTCAATTAAATCATTTAATGGAATTTAATATTTACCATGAGCTACTGAACAATCATCAATACGTGACATCCCGATGTTTCCGCCATCGGTTGGGGTGTTACAACTCGGAAGACTTTTGTGGTGTCCACAGCTTCATAGACAATGACGAGCGGGCCATGTTTTGGGCGTCGATTGCCGTTGGTATACCTTATAACCCGAGGTCTGCCAAGGCAACTAGGATTAAGGACACACTATTTGTGGCCAAAAGGACAGTTCGGGGAACTGTCCCACTCCCGATCTTCTATTTTTATATGATTTTTACGAGGGTGCCCCGCTGAACTTGGCCGCATGGATGGCCGAGTTGTTTCTTACTACTGGGGGCACCAAGGACGGGAGTGAGATTCATGGGGGAGAGTACATCACCCAGATCGCCGAGGCATTGGGAGTTCTGACCGACGAGGTCAAGGCCACGCTGACAGTGGTCACTACTGGGGTTACACTGGACCTCAGATCACTCAGGTCTCAGAACCTGATTGCTGACACGGATGGGGGTCCACGCCTTATTAGGCAGGACATTGTATGGGACCCCGTACCATCACCAGAGAAAGAGGACGAGGAGATGCATGAGCAGCACCCAGGAGGCGGTGGTGACACGCCACACGACTCTCCACAGCACTCTCCTCAGCACTTCCAGCCTCAGGATCAGCAGTGGCCTCCCGGCATCCCGACATACCCTGAGTTCTACCAGCGGTTCCAGGAGATGGAGCTGAACATGCAGAACATCGGCGCACAGCAGGTAGAGATTAGACAGGACCAGCAGTATATGTGGTCCACTATGGATTGTGTGCAGCAGGATGTCAGGTATAGCTTTGAGTACCTCTTTGTCGGGTTAGAGTCGGTTCATCCGGGTACCTTCAACAACCCGCCCATGTTCCCTTATGGTGCTCCACCTGGCGACCAGCCAGGAAGCTCCAGTCAGCACCACAGGGACGGAGCCGACCAGTAGCCACTACCGCCTCATGCATGCAGCTGTTAGTACTTCTTTTATTAATGCTTTCAGTACTTTATTTCGGGTCTGCGTACCCAAGACAGTATTTGTTTGGTTTGTATTGTCTTTGAACTGTTTTCCTTTCAGTATTTTTATTTAGTTACTTTTTATTTTGTGGATGATTGATGAATAGGTTTGATGAGTTTGTTGTTTCAAGAATGTTGATTATGCAGGTAACTGGCGAGCAACGTTATCGGGGCTCATGCTGTCTATTTACTCGGGCATTTCTTCGACACGAGGTGGGTATTATTCTCCTTTTCCCACTATAGATAGCTAATTCATAAACGCTTTCTATTGTCACATTGGGGACAATGTGAGTTTCAAGTGTGGGGAGAGATTATATCTTATATCTTGTTTGTCCTCTTATATATATATATATATATATATATATATATATATATATATCTAAAAATAAAAAATAAAAAACCTTTTAAGTACATATATGTATATATATATATATATATATAAATATATATTCATACAAACATCAAGCCTAACTAATTTTTGATAAAGATAACTTGAGGTGCGACAAACAGATGAGATACGAGCGTGCACCAGATGTTCTCGGGCACCCTGATCAGCACTGTCGTGCGGGTGCCCGTGCGACTCAGTTTCTCGGGTGCACTGCCAGTGCACCAGGCAGTTCACTCCTAGTACCTGGCTACCACCAGACCCGCACGACCGTGCACCCTAGGTGCACGGCCGTGCGGAATATCTAGATATTTTCAGAAATCAGCCAGCCACTTGCCCACTTGCACGTCAGTTCGTCCAGATAAAGTGCACGGCCGTGCACTTTTCGCGCACGGCCGTGCACAAAATCAATGTTTCTATAAAAACAGAGCAGACCACACTGATCAAGTGTTGGGTATTCTCTGGGCGATTTGGGGCATTTTCTAGACCAAACAAGCAGCCGGGAGGCCATCTAACAAGCTCGGGATTCAAGCCGGATCATCTAGCGTCATCCAATCCACACATTCAAGATTTATGGTTTGATCTATTAAACTTTAAGTTGATTCAAATCTGATTATTTTGGCTTGTTTGTGTTGTTTATGTATTACATTATAGTCTAGGGATAATATCTAGTAATCGTTAGTAGTAAAAACAATCGTTTGTATGTAGTCATGTTTTGTATAAATTTGGCGTTTTTCATGTTTAGATCTTGATGATCATAGTGCAACCTTGTTTCGTTGTTGTTGAATTTGTAGTTGTATTTGAATGACTTTGTCGATTATCGAATGTGTTAGGCGGATAAATGTTGAAAAACCGTTCGTTTAATCGTTCGGTAGTAGACTAGTTAACTTGTTAATAAGTTTACGCCATGAAACTGTAATCGGGTATTGGTTTGGTTAAAGTCAGACGATTAACAATTAACGATTAAAAATGCTTACTGGCATGTAAAAGGGTTTTAAAAGCTTAATGGTGTCGTTACTGATCTTAGACACGGTTAATGATCTTTGGTAGTTATTTTGGTTAAAATAGCGATCTTAGTAGATTTGTGTTCAAAGTTGGTAAAATAGAATAGGTTGTGAAATGCTCTACTTTATGCTAGTTTAGGTGGCTGTATTGTGTATTCGGTATCGCTTTCCTGAATTAGTGAGGTTAGAATACTCTTAACAGATGACTAACTTATCTTTAGAAGATCTGCATGAGATCATAACAGCTGCTCGCTAATAAACGACTTTAAGTGGTTAACGTGTGTATTCGTGTTAGCTTTCTGTATAGTTTTCATGTTAGGATGCCCGAAAGGGACACTAACTGTCGAAAAATGGGAATGTTGATCACACGCCTGTATTACTTATTATATGTAGATGACATGCTAGGATTGGTATATTATAGTTTATATAGTTACTAGATTATACCCCGGGAGCGTCCCGGGTTGAGAAATTTAATATGATACATCAATTTTACATATGAAATTGACTGATATATAACTCTAATATTAATATCTAACCTAAAACAATGTACAACTTCAATGCTAACACCAAACCTAAAAGAATGTAAAACTTTAATGTAACTCTAATATTAACACATATCCTAGAGCCTAAACAAATGTACAACTCTAACATACTAATATTGATACCTAACTTAAAACAACGTATAACTCTATTAACTTATTCGGCTCTGGTTGAAAAAAAAAACATATTTACTGATTTGAACATAATTAGTGACTTACCTATACATAATTAATGATTTACCTGAATACTTTGTGTTTTTTTAACTGTATGAACAAAACCCCACAAAAAATAGTAATTTGTTTTCTCCGTTTTTTATATAGCACTATGGTACTCGTTGGAAAGATAATAAAACGCTCGTTAATTTGGTGTAATTTTTTTCTTTAAAAAATCTCGTATATAAAAGATATTAACGTTTAAAAATTATGGGAGGAAACATGAGAGTGAAAAATCCAATTTTGTTTTTAAATTCTTTTTTTCCTAAAATATCTCAATGCCACATGGGATGACACATGGCACACTCAAGGAAGAGAATGCCTCTTTGAGTGCCATGTCATTAAAATCTCGTATATAAAAGGGTTTTAAAAGCTTAATGGTGTCGTTACTGATCTTTGACACGGTTAATGATCTTTGGTAGTTATTTTGGTTAAAATAGCAATCTTAGTAGATTTGTGTTCAAAGTTGGTAAAATAGAATAGGTTGTGAAATGCTCTACTTTATGCTAGTTTAGGTGGCTGTATTGTGTATTCGGTATCGCTTTCCTAAATTAGTGAGGTTAGAATACTCTTAACAGATGACTAACTTATCTTTAGAAGATCTGCATGAGATCATATCAGCTGCTCGCTAATAAACGACTTTAAGTGGTTAACGTGTGTATTCGTGTTAGCTTTCTATATAGTTTTCATGTTAGGATGCCCGAAAGGGACACTAACTGTCAAAAAATGGGAATGTTGATCACACGCCTGTATTACTTATTATATGTAGATGACATGCTAGGATTGGTATATTATAGTTTATATAGTTACTAGATTATACCCCGGGAGCATCCCGGGTTGAGAAATTTAATATGATACATCAATTTTACATATGAAATTGACTGATATATAACTCTAATATTAATATCTAACCTAAAACAATGTACAACTTCAATGCTAACACCAAACCTAAAAGAATGTAAAACATTAATGTAACTCTAATATTAACACATATCCTAGAGCCTAAACAAATGTACAACTCTAACATACTAATATTGATACCTAACTTAAAACAACGTATAACTCTATTAACTTATTCGGCTCTGGTTGAAAAAAAAACATATTTACTGATTTGAACATAATTAGTGACTTACCTATACATAATTAATGATTTACCTGAATACTTTGTGTTTTTTTAATTGTATGAACAAAACCCCACAAAAAATAGTCATTTTTTTTCTCCGTTTTTTATATAGTACTATGGTACTCGTTGGAAAGATAATAAAACGCTCGTTAATTTGGTGTAATTTTTTTCTTTAAAAAATCTCGTATATAAAAGATATTAACGTTTAAAAATTATGGGAGGAAACATGAGAGTGAAAAATCCAATTTTGTTTTTAAATTCTTTTTTTTCCTAAAATATCTCAATGCCACATGGGATGACACATGGCACACTCAAGGAAGAGAATGCCTCTTTGAGTGCCATGTCATTAAAATGGCTTTGGTTTATTATATGTATAGATATTTTGTATTTGGAGTCTTACATATGTTATTTAGATATTTTAGAATTAATTTAGTTAAAAAACAAACTTTCACTATCTTTTCTTACTGGTAAATCGGGGATAGAGTTTTAGTACCATTGCTCCGCGCGCGTCCATGGATCGAGATCTGGTTCTTAACTGTACATTACTACATATATGACAGAGTACACTTGCCATATTCTGTGTGTTTTAATATTAAGGTCTAAACCATTTTTATAAATATTAAAGTAAAACGTGTGTTATTTCATTGTAAATTATGTGTACTGTCACACACGTCAATAATTTTTATTCCCAAATCTTTCCATATATTTTTTCACAAATTTAGACCAAACCACCATATGGATACGTATTGTCAAGCATGAACTCAAAACCAAATATGAGCATTGAAATCAAAACATAGTAGATAAAGCAAAACACAACCATTCGATATCAGTGTAAACAAGTAAACAGAGAAGTAAAGAAGTATTAACAAGAAATTTATTTTAATAAACAAATCAAGTTTAACCTGGAAGATGAACTTGCAGATACAATCCACTTTCGGATTGTGTCGACGTTTTGCAAGATTCGTTACAACATGATTACTCTTTTCAGCGTCCTCGTACGCACCTTGTCGTTCTTATTAAATAATTAAAATAAAAAAACCTTATCAACAGAAAATCAAAACGTAGCGTACTACTTGGTGTTGTGTGTGCGTCACTTCGTACCACCATTAACTCTCTGCAAAGGTAAAGATAAAGTAATTTGTTTAAGCAATTCTCATGATGAACGACACTGTATATTTATATAAACATATGCAGTTTTAAAGAAAGAAAGAAAATGTAAAATTAATATTTGTTGAATATAATTATTTAAAGCTTGTGGTCATACCACATCACATGATATTATATATAACAATTTGAACGGATTTTTGTGAGCAAATATAGAAACTTAAGTGTTTAGAAAAAAAACCTTTATTTATCTTTACAACATGGTACAAGTATCTTAATGCATTGAAGGGTAATTTGGGGAAGATTTATATGACATTTGAGGGTTGAAGCACATGACTTTTCACATCCCATCTTAACTTTACCAAGTTGGACATTTTTGCCCATTGTCCACCCTTTATAATGTAGTAGAGATATGTTTAAAACTCATGTGGCATTAATTAATTTTAGTAAAAATTTTTTTTAACTAAAATTAGATTTTTCTCTCATGTTTTCTTCCATAATTTTTAAACGTTAATTTCTTTTCAATGAGTACCATAGTGCTATATAAAAAACGGAGAAAAAAACGACAATTTTTTTTGTGGGGTTTTGTTCATACAGGAAAAAAAACACAAAGTGTTCAGGTAATTCATTAATCATGTATATGTACGTCTATTATGTTCAAATCAGTAAATATGAATTATATTTTCAACATGTGTTAGCATTGGAGTTGTACATTGTTTTAGGTTAGGTATTAATATTAGAGTATACATTGTTTAAGGTTAGGCGTTAACATTGAAAATACATTGTTAATTGTTTTTGAGTAGGTGTTATCTGAAGCTTTCTTGCATGTAACTGTAAAGCGCATTATTCTATTTCATATGTAAAATTGATATTTCTCAACCCTGAGACGTCCCCGGGGTATAGTCTAGTATCTATCTATACATATAATAAACCAAAGCCATTTTAATGACATGACACTCAAAGAGACATTTTCTTCCTTGAGTGTGTCATGTGTCATCTCATGTGGCATTCAGATAATTTAGGAAAAAAATAATTTAAAAACAAAATTGGATTTTTCACCCTCATGTTTCCACCCATAATTTTTAAACGTTAATATCTTTAATATACTAGATTTTTTAAAGAAAAAAATTACACCAAAATACTGAGCGTTTTATTATCCTTCCAACGAGTACCATAGTGCTATATAAAAAACGGAGAAATTTTTTTGTGGGGTTTTGTTCATACAAGAAAAAAACACAAAATGTTCAGGTAAATCATTAATCATGTATAGGCAAGTCACTAATTATATACAAATCAGTAAATATGATTTTTTTTTTCAACCAGAGCCAAATAGGTTAATAGAGTTATACGTTGTTTTAAGTTAAGTATAAATATTAGTATGTTAGAGTTGTACATTTGTTTAGTCTTTAGGATAGGTGTTAATATTAGAGTTACATTAAAGTTCTACATTCTTTTAGGTTAGGTGTTAGCATTGAAGTTGTACATTGTTAATTTGTTTTAGGTTAGATATTAACATTATAGTTATACATCAGTCTATTTCATATGTAAAATTGATGTATCATATTAAATTTCTCAAACCGGGACGCTCCCGGGGTATAATTTAGCATATAATATGCAAAACCTAGCATACAAACCTCTTCGATCGACGAAAAACACATAAGACTATGGGGAAAGCAAGCAAGCAACCGTCCGTCTCCATAAAGCTGCTCCACCGGCGTATACAAGAAACCTATGGAAGCTCCATTCCGTCCATCAACGAGCTAGTCGACGGCCTCCGAGCAAAATACCCTGAATATGGCCGCCACATACCCCAACTGTTAACCAAGATGGTCATGCAAACCCTTGATTCCCACAACAACAACAACAAAGGTAAAAGAAATATATTAGATGTCGTTCATGAGGATGATATCACCTCATTCAAAAAAACTAAAAAAATACAGCCTTCTTCTGATGAGGATATAAGTACGGTTGCGACGTCTTCTGAAGTTGAGGCGCACAGCCCCGAGTTTGATCTGACTAGATCAATGCTCAGAAACAAATATAGCTGCTTCGATAGGACCAACAGGAAAGCTGCTTTGATGATGGATGATATATCTAACAATGTTATTAATGATGATGATGATGGTGCTGGAAAAACTTATAGCTTTATGGACCTTGGTGGTATGGATGATTTGTTGCGTGAGTTGAAGAGGGAGGTCATTATTCCTTTCTTTCATCCGCATCTGCCTCGAACCCTTGGAATAAGGCCCACGGCTGGTATTTTGTTACATGGGCCGCCAGGCTGCGGCAAGACTACATTGGCTAATGCCATCCATTTTATACTATTTGAACCACTGAGTTAGTCTCTGGGGTAATAGGTATTTTTTTACACATGTGTATTATTAAACTATACTAGCTATTAGTAGTAATTAGGATAATTTGTTACGTTATTCTTTTGCATCAATAATGTTAGCGGACATCAACTACCAGGTGAATCAGAAGAGAATATACGAGAGTTGTTTTCAAAAGCACACAAAACTGCACCATCTGTAATTTTCATTGACGAGATTGATGCAATAGCTTCAAAAAGAGAAAACCTTCATAGGGAGACGGAAAGGCGCATTGTGGCACAACTAATGCTCAGTATGGATGCCACTTATAAAAACGCAAAGGGAAAACTGGGATATGTTTTGGTGATCAGTGCTACTAATAGACCTGACGCTCTTGACCGAGCTTTAAGAAGACCAAGACGCTTCGACTATGAGATCACTTTAGGTGTCCCAGATGAAAATGCTAGAACAAAGATTCTTCGTGTGCTTACACAATATGTAACACTTTAAGGGACTTTGGATCTGGTCAAAATCGCAAGGTTAACCCCAGGTTTTGTTGGCGCGGATTTGGAAGATTTGGTGAACAAAGCTGGCAAGCTTGCTATGGCAAGAATTATTGACGCAAAAGAGTTGCAACTTTCTGAAGACATCAAACAAGATGAATCCTGGTGGAGGAAATTAGCATGGTCTCTCGAAGAGAATGCCATCCTTAGCATCAAAATGTCTAACTTTGAGGTATTAATATAGAGAGCTATATATCACATTTGTTTAATTAATGTTGCTTGATTATTTTAAAATTGTTTACAGGAAGCTGTCAAAAAGGTTCAACCCTCTTCTAAAAGAGAAGCATTCACGAGCATCCCCGATGTCAAATGGGAAGACATTGGAGGTCTTGATCGATTGAGAAGGAAGTTTAACAATTACATAGTTGGACGTATAAAAGATCCTGCTGGGTACCAGGTAAATTATATATACTATATACTATATACATTATTATTGGTAAATTTTGGGATATGATTTTCCTCATAAGTTAATTTTGTGTTGTTTTAAAAACGTGGACTCCATTTGGAGACAGGGTTTTTGCTTCATGGACCCCCTGGTTGTGGAAAAAACATCCATTGCTAAAGCTGTAGCTAATGAAGCAGGAGCAAATTTTATACACATTAAGGAGTCTAGCTGTAACCTCACGAATTTTCCCATTTATTTTGCATTAAAGTATTTCCCGATCCATGATATAAAGTCTAATTTATTTCTAAGTATTCTTATCTTTATCCGTGCACTCTATTTTTCTAAGTTCCTTTTTATCATTGTACTTAAAAAAAAATCTCCAATCATGACATATGTCCTATCCTAATTCTATTTATAAAATCGTCATTTTATAAGACGGTGTTTTTTATTTTCTAATTCAAACTAATGATTTTTTTTCTTAAATAAAGCCTTGAGTCAAATAGTCAAAGTCCTGGTCAAAGTCCTAGTCAAAGTGTTAGTCAAACAGTCAAAGTCCTAGTCAAATAGTCAATTCATCATAAAACCTTACTTTATAGTGTTGACCAATTTTAATGGCTAATTGAATCCAAAACTAGTATAAAAACCCACCTATGAACCATTACACTTGCCACCTCTAAATCGATTGTTTCAATCCGATTAAACTTTCCCTCATACTTTTCTTCTATAGTCTATTATTGAAGCTTTGATTATAAGCTCTTGTAATTGGCAACTTTGGGGCTACACATATTCTATTTCTCGAGATTTAATACTTTGCTAAGGTAATACTCAATAATAGATCTATTGGATTGACAATCCCACCCGGATACGTGTACCTCCTACATAGGTAGCGTGGGTGATTGTTATCGTTCCAACATATTACTAAGGTGAACCGTGGATGACAGGATGGACCTAAACTAGTCGGAGGTTTGATTATGCCGATTCAACATTTCATGTTTATTCATGTAGACTTAAACTTACGATAGACATATGAATTGCTAAACTTTTATACTTAAACTATTTGCTTGACATGGCTTATGTATTCTCACCAACTTCTAGTTGCCCCCCCCCCATTTTTACAACTCAACAGGAAATAATGATGATTGAAGTCTAGAGAGTTAGCATGAGGAGACAATTTGAAGTTTATGCTTTGTTTGGCTTTTTGATGTATTAGAATTCCATTCAAGACTTGTTATGTATTTTCAATTTTGGATATTTTTACTTTAAATAAATTTCAATTAAAACTTGAATACCGTGTGCTACTGTATACTCATTCTTACGTGACACCTCGATGTTTCCGCCATCGGTTGGGGTGTTACAGATTGGTATCAGAGCCATGGTTATAGGGAATTAGGTTATTAGAAAAAAAAATAATCTAGTCTATAACCATAGGATTTTAATCAGTACTTGCTCCTTTTACTTGCAACCTTACTTGTTTATATTCTCTATCCTACTTCTTATCCTTACTTTAGTCCCTACAAGAAGAGTGCTCTCCATCACAAGATATACTCTTAGACTAATAGGACAAATCCTCAGGTTTAGCCTGAACCACCTTGAAGATCTCGTCGAAGTTCTAGATTTTAATAACGAACACGTGCAATCTGGAAGGGTGAACGCCTGTATTCTGAGTTTTCTGGCTAGGACTGGCATTGCGCATAAATCCCAATCAGACGAGGGACCCGGATGCCTACCTGGGAATTCTCGGGATGAGTGTTCACTTATAGGCTAAAGCATGTCTTCATTATGTTATTAGAATCTAGAAGGTTTGATAAGTCAACGTTTTCGTTTATTCGTTTTAATTAATGAATAAATGATTACACTCACTTTCCTTAAACTAAGCTCTAAAATCTCAAAATTTTATAGCTTAAATCAATCTCATTTCATAACCATCTATGGATTTCACAATCACACTTCACCTTACCATCTTAGCCACTTTTTAAATATTCAACACCCTACCCAAATCATATTATTTCATTTCTTCACATGTTACTTATTTTTAAAAACTATAACCTCATACCTTAGCACAAACTAAAGATTTCTAAATCTTGTTGTATTTTCATTACCTAGTAACTTTACAAAGTACATATTTTTGTCAAAAGATGTCCTCGAACTTAAATTCAATTGTTTATTTATTGACGTAACAAACAATTTTCTATATAATGCTTTAAACTATTAAAAATCACTTAATAGAACCTTGATCTTCAAAACCTAATGTCATGTTTGAAATCTCCAACTAACGGGAATATTTTAATCAAAGCCCACTTAGCTTGTACTATTTAACAACTTTTGCTTTATGTATAAAACCAATTTTGAAAATAAGATTTTTTTTTATCCATAGGAATAATATCTAGTCTCTAAATTCTCCATCGACACTCACTCATTTTCAACTTGTTCAAATTTTTACAATATTTGGCATATACCACAATCATGTTTTCTTATACACTTGATTATAACCTTTGATCCAAACCCCAAAATTTACACTGCTACATAATCTCCTTACTATAAAATAAACTCTTTATCAACTATCTTCACATTCACTATCTCTCACAACCTTGATTCTGCTTCAAGATTTTTCATCATCCTCTCAAGAACTAAATTCATATCCTTCATCTTCTCACACATGAGCTAGTTACCCATGATAACCAAACTATTGAAACTTGATTGTGTGTTGCATCAAACTTAATCCTTAGTTATACATGAGGATTCGATTATCTACCATATTTGAACATTTGATACTAGAACTCATGAAATATAAACTATTTACTATAGACACACCTAGAGTCATTAACCTTGTCTAGGGTAACCCTATTACAACTCACATGTTATACTTGATACTTGATTGCTTACATGTACATATTATCAATTTGCAATTTATGTGTGTGTGTAAATTGGTACACTTAATCAAACAACTGATAGAGGATGAAGTATTTGCTCAACAGTTAGTAGAGTACCAAATAACCTACTCAACGATTGGTAGAGGTCATCATGCCTGCTCAACAGTCGGTAGAGGCCCTACAACCTGCTCAACGACTGGTAGAGGCTATCGTACCTGCTCAACAATCGGTAGAGGTTCTTACTCACTGACTGGTAGAAGTCTTTTTCCTGCTCAACAGTTGGACTTATTTTTTGATACATGTATACAATTCAATCACAAGGTTATTTTGCATTACTTACATATGTGTTTAGAGTCATAGAAGGACACAAAACCCTAATGTAAGGTAAATTGGTGATTGCGGTCCGGAACGTAATCATGAATTTACAGGTACGTTAAGGTGGTGTGAAATTCTATCAAGGTTTTCGGTAGAGAAACTAATTATAAACTCTAGTTACCTGGTAGTTCATTTAGCCTTTCTATAGTCCATCAACTCATGCATTTCATTTAGGATTTCTAAAACTTAAGATTCTTATTCGCCTTGCGATTCCAAGACACACCTAATCCTACCCTTAAAACTCACAGATAACAAACCTCTTATCCAAACATTCGAAAGCAGATTATTCTATAAATTCATGTCGTGCCTTAACCCAAAATTTTCAAAACCACGGCTGCCTTAATTTCTACCAACCATCCTCAAACTTGTGTTTTTAAATAACTTCGGGATGAAGTTTCCAAAAGTAGGGGAGACTGTAACCTCACGAATTTTCCCATTTATTTTGCATTAAAGTATTTCCCGATCCATGATATAAAGTCTAATTTATTTCTAAGTATTCTTATCTTTATCCGTGCACTCTATTTTTCTAAGTTCCTTTTTATCATTGTACTTAAAAAAAAAATCTTCAATCATGACATATGTCATATCCTAATTCTATTTATAAAATCGTCATTTTATAAGACGGTGTTTTTTATTTTCTAATTCAAACTAATGATTTTTTTTTTCTTAAATAAAGCCTTAAGTCAAATAGTCAAAGTCCTAGTCAAAGTCTTAGTCAAACAGTCAAAGTCTTAGTCAAATAGTCAATTCATCATAAAACCTTACTTTATGGTGTTGACCAATTTTAATGGCTAATTGAATCCAAAACTAGTATAAAAACCCACCTATGAACCATTACACTTGCCACCTCTAAATCGATTGTTTCAATCCGATTAAACTTTCCCTCATACTTTTCTTCTATAGTCTATTATTGAAGCTTTGATTATAAGCTCTTGTAATTGGCAACTTTGGGGCTACACATATTCTATTTCTCGAGACTTAATACTTTGCTAAGGTGAGTTTACGTAACCATGTTTATGCGATTCTTTATACTTGCAACATTATACTTAAGCAATTCTACATACATGTCTAGTTGTAAACTTTAATGCCTCATGATTTAGACAACAACAACAGTTTCAACGAGTTTCAACATTACATAATCATTAGCTATGGCCAAGCCAGCGATGCTCAATAATAGATCTATTGGATTGACAATCCCACCCGGATACGTGTACCTCCTACATAGGTAGCGTGGGTGATTGTTATCGTTCCAACATATTACTAAGGTGAACCGTGGATGACGGGATGGACCTAAACTAGTCGGAGGTTTGATTATGTCGATTCAACATTTCATGTTTATTCATGTAGACTTAAACTTACGATAGACATATGAATTGCTAAATTTTTATACTTAAACTATTTGCTTGACATGGCTTATGTATTCTCACCAACTTCTAGTTGACCCCCCCCCCCCCATTTTTACAACTCAACAGGAAATAATGATGATTGAAGTCTAGAGAGTTAGCATGAGGAGACAATTTGAAGTTTATGCTTTGTTTGGCTTTTTGATGTATTAGAATTCCATTCAAGACTTGTTATGTATTTTCAATTTTGGATATTTTTACTTTAAATAAATTTCAATTAAGACTTGAATACCGTGTGCTACTGTATACTCATTCTTACGTGACACCTCGATGTTTCCGCCATCGGTTGGGGTGTTACACTAGCTATCACTCAATCTACTCCTGCTAGTGTTTGAACCACTTGATTTATTATACCCTAAAAATTATAATGTATATATATTTTACTACTAGCCGGAACCCGCGCGTTGCGGCGGGTTGCACGATGGTTGACTATATACAATTGGCATATATGTAATTGATATGTTAAGTTACATCTTCTTCAACCGTCCACGGGCCTTTCTTGATATATGATTATCACAACACGGAGGTCGTCTTCCCATCATTAATTGTAAAATTACAAACACCACACACAGTAGATAGGATGGGAATGGTGGTGGTGATGCAAGTTTTAGAAGAATTCATATGATGAGGGGTGTGAGGAGCATTTAGCAATGCCCATGTAACAAATGCATGTAGAATTGGCTTCCTGTTGTGCATACTGCATGCATGATCACCTCATGCATTACTTTATGTATGCTCCATAGATCAAATGCAAAAACAAAACAATAATGTCTAAAATAATATCGTTACGTGGTAAGGTTTTTTTTTTTTTACTAATGACGTTAGACTAATCATTGACTACAAGATGTGTTCGACTTGCGACATTTCATAAAGTGATAACCAAACCATGAAAATTGAATAGGGGTAGACTCCAATACATATGCATCCAATTGTGCTCAGTCAGTTGACCTAAATAAAAGGACTTGGAATAGTGCTCATGTAGACCTAAACTTAGGAATGTCAAGGAAAATTAACGGTTCCTGGTAAGTTTGAGAGCTGAAAATGCACAACAACGTAAACAATAAAAGGGCTTCGTAGATATTATTGCGCATTTCGATGAAATTGGACTGCAGCACTACAATGACAAACTAACATTAATCAAACACTCTTGATTCATTCAATCAAAGACTCATGTATAAACCCACAAATCAAAATCTAATTAGAAATAGTTATCCATAATCACCGGTGACATGACGATCGTAGAAAGTATAAAATTGACTTATAGTTTTAAGTAATATTTGTGTAATTTCATAACAATTAATGCTTCTTGATGTCATCTTCTATTATGAATTCTCTGAGCTTCTTGACAAATACGTTGGCGAGAGTGAATTGGCATTGCGGAATATATTTACTCGTGCAAGAACATGTTCTCCATGCATATTATTCTTTGATGAGGTTTTTTATTCATCGTTTGCCTCTAGGATTGATCTAGACAAATGCCGTTATAAATCTTTTTATATTTTGTATTTTAGGTAGATGCTCTGACATCAAAGCGGGGAAAAGAAGGGGGGTGGGTTGTCGAAACGAACGAGTTCTGACCCAGGTAAGCAAAATTACGATACCATATTATTAATCTTGCTCATAGTGCACCATGACTCCTAAATGTCCAAAATTTAAATACCTTTAATCCTATTCTATTAAAAAATGATTATTCTTTATCTTTTGTAGCTAATGATAGAGCTAGATGGTGGTGATAAACGCAATGGAGTTTACGTAATTAGTGCTACCAACAGGTTTTTGTTATAAAATTATGTATTAATTTATGATCAATGATCCATTTGTGTTTGGAAATTAACGAATGCATGTTTTATTGCTATTGATGTTCTTGGGGTTTTGATTATTTCTGCAGGCCACATGTGATCAGTGGCGGAGATAGCTTTCAAGTAGGGTAGCATCTGCTACCCCTCAACTTTCCGGTGTAGTGTAAATTTTTTTAATTTTTTTTTATGTTTTTGTATTACGTTACCCCTAAAATTTATTAACGCTACCCCTCAGTTTTTTAAAAACCCAAAACACTCTCAAAGTTTATCGTTATCCCAACATCAAAAAAAATATAAGTCATAAGTCCATAACATATTGACTCATTCCATTGTTAATTCTAAGATAGAACTCCGCAAGGCTTAAGCCCAACTAGTTGGTTAAAGATAGAGGTGCACATATTGGCTAATTTTAATACCCGGTTCCGGGCCAGGTCTGGGTATGAGCGGGTAAAGGAAAATTGAGTATTGAAAGAAACTAGGCAGGGTTCAGGTACGGGTATTGAGGAGAAAAATCGTACCTTATATACCCGAGTAGCGTATGATCAGGTTGGGGTATAACCGTGTATTAATACCATGTTTTAAAATGATTTTTTTATATAATTTGCATAAAAATAATTTTATTTAAAAATTATAGTTGGTTTGTAATTTGTAATAATAACTAAAATAAATTACAAAAATAAATTCATTGAGTTATTTACTTCATATGTATTATTAAAAAACCTAAATTTAAAAGTTGTAAAGTAAACATAAAAATATACTTTTGTTTATGTATTTTATCGGGTATTAAAAAAAATCGTATCAAGTACAGGGTATCACCGGTTTCAAGTATTTTCGGGTATAAATCGTGTCCGGTTTCGGGTACAGGTATTGAACCCAACATGTATACATTAGGGTGCAAAAAAAGAATAACAAGTTGATAGCCTCATCAATAGAGAAAGAGATTATCGATTGTTTCGTTTACATAGTATGAAAGTGTGGCAAAAAAACAAAATTTAAACTTTACCCCTGAAAATTTGGTCTAAATCCGCCACTGCATGTGATGGACCGAGCACTCCTACGGCCAGGAAGGTTTGGGAAGCTTCTCTATGTCCCCTTGCCAAATCAAGACGAGCGCGGGTTAATCTTAAAAGCTCTTTCTAAGCACTACTCATTAGATGATGATGTTGACTTGCTTGGTTTGTTTTTCTTTTCTTGTAGAATTCCTAGCAAGTAACATTGATCAAATATGCAATCAAGTTGATGCTTTTTAGGTTGCAAATAGGTACTCTTTTTAATAAGACCAACATGGTATCATTTTTCGCTATAGGTTGTGTTTGAGGGTTGGCGAGTCAAACCCAACAACACGAGTCTTTGAGGGTCATTTTGTGCTATAGGTACTAACAGGCTGCGTTGGCTGATTTACAGTGAGACTTTGTACTAATCTATTTTTTTTTTTTTTTTGGCATACTAATACTACGTTATTAAAATTTACAAAAAGATACAAATGCATTCAAAAAGTTAACCTCATATTGTAATTTTTACGCTTATTTTTTAAGTTTTAAATTTGGCACAAGAAATATAAGTTACGATATAAAACCCCTCTTTTAAGAAAGTTATATAAAGTATAAACAACTTATCAACCAAGTCAATGTTGGCACATCTAGTTTAAGTTATGATATACAAGAAATTTTCTATGAAAATTAAAAAGTAACTGGCCAACCCACGACCCAGCCACGTCGACCTGAATTCGACTCATTTGGTTAAAGTGTTCGCGGGTTCAAACTAAAATCAGCCTACACTAGATTGGACTAAACAAAAGCCTTGAATATTTTGTTGGGTTCGTGTCGTACTAAAAATTCATCTCTGTTTGGGGTAGTTTTTTTCAGCCAACCAATACATTTGTTTGCCCCTTATACAGGATCACACACATGTACTCAAAACCTTAATTGAAAGAAGAAGAAAAGACCATGAAGACCAACAGCCGAAGACAGGAGCTCAACAACCAAAAGGAAGACTACGAAGACCTGCGGAGGAGGAAGCTAGAAGAACAGGAGAGACTAAGGAATACTAAAGAGAGTAAATGGCAGACTGTCATGACCAAGAAAGGGAAGAAAAGGGAGAAAGAGTTCCAAAATAGGGAGGAATGGTTAAAAAGGTGTGCATCCTTCTTTGTTTCTAACCTCCCGGTGGAATGCACTGGGTATAGACTGTGGAGAGCTTTCGAGCACGTGAAAAACATAGAAGATGCGTTTGTACCAAGGAAAATGGATGGAAGAGGTAACAGATTCGGCTTCATTCGGTTCTCTGGAGTCAACAATGTGGACGAGTGGCTGAATAAGCTTAGAGGTGTGATCATAGATGGGGCGGTGGTGGAGGTGTCCTACGCTAAATTTCAAAGAGACGGTTCTAAGGTGTCTACTCCGATCCCGGCCCCGACTAAATCAGTCTTTGATAGGCTTGGTAACCGGCAGTATGTGGGGCCTCCTAGGTCGGTTCCAATCTCCAACCCTGCTGGAATTATTCATACCGGTAATGGAGGTAGTCAGACGAGCAATGGTGGTGCAGACCTTGTGATTGACCTACCTCCTCTTAATCCCTCGGCTAAACGTTGCTTGGATCAAGGTGACAGGCGTTCCGATCAACCTTTGGGATAGACATGTGTTCAATCGGATTGGGGAGAGGTGCGGCAGGCTAGTCGGTAGGTCTGTCGCAGATATCAGTGACGGTAATCTTTCGGAGGACAAGGTGGCTATCACTGTCAATACCGGTGAAAGAATCAACCGGGTGATCAAAATAAATTGGAAGGGGGAAGTTTTTACAACATGGGTTCAGGAGGTGGACGTGTGCTGGGAGCCTTCTTTCCTTCGGGAAGCTCCGGCGGTGGATAAGGTCTCTCCGGTTCCGGGATGTGTTACTCCGGTCACCGATAACGGTACTCCAATTGTTGCGGCGAAAATAAGGGGAAGTGGTAGGTCTGGGGAGGCACAGTCGGAAGGTGCAGGAGTTGACCTGGGATGTTTGCATGAAAAATCTCCTTCCAACAGCCCTGTATGCATGGCTGTACTAGGTACAAATATGGTGGCTGCTGAGGGGTCCCACCGAGAGAATGTGGACAACATTCTTAGCACAGAAGGGTCTAACACTCCAGGAAATTTGTGCGGGGCCCATGAAGATCATTTAAACTTGGCCCATCCTTTTATTACTACCAGACCCAAAAAGAAAGACAAGAGAAAGAAAGCCTATGAACAGGCCCAGCCCATTGCCTGGCTCACTCTGGACCTGAATGTTGACCCGGATCCTTTTGGTCTGGACGAGATCATTTGGAATAATAATAATAAGGAAGGGGAGACTGATGCTACTCATTCGTCAGAACTTGAAGTGGTGGCCGTGAATAGACCCAGCAACCCTATATCACCGGTTGCAAGTAACAACTTGGAAAAATCGCTGTTCAAGAAGGAGGTGCAAGCGTCCATGGATTTTGGTACGAAATTGGGCGTTGAGATGGATGGGTTCGAGAACCACATGAAGAAATTGGTCAAGGGGGACATGGAGAAAGCAATACCCTCATGAATTATATGTCCCTAAATGTTAGGGGGATCTCTGGAGCTGAAAAGCCGGGTTGGGTCCAGAGGTTGAAAGGAAGGTGTCGAGTGTCCTTTCTGGCGATACAAGAAACCCATCTGCAGGAAGTTTCGGAACACGCTGTACGGCGGATTTGGGGTAGGTCTCCTTTCTCTTTCACTTTTGTTGGGGCAGTCGGGAGGTCTGGGGGTATTTTGTCGGTATGGGACCCGGGGGTTCTGTCGGTGGATTCAGTTGTAAAGAATCAGTCGTTTGTTGTGGTCTCGGGATTTATTCAAGGGGTGGATGTCAGAATTAACATCATGAACGTTTACGCCCCAAGGGATTTGGTCCGAAGAAGGGGTTTATGGAGAGATATTGAATCCATTAGGGGGGAGTTAACCGGGATATGGGTTGCCTTTGGGGACTTTAACGAAGTTCGAAGGGTGGAAGAACGTCTCAACTCAAGGTTTGACCCTAATTCAGCGGCTGAATTCAATGAGTTTGTGGATCGAGTAGAATGGTTGGAATACAATATGATGGGAGGTAAATTCACCTACGTGTCGGATAATGGCGAGAAACTCAGCAAGCTGGATAGGATTTTCGTTTGTCAAGAGTTCATGGGGAGATGGGCAGAGGCTGAGTTCAAGGTGCTTGAAAGCGGTCATTCGAATCATAGGCCTTTGTTACTTCATTGCGACAATGTGGACTTCGGGCCCATCCCGTTCAAATGTTTAATAGCTGGATTGGGAAGCTTGAGTTGAATCAGATTGTGGCAAATAATTCAGCCAAGGGCCGGGTAATCTACCAGGAAGCATCGCTATTCTTAGACAGTTAAAAGGTATTAAAAAGGGCATTAAGGAGTGGAGGTTGTTAGCCAAACAAAAAGAAGAGGAGGAGCTGAAAGCATGCTTCCTTATGATTGCTAAATTAGAAGGTCTTGCCGAATCGCAATCAATCTCTAACATCCAGAAGCAACTTAGAGTCGCCTTGAAAGATAAAGTCAAATGTTTGGAATGGGATATGGCATACGATTTGAAGCAGAAGGCGCGGCTGAATTGGATAAAACTTGGGGATGAAAACACGAGCTACTTTCACCGGACCATCAAAATTAACCTGGCCCGTAACAGATTTAATGGGTTACTCGTCAACGGCGTGTGGGCTAATAATCCGGTTATTGTTAAAGATGAGGTATGGAGATGGTTTCGTAAGCAATTCGCGGAGCCGATCAGGAGGCGGCCCAGGTTTTCCAATTACGGTCTTCCAACCCTTTCGACTTCCCAAGTAGAGTCGTTGGTAATCCCCTTCTCGAATTCCGAAGTGTGGCAGGCAGTTAGTGACTGTGACGGGGAGAAGGCCCCCGGTCCCGATGGGTTCTCCTTCAAGTTCATAGCCGTATTTTTTGAAACTACTTTCGGACCCACAAGTGATTGGTGATTATCGGCCTATTTCGCTCATTGGTGTGGCTTACAAGATTATTGCAAAGGTGTTGGCAAATAGATTAAAACCGTTCATGCAGACCTTGATTTCGCCCACACAGGCCGCGTTTGTGGGCAGCCGAAATATACTTGATAACCCCCTATTAATCAGTGAGTTAATTTCATGGAAGAAAAAGACGAAAGGGAAGATGCTTATTCTAAAGGTTGACTTCCAAAAAGCCTATGACTCGCTCAATTGGAAATGCCTACTCTCAACTTTGGAATTTATGGGTTTTCCGGATGTGTGGATTAAGTGGATTAAAGGGTGCTTATCGACGGGCAAGGCGTCTGTCTTGGTGAACGGATCTCCCACCAACGAGTTTAGATTAAAAAGGGGGCTAAGACAAGGCGATCCCTTATCCCCCTTGTAGATGCATTTATGCGACTAGTGCTTCGGATTGTTCAATAAACTTGTTTTGTAAATTGTCGAAGGTGCGAAGGAGATGTGAAAGGTGCGAAGGAAACAGTTTTGTTTGGTCGAAGGAGAATCAAAGGGTGCGAAGGAGTGGTTTTGGACGAAGGTAGAATAGTTTTTATGTATGGCTTGGTTCGACCAGTTGATGTGGTCGAACCTGCACATTCGCACGAACTGTTTGGGCGAATGTGCAGTCTATAAATAGTCAAGCTGATTTTTTGAATGTAACTTTGAGTCATTTTATTCCCTCCACTTTCTGATTCTCTCTCTAGGATATTATTTAGCTTAATTCACGTTCATACCCTGTTGCTTTCAATCTGTAAACGTGTAATTGAGTTCGTAATTAATGAAAAAGCTTTGAAATGATGATTTACGTGTTTTGATCTGTTTGATTATCATTTTGTGATTGTTTTAGGGATTCCGCACCTAAAACTAACTTGTTTGATCATTCTTTGTTGATTATACGATCCTTATAGCACATACAAAGTGGTATCAGAGCCATTCTGGATCAAACAACCACAAATTGATAGTTTCTCAGTTGATTTGGACCCAATTTTGGTCAAAAAGTTTCTGTTTTCATTGAACAAACTGATTTGATGAGTTTTTGATTGATTACAACTTGTTTTCATGGTTAAAATGGATAATTCTCTTTGATAAACTTGTTCCAAATCAATTCCGATTCAAAACCTGATTAAGATCATCAAAATCCATCAACATTTGATAAACATGATCAAAATTAACAGATTTTCAAAGAATAACCGTTTTTGAATTACCAGGGGTCGAACCTAGAGAGTTTGGTCGAAAGTGTGATTTCATTTGGTCGAAAGAGAGAATTCTGGTCGAAGGTGTTGTATTTGTGGTCGAACGTAGACTTTCATTGCTTATTTGTGTTCATTCGCCCGTCTGAGTTACATTCGACTGATCGAACGGTCGAAGGAGAGAGAAAACGGTCGAAAGAGAGAAGCAAATGGTCGAAAGAGTTTGTGTGATATCAGTCCACATTCGTACCCTTCAAAACGGTCGAAGGAGAAGGATTTTTCTCATTCGCCCGTCCGTAAGTGCGAAAGAGTAATCTGTTTTAAAACTTTTCTAATCTTTTCGTGTTTGAACATTTATAGGTTAAGATGTGGAACTTCCCAACAACGCCAAGACCTAATCAAGCACCACAGCAGCAGACAACAAGAGATCCATGGTCAGTTGCAGCCCAGAAGACTAGTCCACCATCCCAGCCAATCAATTACATGGCTATGACTAGTTCTGCTCCTCAGCAAGTTGTGCAACCGTTACAGCAACCAATTGACAATTATTGGGGAGTAGCAGCAGCTGCCGTTCATTCGCAGACAACCAATGCTATATCTACACTCATTCATGATCTATCATCAAGTAGCGGCAATCGTCCACCAAAGCTCATGGATATGATGGAATACAACACATGGAAGACAAAGTTCAAGATACATGTGGAGGGACAAGGATTAGAGGGAGCTGAGGCATGGCAGATGATAGTGAAGGGTTATGTTGCTCCTATTCTGGAGAATACTGGAGAACCAATACCGTTGGAGAATTTGGCTGATGATGAGAAAAAGAAGTTTGCGATCGAGAAAAAGGCGTTTTCTTAGTTATCTCAGGCGATCAACACTGACTTGCTGCATCAATTCGGATCGTGTACAACTTCAAAACAATTGTGGGATATGCTGAGAAACAGACATGATGGTAATGAGAAGACTAGGAAGCTGAGAATGGAAGAGCTTCGAAAAGAGTTCGAGAATTTTAGTTACATGGGGAATGAGACTCTAAAAGAATTGGTTCCTAGGTATTGCCATTTGCTCACAGAACTTTCGAGCTATGAGATCAGCATACCGATGTCAGAACTGGTGGATAAATTTGCTGATGCTTTACCACCATACTGGAACCAACACATTGAAGTGTTGAAGGAAAAAGATGCATACCAGTATTGGACTATCAACGAGTTCATACAAAAACTGGAGAACAAAGAAATGGAGGAGAAGAGGAAAGCCAAGAGAGCACAGATTCCACAGAACCCAGATCTGTATGTGAGTGGTACATCTACTTCTCTTTCTACTTCAAGCTCTACTTCAAATGTTGCACCTCATATTGCATGTGTATCCAATGTTGTTGAACCCACAAAAGCACCAATAAACTATCTTGCCTAAACTTCATCATACACACCACAATCTTATCAAACACCAAATTTCATTCCACCTTTCTCACCTTTACAACAAGCTGCCTGCTACACAGCAAGTCAACCTCAACAACAACCATATAATCCTCACATGAACCAAATGCAGATCACTCAAACACAATCAAATCAAAGTCCGATTGTGTTAGAGACTTCTAATCTTAACAATGTTACTGTTGAGATTGCTCAACAACATGTTGCATTAGTATCTGCTATGGTTGAATCATACAACGGTTTAGTTGCTAGTCAGATTGGAAACAACAATCTCACCAATGAGGACTACGCACAAATCGATAAAGAGGAGATGGAGCTTATGGACATACAGTGGGCATTTGCGAGCATCATGAGAAGAGCCACTGATTTTATCCGGAAAACAGGAAGAACTAACCTTTCGTCTTCTCCAAACACCACTTACGGCTTCAACAAAGCCAAGGTTACATTCTTCAATTGTGGTGAGAAGGGTCATTTCAAAAGAGAGTGTACACAGCCGGCTCAGCAAGGTAATCAAAACCCGTTCAACTCAACCTACCAAAACAGACAAAACCAAAACCAGAATCAGGTATCATACAACAGTCCTGACATCTCTAGCTTTCAACCTCAAAACAACTACCAGAACCGTCAAAACACACAACAAAATACCAATACTAGACAACCCACATCTCAAAACCAACCACAACAGAATCCAAACCGAACCATTGTTCCCATTTCTACACCTAACACTCAAAATCAAAACCAAACTGAAAATCAAAACCAAGCACTTGTGATTCAAAAAGATGAAGGTTTTGATTGGACGGGTATGCAATTGGGAGTGGAAGAGATTACTGCTGGAAATGTGGCTTGTGTGGCACAAAAGATGAGTTTGGATGAGCATGTGGAGATTGAAGAGGAGGTTGTGATAGAGAAAGTGTCGGAGTTGAAAATAGAGGAGTTGAATGAGGATGTGAATGTTGAGTGTGAAGACAAGAAGTCTGGAATGATTCTTGATTATGTCACAGATGTTGGAGAGCAATATGATTCAGCTTATTCGGATATGGAGAGTGATTCTGACTCGGAAGCTAGTGTGAATTCACTAGACGATGACATTGATCAATTGCTAGCTGAAGCAGATTTCCTTATGACCCGCAAGTCGTGCATGGTGGATGATGCCTGCACAAAGATTGACTACTCAAAATTCTTTGCAGGGAAGGAAGCTTACTTCGCGCTGATGGCAATGACAGAACCACCTAAACCGGTAAGTTCTGAATCTCAATCTAAAGTTTGCGCTAAATGTTCTGATTTTGATAAATTGACAGAAGAAAATAAGCTTCCCAAGGTACAACTTGAGAGTGCTCAAATAAACTGTCAAATTTATCAAAAAGAATCAAAAGATTTCAACAAAGTTCTTGATGGTTATAAAAAGGATGTTTCTGAACTCAAAAAGACTTTGTCTATAAAACAACTTGACATTAACAACTATATAAATGAAATGGAAAACACCAAGTTAGAAATGGCAACCATCAAGTGCTTCGCTGAAAAAGTGAATAAGAAGTTAGAGAGTTATAAGCACATTGCTTATGTAGTTTACCACATCATCAAAGAACCTTCACAGTCGAGTAGTGCAAACTACAAAGCTGTCCCATCTCCGGTGTTGTTCGAAAATCATAATTTACATGCGATAGCACCTGAGAAAATAGTCAAATCTGACTCCACATCAGATAACGAGTCCAACACTTCCAGTGTCGGAGACCCGTATTCGGAAGTGAGACCTGTATTGGGAAACAATGAGGGTGTGGTCGCTGCAGATGATTCTGATGAAGAAGATGAACAGTCTGAGACAATTGTTGAGAATGATAGTGATATACCTGATGAAAATCATATAATCACTACTGAACCAGTCTCACCATCTCAAATTGTTCATCCCATGGCTAATGCTCATAGAAAGAATGTTGTTAAGAAAACTGAACAGTCTTTTGGTAAAAATGTTGAAAAGAAAGAGGTCAAGAAAGTTGAGAAAAATGTAGTTAAATCGGTTGAAAAGAAAACTGAAACTAAAACTGAGAAACCAAATGAAATGAGCAACGAATCATGTGACAAACCTGTAAAAGTTTTCTATCGGATGCAAGGCTCCGATAAGATTATGTCTGATGATGAATATCCGATTAAATTTGTGAATTATACCAAAATTGAAAAGATCTGGCAGGAAAGTACAATTTGGTTCCCAAAACATGAACGAACCAATGACATTCCTCCAGCCATTTTAGAGAAAATTTATTCGGAGGAACCAGCTCCTGAAAGTTTGAGAAAACAATGCATGGTTGATCAATATCCCATTGCAAGTTTTTCCAAGTCGCACATCAAAGAGAACTATGAAGAATACCGTGCGTGTTTTAAGTGCGGGGAAAGGGGACATTTACTTGCCACCTGCCCGTATGTACGACACAAGAGGCATGAGGTGGAGATGAGGCAACGACATGATTATCCGGTTGACAATTACAGTTATCCACAAAGACGGTTTTTCCCTCAGCCAGCACCTTATTATAACCAAAACAATTTTTATCACAAAAGGGAAAACCGTCCGATGACTTATGACAAACGCAACCGGATAGCCACTGAGAAACCAGTGAAGAAACCTATGATGAACACAACTGCTGAAAACAAAAAGGTCCCTACTAAACCTAATAAACAAGCAGTTGGACCTGTCTCTGTTAAATCAGAGAAGGTAACCAAGAAGGTTGCATTTAAAGACGAAGTAAAGAAACCGGCTGAGACCTCAAAATCTCAGATCCGGATCTTGAAAAGGTCTGAACAGTCTTGGTCATCAAAGGAGTCTGAGGGTGCTTCAACTTCACAGAATGTGAAAACTGAGAAAAAGAAAGTTGAGTGTGAGAAGAAAGGGGTTGAGAAAACCCAAGATGTTTGTGAATCTAAAGAATCTTTGAAACAACCAGTTCAAAGACCCAAGACCAAACAGGCTTGGGTCCCCCGAAAGATCTAATTTCTTTACTTGATATGTGCAGGGAGCTCCAGCTGGCCCTGTTAGCAGCCTATGGATTGTTGACAGTGGAGCTTCTGGTCACATGACAGGGTATCTCACGCTACTCTTTGATATCAAGAACATAAATGGAGGTTACGTAGCGTTTGCAGGAAATAAAGGAGGCTATATTACGATGGAGGGTAGTGTTAGCAGTGGGGTAGTGACATTTGAGCGGATATCGTATGTGAAACAGATAGATTACAATCTGCTCAGTGTTAGTCAAATCTGTGATAAGCAATTCTCTGTTTATTTTGACGACAAATCTTGCTACCTCCTGAAACCAGGTTTTGAACTTCCAAAGGAGTGGGTGATGCTAAAGGCACCGAGAGTAAACAACTTATATATTCTCGATATGTCCAAAGCTAAGACAACCCATGGCCAAGTCACGTGTTTCCTCTCTAAGGCTACAGAAAAAGAATCTATAATGTGGCACAGGAGAATGGGACACATTCATTTGAGAAAGATGAACCAGTTAGTGAAGAATGAACTTGTCACGGGAGTTAATGTGAAACATTTTCATTTGAATGACAAGTGGGTTAGTTGTAAAAAGGGAAAGCAGCACAAACAGGCCCATAGACCAAAGAAAGTCAATTCCGTTGAACTACCGCTTGAGCGTTTGCACATGGATTTATTCGGTCCAGTCAAGCGTAAAAGTCATGACGGGGAATTGTACTGTCTTGTGGTGACTGACGATTATTCAAGATTCTCATGGGTTATGTGCTTACATCAGAAAAGCGACACGTTTACCAACCTGAAAGTTCTGTTTACACGTCTGGAGAATATCTATGGTCTAAAGATCAAACGAATCCGGAGTGATAATGGGACGGAGTTCAAAAACGCTCAGATGGAGGATCTTTGTGAAAACAAGGGAATTCATCATGAATACAGTGCTCCGTATACACCCCAGCAGAACGGTGTCGCAGAAAGAAAGAACAAGACTCTAATCGAAACGGCGAGAACTATGCTTGCGGACTCAAATCTTCCAGTCATGTTCTGGAACGAAGCAATTTACGCAGCTTGTTACACTCTAAATCGTGTTTTAACAGTGAAGAAGTTTGGCAAAACTTCTTATGAGCTGTTGAACCGACGAAAGCCGAATCTAGAGTATCTAGAACCATTTGGTGCCCCGTGTACAATGCTTAATCCTTCGGAGAAGTTTGCACCAAAGGCTGAAGAAGGCTATTTTGTTGGATATGCAACCCCACTAAAAAGGGTATTCAACAAAAGAACTAGAAAAGTCGAGGAGTGGGCTAATGTCGAAGTACAAAGATACACTCAAAATGTACAGGGTGGAGGTCCAGATTGGATGTTTGATTACAAAGACTTCTTTGAATCATTCAATCTAGATAGCATGGTTGAAGAAGCTGTACTACGCTTATATTACGAGGTCGAAAACGCCGTGACTTCACCGTTAGTGCGTCCAATCACTGTAAATTCTCAAGCAGCTTCTAATGATACTACTGCTCCTGTGATGGAAGAAGAAGTGTTCCAAGAAGCTTCAACAATGCTTAATTCATCAGATTCAGAAGATGAAGACGATGATGCTACAAGTGAAGCTATTCTGGACAATGCTACAGTGACACCACCAGTGAACCCAACTACAACTGATGCTTCAACATCGAATGTGGGTAATGATCTGGTTTCTACAGAGAATTTGACGACTCAAACGGGAGTACAAGTACCTGATTATCCGGAATCTCGGATACATCGTATACACCCGCTTGAACAGGTTATTGGTGATCCTGGTAGCAGCGTTATGACAAGAGGGCAATTGAGAAATGCTCAAGCACCAGAGAATATTGGCAATCTTGCTTTATATGCCAAAATACAAAAATCTGGTTTTCAAAATGACTGGTCTTTCGCTTGTTATGTTTCGCAGGTCGAGCCGCGGACGTACAAGGAAGCTCTTTTGGATGATGCCTGGGTGGAAGCAATGCAAGAAGAGTTGTTACAATTTCAGAAACTCGGAGTATGGACGCTGACAGATTTGCCCCCGGGAAGAAAGAAGATCGGAACCAAATGGGTGTTTAAATGTAAAAAGGATGATAGAGGTGTTATAGTTAGAAACAAAGCTCGTTTGGTTGTTCAAGGTTTTCATCAAGTTGAGGGAATCGACTACAATGAAATCTATGCACCTGTTGCACGCTTGGAAGCTATACGAATGTTCCTAGCGTTTGCATCCTGGAAGAAATTCAAGGTGTATCAGATGGATGTAAAGAGCGCATTTCTTTACGGTGTGGTCAGAATGGACGAAGAACGTCGACAGTAATCCAAGCAATAGTCGAGGGGGAGTTTGTAGATGCATTTATGCGACTAGTGCTTCGGATTGTTCAATAAACTTGTTTTGTAAATTGTCGAAGGTGTGAAGGAGATGTGAAAGGTGCGAAGGAAACAATTTTGTTTGGTCGAAGGAGAATCAAAGGGTGCGAAGGAGTGGTTTTGGACGAAGGTAGAATAGTTTTTTATGTATGGCTTGGTTCGACTGGTTGATGTGGTCGAACCTGCACATTCGCACGAACTGTTTGGGCGAATGTGCAGTCTATAAATAGTCAAGCTGATATTTTGAATGTAACTTTGAGTCATTTTATTCCCTCCACTTTCTGATTCTCTCTCTAGGATATTATTTAGCTTAATTCACGTTCATACCCTGTTGCTTTCAATCTGTAAACGTGTAATTGAGTTCGTAATTAATGAAAAAGCTTTGAAATGATGATTTACGTGTTTTGATCTGTTTGATTATCATTTTGTGATTGTTTTAGGGATTCCGCACCTAAAACTAACTTGTTTGATCATTCTTTGTTGATTATACGATCCTTATAGCACATACACCCCTTCCTTTTTATTTTAGCCATGGAAGTCCTTGTAATGTTCATGAATAGAATAGTTGACTTGGGGCTTTTTAAGGGTATTCAAACTCCGTTCGGTGGCCCGTGCATCTCACACCTTTGTTACGCCGATGACGTGTTGTTTGTGGGCGAATGGAACGAAACGAATGTACGGAATCTAAGTCGGTTTTTGAGGTGCTTGAACTTAGTTACGGGCTTGACCATTAATCATCAGAAGTGTTCCCTGTACGGGGGTTGGAGTCGAGGAGGAAGGGGTGCGATCGATGGCAGGCATCTTAAAGTGCAAGGTGGGCTCGTTCCCGTTCACTTACCTCGGAATCCCGATTGGTGTTAGTATGAACCGGTTGGCTCACTGGAAACCGGTGCTGGATAAGGTTACATCAAGGCTGTCATCGTGGAAAGTGAGTCATCTGTCGTTCGCCGGAAGAGTCACACTAGCCAAAGCTGTTTTGGGCAGCCTTCCATCCTATTTTCTTGCTTTATTCAAAGCCCCGGTCGCGATTATTAAGAAACTTGAAGGCCTACGCAGAGACTTTGTGTGGGGTAGAGTGGGGCCGAGGCATAAAATTAGGTGGGTGAGGTGGGAAAAGCTGTCCAAATCCAAGGCGACAGGGGGCTATGGAATAGGGAGTATTCGGGACTTTAATTTGGCGATGCTGGCCAAGTGGTGGTGGAGGCTTAGGAGTGACCCGAACCAACTTTGGGTGCGTGTTGTCAGAGCCGTGCATCATTCAAATTTAGATAATCTTATGGTGCCTTTAAATAAGTACACATCCGGCATTTGGAAAGAAATAGTCTCCATGGGATCGGAATATATGAAGTTCGGAGTAAGTTTGGTGGATAAATTGAGGGTTCAGGTGGGTGATGGTGCGCGGACAAGATTTTGGAAAGATGCCTGGATTAGGTCGTCGCCAATTAAAGATCAATTCCCGGACATGTATCGCTTAGCCAAAGATAAAAACGGGTCTGTGGCTAACCATATTTATCTCAATGGCGAGGTCACTCTTTGGGGTTGGGATTGGATCATGGACCCGTCTTCTTATCAGGAATGGTCCAGAATCGGGGAGCTCATGGCGATGCTGCAAAATTTTGCTTTCAAGGCGGGAAAGGATACTTGGGCTTGGGCGAATGATAGGGATGAGGGATACTCGGTCAAGTGGGTACGCAAAGAGATAGAGCGCGCTCGGATGGGGGCGGAAGTGGAACAGCCGTTCTGTTGGAATTCTTGGGCATCGCCTAAGGCGAACCTGCTACTATGGCGGGCGAGCATGGGAAAGGTGGCTGCCAAGCTGCCTCTTATCACGAGAGGGGTGCCAATCTCCAACACGTTGTGTGATCGGTGTGGGATCCAGGTGGAGTATGTAGGCCACGTGTTCACCTCCTGTCTCTTTGCCCGAAGTATCTGGTGGAACGTCTTCCGGTGGGTCAGAATCCAATGGCCGGGGGATGTGACTTCGGTTGCCGAGCCGCTGCAAGTTATTGGGAATGTACAGGGAGGCAAAAGGTGGAAAAAGCTTATTGTTATGGTAGTCATGGCTACAACTTGGAAGATCTGGCACGCAAGGAATGAGGCGGTCTTTAAAGAAAACTTTATACCCATTCAGTCTACTGTCAATCAGATCAAGGAAGAGTCTTTTCTATGGATTCGGCACCGTGCAAAAGTCCCGGCACTCACATGGGAGGAATGGAACGACTTTGACATTTTGAAAGTGTTGTAATGGGGTTTAGTTTTTCATTGTTTATGGCTTTTATGGACTGTTAGGCTGCGGCCTGTGTGTTTGTATTGTGTGTTTCCCAGTTCCTTGCTGGGCTCTTTATATATATAAAGATGTTTTGCTGGTCAAAAAAAAAAAAAAAAAAAAAAAAAAAAAAAAAAAACCAATACATTTGTTTGTTTTACATTTTTGACCATATTTCAGATGACTAAAGCTGCAAAGGTTGCTGATAAAGAAAAGTGCAGCACAACAAAAGCAGTTCATTTTGAGAAAGCATTGAAAAAAATCTCGGCTTCCATCTCTGATGAGGTATAATTAACTAGCCCTATCATGTGTCGTGTCTTTATATACCATATACATCATCAATATCTTTAGAAATCGTCTTAGATCATAGGGTAATCCATCACATTCAGAAATGGGTCATGTTTATGGGTCCAACCTGACTATGACATGAATTATTTGCCGGCTCTTTTTTTAATGTATCAACACTACTTCAAGCTTACAAACAAAAAACAGGAATGCATATAAAATTATTACATGTAATCTATTAAATCTTTTATTAGTTTCCCTCTATATGATAATTGACTAGACGTAAAATATTAAACTGTTAAAAGGGGTCAACCCACTTACGTGAACACAACCATAACCTAACCTGTTTATAGTAAACATAGACTTTTATATGCTACAATGAAAGTTGTATCTTGGTTTTAATATTCGTTTACCTTATTAATTTTGGTTCAGGAAAGACAACATTACGATTTGGTTTCCAAGAGCTTTAAATCTTCAAAGATTTTATAGCTTTCAGTCATACATTTTGTTTGCGAATCTATATTAAGAATTTAGTTTTCTTTTTCTTGGTATGGGAAATTTGTATCTGTTTATGCAGCAAGACATCTCGTTTTAAATTTAAAGAACATGAGATGTATAAAACTTTAGCTATACTTTCTTTTACCAGCTTAAATGGCTTGTTTGCTTTTCGATCATTCTCTTTTAGTCACTCTACTTTGTATTTTCCGCTTTAAATAAATTTGCAGAATATGAAGGACTAATCTTATGATTGGAAGAAATCAAATTAGATTAATAGTCTAATACTTCCAACTAGGGATAAGTTCGGGGCGGGATCGGTACAGTATCGATACTAATCCCGAAAATACCGAAACCGAAAATTGCAAAAAACCAATACCGATCTCGATCCCGAATATATCAGTTCGATATCGGTACCAATACAGATTGGGATCGGTATTTTTGGTATAATACCGAAAATAATATGATGAAAATCTATCTTCTGTTGCTTCTATTTTTGTTCACTAATTAACAATTATGTTGCAAGTATAGATCTTTGTAACGTTAAGGCAGATTCTGTTAGTAATAGTTTAAATAAAATGTAGGACGCTTAATGACGTATTCTAATTGAAGTCATTACCATAGAAGGGTTTGAAGGATCTATAACGGTCTTGAAGAACAATGGAGCCATTATTCTTGAACGGCGGTGTCTGTAATTGATGTACAAACAATGTACGTATCAGATGACCAATTTCCAAACATGTAATCCAATAAAACCTATTAAACTACAAAATTTGCATATATAATCTGATGACACTGTTACATACATCTGTTTTTCAAAATTAATCGCACATGAAACAATAAACATAAGTCTTTCTTGAATGAAATATGCACATGGTTAATAACAAAATTTATTGTAGCTTCTTAGGATGTTCTTAAATTTATATGTTGAATCACAAATAAACATAATAACAAACAAAAACCCTAATAGTACATCACACATAAACCTTAATCAATCTCAATATTTGATATGAACACTAAAAAATATCAACCCATATATCCTAACCGTACACCACACATGAACACTAATCAAACCCAATATCTTATTTGAACAATAATGAACATGAAACTATAAACCCTAACCGTACAGCACACATTATTCCTAATCAATCCCGAAATCTGATATAATCACTAATAAACAGAAATCATAAACACAATCATCTGATAATTATAAACAAACACTAACCCCACTAATCGTTCATCGTATGTGATGAATACAAACTTTTATTTGAATATTAATGAAAAACAATTGTGGCGAGATCGATTATGAGACTATTGAAGATGAAAATTATGATAGCTTATCGAAAATCGTCACGGTTAATCAAGGAGATGAAGAACTGAGTAAATGAAACAATGAGAACGCTGATTAGGTTTTGTTATTATTCAAATGTCAATGGATGCGGGTTGTTATACCCATTTAAGTTTTACCCGTTATTTAGTTTTACCTTTTTTTGGATTGACTAATAATAATTATTAAATGTTACATTAGTTTTTTAACAAATATAAACTCATAGGAATAATTTGATTGCTTATTAATATGCATGTATAAAGAAAAAATATATGCGAAACCAAGTACGCTATTGAACGTGCATTGATGATGTTGATGGTTATATGGCTCATGCATAGAGTTGTTAAGTGCTAACAAAATCACAAGGCACGCGTCGCACGGCCATCAATACCACTAGTTTTTTTATTTACGTTTAACGTAATTAACTAAAATCAAACTAAAACTACCATGAGCACAAAAACCAAAAAAAGTGAAATGTGCTAAAAGGGCCTTGGGGAGGTTTTTCTTCTATGGCTACTTCATCATAAAAAAACCATATAGTGCTTAATATGTAACATAACATGGGATTGTTTAAAAAAAAAGTAAATAAGTGGTATGTTAACATATTGATGATCATTTGTTTCTCCAAATGGTTCAGAAAAGTATACAAATTATAACAACGAATCCATGAGTGAAATGGTCAAAACAAATTTGTTAAAAAAACAAACTTCGGTTATTAAAAAAACCATAACCGACCATTTTCAATTAATCGGTTATCTCAGTTCGATCCTTGCTGCCTGCATTTAAGGAGACCCAATGATGGATAGTTTCTACCGAGGCATGGTTCGATAGGAAGGGCAACCTGGTTTTACCCAGCTGTTAGCCCAACAAGTTTCTCGTGTGGGGGCAGTATGGTTTCCGGGCGAAGAACAGTTTGCGCAGCGGCTGGGGCCCAATAGAACATCGCGTTCGCGGGCGAAGCTGACGGGTAACGTCATAAATGAAACCCGATGACCAATTCAATCCAGTACATAGAAAGTCACCCTTAAAAAAAATTAATCGTTATGCCAAAATATTTGACATGGGCTAATTATTATTTTTTTCAACTTTTATTAAGAATTTGACTTAAAATCAAACCCAAATAATTATAAGAAAAACGTGTCCCCATTAACCCATTTTATCTATATCTATACTACTTTTTTTTAACGGCAAATTTTATCACACCTTAATTTCACCTCACTTGCATTTGCAAGGATTTGAACTCACAACCTTACATTTGTAAAGGGGGGCACCATACCACTAGACCAAGAGGTCATGGGTTATATCTATACTACTATATAGTGAGTTGTGGACGGGCAAGAAAGTCATTTTATTATCATCTATATGGGCAAAATTTTAATTTTATTATATTTAGAAGACAATTTTAATGCAACTATTAAATAACTTTGTAGTAATTAAAAACAATAATAACTTATGCTTTTTATTTTAATTTAATTTTATTTTATTATAACTTATATAAATACATCTCCCTTGTGGTTAAAATAGTAACTTGACAAGAAAACAAGTTTTAAACCTGTATGTACAACCACTTACATCATCCCATGAGTAAGACGTGTCTCTTGGATTATTTCAATACGCCGATTCTGATCACCCGCATCTTTGTATTTTCACTTTCCCTCACTCTCAGGGCCAATTGAATGGGATTTAAAGCAAAATTCAAAGTGGGGCGAATCTCAATCGATCACGAATTGAAGGAGTAAAGAAAGTATTGAAGGAGGCCATGGGAGGATCGATTGGTACACAACAAACTTGAATCAAGTTACAGATTACTTACTTCCGTTGTTTCTTTATCAGGTTTTTATTTTAAGTTATTGTTAGGATTTTTTACCTCGATCAATGTACTCTGTACTGTATGTCGAAATATTGCTTTTCTGCTTATATTTAGTAGACATTGGTTGGTGGCTAAACATATACAATGTGTGAATGGGTGGCTGCATCATCAAAAAGAAAGAAGGTATTACATGATGTCTATCTACTCGTATTATGAACTATATGGAGTTTGAAAAACGAAACAATTTTCAAAGGTAGAAACGTCTCCATATACAAGGCGGTTGAAGAGATAAAGGTAACGACATATGAATGGATATTGATCTGATCAAGAATCACAAGCCCAGCTTGGGAGGAATTGCGACATTTTGATTTAGTTTAGTCATAGTTTATGTATTGTAATTTGCCTCAAACTTTGCTTCATATGTGTGTTTCATTATAGCAACTTGCCATGTTGAACTAGATGTTTTGATTGAATAAAGTTGTCATTGCTATTCCAAAAAGAAATTTTATTGAATTTCTAATGTCTGTTGTGCAATTTCTTAATTTTCTTACTGTTGCATTTTTGTTTTCCCTTTTTTTGGTCTTGGACATGAGCCTTTTTTCCGCCTTGTGCTTAGGAAACATTGATCCCTTATAGTCTTGTGACTATTATCATAACACTAAAGGGTAGAGTTAAGTGATGTCAATCAGTCGATGTATGCTTAAGTTAGATGAGGAAAGATGACATATAGTTAAAAAAAAAAAAACATACATTTGAATTTTATTGTTGCTAATGTGTATTATTAACATGATCATATGGGTGCTTTAATAGTTCTTTGGAAGTCATGATGATGATATACTTGGTTTAATTGTGCAAAAGATTTGGGGTTTTTTTAAATGCATTTTATAGTAGGTTAGTATGGATGAATTGTGTGTTACACTGACTTTATTCAACATTGTGTTGTAACACTGCGTTGTATTGTGCTTTTTTTTATTGTATTTTTATATGTAGTACTAGCTTATACCCCGGGAGCGTCCCGGGTTAAGAAATCTAAGTAAAGTGAATAAAATTAGAAGTATCTAAACTATAAAAATGGCATCTATGTATCAACTTACATTAGATACTTTAAAAAAAAATACCAAAAGATCCATTTCACCTTACAACATCAACACCTAAAACAGAATATTAAGATCCTAAGCACTTCAAGGGGACATAGATTGTTTAGCACCAATACATTCAGTCAAAGGTCTTTAACTGCATACAATAAGATTTGAGCTATTTTAGAACATGGTAGAAAAAGAAAACATAGCAATTACCCGTTGGAGAGCGTCTTGAGTTGAAATATCTAATATGACATAATAAAATATCTAATATGACAACATAATTAATTACTTGCCAATATATGATTAATGAATATTATTATTATTATTATTATTATTATTATTATTATTTTAAACAAATCTACGTCATAAGTTATCATATTCTAATATAAAAAAAAAGGTAATTGGGTCGGGTACCACCTAATCCCAGGCCCGACCCAAACCCACAATTTTTTTAAACTAATTCCAAACCTGACATAATACCTGTCGGGTTACAAAAAAATAGTCGTTTTTTTCTCCGTTTTTTTATATAGCATTATGGTACTCGTTGGAAAGATAATAAAACGCTCATTAATTTGGTGTAATTTTTTTTTTTAAAAAAATCTCGTGTATAAAAGATATTAACGTTTAAAAGTTATGGGAGGAAACATTAAAGATAAAAATCTAATTTTGTTTTTAAATTTTAAATTATTATTTTCCTAAAATAAAGGCTTTGCCACATAGGATGACACATGGCACACTCAATAAAGAGAATACTCTCTTTGATTGCCATGTCATTAAAATGGCTTTGGTTTATTATATGTATAGATTAAAAACACACTCGTGAGTTTTGAATAAGTTTATCTCTAGGATTCATCTATTTGTATATTTTTAAATAGTGAACAATTGTCTTCTTTAAAAAGAATAATAAGCAATCACTTGTACAAAAAAACATTAAAAAAATAGTATAAAAAATACAATGAAAAAACGTTTTGAAAAACACAACCATTCAAAACACAATGAATTGGGCATACTCATGTCATTGTTTTTAATTTACCGTGTTTTGGTCCGCATATCTATGTTTCTAATATGATGTTCATTTTGTTATAGTGTGTTGTGCCGTTCATTGTGTTTTACACATTTGGCATTATGAAAAAAATAGGGTATTGGATTTTAATAATTCAAAGTTTTCACCATTAGCCGAAATAATCCATACTTTAAAAATTCCCAATAATAATCCTAACTTTTGAACATTTGGCTTGTGGTAAGCCTTTTTTAACTGAGGACTAACTGGGTTAGTTTGTGCTGACGTAACATCTGACTAGGCATGCTGACGTGGAACAGATGCCGATGTGGCAGCTGACTTGGCACGATGACTTGGTTTTTTTTTTTAAATGCTCAAAACAAATTTTCATAACATCTTCATCTTCATCCATCCATCATCATCATCATCTTCAACATAACAACTCCAAATCCCCAAAATGCTTTAACATCTTCATCTTCATCCCTCGCCTACAACACCACCACCACCCTCCCTCTCCTCACCATCTCCCTTCTCCTCCACCACAATAATAATAATAATAATAATAATAATAATAATAATAATAATAATAATAATAATAATAATAATAATAATAACAACAACAACAACTACAACATAAATCAAGCAATCAATAATTGAAGATTACTCTCCTCTCATTTACCTAGTCAAGTCAAGATTATTGACTAAGTCAAGTCAAGATTATTGACCCCATGATACTTGCTCATGACTCATGCCCATGATTCATGCCTTTGTATTTACTTTGTAGCTTTGCATTCAATTTGTATTCCCTATATATTGTAATGTAAATCATTATACACAACACACAATTTCAATACAAAAACCACTTTGTTTATATGGTATCAAGAGCCTAAAAGCTTCCTTAAGCCACCTTTGATCCCAACATACTCGACAGGCACCTTCTGTCCGCATTCTGCTTCTCTTTTTTTCTTCTTTCGATTCATCATGGCCAAACAAATCACCAATATTACCACCACCACAACCCGAAACCAAGGGCCACCTCGAACTACCAATACCAACACTCGCCTGACTCGCAACAATAACACCTATTGCTACTATTGTAACATTCCCAGACATGACACTAAAGATTGTTGCAAACTTAGTCGCTTCCTACGAGAACACAATGTCTCACCTCAAAATACCAACACCCCGGTGGTTAACTACACCACCCCTCACCCAACGGCTACAACTCCATCTTGGATGTGAGACACCGGTGCGTCCAACAACACCGTGAACAACAACCAACAATTTCCCGTTCTTTCCGAATACGGAGGACCCGATAAGATCGTGCTAGGTGATGGTTAAACTCTCCCTATAACTCATATTCCTCAAACAACTATTCCAAAAAAATCTCGTCCACTTCTTTTAAATAACATTTTATTTTCTCCTAATCTTTGAAATAATATTATTTCCGTTCCCAAAGTTTGTCGTACTAATCGTGTTTCCGTTGAATTTTTTCCCTATCATTTTTTTGTCAAGGATCTACGCACGTGGGCGCGCCTCATGCAGGGAGTGAACATCAATGATGTAACACCCCAACCGATGGCGGAAACATCGAGGTGTCACGTATGAATGATTGTTCAGTAGCTCATGGTAATACATATGTTTACATAATCCTTTATTACAATATTGAATTACATTAAATGACTTGAATGAAATCTAAAACATCAAATAGCCAAACAAAGCATAAACTTCAATTTGTCTCCTCATGCTAGCTCTAGACTTCAAGCATCGTTATTTCCTGTTGAGTTGTAAAAATAGGGGGGTCAACTAGAAGTTGGTGAGAATACATAAGCCATGTCAAGCAAATAGTTTAAGTATAAAAGTTTAGCAATTCATATGTCTATCGTAAGTTTAAGTCTACATGAATAAACATAATATGTTGAATCGACATAATCAAACCTCCGACTAGTTTAGGTCCATCCCGTTATCCACGGTTCACCTTAATAATATGTTGGAACGATAACAATCACCCACGCTACCTATGTAGGGTGTACACGTATCCGGGTGGGATTGTCAATCCAATAGATCTATTATTGAGTATCGCCGGCTTGGCCATAGCTAATGATTATGTAATGTTGAAACTCGTTGAAACTGTTGTTATTGTCTAAATCATGAGGCATTAAAGTTTACAACTAGACATGCATGTAGAATTGCTTAAGTATAATGTTGCAAGTATGAATAATTGCATAAACATGGTTACGTAAACTCACCTTAGTATAGTATTCAGTCTTGAGAAATAGAATATGTGTAGCCCCAAAGTTGCCAATTACAAGAGCTTATAATCAAAGCTTCAATTGTAGAAGTAATAGACTATAGAAGAAAGGTATGAGGGAAAGTTTAATCGGATTGAAACAATCGATTTAGAGGTGCAAAGTATAATGAGTCATAGGTGGGTTTTTATACTAGTTTTGGATTCAATTAGCCATTAAAATTGGTCAACACCATAAAGTAAGGTTTTATGATGAATTGACTATTTGACTAAGACTTTGATTGTTTGACTAAGACTTTGACTTGGACTTTGACTATTTGACTCAAGGCTTTATTTAAAAAAAATCTTGTATGTGAAAAAAAAAGAATTTAGAATCATATTATTATTATTATTATTATTATTTATATACATTTATGTATGTATATAAGTTGTGACTTAGAATAAATAAAGACTTAGGCACATTTGTATAATATTAATGATAAAGGTGTAATAAAATATATATATATATATATAAGGGCTTTTTATGTATTAAAATTTTGGGGAAAATTTTGCGATGTTACAGTCTCCCCTACTTTTGGAAACTTCGTCCCGAAGTTTATTGAAAACACAGGGTTGAAGGTGATTGGGTAGAAATTAGGGCAAGGGTGGTTTGGGAAGTTTCGAGTTAAGGCATGACATAAATTTATAGGTAACAGAATAAACTGTTTCGAATAATTTGGGTAAGAGTTTTGATATGTGTGAGTTTTAAGGGTTGGATTAGGTAATCTGAAATAGCAAAGAGAATAAGAATCTTAAGTTTTAGGAGTCCTAAAAGGAATGAGTTGATGGACTATTGAAAGACTAAATGAACTACCAGATAACTAAGGTTTATAATTGGTCAACTACCGAAAACCTTGATAGAATTTCACACTACCTTAACGTACCTGTAAATTCATGATTACGTTCCGGACCGCAATCACCAATTTACCTTACATTAGGGTTTTGTGTCCTTCTATAACTCTAGACACACATGTAAAATAATATGATTAACCATGTATCCAAAAATGAGTCCAACTGTTGAGCAGGAAAAAGACTTCTACCAGTCAGTGAGTAGGAACCTCTACCGATTGTTGAGCAGGTATGATAGCCTCTACCAGTCGTTGAGCAGGTTGTAGGGCCTCTACCGACTGTTGAGCAGGCATGATGACCTCTACCAATCGTTGAGTAGGTTATTTTGTACTCTACTAACTGTTGAGCAAGTACTTCATCCTCTATCAGTTGTTTGATTAAGTGTACCAATTATTACACACATGAATTGCAAATTGATAATATGTACATGTAAGCAATCAAGTATCAAGTATAGCATACGAGTTGTAATAGAGTTGCCCTAGATAAGGTTAATGACTCTAGGTGTGTCTATAGTAAATAGTTTATATTCCATGAATTCTAGTTTCAAACGTTCAAATAAGGCAAATAGTCGAATCCTCGTGTATAACTAAGGATTATGTTTGATGCAACACACAATCAAGTTTCAATAGTTTGGTTATCATGGGTAACTAGCTCATGTGTGAGAAGGTGAAGGATATGAATTTAGTTCTTGAGAGGATGATGAAAAATTCTTGAAGCAGAATCAAAGTTGTGAGAGATAGTGAATGTGAAGATAGTTGATAAAGAGTTTATTTTATAGTATGGAGATTATATGATTTGGGTAGGGTGTTGAATATTAAAAAGTGGCTAAGATGGTAAGGTGAAGTGTGATTGTGAAATCCATGGATGGTTATGAAATGAGATTGATTTAAGCTGTAAAATTTTGAGATTTTTGAGCTTAGTTTAAGGAAGGTGAGTGTAATCATTTATTCATTAATTAAAATGAATAAACGAAAACGTTGACTTATCAAAACTTCTAGATTCTAATAACATAGTGAAGACATGCTTTAGCCTATAAGTGAACACTCATCCCGAGAATTCCCAGGTAGGCATCCAGGTCCCTCGTCTGATTGGGATATATGCGCAATGCCAGTCCTAGACAGAAAACTCAGAATACAGGCGTTCACCCTTCCAGATTGCTCGTGTTCGTTATTAAAATCTAGAACTTCGACGAGATCTCAAGGTGGTTCAGGCTAAACCTGAGGATTTTGTCCTATTAGTCTAAGAGTAGATCCAGTGATGGAGAGCAATCTTCTTATAAGGATTAGAGTAGGGATAAGAAGTAGGAGGGAGATAGAGAATAGCAAGTAAAAGGAGCAAATACTGGTTATATTCCTATGGTTATAGACTAGATTATTTTTCTAATAACCTAATTCCCTATAACCAAGGCTCTGATACCAATCTGTAACACCCCAACTGATGGCGGAAACATCGAGGTGTCACGTATGAATGATTGTTCAGTAGCTCATGGTAATACATATGTTTACATAATCCTTTATTACAATATTGAATTACATTAAATGACTTGAATGAAATCTAAAACATCAAATAGCCAAACAAAGCATAAACTTCAATTTGTCTCCTCATGCTAGCTCTAGACTTCAAGCATCGTTATTTCCTGTTGAGTTGTAAAAATGGGGGGGTCAACTAGAAGTTGGTGAGAATACATAAGCCATGTCAAGCAAATAGTATAAGTATAAAAGTTTAGCAATTCATATGTCTATCGTAAGTTTAAGTCTACATGAATAAACATAATATGTTGAATCGACATAATCAAACCTCCGACTAGTTTAGGTCCATCCCGTTATCCACGGTTCACCTTAATAATATGTTGGAACGATAACAATCACCCACGCTACCTATGTAGGAGGTACACGTATCCGGGTGGGATTGTCAATCCAATAGATCTATTATTGAGTATCGCCGGCTTGGCCATAGCTAATGATTATGTAATGTTGAAACTCGTTGAAACTCGTTGAAACTGTTGTTATTGTCTAAATCATGAGGCATTAAAGTTTACAACTAGACATGCATGTAGAATTGCTTAAGTATAATGTTGCAAGTATGAAGAATTGCATAAACATGGTTACGTAAACTCACCTTAGTATAGTATTAAGTCTTGAGAAATAGAATATGTGTAGCCCCAAAGTTGCCAATTACAAGAGCTTATAATCAAAGCTTCAATTGTAGAAGTAATAGACTATAGAAGAAAGGTATGAGGGAAAGTTTAATCGGATTGAAACAATCGATTTAGAGGTGCAAAGTATAATGAGTCATAGGTGGGTTTTTATACTAGTTTTGGATTCAATTAGCCATTAAAATTGGTCAACACCATAAAGTAAGGTTTTATGATGAATTGACTATTTGACTAAGACTTTGATTGTTTGACTAAGACTTTGACTAGGACTTTGACTATTTGACTCAAGGCTTTATTTAAAAAAAAATCTTGTATGTGAAAAAAAAAGAATTTAGAATCATATTATTATTATTATTATTTATATAAATTTATGTATGTATATAAGTTGTGACTTAGAATAAATAAAGACTTAGGCACATTTGTATAATATTAATGATAAAGGTGTAATAAAATATATATATATATATATAAGGGCTTTTTATGTATTAAAATTTTGGGGAAAATTTTGCGATGTTACAAATGATGTCTACTATGGACCAATCTCATTGTCTCCTCAAGTCAACAACACCCAAACAAACTCTCTTCTCATGTGGCACCACATACTTGGACATTCATCGTTTCAAGTGTTCAAGTCTTTAATTTCTAAATTTGGACTTCGTTTTAATAAGGTAACCCATGAGTCTTTTCATTGTACTTCATGTTCCCTAAATAAAAGCCACAAACTACCTTTTGGCAAAAACTCCTTTGTTGCCAATCAACCTCTACAACTTCTCTACTCCGACGTATGGGGTCCCGTAAAAACGTCAATCATGGGTTTAAATACTATGTCATTTTTGTTGACTATTTTTCCAAATACATTTGGTTATACCCAATCAAACAAAAATCTGATGTCAAACTAACATTGTTGAGTTGTTCACTGATAATGGGGGTGAATATGTGGGTTTTTCACCTTATCTTGCCTCTCAAGGTATCTCCCATTACACAACATCACTTGACACACCGGAACAAAACGGTATTGCCGAACGACGTCACCGACACGTCGTGGAAACCGTCCTCGCATTACTCCACTACTCCCACTTACCACAACATTTTTGGTCCCATGCCTTTCAAACCGCAATCCACCTAATCAATCGTTTGCCTAGACCCATCCTTAACAACAAATCTCCCTACGATATGTTGTTCAAAACCGCTCCTACTTATTCCAAACTCAAACCGTTTGGTTGTCTTTGCTACCCATGGTTACGACCCCTATGCTACTTCCAAACTCCAGTCTTGTTCAACGGCGTGCATATTTCTTGGGTGCTCATCCTCCAAATCGGCATTCAAATGCTATGACCCTACTAGTCACAAACTATACCACTCTCGCCACGTTGAATTTATCCCACATATTTTTCCATCTCAAATCACCAACCCCCAACCCAAACACATGTCATTTGACTCCTTTCTATCTACATACCAATCGGCCCAATCAACCACCTCTTTTAACCAACCCACTCCAGACCCAAATATCTTGCATCATCCAACCCCTACTCCACAGCCCACATCACCCGAAGCCCAAACCCCTATCCCTCCACAAACCCACGGCCCACCTCCTCTACCTCCTGCACATAAAAGAGGCCCAAACAGCCCAACCTCCCACACAACAAGCACTACACCCCAGCCCACCGAGACACCCTCACCAACCGGCCCACCGACTCCACCCGATAGCACCACCCCTAACCCAACTGATTTCCACTCCACCGACCCCACCTCACCAATGTCTTCATCCAAAACATTCGATGATCCCACGAACTCACCTCCACATAACCCTCAACCACCTCGTCGACAACCAAAACCCAACTCAAAGTATTACAACCCCAACTTTGTTAACTCTACCACCATTCACCCTCTACTCGTTTCTCTTGAACCATCCACTTATACTCAAGCCTTGAAAGATCCGGATTGGCGCCATGCTATGGACCTTGAGTATAATGCTCTCCTTCATAACAACACTTGGGAACTTGTCCCTCACACAACCCAAACTCCCATTGGTTGCAAATGGGTATTCCGAATCAAACGCAAACCCAACGGCACGATTGACAAGTACAAAGCCCGTCTAGTTGCCAAAGGGTTTTACCAACAATATGGAAAAGATTATCATGAAACATTTAGTCCCGTTACTAAACCTGTTACCATTCGCACAGTTCTCTCTATTGCTCTTTCAAAAGGATGGTCTTTACGTCAACTAGATGTTAATAATGTGTTTCTTCATGGGACTCTTCACGAAGATGTCTTTATGGTGCAGCCTCCCGGGTTCACCAATACGGAATTCCCACGTCACATTTGCAAACTCAAAAAATCGCTCTATGGGCTTAAGCAAGCACCGCATGCTTGGTACATCGAACTAACCAACTTTCTCACTCGTTTTGGCTTTAAAAAATGCATTTCTGGCCCCTCTCTCTTTGTATACAATCTCAACAACATCACTTGATACCTCCTTGTGTACGTTGACGACATTGTCCTCACCGGTAATCACAATCCATTTATGGATTCCTTTGTTCAATCCCTAAGAAACCAATTCTCTATCAAAGACTTAGGCCATCTCCATCATTTTCTAGGAATCGAAGTCATTCCTACACCTCATGGTCTGTTGGGCCAGATTTTGGAAGGTTTGCGTTGTCTTGAATAATGTTAGTATAGTATGTGGGTTTCGGCCCTAGTGGCCCATGTATTGTGACCGCCCTATACAAGTATAAATAGGGGGTTTCTTAGTTATTTGGGGTTGATTGTCTTGTGTGATTTTCGGCTATAGTGTACCAGACGTCTCTTTGAAGACGTGTGCACTTAATCAATAAAATCATTCTCTTTCAAGTTTCTTTCTTGTTCTTCACATTCAATCTTGTTTTCCGCACTCGATTGGGTGTGTTTGATACCCGGTGTAGAAGATCTTGGACTTACAATTGGTATCAGAGCCTAAGAAGTCTTTCGAAGGCTCGGTTCGGTATCAAAAAGGAGAAGATCAAGGAAGATTTCATCGCAAGAAAGGTTGATTTCATGTTTTTTTTATTGATATTGGTTTCATTATTATGTGTTATGGCTAACCCTCTGTGCTAACAGTGTTTTTGTTCATGTGTTTTTTCGTCCTATTTTGATCAGTTTATTTCTTGTTTTTCTTCGCATCAAATCTTCAAAGAAAATACAGATTTGATTCATACTGATGAGAAGTCAAACGTGTTTCCTAAAATCAAGGAGATAATTGATTTTTCAAAAAGGAAATGTTTTCATTATAACATTATCTCCTTGAAATTTTAAATTTTTTTAAAAATTGGGAAAGTTTGTTGCAAATCTTATGCAGGTATCCATATTCAGAAGAGTTCGACTTACCTGAGTTCGACATAGCTGGATTCTGAGTTCGACATAGCTGAGTTCGACGTATCAGAGTTCGACATAGCTGGGTTCTGAGTTCGACATAGCTGAGTTCGACCTATCTGAGATCGACATAGCTGGGTTCTAAGTTCGACATAGCTTAGTTCGACCTATCTGAGTTCGACATAGCTGAGTTCTGAGCTGAGTTCGACCAAGATTGCCTGAGTTCGACCTAGCTGCCTGAGTTCGACCCAGCTGCCTGAGTTCGACCTAGCTTCCTGAGTTTGACCTAGGTGCCTGAGTTCGACCTGACTGACCGAGTTCAACCCAGCTGCCTGAGTTCGACCTGACTGCCTGAGTTCGACCTAGTTGCCTGAGTTCGACCTGACTGACTGAGTTCAACCCAGCTGCCTGAGTTCGACCTGACAAACTGATCACTGAACTTGCATAACTGCTGGACAAAAGACCAAATTAAATAATTTTGCACTAATTATTTTAAATTTTTCTTTCAGAAATGGATCAAATGGTTAACCAAACAAACATGAATTAGCTTAATACTGATCAATTGCTTGTAGCTGCTTAAGTGGACAAAGCTATGGAATCTGTCATTGGCACACATCAGAAAATACCTGTTCTCCAACTTGGGATGTCCTATTCTGAGTGGAAGTTCAGGTTCATTCAAGTCATGAAGATAAGAGATGCAAAGGCTCTATCAAACCAAAGAGTATGTACACCGATGAAGATCATGAGAAGACTGATATTGATGAAAGTGCAATTGCTCTCCTTCATCAAGGACTTTCCCCTGAAGTATCAATTGGAGTTCGTGACAATGCCACTGCCAAAGAACTTTGGGAAGCTCTTGAGAATTTGTATGAGGGAAATGAAGAAATGAAGGAAAGGAGGAGGGAGATACTGAGTCAGAAGTTTAACGCTTTCAATCACATTCCAGGAGAATCACTTGAAAGTCAGATCCAGCGTTCGTGGCATTAGTGAGTGAAATGAAGTCTAATGATATGACGGTAGACAACTCCGTCATGAACAAAAAGCTGCTTAATACTCTTCCAAGGAGTTGGGACTCAAATGTCACCCTAATCAAGAGAACTAAAGATTTAGCAAGACTCACTCTCTCTGAGACCATATCTTTAATCAAGTCCTATGACCTTGATGACAGACAACGTTATATGACTCAGACTGCCAGCTACAACAATGCAATCATTGCAACTCCCAGCAATGCTTTAATGTCTCAACAAGAAACTCAGCGTCCATCCCTATACTCTTATCCAGCAAGTGGCTCTTCGTATCCACCTATATTTGCTCAAAGTGTTTCAAAAGGGTCAGCTATGCCTGCTTCCTCCGTCACTAATGCTGGATCCTTATCATCTGCTTCACTTTCTTCAACAACAACTCAGTCAGCAGTTAAAATTCCAAAGGAGCTCGAAAATAATCTAGGCTTATTTGCTGGATTTATGAACTGTTATAACGCATTTCTAACAGGTCAACTTACAGCAGAAGATGTTGGAGCATGTGACTTAAATGACGTTAATCAAGATGACATTGAAGAAATGGACCTGACTTGGCAGATAGATATGGTGGTGCATAGAGCCAACAAGTTTAGAAAGAAGACCGGTAGAAATGTGTGGGAAAACCCAACAAAGAAACTGGGTTGGGACAAGATGAAGATGCGCTGTTACAACTGTGATGAACTTGGACATTTTGCTCGTGAGTGTACCAAGCCAAAGAAAGAAGGAGACAATTCTACTCCTGCAGCTGCCTCCTCCAATGCTACTCAAGGAAATCAATCATCTACCACTCACACTGGATCTGAGTCCTCTAACTCCAACAAGGCAATGGTTGTTCAATCAGGAGGGGGATGGGATTGGTCTTCTCAGATGGAAGATCTTAAAATTGTTGAAGATACTGTGTACAAGGCTCTCATGGCACAGATGGATGATGACTATATTCCGTCCGCGGCTGAGGTACATTCTGAAACTTTAGCTGAATCATGTTGCACTGAAAGGTGCAAACTCAAAATTAAGGGTTTTAGGGAAGAAACTCTCTCCGCATACAAACAGCTTGAATATGAAAAAATGGCCTCTTGGGACATTAAAAAGAAATTTAACTCTTATAAAGAAATGGTCGAAAAACAAAAACTTGATATCAAGCGTTTGCATCAGGAGGTGAGTGATCATAAATGTCGATACTTGTACTTCAAACGACTTTCTGACACCTTGACCACGGAATTGATCGACTTAAAATCAAAATTTGAAAATGTAGATTTTCATTTTAAAAAATTTGACTGTTCTAGTCCTAAAGTTGAAAAAATGATCAATACACAGTTAAGGTACAGACCAAAGGACGTGAGGAATAAGGGAATTGGATTTGTGGAAATTCCTCCACCCTTCAATGAAAACTATTCTTCAATTCCTATGTCAGATGAAGAACTGTTGGCTCTTCCTTTGAAAGGATATGGTCCACCAATAGAAGAGCCAACCATTCGACCATCACGGGATCAAGTTGAAATTACTAAACCTGCATCGATCCCAATTAGAATTTCTAAACCCAAACAAAAACAATCTAAACAAGAGATGGCTCCCTCAAAAACGTTTGTTAAGTCTCAAGATGTTTCAAAGCAGACTGAGACATTAAATTATGAGAAAAATAAAGAGGTGGACCGAGTTTTTGAGGTTAGCAAAGATGAGGTTCCATCCTCATCTGAATCAGATGAATTCGTAGGAGTGTCTAGAGAGTCTAAACATGAAGATTTAAAAGAAAATGAACAAATTTCTGATTCAACCACTCAGCAAAACTCTAGTGTGAACTATGAGTTTGTTTTCATGAAGCAAATTAGAGAACTTTGTCTAAAGCAAATAGCAGAAAGTGAAAATCATCTGACCAACTCTGAGCCTCATTCAGATGATTCAAAAAAGACTGCACCTGAGTCTGAATCTGATTTGGACTCAGAAAAGACCGACTCATCCAGTCATCGGTCATGTGAGACCAAAGAATCATCTGAAGACATGCTAAAAGAAAGTGAATATGTCTCTGTGTCCACTTCAAACTCATTTGATTCAGAACAAACATGCTCAATATCTTCTGAATCTCCCACTTCTTCTGTGGATGAAAACTTTTGCACAGAAAATTGCTTAAATGTTACTAACAATGAGAATATTACTAATTTGGTTGATTCTTGTGCAGAAAATGTGATTCTTGAGGATTGGGTAGATGATGGGGATGCAGTCGATGACACTGATTCACTTGCATTTAATAATAAAAATCAGAAAAACGATTTCTCAATTTCTGATAAAGACAACAATATTTGTGTGGGCTCGTTTGTTTTGAGCATAAAACCTTGTGACTTTTCATCTGATTCGTTGTTTGTTCATTCAGATTCCGTTATTTTGCCACATGCTTGTGATAAAACAAAAAATCTTTTGGTTAAACAATCAAGTAGGGACAGGACAGAGAAATATGTCCCACCAAAACAGGTTTTACCAAAATATAAAAAGCAGAACTTTTCAAAACAAAAGACTCATTATTCCAAAACTGCTTCACACAGGTATAGAAATGTCTCCAAGCTTTCCGAGCCTGGAAAGCATGCAACATCTCAGGGGGATCCACATGTCAAACGTCAAACATGTTACACATGTGGAATCCCAGGACATATTGCCAGAAATTGTCCAACTGTTCAACAAAATCTTGCAAGCTGGAAACATCAGAAGGCTCCAAACGGGAATCATAATCATACCAAGCCAATGCAGGTTGAAAAACCTAAGGCAATGCGGAATGACAAATCCAAGGTGAAGCCTTCTGATGGTGATTGGAATAGACATAAACTGATCAAACAATCTAATAAAAGATTCAATTCTCAGACTCTGCCTAGCATGGCAGCATTTAGTTCAAACAAAAGATGGTTTTCTAAGTTCAAATCTTACTGGAAGCCAAAACGCTCTATTCCAATCTCTTCCCCGTCTGTAGGTTCTTCATGTTCTGTGAATGATAAATCTTATTACTGTGCTAATGTTTCAAACGTTGACATGCAATGGATAAAAGTCCAATATACAGATACCAACGGTGTACCCAAAACGACTATGGCCTGGGTACCTAAGACTAACTAATCCTGCATCATGTGCAGGAACGGCTGTGGAGGACTATCATTCGTCTCTGGTACATTGATAGTGGCTGTTCAAGGCACATGACAGGAGATTTGTCCCAACTCACAGATGTTGAATTTTTCAATGGTGGATTTGTCTCCTTCGCAGGAGGTGAGAAAGGTCAGATAACACAAAGAGGAACGGTAAGAAATGGTGCTCTTCAGTTTAATAAGGTAAATTACGTTCCTGAATTAAAGCATAGTTTGCTTAGTGTATCACAAATCTGTGACAATGGCTACTCAACTCATTTCACTGATAAAGGTTGTTTGATATTGAAACCTGGAGTAGTCATTCCAGATGAATGGGTTTTACTGAAGTCGGATCGTCGAGATGACGCTTATGTCATTGACATGAACAAACCTCCTTCCGACAACGTCACATGTCTTTTCTCTAAAGTTTCTCAAAATACTGCTATTCTTTGGCATCGTCGTCTTGGACATGCAAATGCTAAGAATCTAAACAGAGTGGCTAAACTGGGATTAGTAAGGGATTTGCCAGTACGTGATTTTATAACAATTGAAAAATGTGTTGCTTGCGCGAGAGGAAAGCATCATCGAAAACCACATTATTCCAAGCTGGTAAATACTATTGATTCCTTACTGCAACTACTTCATATGGACCTATTTGGCCCAGTGAATGTACTCAGTATTTCTCGTAAAGCGTATTGTTTGGTGATAACTGATGATTATTCACGTTTTACCTGGGTTTTCTTTTTGGCTAACAAGAGTGAAACTGCAGAAATAGTCAAACAGTTTATTATATTGATGGAGAATCAGACCAACTTGAAGGTGAAGGGTATTAGGTGTGACAATGGAACTGAATTCAAGAATGCTGAGTTAAACTATTATTGTGCTCAAAAAGGAATTGCACATCAATTTAGCTCAGCAAGGACACCACAGCAAAATGGAGTCGCAGAAAGAAGAAATCGCACCTTAATTGAAGCTGCCTGCACAATGTTGTGTGACTCACAAATTCCGACTTTCTTTTGGGCAGAAGCAGTCAACACAGCCTGTTATGTGCAGAACCGAGTTCAAGTCAACAAAGCTCGGATGAAGACACCCTACGAATTGTTGTTTGGTACTAAACCCTCCGTCAAGCATTTTCGTGCTTTTGGTTGTCCGTGTACACTGCTACATTTGGACGCTATACCAAAGTTTGATGTGAAATCTGACGACTGCTATTTTGTCGGTTATGCTGGCAAAACTGCATATAGGGTCTATAACAAACAAACTAGGCAAATCGTGGAGTCATTTGACGTACGTTGGCTTGAAGAAAATGCAACAGACGCTAGAGTGGGCCCAGATTGGTTGTTTGACTATGAAACTCTCTTCCGATCTTTTCATATTTTTGATGATGTTTCTAGTCGTGTAAATACAGCTATTGCAGATTCCTCAACTTTCACTGCTGGATCCTCATCCTCCATGACTGATAATGCAACGGATGAGGGGGATGGTGCACCCACATCTCAATTCCTCCACGGATTCTATGCCACAGGCCGATGATGAAGAAGTGTTTGATGAAGCTTCAATTCCCACTTTCCATGATCCCATTCCTACTGATTGCATGGTGGAGCATACTGATGCAGTCGCAACTGATCATGATTCTATGGAAGAGCCTGCAGCAGGCAGTATTACTGTTCTCCCTGGAGCTTCCTCAGTCCCAGACATCGTCATTCCCACTAGCATTCAACGAGATCACCCACTAGAAAACATCATTGGTCCAGTAGACGCGGGCGTTCTCACAAGGAGCCAAACTGGTGACATCAACAGATGTTTGTATTCGTGTTTCATTTCTCAAATTGAGCCAAAGTCTACCGCTATGGCCATGAAAGAACCAAGCTGGGTTGATGCATTGCAAGATGAATTGAACCAGTTTGAGAAATTGAAAGTTTGGAAGTTAGTTGAATTACCTCCAGGAAAACGACCACTTGGCACAAGATGGGTCTACCGAAACAAAAGAGATGATAGCGGGGTCATGGTAAGAAACAAAGCTAGGTTAGTTGTGAAAGGGTTCAGACAGATTGAAGGACTCGATTATGATGAAGTATATGCACCGGTTGCGAGATTGGAAGCAATCAGAATTTTCCTTGCATACGCATCATTTAAAGGGTTTACTGTCTATCAGATGGACGTTAAAACTGCGTTTCTATATGGAACAGTGAAGGAAGAAATCTATGTTGGTCAACCACCGGGTTTTACAAATCCAAAGTATCCAGAGCATGTGTACAAACTCGACAAAGCGTTGTATGGGTTACATCAGGCACCTCGTGCTTGGTATGCTACCTTGACTGAACACTTGCTTGTAAATGGATACACTCGTGGGATTATTGATCAGACTCTATTCGTTAAGACAGTAAATGAAGATCGTATTCTGGTGCAAATTTATGTGGACGATATCATCTTTGGCTCTACCAATGATGCTCTGTGTAAAGAGTTTGAATAGGTGATGAAAAAGCAGTTTGAGATGAGTGCTCTTGGTGAAATGACCTTTTTCTTAGGTCTGCAAGTTCGTCAAAACTCCAAGGGTATCCTGATTCATCAAGGAAAATACGTGGACGACATTCTTGCAAAATTCAGCTTCAATGATGTAAGGCCAGCCGACACACCAATGTCTGAAAGACCAGGTCTCACTCAGGATCTGGAAGGGGAGGCCGTAGAAGAAACACTTTATCGTTCAATGATTGGTTCGCTAATGTATCTGACTGCTAGCAGACCAGACATCATGTTCGCAATGTGTCAATGCGCACGTTATCAGGCCAATCCTAAAACTTCTCATTTACATGCTGTCAAGAGAATCTTTAGATACCTTAAGGGGAAACCCAGATTCGGTCTTTGGTATCCAAAGGATTCTCCTTTTGATTTACATGCTTTTTCTGACAGCGATTTTGGAGGTTGTGACATTGACAGGAAATCTACTTCTGCGGGGTGTCAATTCTTAGGCGATCGGCTCATTGCGTGGCAATGTGAGAAACAGCAAACAGTATCCGTTTCAACAGCGGAAGCTGAATATGTGGCCGCCTCCGCATGCTGTTCTCAAGTCATCTGGATACAACATCAGTTGGTAGATTACGGTGTGGATTTCTCTCTTACTCCTATTTACTGCGATAATGATGCTGCTATCCAAATTGTGAAAAATCCAGTTTACTTTTCTAAAGTCAAACACATTGCCATAAAAGAACATTTCATCCGAGACTCTTTTAACCAAGGTTTAATTGTGCCTACACACATTCACACTGACAACAATGTCGCAGATCTGTTTACAAAACCGGTTAATAGAGCTCGTTTTGAAGCTCTCTCTGCACTGCTTAAAATGGTCCATTTCGAGGACTGAACTGGTCAAGTTTAAAAAAAAAAAAAAAGTCTTATGCTTTTTCTTAGTCTTATGTTTGTAAATTTGTTCTTTAAATTCTCAATTTTAAGCACAAATTTAGGGGGATGTGTCCTAAGAAAAGATCAAAACAGTTTTGGTCTTAAAACAAGAGATGAAAAGAACTTTCACAAGTTGGATTAAGGCTGACACACGTAAGACGTGTATCGAAACAGTCTGGCTCTAGTGTGATATGTTGGTAGTCTTGGTCCTGAAGGCTGAAATGTTAATGATCTTGTGAAGCACTTAAAGATAAAGACACGACCTCAGTAAGAAACATCACTTGGAATCAGGTACAACCTCCATTTGAATGCTTGCGTGATGTCCTGAAGCATAACACTGTGGTCTAGGTCTGAAACCTTCTCTGAAAAACTCGTGTATCTCCTCTGTTTTGTGTAAGCAAGGACCTGGAGATGCTAGGCAACGAAAGCTTCTGCTGCATCCAGATATATGCTGACCTAGTTTTTTTGTTGTCGTGCTATAGATCATCCTTCACCTAAAAAGAGACCTCAGTGTCCAAAGATGTCCTGACTGCTCCTCTGCTGCATACAGATATATGCTGACCTGGACACAGTCAGGATGTCATAAAAGAGACCCTCTAGAGTCCAAAACCCAAAGGCCTTGTCATTTGAGAAATCATCTGACTTGTACTTTAATCTAAATCTCTTATTGATCTATTTTTTTCTTTTCTCAATCCAGTCCCAGTCAAGGTTTCAGAATTCTAGAACAGATACTGTGAAAAATATGTTGTAGGGAAACTGCTTGCATGATAGAGTGTACCACTTGATATTCTAGGAATTGATTGTGACTTGCTTGAGTGTTCGTACTAACATACTAAAACATGATAAATAATGTCACAGATCACTATACGAGAAGGCCTAAGGAGATAAGTTTAAGTGGACAAATATACTGGCAATTGCTACGACCAACTGGAGTAGATTAGAGTTGATGAGTGTAGCTTGGCCTGAAACACAGTGATTTGATCTCGTTGACAAAATTATTTTTTAAGTATTATTTACTTCAGTTAAGTTTAAGTTAGGCCAGTTCACGATTTGATTCGGGCCCGGTTACAAAATACACCAAGACTGTTTTCAAATGGGTATTGGAATGTGAGAGAGGCCCACCACACGTTTGGTGGGCCACCCAAATCTCGGGTGAACAAAAAGGGTGGGGGCGACGGTTATAATTCATCATCACACCTCAAAAGATTATTTTTCCTCTTTTCTTTCAAATTTTTCACACACACACACACCATCGCCGTTTATCTTCTTCAGGATCTTGAAAGAGTGTTCAAAAGAATCAAAAGGTAATACTCTAAGTGTTTGATTGTATGATATAAAATGGTGTATCTTAGTAACTTGCAGGTGTGAAGAAAAGGGGTGGATTGATCGTGGGAATGGTCATCAACGACGAGATGGGGACACTGATTGTCTCAGACGGCGGCGCGTGAATCTCAAGCGCCTAAAAACTCGAGTTTGAAGAGGAGCGTTACTTCTACGCGCTGGGAGTTCGACATCAGATGTGGGTGAATTACCAAAAAGTCCTCGAACTCCATCCTTCTTAGTTGAACTCATGGGATATTTACCAAAATACCCTCGAACTCAGACAAAGTCATTGAACTCCGATGAAAAATGACTGTTTTGCCCTCGAACTTAGACATGATCATCGAACTCAGCTGGAAAATGACCAAAATGCCCTCGGATTCATGCCTGGTGGTCGAACTCAGATAGTAAATGACAAAAATACCCTTGAACTCATCCCATCACCTCGAACTCCCATGCAATTTTACCAAACTACCCTCGAACTTTCTTGAATGACTCGAGCTTGTATAATATGGGCCTGTTTTTTCATTTGAAGCTTAATGGGCTTTGAATTTGTATTAATATGGACCCGAATAATGTCTAATCCAGTGTGTTTTGTGCAGATATGACAACTTCTCATGTGCCCAAGTTTGAGAACAGTCACAACGTTGTGTGCTATCTATCTGACCCTCCGGAAGAGTATTTGCAAGAATTCAAGTCTTTGACTGTTGGACTCAACACTTGTAGAGTTTCACACGCCATGAGAGAAAATCCAGTAGTTCTCACGGACTGGATCACGGAGTTTTGGAACAATTCAGCAGCCAACAAGGGAGACATTGTAATTCGTTCAAAGGTTAGGGGAGCAGAGGTGACGGTTTCAGAACAAGATGTTCGAGATGTACTACTTTTTGGTGATTCTCCAGATGACCCTGTCAGCTTTACGAAAGATAAACTCGTACCAGTATTGCAAAGGATGGGATATGAGGGTGAACTGTCAACACCCCCTTATTTGAAGAAGTTACTTCCAAGCTATTGGAGATTGTTGGTACATATGTATTTGGCTAGCTTGGGTGGAAACAAAAGTGGATTAGATCAAATGGGAGTGAGATATGCTTCTGGAGTAGCGGCGTTGATTGAAGGATGGGATTACAATTACTCAAAGAGTATTTTTGAGGATATGTTCACAAATGTGAAGACTCTTAACAAGAAGTATTTTTACAAGTTTCCGAGGATTGTACAGATGATTCTAGAAAGCAAGTATCCCAAGCTCGAGAGGACAGTTGAAACATATGATAACAAGTGCATGTCATCGTTGATTTTTGGATTAATTAGACAAGTTCGCAAAGACTCAAGACAGGTGTTTACCGGGAAACTTCCACTTATCAAGTTTGGAAAGTTTAGTGAGATTGTGGAAGAAACATCAAAATTGCCATCTGCTCTTGTTGCTGAAGAGCATGATGTTCAGATTATTGATCCTCCACCGACTGAACAACGTTCTCCTCCTGAGAACGTTGACCTGACTGAGGTGGAAAGTGAAGATGATGTAGAAAGCGAGGATGAAGAGGAATTAAAAAAGGACAAACTGACTACAGGAAATGCAGATGATCAGTTTGAGAACTTTGAGTTTGATGATCTGAATGATGATGAGATAGATGATTTTATTCTTGAAAATGCTGAGATAAAGTCTGTGACTGACGCGGAGAAAGAGATGGTTGGAGAAGAGATTGTGACTCAAGCTGCTGACATTACTACTTCAGCATCAATTATTCCTCAAGCAGAGGTATTGTCTAACATATTAGATACTGTTCGAGAGGCTGAACAAAGGATTCCTCCATCCATTGTTGCAACTAAGACAGTTGTTGATGCTGAAGTTGTTGAAGATACAAGTTCAGATTTACAGCCAAGAAAGCGAAGCAAAAGAGACCCACGACTGAATATTACTGCTGAAGTTTCTATTAATGAGACTATTCCTGTTGCTGCTAATGACACCATTATGACTGATACTGATGTTTCACCTGATATTCTTGTTGGCACTATTAGTTCTGCTGTTTCACCCATAATTGCTACTGAAGCTTTATCTCAATTCATGAGCAATGCACCTATCACTGGGAGACTTAGCGAGGAAACTGAATCCTCTGGTGCTTCTGGCTCTGGAAAGGTTTTGTTTGATGAAGAAGCTTTTCAGAAAGCTCAAATGGCTTTTCTTGCAGATAAAGAACAAGGAAAGAAGGTGGATGTGGAATTTCTGACGACTGAAGAAAGAGAGAAAAATCAAGAAGAGATTGAAAGTGATGAAGATGTTTTTGCAGAAGTGGACGTTCACAGGTTACAGGCTAAAGTGTTAAAACTGGAAACTGAGAATGTTTGGTTAACAGCTCAGGTGCAGAGCTTGATGGAGACGGTTACTGAAAAGGAAAAGAAGATTGTTGAATTGGAAACTGGTTTGGGCGATGTTTCAGCAAGATTACTTAATTTGACTCAAAAACTCGAGAACAAGTTTGGAAAGGAGTTCTCTGAGACATCATCCTTTGTTGATAAGGTATTGACTCCAGCTGAACGTGAAAGATCAAAGAAAGAACATGAAGAACACATGAAGAAGTATTTCGAAGATCAAGTTCCCAGAGTTAGAGATCGTCGACCTGGAAGTGCATACGTTCTCAAGAATTTAGCTGAACCATCTATTGATCCAATGGAGGAGCATCCAGAACGATATGTGACGATTACCAGTGATAGGTATGACACGTACGGTAATCGAACTGGGATAGAGTGTTGGAGGTATAATGATGATAAAGGAGTATTCGTGGTTCATAGAGGAAATGGAGCAGTTGAATATTATGCTTCTACTTCGGCTTTCAACTCCTGGACGAAAATTGATTTGACTGAACTTGCTAGAGCTCCTTTCATAAACCAGACAAGGAATCCAAGAAATAAAATAGGTCTCATGTTTCATAAGAAGATTCAGGAGCAGGCAAAAGTGAATTTCAGAGATATGAAGACTGCCAGTTCAATATTGGTGGAATATAAAGGTGTACGAGGTGCTGATGGAAAGCCTTTTAAAACTGTTCAATGGCCACCAACTGAGAAATTGAATACTATCCCCTTGACCAAGCCAATGGATAGAGGTTGCTTAAAAGACATGAGATTCTGGGTGTATGATCCTACTTCTTCATCTGCAGTGATTGTTTGTGATACGGATGAATTCAAGATATCTGATGCTAGAGATTTGATGAGTTTGCATTCGGAAGATGTTCAAGTTCTAGCTAGACATCAGATTCAATGTGACCCCACTTATGAGGTCTGTGCTAAATCATTTACTAGTGCTGTAGCACAAGTTGATAGACTGGGGTTGGCATCTGATAAGAGAGGAAGGGTGGAGACGGAATTGTTTGGTCCGTATGTTGGTAAGTCGCCTGATGAATGGAAGAGAGCTATGGAAGAAAGAAAGAAAAGCTCAAAGAAGCGCAGCAAAAGCAGTAAAAAGCATTAAAGCCGTCACAAGTCAACATAAACCTAGGGGGATATTGTTGGGCCAGATTTTGGAAGGTTTGCGTTGTCTTGAATAATGTTAGTATAGTATGTGGGTTTCGGCCCTAGTGGCCCATGTATTGTGACCGCCCTATACAAGTATAAATAGGGGGTTTCTTAGTTATTTTGGGGTTGATTGTCTTGTGTGATTTTCGGCTATAGTGTACCAGACGTCTCTTTGAAGACGTGTGCACTTAATCAATAAAATCATTCTCTTTCAAGTTTCTTTCTTGTTCTTCACATTCAATCTTGTTTTCCGCACTCGATTGGGTGTCTTTGATACCCGGTGTAGAAGATCTTGGACTTACATGGTCTATTTATTTCCCAACATCGCCACATTCAAGATATTTTTACCACCTTTAAAATGGATGGTGCAAAAGTTGTTCTCACTCCTTTAAGCACTTCCGACTCTCTTTCTTCCTTTGACTCCACTCCCCCAATCGATCCCACTCCCTACCGCCAACTTATAGGCACTTTGCAGTATCTTGCCTTCACACGTCCCGACTTCTCCTTTGCCATCAATAAATTATCTCAATTCATGCACTCACCTAAACAATCACACTGGCAAGCTCTCAAATGGGCACTCTGCTACTTGAAAGAAACGGTCCATCATGGGTTGTTCTTGAAACGCAATACTAACCTAAACTTGCAGGCTTTTTCGGACTCGGACTGGGCCGGTATTAATGATGGGGGGCAGTCAACTACAACATATCTCATATATCTTGGGTCCAATATCATCTCTTGTAAATCTGGTAGACAAAAAACTGTCTCTAGATCATCTACCGAAACTGAGTACAAAGCACTTGCTAATGTTGCGGCTGAACTCTCATGGGTTAAAAATTTACTTGATGAGCTCGGGCTCCGAATTAAGAGCACCCCATCGCTTTACTGTGACAACACCGGAGCTACTTATGTATGCACAAATCCTGTTTACCATTCCCGCATGAAACACATCGCTCTGGACTATCACTTTGTTCTGGAACAAGTCAATTTCGGGCAACTCAAAGTTCTTCATGTCAGCTCCAAGGATCAACTCGCGGATATGCTCACCAAACCGCTTGCACGTACACCCTTCCTATATTTTCGGTCCAATATTTGAGTCTCCAACGGATCCTCCATCTTGCGGGTGCGTATTAACAACATAAATCAAGCAATCAATAATTGAATATTACCCTCCTTTCATTTACCTAGTCAACTCAAGATTATTAACCCCATGATACTTACCCATGAATCATGCCCATGATTCATGCCTTTGTATTTACTTTGTAGCTTTTCATTCAATTTGTATTCCCTATATATTGTAATGTAAATCATTGTACACAACACACAATTTCAATACAAAAACCACTTTGTTTATAAATAATAATAATAATAATAATAGTAATAATAATAATAATAATAATAATAATAATAACGTGTCATATTTCATCTTCCCCATTCGAACTCACTCACATCTTGGATCTGGTCACCATTTAAGCGATATATAGTCCTATATCGGTGATGACGTTTTACACTTCTGGATCTGTGGAGGGCGTTTCTTCGGACCAAAAAAGTTTAGCACAAGAATTAGATCTGTTATTAGTGTTCATTATTTATTTTTAGATCTAATGGAAAAATATTTACCTCTAGCTTTGATTTCGGGATAAATAGTTAATATTATTGTGTTTGCCCTGAGTTTGGGTTTGAATCACTAATAATACGACCTATAGCTTTTGATTTCGGGATAAATAGTTAATATTATTCTGCAGATCTGTTATTATTATTATTATTATTATTATTATTATTGTTATTACTACTACTACTAGTACTATTAGGCGAGATCCCGTGTGGAAACACACGGGACGACTCAGCCAACCTTATCCGCTGTACGGTAACCACTGAAGCGTCAACAGACCGAACGTCTGTTTCGCAACATCTGTTTATATTGACACATCAACAGACTAAGACATTAGTTAATAATACTGAGGCAATAGATTGTTTGTAATTCAACTGTTTGTAATTGAACGTTTGTTCCTCTCGCAACTCTGTTCATTACATAAATTAAGCACGTTTTTTAAAACACCTGTTTAGCAACGCTTTAGCAACGTCTGCTAAGAAGAAGCACAGTTTAGCAATGTCTGTTGATATCTTTTATGATAATTATTATTTTATTATATACATAATGTAGCAGACCCACTGTTAACTGTTGTTCCTTCCACGATAACAGTTAATAACACGGATTAAAAAGTTGTAGACAATATGTAACAATATATAAATGTAACACCCCGTTTCGTGGATAAAAAAATAAATTATATAAATTTCTATTCTATATTGTTAGACGAGTATGTCAGGTGTACAATGGGTACCGAAATATATGACATCTACACGAGTGTTTAGTATAATAATAATAATAATAATAATAATAATAATAATAATAATAATAATAATAACTAGGGTGATTAATCAACGCGCGGTGCTCGTTTCGGTTACGTGTTTGCAATGGTTGTTTCTACCAGTTTTAATATGCATGAAGATTGGCAGCCGGATATAATAAAGGTTATGACATAAATTAGTTGACATTAAAGTTTGTATATAACAATTGGTAAAGAGATTTCATCTATATTGTTATATTATTGTAAATTGTGTCTAGTCCTATCTCATTAATACGATTTAATTGAAATAGGCAGTTATGCATTTAAATTCATTAGATGCCTTACGTTATAAATAAAGGGTAGGTTTATAATGACTATTTTCACATTCAAGCAAAAGTTAATTTTTAAGAAAGATGAGTTCATCTTCTGGTTATACGATAAGGTCATCTTCAAACATAAAAATACTCAGAATTGGGACTAATGGAAAGCTGTACTGTGACCATAATCTGGTCGCGCCTCTTAGGGTGGATGGAGCATGTACTTCTCGGCCTGGGTTTGAGTTTTACGAATGCCCGTTTGCGTTGGTAAGTAATCTGTTTTGTTTGTGTGCTTTTATAACAAATCTGATTGATAAATATTTGTTTTTGTATGGCAGAAAAGGGGTGATTGCAATCTATTCTTTTGGAAGGAAGATGTTGACAATTACGTGTTAAGAGGAGCCGATAAAAAGGCATCAGAGGTTGAGAAGAAAAAGTTGGAAGAGGAAAAGCGTGATTTAGAAAAGGAGGTGGCGTGTTTGAAGAGCAAAGTTGATGTTTATGAAGCATTGTTGGTGAAGGTTTATTTTGTTGTTATGTTTATGTTTGGGTTGTTATGTTTATTTTTTAAGTACTAAAGCGTATGGAATGTTATGTTTTTTTGGGGGTTTAGCGTTTAAAAGGGTAGTAAATTTGGGTGAAATTTGGTATATATGCCATGCATATTTTGTAAGTTATAAGTTATAAACTTGGTTTTTATGATGGCAATGCTTGAGTCGTTATATTTGATATCAATGTTTGAGTATTGATGTTTTCAGATCTGAATTTGCAGATTTGATGTTTTCAGTTATTTGTATTTGTATTTGAGGTACCTATCTTCACATTCATGTAAGAAAAACTTGAAACTGAAACTAATGATTTTGGATAGTGACGATAACATTCGTGGTTCATAGTTTTTGGTCGTTTTGTAATGATGTTTATATGCGTGCTCATCTACCTGTTTTTGTAATAAGCTGGAGTTGAGGAATACAAATAATAAAACTCTGTTTATTATAAAGTGACTTTAGTGTTTAAGCGTCTAAGCGAATACGCGTCTATAAGCTTAAATGAAAATCAAATGCCTTAGCGCCTTAGTGCCTAAGCGAATACGTGTCCATGTGCCTAGACGAAAACCAAATGTGTTTTTTTTAGTCATTAGCTGCAAATAAATAGAGGAACTACAACCATTTGTTTGGCGAAAATATACATTTAAGTTTTTTTAGTCATTGCTGCTTAGGCGTGTAGGCGTCAATCAAAATAAATAACACTTTACTTTGTTGTCTGCATAATTCTTAACATAACGAAGTATTTATCATCAGAGCTTAAGCGAAACCTCTGTTTGTTATCAAGTGACTTTAGTGTCTAAGCGTCTAAGCGAATATGCGTCTATAAGGTTAGATGAAAATCAAACGCCTTAGCGCCTTAGCGCCTAAGCGAATACGTGTCCATGTGCCTAGATGAAAACCAAATGTGTTTTTTTTAGTAATCAGCTGCAAATAGATAGAGGAACTACAACCATCTGTTTGGCGAAAATATACATTTATGTTTTTTTAGTCATTGGCGTTTAGGCGTGTAGGCGTCAATCAAAATAAAGAAAACTTTACTCTGTTGTCTGCATAATTCTTAACATAATGAAGTATTTATTATCAGAGGTTGAGCGAATAGGCGCCTAAGCGAATACGCGTCTATGCGCCTAGAAGAAAATCAAGTACTACTTATCCATTTAAGTTTTTTACCTAACATAACCAGTAGCGTGTTTGTTTGTCATTTGCGTGACATAGTTTGTCTTGTGCATTCTACTTAGTTATTTATAAGACATTCGCAAAAAGCAACATCACACGGTAATATCATCCTAAGATTAAAAAGCATACCAAACTTTAGCTACGTAACATCCTAATACAACTACATAAGTCTTAAACCTATTTTATCACACACGAAGATAAAAACAGACGATAACAAAAGTGTCCACTGGTTGCTACATCACTGTTATCAAGGTTCTGGGTCACTGGTGGCCTTTTTCTTTGCGGGTTCTTCTTTAAACACTGTAAAAGAAACAGTTTATTACTATGATGATGTAAATGTAGTAAATAACAAATATTACATACCTTCAGTTTCGATAAGCGATCGCTTAGCAGACATTTCGGATTGAGATCTGACTGGAGTGAGTGTTGAGTTTAAGGCTGCGGATGTTGCAGTTAATGGTGTTGCAGAGGAGTGTGCACCATGTTGCATGGAAGATCCAGAATGCGGAGTTTTTGGAGCAGGCGTTTTTGGTGTTGGGTCAGAAGTTCCTCCAATATCTTGCACAATAAACCTTGCATTGTTAACAGTACACCGCGCTGTGCCGGTTTTTCTGTCTTTGGTAGCTTGTACCTGCAATTCTAATTCTTTTCATGTGATATCTTGTAACAGCGCCTCTTGATTTGGCTTTAACATCATGTCTGAACAGGAAATGTTTAGAAGTTGAGCAGCAGTCCTATCAAAAAATGTCGCCTCGATTGTTTCTGACCCATCCGATAGTGTCACCCGAAATAAATAACTGTATTTGTAACATAGACGTATTTAGGAAGATGTGGATCTGAATAAAATGATGTTAAAAGTAATGCAAAACTAAACAGCCAACTAAACATGCATATGCAAGTATGATTGTTATTATTGGCTTCATAAATTTGTACTAAGTTGTTGTAAATCAAATGATACAAATACCATTGGACATGTAACCTAAACCTAGCAGTCTGTTCGTCAGTTGACAGCTGTTGTCAACGCTTTAAGAAATCGGCAGATTATTTGGGAGGCGCGGACTAACTAATCACTGATTTTCAACTCATTTCTTGGTTAGCCCGTGGCCAAGTCACTGAATGGGGATATGGCCAGGAGAATGTAAAATAACGAACTCATTCGCCTTGAAGCTTGACAGCAACAGTGTTCCTCAGTTCTATTGGCCGCTGTGCTCTGTTGCATCGCAATCTGGCGGATGTGACAGGAGTGAATGCAGTAAATGTTGTACATATTAAATGTTGCATAACCAGTAGCGTTCCTCAGGTGTGATGGCCAGTGGCCAACAAGGTTTTGTTGTTCTTGATTTTGTCGCTTCGCAATCTCATAGACGTGGCATGGGTCAACGCAACAACTATCGTAGCCAAGGTGTGACACCCCAGGAAAATCCCACATCGGTCGTGGCCAGGAGAGATCCTTGGTTCACAAGTAATGTCTTGTCTCTTAAATCACCAACGCGTTTTGGGCTTAATGCTAGTGGATGAGAGGAGAACTCCATAGTTAAGTGTGCTCAGGTGGGAGTAGTATCAGGATGGGTGACCTCCTGGGAAGTCTCCACCGAGGCAAACCAAAAACAAATCCGTGAGCTCTGGATGGGAAACCCATCGGGGCAAAGCGGACAATATTGGTGATGAGAGAGGCCGGATGTTACAGAATGGTATCAGAGCCACTCCTGTGCCGTTCGGGATGGTGGGTGCATACCTCATCAGGAACGATGAGACTCTAACAGGGGGTGAATGTGACACCCCAGGAAAATCCCACATCGGTCGTGGCCAGGAGAGATCCTTGTTTCACAAGTAATGTCTTGTCTCTTAAATCACCAACGCGTTTTGGGCTTAATGCTAGTGGATTAGAGGAGAACTCCATAGTTAAGCGTGCTCAGGTGGGAGTAGTATCAGGATGGGTGACCTCCTGGGAAGTCTCCACCGAGGCGAACCAAAAACAAATCCGTGAGCTCTGGATGGGCAACCCATCGGGGCATAGCGGACAATATTGGTGATGAGAGAGGCAGGATGTTACACAAGGAGGTCGCTGTGGCAGGTCCAGTTCTTGTCAGTCTTACCAGAATCAGCAATCTCCTTATTTTCTCGTGCTTGGTGGACGTGGCAGAGGCAAACGCAGCAACCGTTGTAGTTGAGGAGGTGGCTGGGACAGGTCCAGTTCCTGTCAGTCTTACCAGGCCTAGCAAGTTCCTCAGTTTTCTATTTCTTCATAGCAGCAAAACTCGAGTAACAGTTCGGGTTTTCAGCATCCGTACCATAATTTCATAGGTATTTAGGCGTATAGGTATTTACATGTTTAGGCGTGTGTTCCGCCTTTGCATTTATTTTGGTATGCAAATGGTAAATGTAGTAAGATAAGACGTAAACGTAACATCATGTAGGAATAAGTTAAAAGAGCTCACAGGTATTTAACAGCCTCGACGTCAGCATGTTCCGAGCAAAACCACAGAGGACCGTTTTCCAAAACGGTTTGATTACATAACGCACATGCTGTGTAGTACCACGGATTTGATGTTGATATATAATCGACACTACACTTGATCACAAAATTTTTTCCCTGTAAACAGAATATATTCAGTCTTCACAATGTAAAATAGTATTACTTATATGACGATTTAACTTACAGTCATGAGATTTGTTGGTAGACGTTTAAGGTCGGTAATTGTGATTTGTTGGCCTGCAAATTCTACAATCGGTTGATGTTGAATACCTTGATTAGCATACCTGATCAGTGTAAATTTAATGAAGATTATTTAACAACGAACAATTTATACACACAACTTGTTTGTTTATAGCAATTATAGTTGGTAAAGAATGTTTATTTTGCTTACATGTCTAGGAGAACTTGTGTTTCAGGTGTTACGGGATCACGGTATGTATAAGTGGCATTTGTTGTTTGGAATTGAAGTGTTCCTGAGAAAATTAAGATAACATTTTGTTTTATAAACAGTAAAAGTAACCTATTTTATCTACAAAATATCGACTAACCAAAGTAATCTTTGGCTTTTAATGCCGTCAGCGCCAAAATTACTGGTGGAGATGCAGACTCATATTCAGCTCTGTTAAATCTAGTTTTTGATGTTAGCATCTCTTCCCAAACCGCAACAGTTACGTCTTGATTGCTGGACATAATAATTTAGAAATTAAACATGTTAACAGATGATAAGAATATTTGTATACGTCAGAAAGATAGCACTTAAAAAAAATTGGGAGCAACATACGTGCAATCTTTAAGTGTTAGTACCACATATGGTTGATTTTTAGTGGTTCTTCGATTTGCGATCCCGCGATAAATCCCTATGTAGTATGTTTTAAATATGGTGTTAGTTCTATTGAGCTTAATAGAAATTTAAAACAGCCTTCATGCGGTGCTGCCATTTGAGCTCTACGACGTGTTGCAATGTCGTAGAAGTATTTTTGTATGGTAGCAATATCAGGGATGGGTGTGATGAGGGTAGCTTGTGCCAAGAAGATAGTTCCAGAAAGTGTAAGAGTATTAGTGAAGTCATCTGGTTTCACACATGCGTACTTTTGAATACGATAACATGACCCAATTTGTAATTTTGGCTCAACAACCTGTTTATTCTTTGCTTTTGCCATAGCTTGGATTCCCATTCCCTGTTAAGTAGTATTCTAAATCAAAACCAAATTTGTTAAACATATATTGTAAAATAATAAAAATCAGGCTAACCTCTGAATCAACAAACACATAGTGGATTTCGTCATCTCTAAATGCTGAAACCCATTTTCGAATCACCCTTATTTCAATTGGTGTTGTCGCCTGTCTAGGAGCCAAGTCAGCCACGCCTTTATAGTCCATCGGATGCAAACTACAAAATACATCAAAACATATAAGTTAACATATTTAACCACACACATATAATATGAAAGTTAATGCAAAACACAAAATAATAAAGCTAAGTTATAAACCTGATACGCGCTTATTTCATTTAGAAAATCTGAATACACAATATTTAAAGTTGTGTTTTCATCTTGCGTTTGATTTTCTGGTAAGAGTATCTTTAACGAAGTTTGCTCTTGAAAGAGCAACATACAATTGACCATGACCAAACACTGGTTGCGGTAAGTAAAGACATACTCTTTTTAAGGACTGACCTTGGCTTTTATTTATTGTCATAGCATAACAAATTTTGACTGGAAATTGGCGACGTGTGAAAACAAAGGGCAAATCTTTTGTATTATGTACAAAATTAATTCTCGGAATGTAAACTCTATTTCCTATTGCTGTTCCAGTAATGATTCGTGCTTCTATGACACGCGGAAGTAACTGTGAAACTAAAAGCCTAGTTCCATTGCACAAACCATTTTTGGGATCCATATTTTGCATCAACATAACAGGACTATTAAGTTTTAATTTTAAACAATGATTCGGAATACCACTAAAATTCAAAACATTTAGGTATTCAGGTGGGTACATAGCGTCTGTTTCAGCACCAATTTTCGAATGAGGAACCATAGAATCAGTGCTCAGATATGAAACACATTCACCGGGTGCTAATTGTTGAACCATTTCATTTATAACATCCACTGTTTCATTTTAGGGACAAATGATTGCACGTTCAGAAATTTGGCTTGGGGTAGGCCTGGTAAGTAAGCTAACATCATAAATGAAGTTAATTAAGTTATGAAGACCATTTCCAGATTGACGAATCAAGAATTGTGTAGGTATTTCAATTTTCTTTATGTAAGGATGTTCAGAGTCTAAGACGACGCCTTCATTGCCATCACTTATTCTTAAAAGCCATTGTGAAAAAGCCTGCAATTCCTCTTTATTACTAATGTGGCTTTGATTTGTTGTAATACGTAAATTTTCAGAAAGAGTGTAGACAACAAAATGTTTCCACAAATATGATCTAGGCAGGCAACACGTTAAAATTTCACTTTTACTACACTTTGGTTTCACTGGTAATGTTTGCCTGAAATCACCTCCTAATAGTACTGACTTACCTCCAAAAAATTGCATTGTATTTCCAGTGAGATCTCTAAGAGTCTTATCTAGTGATTCAAAACACCTACGATCACTCATAGGCGCCTCATCCCAAATTATAAGTGTAGTTTCTAAAAGCAATTGGCACAAATTTGTTTTCTTTTTAATATGGCAAACTGATTCCTCTGTTAATTCTAATGGTATCTTAAACCTCGAATGAGCTGTTCAACCTGCTGGTAACAACAAAGATGCAATACCAACAAAGATGCAATACCAGATGCAGCAACAGCAAGAACAATCATACCAGCTGATCTTAGGCCTGATATAAGTGTTTTCCATATATAGGTTTTACCAGTGCCACCATGTCCATAAACAAAAGCTAACAACTGTGTTTAGGTTGAAACAACATTCATAACAGCATCATACACAACTAATTGTTCATTATGTAGGCTAGCATGTAAAGATATGTGCTCAAGGTGTAGTGCATTCATATCATAATTTTTTTCTTCTAGGAGCAAAGTGTTTACCAATGCGGAGAAAATAGTAGGATCTGGTTCAGGTAACCCAAATTCTGTCAATGTACGTGGGTTTGAATTAGAATTTAGTAAAATCTGAAGTTCATGTAACACATATTGTTGCAAATCTGAATCATTAGTGAAATTTGAGGCTCCACTAACAGTTTGATTGATATTTCTGCTAATATCATCAGACATACATTTCCAATTAGCATCCCATAATTTTCGAGGGTTTGAAACATCACAATAAAGCAACATGTACGTAAACAAAGATCTTAGCTCGACAGACGAAGCCCATATTGCAGCTTCAGTTATTGCTGTTTCCCATTCTTTATCATTTCCAATAAGACCTAGAGCCTCACAAGCCTCTCTGAAAGTTGGCATAACAACACCAGATACAGTTCGCAGATCTTTGTATGAACAACATCCTTTTTGATAAGTCAGTAATAAACGTAGGTAAAATAGCTCACCACATGTTGGATGTATATAAGCTAACCTACCTATCGCTGGTTCACGTTTTGTCTTCCTGACATCCCATTTTTTTGATGAAATGATCCAACGGTATTTAGTTAGATAATCAATATATCTCAAGGACCTGCTAGTAGATGCTGTTTCATTATTGGTCATTTCTTTGGCATTACTAACAAACCATTCAGTTAAGGTTGTTTTACCAGTATCAGGGTTAGATGTGATGTCTGTTAGTTGTTGTGATTGTTTGAATGTAAGATTTTGTTTTCCTTCAAGATGAACAGCTAAAACTTGAATTGGAGGATTTCTATGATGAATATAAAACCCAAATATCCTCCACATCGCTTCATGTGGACAAATGAATCTCCCGTCTAAGTAATTGCTAATTTCATCAACAATCTGGGAGTTTTTCTTAGGTTGATTATCTAATTGAGTTGTGTCTTGTGTTAATACAAATCGAACTCTGTCTGCACCTTTAGAAATGTATTTGAATAGATATTTGATCAACATTGTCCATCCACAATATTCTACATTTATATGAGCATTAAAATGTAATAATAGGTTTGCATTATAAGGAACTACAAACCCATTATCTAAAGGCACACCATTTTTAAGAAAAGAAACACCAGTTGAGGGCCTTTTATAATGAACATAGCCAGCATCATCAAACTATGACACATCTTCATAAGGTTTTGGAAATTTCTTGGTACAAATTTTATCCTTCATACACGGCGCGTTTAAACGGGCGAAACCACATGGACCATGTAACATAAAATTTGTAACAATTCTGTGCAATACTGGATCAATAGTGATATCTGGAAGAGTAGCACTAATATACTGGTCCACTTGACTGGCATCATGCACAGCATAGGCATGTGTCACCCATAACAAAGTATGACAATGTGGAAGCCCTCTTTTTTGGAACTCAATTGTATACAAATCTGTATACGTTAAAATAAGGCACATAAGAATGCGAATGCAAAAATATTGAAAAACGATGTAAACTAATCAATAAGCGTGCCTATACCTGCTGCTACATCACTAAAGGGCTTGGCTTTTCGCAAGTGTTTGATAAAGGCGCACACCTTTTGTTGGAACACTCTTGCAATGATATCTGGGCGATCTTGTGGATTAGAAACCCCAACTTTATTCAAATGCCTAGTAATTTCAGGCCAACGAACATTACAGGTGAATGTAATAAAGTATTGTGGATTTCCATGTACACGACATATAGCTAAAGCATCTTGGTAATGCTTATACATATATCGTGGCCCACCAGTGAAAGAAGCTGGCAAAATAACTCGTTTTCCAATACTATTAGCCTCAGTGTCACCTCTTGATATCGCATCATGAATACCTTGTAAAAATTCACAACGAAACTCATCCTGATGTTGTCTGTAATATTCTAAACGACAATGCTCAACACATATGTAAGCGTCCACCATATATTGTTGTAATAGCCTAGATGCTTTAAGCAAATGAGTATACAAATTTTCACGGTCATGTATTTGATAGCTATAAAACATTATTGGTGTTAATTTCGAATCATCTGAAGATGTTGTTGCAGATGTTTCAGGTATGTCAGTGTCAACTGGTATAGAATCATCAACATCATCTATACGAATTACAGACGGCTTAAGCCGTAATTCAGGCGACCAACCCTGTTCTGCTCGTGGAAACAACAACGGATATTGTAATGGCATATAGGATGAGTGTAATTTGCTAACTCTATGTGGTGTGCCATCCTTACTTCTAATAATAACATCAAACTGTGATGACACCTGATCAGCCTCACATAAGATGGCACCAACACAGTTTCCTGTAGGCACATCATAACGTCTGTCTGAGGCCCGGCTATAAAGTCGGATATAAAAATTTGGAATTTCTGAATGTGCGCACAAATCTTTAGCCATTCGAAAAAGTTGCACATATTCATTCATCTCGTTTAACATTTGGGTTAAAGAAGCCACAACATCAAAACTTGTGCTTTGAGATTCTAAACATTGAAAAAACCGAAGTCTATTGGCTATTTCATTCTCTTCATCAAATACATACATTTGGAGGAATCGTGGCGCATCACCAGGTAATGGACACACAGAACCGAGTCAATGAGACACTTGGCCTGCAAGCTTAAACACATAAGGTCCAATACCATTATTTATTTCATCATCCACTTTCACGCCAAATGAGGTCATAGAGAACATCGCGTTATATGCTCGTATATTAGACATGAAATCGGGGTTTGCAAAAAGATTTACCAACAATTGAGGTGGTTCGGATGGATAGGCCAACTCAACCCTCCCAGCTCGACAACAACGGTTGTAACGTGGTCTAACGCTGAGAGGATAACTCGTTAGACGTTCCTCAAACCAAAACAACGCACCGCAAAATTCACAGACTTGACTACAATCACCGAAATCAATATAAAAAGGTGATGTTAAATCTGTAACTGCAACGACACCGGCATCTGGATTCAAGTCAGCATGCTGAGGGCGAGATATTCTGTTACGCCTCAACATACTATTTCTATATGATGTTTGGCGATGTGCCTGGGCAGACCCAGACAACGTTGATGTTGATGAAGATGCACCGACAGCCCGGGAACGGCGTTGTCGTGGCGTATTGCCAACAACAACAGCTTCTGTATCTAAATCAGTGTTTTCAGATTCAACACGGCTACGACGCCTCAACATGGTATTTCGATGCGAAATTTGACGTCGTGTTGGATTAGATGTTGATAATACAGAAGCTGAGGCAGACGCATTCTCGCCATCAGAAACCGGCAGAGAAACTGGAACTGTAATTCCTTGACCTGGATTAGAATCAGACATGCCACGTGTCCGAGATCACCTTGATGTTGACGACTGAACACAAACAGCTAGGCATTACTTACTGATAATACGATAAGATCTTATCTATTAAAAACATTTAATGTGTTCCTGGAACATTAATCTCTGATAATAAATATGCCAACTTCATCTCTAAGTTAACTGGCCAATTTATTAACAACAGATCGTGACAAACAGCCAGCAAACAACACTGCTGTCAGTTCATAACCAAGTTTTCCAATAGCGCTTTACGTTCTGTATTAGCACCGAATAAAAAGAAACAAAAACGACAAAACAGATTTATCATATGCGTAGTCTGCAAGGGCAAAAACGGTCCAACCATCCTCTTCGTGCAAAAACTGTTTTGATGCGCCAACCTCAGGATGCCTTACTCCTAACCCCACAAAGTTCCTAGACGGAACCTAACCTGAGCACTAATTTTTATTCCAGATTACGTTAACAAACTGCATATTTGATTCTGATTACTTCTTTTTCCACGCCTGCTCGGGCATATGATTTCCTGGAAGATCAAACTGATAAACCGTGTAATAGGAAGCTGCTTCTTTCTAGGACCTCCATTCTAACAGGTGATCGCCCCATGCTCGCTCTCCACACCATAACATCACATTAAAGGCGAACACATCTGAATGTGCAATTGCAGCCTGAAGACCACAGCTCACCCCCACCTGACTTCTGCAGGCACCTCAGAATGGGTCAACAACATGAAAGCAGTCTGGTTCAGGGCCGCAGCGAACTACATGCGCCAAGCTGGAAAGCGTAAAACCGCCTCAAACATCCTCTTCCTCCACAGGCTATTTTGCCTCAAATCTTCGCGGCTATGACGCCACAAATGCGCAGCCCTCTACAGCGAGCTACACATGCCATCATCTTATTAGGAACATGCCGGCACTTATAAACTCATTGTGCAAAGAGGCAACGCACCTGCTGGTAAATGACTGGAATGTGGTTCTTGGGTGGTGTTTGCGCCAATTTCAGTTAGACAAACCAAACGCGTGACAACCACATAGGCAAAAACACCACAACCACATAAAGAAACAAAAAGGACAAAGCAACGATAACGAACAGAATTAGCATACGCATAGCCAGAAAACGCAAAAACGACCCAATCATCCTCTTCCCTCTACAGCGAAGCATACGCTCACAGACTCGTTACACGAAAAGGCAATGCATCTGATGACGACCGACTGTGGCGCAACGCTACGACCGCAAGACACTAACATCCGTATATAAAGGCCTAAATTTATATGTTCTAAGTTAACCGACCTCGACTCTCCTAAACACACACCTAAGCAGATTGCGATTGCGTTGTCTCTAAAAATAAACATGATCATCAGCTACATTTACACAACCAGCATGCAAACCAACAACAACCAAAAAAAACCGAAAAATCAGCATAAACCGGTCCATAACAGCCCATGATGTGTTAAAATTTTGTTTTGCCTAAACAACAACACTTAATAAAAAACACAAATTACCATAGCAAATCTTAAACAACTAAAATAGGTTCTCAAAGAAATCGAAGAATACGCATACACATTAAAACGATGATACCTTATGAAGATACAGAATCTGATGAAAAGTTATAAGCTCACAAATGATGAAAAGTTATGATAACATATCAGCTTCAAGACATGCAAAAAGGTGAACACAATCTGATTTTAAAAAAAAAAATATAAGCTTATAATGGAAACCAGATGTGCATATCCAATAGCTGCCACGTGTCCCAGTCAAACCAGGTCAACCGTGAAAAAAATTTACAAAACCGGTGTATAATACCGGACTCGAACCTGCTTCCTCTTGCTAACACAACAACCGCCTAACCACTACACCACACACATATCATCTTAACCAGATTCAGATCTAATTATATTTAACAGATGGTTTAAAAGGTACTGTTCATTTCGCGACACTGTTCAATCTGTTGATACATTAATATAGTTTAATGTAGTGCACGTGTGTGCATTCAAGGGTTTTATGAACATCTCAATTTGAATATCAATATCAAACAACCGTAAGGAAAGTCAGTTCATTTAGCCGACTTAAAGGAACTCTATAAATACAATTTGTAGTGTTTGTAAACTGATATATGTTCAGTGCCTCTCGTGATGCAAATAATAAGGTAAGTAATTTAATATAAGTTTGTATTATTTTATTTAGTTTAATATTTAATTTATAGTTAGACTTAATATAATATTAGGAGTAGGGTTTAGGGTCATGGTTAGGGTAGCCATTAGGTGATTTGACTCTAGTCTAGGCATGGACCGTGTACCGTGCCTAAACTAGGTGGGTTGCCCATAGCCGATCATGGTGACGGCTAGCTAGTACTTTATTATTAGACTATCATCTACGATTATCTTGATACCTGTTCAGGGTCAAATTCTGATCAGTTAATTGTTGTATCGCCTAAATCTAAGGTGAGTTTTACGAATGCTTTCCAAATATGAGCATGCTTGTCCTAACTGGTAATTGTTATAAACGTGTCTCATGACTAGATGTACGCATGTGATATATCATGGATAACTCCCAGGCATGCATACACATGTATATATATTTGCCGCTACGGCGGGAGTGATTGGCGAATTACACCAAGTAGGGTGTAGTTGAATCTGCTTGTATGTGGGACTAAACACTAAGGGTCCCATAGTGATCCGGTGTAGGGAAACATCGTGAATATTGCATGGGTGGGTACAAGTCATGAAAATGTTAATGTGGTTTTGATAAACTGTTGATATTCGTGAACTCACCAGTGTATACTGACATCGTTTTTAAGCATGTGTCACATGTAACGAGGCTTGAGGGCTAGTTACCATAGAATCTGAGCCTGCGTGGCTGATGGAACTGTTATATACTAGTCCCGTAGTGACTAGTAAAGTTTTGTATATCAGATTTGACTAGTCTGATGAAATGTTGTATCGTTTAAGTTTCCAACTCTTGTAGTTTAAGATAATGAAATAAAAGTTTCCATGTTAAGTCAGTGTATCAATTGTGTAATGTTCATCCTTATCTGGGTGAGGTGTCACAATAAAAAACCATATATAATCAACATTAAACAAAACAACCATAACGAATTTTAAACATCAATATACATAGCTAGTTAAAGGAATTAATAAACTTAAGCTTCAATTCCATTGAAGCTTCAAGTTGTGCGTGTAGATCTTTGAATCTTGCCAAAAGTTCTACTGTTGATATCTTTTATGATAATTATTATTTTATTATATACATAATGTAGCAGACCCACTGTTAGTGCAATTGTGTTTGCCCTGAGTTTGGGTTTGATTCACTAATAATACGACTTCTAGCTTTAATTTCAGGATAAATAGTTAATCTTATTATGTTGTTGTTGTTGTTGTTGTTGTGGTTGTGGTTGTGGTTGTGGTTGTGGTTGTGGTTGTGGTTGTGGTTGTGGTTGTGGTTGTGGTTGATGTTGTTGTTGTTGTTGTTGTTGTTGTTGTTGTTGTTGTTGTTGTTGTTGTTGTTGTTGTTGTTGTTGTTGTTGTGGTGGTGGTGGTGGTGGTGGTGGTTGTGGTGGTGGTTGTTGTGGTTGTGGTTGTTGTTGTTGTTGTTGTGGTTGTTGTTGTGGTTGTTGTTAAGGAGGAGAAGGGAGATGGTGAGGAGAGGGAGGGAGGTTGGCGGTGGGGTGGTAGGTGAGGGATGAAGATGGTGGTGGCGGGATGAAGATGAAGATATTGAAGCACTTTGGGGATTTGGAGTTGTTATGTTGAAGATGATGAAGATGGAGGGATGAAGATGAAGATGTTGAAGATGTTATGGAAATTGGTTTTTAGCATTAAAAAAAACAAGTCATCGTGGCAAGTCAGCTGCCACGTCGGCATCTGTTCCACGTCAGCATGCCTAGTCAGATGTCACGTCAGCACAAACTAACCCAGTTAGTTCTCAGTTAAAAATTGTTTACCATAGGCCAATTGTTCGAAAGATGAGATTATTATTGGGAATTTTTGAAGTATAGATTATTATTGGCCAATGGTGAAAACTTTGGATTATTAAAATCCAATACCCAAAAGAAATCGAAAGTATAGCAATGGTAATAGTCGTTTTGAAAATAAAAAAAAAACACTTGTGTTTATGGTGTCTTTAAAAAAAAGAACATTGTATAAAAAAATTATTAAAGTTTTAAAAATGGGAAAAGTGAAAGGGAGAAAAAAAATTACCCTACGTTAACCACAATACCTTTACTTCTTTCGATCTTTTGAATTTGGTTAAGCTTTTGTTAAATTGAAGCTCGTTTAAGCTCAAATTATTAACGTTTAAGCATGTTTTCAATTCAATTAAAGTATTTTAATAAATGAGATAAGGGGTGTTTAAAAACCAAATTAACCTATTTTCGGATATCCGAAAATTTCGGATATCCAAAAACCAGGTATCTGAAAATATCGGAAAGTGAATATTGACATCCGAATCCGAAATTTCAGATATCCGAAAATCGAATATCCAAACATTCGGATTCGGATAATCCAACGTATATCCAAATCTTAAAACAAGAAAAAAAAAATTCATTCCCTACTTATATTAAAACCAAACTTGCTTAATTCAAAGTTTCAAACTACCATAAACATTCAACACAATTCAAAGTTTCCAACAATTACAAACATTTAAAACAATTAAAAGGATTGGAGATGGAGGTTAGGGTGGCTGATTGTCGTTGTTGGAGATGGGAAAAGAGACGTATAGTTTATGTAAGGGTTAGGTTTGTGTAATATGATGTGTGTGTGTATTAAGATTTCGGATTCGGATAAATCGGATATCCGAAAATTTTCAAACTTCACATCTGAATTCGAATCCAAAATTTCGGATTATCCGCTTTTCGGATATCCAAAATTCCGGATATTTCGAATACGGGTATTGAATATTTCGGATTTGAATTCGAATGTTTTTGAACACCCAAACTCAATCCATAGCTAACAAAAGCCTCAACTAGGTTACCCCACCTATCTTTTTATAAATCAGAGCCAAGCCCATATATATATATATATTTAATTTTATTCTGATCATTTGTCCCCCAAATAACAAGTGGCTTGCCAAGAACCCTCCCCCACAAAATCAACTACAAATCTAATCTCCGGATCCAGATAACGTGCAAACTGATCTTTATTTATATCTTCTCTATTATTATTATTATTTAACATCATCATTCACCACAACGGCCCTACTCCAAATTCAACCACATATATCAATTCAATGGACTTTTTCCATTCCTCAAGTCCCCATCATCATCATCATCATCTTCATAATCTACCATAGTCTTGTTTGTAATTCCTTCGTGCTAACATGTGCTTTTAGCTTTATGGTCGATCACTCACTCACTCGCTTTCTTATCTTGTCTGCTTTTGTGTTCCCACCATTGAAGCATATGCTTCACTTTACCCCTCTTCGTCATTGTCTCTAGATTACCATATCTTGTCACCTTTTTAGCTTCTTCTCCTTCTTAGGTTCATTTTAATATTATTGGCTCCGTCTTGTTGTTGTAAATAGTTACTATTTATGTTTACTTCTTGAAATTTGCAATTGTTTTCAAGATTTGGGTCTTCAAGTTCTAAACATATTTTTGTTTCTTGAAATTTGTAGGTTTTCAAGATTGTGTCTTTATTGAGTTTTAAACAAATTAACTTAGTTTCATAAAATTTTCACGTGTTTTCAAGGATGTTTCAAGATTGGTTCTTGGTTTATTTAAAATAATAATAATAGTTATAATAAGTTACGTACTTTCTTTTAAGTTTACATGGGTTTTAAAGAATGGTTCAAGATTGGGTCTTGATTAAGTTCTAAAAAAATAATTTTTGTTTCTTGAAATTTGCATGTGTTTTCAAGAAATGGATGAGTCTTGGAGTTATAATCCTGTGGTGAAAGGTTTTGCATCTGATCAGTCTCTTTCAGGTAATGTTGCATTTGGTAAACATCAATTGTGTTCGCTACCAAATGAACATAACCAAATCCTTGGGGACATCAATTTTCCACAATTGATGAACAACTGTTCTGAAGATCATGAGTCTAAATCTAGACTCATTGATCTAAAATTAGGAAGGATTATTGATCGAAAAGATGCTCCGATTTCCCAATGTTTGAGTTCAAGTTCATCCAAACGGTCAGAACATAAAGATGTTTGTTCTTCAACACCATTTTGCAAAGTTTATGGTTGTAATAAGGATCTTAGCAAGTGTAAAGGATACTACAAACGGCACAAGGTTTGTGAGGTTCACTCGAAGACTTCGAAAGTGATCGTGGATGGCGTCGAACAAAGATTTTGTCAGCAATGCAGCAGGTTAGGTTTCTGTTAGGGATGGCAAGAAAACCAAACCCGACGAATAAACCCAAAACATTCGATATGGGTATCTGGTATGTGATTAGTTTTAAAATTTCACTGATTTCCAAAAAAAAAAAAAAAAAATAATACTTGTTTACCATAAACACTTTTTTTATATTATTCTTTTTCCATTGACGACCTTTGGTTTTTGATGCATCTTCTAATTTCAATATTATTATTATTATTTTTTTGTTTTTATATTTCTAAACTTTTTGGGTGATTAATTTATATAAAAATTAAAATAATAAGAAACATATTTAAAAATCTTGACAAGTAATTTTAACAAAGTAACATGCATACCTAATCCCTGACAGATGTTGGGCTAAGAGTGTAGACCCGATTCTACAATCGGGGTAGGATTGGGATTAACAATACAATACGATCCCAAACCCATCTCCTTGTCATCCCTAGTTTTTGTTAAGATTACTTTGTGAAAAATGAAGTAAATTGTGTGTTGGTTTTTACGGGTTTCAGTTTTGAACTCAGGTTTCATTTATTGCGTGAGTTTGATGATGGGAAGAGAAGTTGTCGGAAGCGACTTGCTGGTCACAATGAGCGGAGGAGGAAGTCTCATGGGGGTCCCTTGTTTGAAAGACATGGGATATTGCTACCATCATATACTATTAGTGTTGAAGGTACTACTAGTCTTATTTTGTGCTAATTTTATCTCTTAATTTTTAGTGTAATATGTTTAGTTAGTTGCATTTTTGTAGTAATATCTCAACTTTGACTTCCTAATTGCTCTAGATTTGTGTCTATTCGCGTGTGTATTTGTGTGTGAGACTCGTGTATTGTCGTTTAAATTTGCTACTATATAGACTATCTAGGATACATTGTTTATGCGTCTATTCGCATGTGTGTTTAGTGTAGTTGAGTTGTCTAGTTGCACTTTTAAGATATAGCCCTACATTAATTTGTTATGCAACTAATTTTATATAACTTATATTCATGACCCCATCAAAATCAGTTAAGAACAAAGAGAGGTGATAGGAATTTCTCCTTGTATTTACTTTTAGATGTAATCAGCTTTATCCTATTCCACATGCACTAGAATAATATATGGTAGAGTTGTTTAAATGAAATATTAAATTTAGTCACCAATAAGCAATTAGCAAATATGTAATTTAAGATTGTAAAATCACAAAATAGATCTATTATTTTTTTATATATTTGTGTAACGTATGTCGGGTGATCATGTTAGACAGGTTTTATTTTATAACCGTGAAATATGTGAATAACCTTGTGTCTCTGGTTTATTATGGCTCCGTCCCAAAGTACAATATTTGACCCCTTTTTTCATTTATTTATTTTCATGTCTACTTTTTTATATGTGTTCATAGGGTGTAAACGAGCCGAGCCCGAGCCCAGTCTCGTTATGGTTTTATGAAGCTCGAGCTCGGCTCGGTTCGAGCCTACAATCTTGAGCTCGAGCTCGGCTCGCTAGCAAAATCAAAAGCTTGAGCTCGGCTCGGCTCGAGGTGATTTGAGAACAATCTCAAACGAGCTCAAAGCTCGACTCGAGATCGCAAAAGCTCGGCTCGCGAGTGTTATTAAATGGGTCTATGAAATAAGGACTTAGGCTTTGGAGATGTGGGTTATAAATTATAAGAGATAAATAAATAACTTATAATAATGTTTGGGCTCGTTTAGGCTCGCGAGCCCAATCGAGCTTTGTATCTAGGGCTCGAGCTCGGGCTCGATAACTAAACGAGCCATATTTCAGGCTCGGGCTCGTTAAGGCTCGGCTCGTTTGAGGTTTTTACCGAACCGATCCGGGGTAGCTCTCAAGCCGCTATGTGTCATTTACACCCCGATGTGTTCATAAATGTTTTTGAACTTATTATATAAGTTTCTTTATATAAATTATATTCATAACCCCATCAAAACCTTCAAAGCCAATAAAGAGAGGCAATAGGAATCAATTCGATCTTTGGATTTCTTTAATGATGTCACCTTTATCCTTGACTCTTGTAATAACGTTCGTGCTCAAAAAGAATATTTAGCAAAGTTGTTATATTAAAATATTAGTTTAGTCACCATAAGAAAATTATAGATAAGGTTTATGTCTATAATCATAGATGAGGGTTAGGATCAAATATAAATAACTTATTTTTAAGAAGGGTGAGAAGGATTTTGGTCTGTTGATCTTATATTTAAAGAGTTGAGATTAGAAAAACTTTTTCTCTTCACATGCAAGACACATCCTAATCCCCCCCCCCCCCCCCCCCCCGCGCCCCTCCCAATCATTTTAAAATAAATATATCATTTTCATACGATATTCTTTTAAAAAAATCACCATATTAACGAGCATTTTTCTAACCTTAATATGAGTACCACATTACTATATTAAAATTGAAAAAAAAATAATACGTGTTAATTGGGTTTTCTTAATTCATTGTGTCTTCTCCTCGTCCATTGTGTTATAGTATGCACATATGTGTTACAAATATGTTTATTATGTTTTTTAGTCTATACATGATTAATTTAACTTTCTCCATTGTGTTTTTAGTATGCTTTCCAATGTGATATACGTTGTTCATTGTGTTTTACGCAAATGGCTTTGTGTTTATGGTGTACATTGTGTTTTATTATGTTGTTCATTGTGTTTTAGTCTATTGTCCATTATGTTTTAGTATTCTATTCATTGTGTTTTTAATATGTCGTCCATTGTGTTTTATTAGACTGTTCATTGTGTTTTATATAATATTGTTCATTGCATATTTAATTTGGTACTCATTGTGTTTTACGTTATATCTATTGTGTTTTACGCACCTGGATTTTTTTTTCAAAAAGTATAACAATAGGCTACTCATATTAAAAATAAAAATAAAAACGTTCAATTTTATGGTATATTTTTTTTTTAAAAAATAACATATAAAAAGTTGCAGACATTTACAAATGAGGGTGGAAATTGTGATTTGCATGTGCACGTTTTATTGACAAATATCCCTTATCAATTATTTATTCGTTTGACACATGTCATTTTCTAATGGTTTCTCACCTTTTTTATAGCCTTTGTATGATAATTCAACCTTAGGATTCGGTTCTAATGAGAACTAAGTTGAGTTGTGAGAACCGCGAGAACTCTGATGTAACATGCAAATTTAAAAAAAAAAAAAAAAAATACACCATGATGTAAAAATGAGTAACTGAGAAATATGAAAAAAGAATTATGTCGTTCTTACATCGATGTAAAAAAAAAAAGTGACGTAAATGTCTCCATCGATGTAATATTTTACTATGGTTTAATCACAACAACACATTCATTTTACAATTAATTAAACTATGGCTATAAGGTGAGTTTCTATAATTTTCACAACTTAACCTAATTCTTTTTTTTTTAACCAATCTCTTCAACCCTAATCATGAAATATGTGAATATTGTGTATCTGATTTATTTTAGCTTAAATCAAGTTTTCAAAAGGTATTTGATCTACTTTTTATTTATTTATTTTTTTTCATATATCTACTTTTTCACATGTATCCTAATAATAAACTTTTTATGTAACTGGTTTTATATTTTATATAAGCTATATGTGTATATTCATGACCCCACCAAATCACCAAAAGACAAGAAGATGCGAATTTATTCTTGTGGAAGTCACACCTCTTTGTCCTTTGAGGCTTTGATTGGTCATCAATATATCTTTGGACTCTTCCATTAAACTTTTTATGAAAAATATTCAGTGGATTTTTTTAATTGAAATTTAGTCACCAATAACCATTGGTAAAATGTATTAATATGATATAATGTCAGAAAATAACCATATTTTGTGGTATATATGTTAGACAAATTTTCTCTTTTAACTCACGTGAACAAACCTTATCTACCTTTATTATAAGTGCACTAACTAATATGCTGCTTTTCACATATTTTCTTTTTTTCCATGTATTATTAACATTGGGTATTATTAATATCGGGTAGAGTAACATTTGTGGTTTATAAAGTAAATACATATAATTTAAAAAAAAAAAATCTTGTAAGGGTTGTCTCTTTATCTAACTAACTTCAACTTAACTTCAACTTAACAGGTAACAAGTTTAACGAACACGCAGGGGCAACATCGTCTTTTCCAAACCCTTATAACCTTCACAGTCCATATCAACAAATGCAAGATAGCAAAGACATAAATGCTCATGATCTTCAATCAGCCAACAACATTATAGATGAACAGTTTCACTCAACATATGTTTCTCCTTATAGCTTTAAAACTTACTCGCAATCCAATAACGAATGCACTCGGGCCTCTAGTTCAAGTTCGGCGAGTGTTCGCTCTCTTCTGTCATCTCAATCTGGGAATACTTCTAGTCATTCCTCGAGAACTCAAACATCAAACTCGCAATCACACCCAATTGTTGGATTCCAGGATAATGTGGTCAGATTTGGAATTATGTACTATGATGATCAGGTGGTTGGAGACAAAAGTTGTATGATTGATTTGTTTCGGTTATCGTCATAGTTTGATGGGGTGGAGCATCAAATGAGAGAGCCGAAAGTGAAGTCTGCAAATTAAGCTCTTCATATATGTTGGTTTTAGAAAGAATTTGATGCTTATAAGTTTAAGATGGTAATATTGTAATAATGGTCTTCTGTTGATTTTTCGAACTGGTTTAAGTAACAAGAGGTAAACCAAGACTTTATAAAAGGATGGTATAGGCCTACCATTGATTTTAAATATGGGATTTATTTTAGAGTTGATCGAATATGGTCGTAAAAGCCAGTTTTACTATATAGTGTTCATGACAATATAATTAATTATTAAGTTGTGAGTTCTTAGAAAGTTAATGATCGTGTAAATTTCAAAAACTCTAGTGGTTATAACTTATTTAAAAACAAACTCTTTTGTTTTTATGACAAAATTTTCACAAGTAAAAATTAGTTAATAACTTGTTTTATTTGATTCTGACAATTATTTTAGAAAATCGTTTTTTGACTTTGATATTATGTTGGTATGTTATAACAATTCTAAAAATAAAACAACCACAATAGTAAAATAAATAAACAACCACAAGGGTGGACTTTAATACTTCTTATTGCCTTCGGTAACTCCTTCATCCAGGGGCAGACCTAGCTTGAAGCTAGGTGTCGCGTCCGTTGCTACTCAACTTCGCGCGCGTAGTAGAAAATTATTGGAAAATTTGTTTTTTTTTACGATATTTGAAAAACGTTACTACTAAAATGAAAAACGTTACTACTGAAATTAATTTCTAGATCCGCCACTGCCTTCATCACACCATATTATTCCGTATTATATGTTTTAGGGGCTGTTTGGTTGATTAAGTGCTGAATCATTAAGAGGTCTGAATGGTTAAGAGGTCTGAATGGTTAAGCGCTGAATCATTAAGTTGGACCTCTTAATGGTTAGTTTTCTTGTCCCACGTTGGTAGGGGAGTCTCATTAAGGTTCAGGCTAGTTCAGTGCTTAATAGTTCAGTGCTTAATGGTTCAGCAACATCCCAAATCTTAATGATTCAGACTTAACCATTCCATTCAGAAGCTGAAACAAACGCGCTGAATGCTGAATCATTCAGCACTGAATGATTAAGAGCCTCATTAAGAGGCTACCAAACATCACCTTAGTTTAATTACATGCATTGCTTTTTTCGCATCAGTTTACATTATGAGATATAGTGATACCATTTTCAGTTAATTATTGTGTTGCTACTTGAACCTATTATTCCGTATGGGGTGTTCGGCTTATTATGTAAACTTCATTTTCACACAGGTTCATAGGTTATTTTAGGTGGGGTTAAGAGAGAGGAATAAACCATGGGATGCTATCTGAAGATGTCTGTCAATTATGTTTAATAATATGTATCTTGATATTGGGGCTATGAACTATCTATTCTCTGGCCTATGACTTTTAATTAAATAAATGGAACTATGTCTTTTGTCATTGATATTGTGACACGTCGGTCCTATCCAGATTGGGGTGTTACACTTCAAATGCTTATGGCCAGTTATAACATATACTATTAAAAAAAACGTATAGGGTTGGGATTCAAACCCATGTCTATAAAGAAGAAACACAGGATTTCCACCATCATACTACAGTTACACTTATTGATTAAAATTATCAAAGTAAGCATAATATCCACAATATTTGTATATATTCTAAATAAATGGACCCATATATATATTTAAGGGCCCAAAGCCTTAGCTTTAAAATAATCGATCTTGGACCGGCCCGCCCGTAACTTAACCTAGTAAAAATAATAGACATTTTTACTAAAATAGCACTTTACATCAATTTGGCTTTCATTTATTATTTATATAAACTAGCATTTATATCCGGCGCGCGCTTTACGTCGCTCAAAACTGGATCGTTCTCGGCTGATAACATAACATGATCCGGGGGAAATTGTGTATAAGCGAGTTATCGTTCTGGGGAAAGAGAAGGATTGTCTTTGAAAACATAAAAAAACGGAACTCGCTTAACTCGCTAGGCCTTCAGAACAAAGGCAATTCTGACATATGGAACTTTGGAGGAGAGAATTTCGGATGGTGGAGGAAGAAGGCGATGAAGATGTTTTTTGCAACTCCTAGATGACATTTATCGATTGTTATTACTTAATATGGATAAAAAAAAATGCAACATATCTAGTGACCAGATTATGAAAAATAAGCCTAAGCTAGTTTTTTGGAATGAAATGTTATAAAGATGGTGCTATCATTGCAGTGGCGGGATTGTTGGGGTTGGCCTGATTACATTCATAACTCTACATTGGACGTAAAAAAAAACACACAATATCTGAATTTTAGCTAAAATACATAATTATATGAGTAGTTGTTACCTCAAGTAGGAATTTTAGTTTAGATGCAAAAAGAAACGCTTGAGAAATGGGGCCGGCTGTGTTGAAATAATACATTGGTCTTACAATTTTAATATCCATGTTACTTGATTTGTATTTGAATATGTTGCATAAGATTTATGCAGGTCAAAGGGTCCGTGGTCAAGTTCAACTTGTTTGTCGTGTGAGATAAGTCTGGGCTTTATGAATCTGATATTGGTTTGTAGCTGTGTTGCTGATGAGTTAGAGTTGAAGGTTGTAGTTGGGCCCGTTTGTTGTTGTTGCTTCATAAGTTAAGGTCCAGGCCCTATATTTTCCTTTAAGTCTGGCCTGGCCCATAATACTCTACACCGACTTATCTTCCTGTATAAAGAGATCTTGGACTCCTCTTACCTAGGGATTTTATCTGAATCACATGCAGCTTTCTCTTTAGAGGGTGTTTGGGATTGAATTTGGAAATGCAAAAGTGCTTTTGGTTAAAAGTGCTTATTGGCTTATGACTTTTTGAAAAGGAGTTTTAAAAAAAGTGTTTGGATTAGCTTTTCAAATGAGAAACGTCAAAAAGTTAATAAATTGTTGTTTTTTAAGTGTTTCGCTTAACTTATTGTGAATATTGGCTGTATGGGTGGTAAATTTGTAATTTTTTCCAAAGTCAAAAGCCAAAAGCCAAAAGCCAGGATTTCTAACTTTTCAAAAACAACTTTTTCACCCTTAAAAGCCAAAAGTCAAAAGTCAAAACAGAAAGTGCTTTTGTGTTACACAAACAGCTTATTGAATTATTGGCTTTTTGAAAAAGCCAATAAGTCAATAAGTTGTTTTCAAACTCAATCCCAAACACCCTCTTAATAAAAAGATAAAACCTCTACTAGGTTACCACGATTACTCAAGAACAACCAAGACTTTTCAGCCTTATTATTATTCATCTCATATATCGACTTAGAGGCTCTCATCTTTCACAATAATGGTTGAAGGTTTTTCTCTGTATCTCATCATCAACAATATACATTTGTCCTTCTCATCGAGTAGTCGTATATCATGTTCTTTGAGAGGTCTAGAGGGTGATTGTTATTAGTGGTCGAGATAGTTTGTTTATTGAGTTTCTCGTTTGGTAACTCTCTCTTGGTCATCTAAATCTAGGGTTTTGTCCAGTAATCGTGTGTTTCTGGGTTGAGTTATAATCCTGGTGGGTTTAGACAGTTGATCTTGTTTGATTTGTGACAGTTATTGAGAGTTTGAGTCTTTGAGGTTCTTTGTATTTTATTTTTGGTTGTAAGCATGGCCCACTTTTTGCTGACGTGATGGCAAAGCTTCCCAAGCCTTGCCTAAACCACACCACATAGTCTTAGGGATGACGTAGTTAGGGGGTTAGAGTTTACACAGCGTGAGAAAACGTGGCTCAGCAACTCTTAATTACGCAGGCATGTGGTGTAAGAATACATTTATATATTTTATTATGTGGCCATTAAACCATGTGTAGTGGTAGGTGAAATTTGAAGCCCTTAGTTGGGAATTTTTTGACATGTGGCATGTGGGGCCAATAGGGGCTTGAAAGGGGCTTCAAATCCAAAAGGGGTGTAATGACTAATGGGGCATGTGGGGGCATAAGGGCCACATGCCATTTATTATTTTTTTAAAATTTAAATAAACAACCTAATATTTCATTTAAATATTTCATTAAACTAAACATAAAAAAATCACATTAATTCACGAAATTACCTAAAAAAATTACGGAAATATTAAAAAAAAATAACGATCATGCTAAAAAATACAATCTAAAGATGATATTTTGCCTGGATTTGTTGTGTGCGAAGGTTAAACAATATTAGGGCATCTCCTCTGAGTCCCTCGGACGACCTCGACAGAAACTTGATGTCCTTCTCCATTTGACGCGCCTCTTGAATCTCGACGAACTTCTTGTTTTCGGCGGCTCTCTGTTGCATGGTCTCCAACCGCTTTGCTCCAAGGTCTCGTATATCTTGAAGACGTCGATTCATCTCTTCAAAGTCGTCTTTCAACTCGACAGCCATCGAAGACGACTCCGCACGTCCACCGTTTCGTATGCTTCTTCTACCGGCGGTCGAGGCAGCTCTTGTTCTTCTTCTTCAACCTCTTCATTTAAACCCTGGTCCGAGCATCCGAAGTGGGCATATATGGATCAATCGAAAAAGAGGTTTTCGACTATTTGGCTTTGCGCCTACCCGCCGTCATGCCTAGTACGTTTGCCCATTTAGGGCTTCCCTTTAGAAGCTCCCAACAACTCATGTACGGGAACATCCCACAGTCGGCGTTGTACTCCTCCAACACTTTCGTCAAAATATCAACATCGCCACGATCGCTACCCCAGTTATCCTTCAACGTTGAAAATATTCTTGAAACCTAATGCATTTTTTATTGATGTCGGTCCACTTTCCCGAAATCGAGTCTTTATCCTGATATTATCCTCTACTCATCGCATTGAAAAACGTCTCCTGGATCCTTATCCAAAAAGAGGTGAATTTTGATAGTTCACTACAAAAAATTATAAAACACATATTAGTATACCTTTAAAAAAAAAAAAAAAACTAGTGGGTTTACCCACGCGTTGCAGGGAGATCCGCAAATGGGTTGCCATACAACATTATAATACTTAGGTTTTTTGTCGTAAGTTACGCAAAAAGAATAGAAATGTACACAGTATGTTTTAACAAGTATTCGTAGAAAGAAAAGAAAAGAAATGTGCACCGCTATTTACAACTGATTGTAGTTCACCACAAAAACCATGTACTCATTATTGAACAAATCTTAATAAGCCAAAGGTATGTTACTGTAACAAACCAATATGAACATAAACAACACTCTTGTGTAAGCTGTCCGGTCATTACATATCTACATAACTGTGTCATTAAAGACACCTTGCTAAATGATAAAGTTCATTTACATGACAAAAGCATGTAGTAATAATATGATATTGTATACACTGTCATATGAAGGTCACTGTCCATTTAGAAATTAAAAGTTGTGATTTGTATGTTTGTAATAGACTTGCCCAACCTGACCCGGCAGCTAAAAAATTGCTCAATGTAGCCAGTGAGCCGAACCATCCATCCACTTTGCCGCTGGGTAGACGCATATATATATATATATATATATATATATATATATATATATCTATACTATATTAATAAGGATATATGAAGGACTTAATAGTCATTTACTCACATCTCTTAAAATTAAGAGATTTACAACTCTTAGTACATATTGTACAAACATTCATGCACTTAAAAACACACCACATGGATTATGATCCTTACCGTCCAGCAAAACACACGGATCATAATCCAGACCGTCTACTTTGAAGGAAAGAGAGTGTTTGTGAGAGAGCTAGCTTTATACGAGAGAGAGAGAGAGAGAGAGAGAGAGAGAGAGAACGCTTCACCACCAGTCTCCTTCTAGGGTTCCATCAAAAGTTCCATCCAAATGAAGCAAACCCGTTCGTCCTCTTCACTAAAGGTAACCTCTCCATCTCCTAATCCATGTTCTTTTCACTGTACGACTAACGTATTCTTCCGTATTCTCCTCTTCTATCTGAATTTCATATATCTTACAACCAGGATCGACTATGTGTTGAGAATCGCTTCCAGAAAGCCTACGTTGTAAGTTTGTAACAATACGGTTTCTGATTTTAACTAAAAGTTAGTCGAATATATAGTTGGTGAGGGTTAAGATTTAAAGTCATAGACATGAATAAGTGATTATGGTTGATTATTGCATAGAATCATTAGCCTAGACACGGATTTTGTAAAAAGGGTTTGCTATTTTTGTGCTTCCTTTGTATTTTGGCACTAAAATAAGTGTGGTTCTCCATCATATATATGTAAAATGTGTATTTAAGTGTGCTTTTTTTTTTTTTTTTTTTTTTTACTGTTGCTTGTCTAAAAACAAGTAAAAACAAAGAATTGAATGTTAAAATATTGTGTATTTAAGTGGACATTTTTTACTGTTGCTTGTTTACATACGCATGTTAATCACTTTGAATTCATAGTTATCAAAGGCGCTAGGCGCACTTAAGGCGAATAGGCCTCACCTGGGGCCTAGGCGCAAGGCGCAAAAAAAGTGAGGGCTTTAAGGAAAAAAAAGGCGCACAATGAAAAAAAATCAAAATTTATTATGTATTAGAAAAATAATACTATTCTTCAAATAAAATAAGCAAAAAGCTATTATATAACATATAATATCATCTAATTAGTATTAAAAGATTTAAAATTATTTAGTGTATTAGTGTAAAAAAGTAGTTCTCCTTAGAGGAACAAATAAAACTGCTTGAATGTTTTCCATCTTTAACTTGAGGCATACAAAGATTATAATGTGGATAAAACGTATTTGTTAGTCAATCCAGCCCTGGTCTGGGTCTTGGTTTTAAAAAGCGCGCCTGAGGCGCGCCTAGGCGCGAGGCGCAAGCCTTTGCGCCTTATGTAACCTGAGGCGCACTCTGTGCAGAAAGCGCAGTTGAGGCGCATTTTTTTCTGCAAATCTGCCTCTAAGGCGTGCGCCTCATGTATGGCCCAAATCTGTGTGCAGCAGATGGTGGTACAACATGCTTTTCAAGTTGTACTAGCATGATATTTCAATATTAATACATATATAGAGCATTAGAGCTTATTTGAGTCTAAACATTGGGTAAATAATCCTAGAAACCTATAAAATATAAAAAAAATATATACATACAGTGTGCGCCTCGCGTCCAAAAAGCCCGCCGCTTTTGCGCTTTGGGCTTTGCGCCTTGATTTTTGACCTTGTCGCTTTTGTGCACTTCGCGCTTTTTAAAACCAAGGTCTGGGTTAAAAGTTGCCTTTTTCAACCTGAACTATTTTTCTTTCCACTTCTATTTTGAGAAATAAAAATTTTAGGTATCTAGCTTCCTGATGAAAACTTGTTGAGCAGCACTTATAGAGGAATCCAGGGTTAAGCGGAAGTTAATGCTTACTATTTTTATATTTGTTTGTTATACTTGTCTTAGGAATATTATTTATATATATTTTTTTGGCTACCACAGGTGGTGGATAGAGCACTACATTTTTCAGATTCAAACTATTAGTATGACAGACCGTAGTATCATGTTCATCTCACGAGAACTTACCCCCTGGTAATTATTGTTCCTGGTTAAACCAAGTTTTTTTTTTGTTTTTTTTATTAAATAGTATGTTCAAATAACAAAATCTATCTATTTTGATCCTATATAATGATATAAATTTTAGTATTTATTTGTTTAATATGGTGTTTGACCATTACATAGTTTATTAGTACCATGTTAGATACATATAAAGATGGTACCGTGGTTCATGAGGCGTTTGACCTAATCTGGTTCCTTTCCAGTGTACTAAAAATGGTCACTATAACTCCAACCCATTTTGACCCATCAATTAACCTGCCTATCTTACCAGTTCTACTTGTAATATTTCATCAAGTGACTAACTTTAATAGCATCTGATCTCACATTATGATTTTTGCACTGTAGGTTGTAGTTAAGACTCTTTGTTTATACAAAATGGAACTTGAATGATAATTTGTTGCAATCCAACAAATCAACCAGCTGTATGTCATCCAAAGATCTCATATCCTTTCCAGGTTTGTTTTTTCTATGCCAGTCAACGCTTATATGGTTAAATGAAAATATTTGATTATTTTTTAAAAGTCAGTAATGCCCTTAAGCAATGTTGCCAATCAGGTGTTTCTGTGTCAAGCGTCATCTTCCGGCTATGATGAAGATGAGTGGGATAACACTAAAGTCATACCGGCATATGCTTACATCACAATCTCCTTTTAGGAAAGACAAGCCTTAGGTAAGTTTAGTTTGACTTTCTTTAACATGATCAAAATAACAATGATGTCGGTTTTAACCCATTTGCTTAGTAATGTGCCAAATAGGTAAGAAGAAAGTTGGTTAAGGACTGGTGCACGATTGGGAAACAGACCAAAACAAGTGTAAGTTGAAAAATCTAGAAATATTTTGTTATGGGTTAAGTTGGGTCAAGACACTTCTGGACCTTTCTTTAGATAAATATGGATAACTAATTTTGTTAGATATGCTTAAATAAACTATCTCATGTTTCAGGAATGAAGAAGCGCATGGGACTAGAGGATTTCATGATGGCAATCCGAGTGACAAGTCAAATGCTAATGAAGCGACTTATAAGCTTTGTATGTCCATGCATCGAACTTTTTTTATAATCTTTTTAGTACAATTTTTAAGTTTACTATTTTTAGTATATTGTGAAGTCAAAGAGATGTTTCTTCTTTTAAAAATTTTAATTAAATAATAATATGGTCAAGGGATTAAGAATTTAATTTATTTTGGCCTTTTTTCTTTAAAAAGCAGATAAAGGAAACACCACACAAGAGATACCATAAATTTGTTGAATTTTATGATGTTAAGGAGCATAGATTGCTCTAAAACATTTAAATGGGAGGGGAAACCTTTGGGAATTGTTTACAGTAGCCTTGCAAGAATGACAGTGTTTGTAGCTGCCTTGCAAAGTTGCAATTTTGTTGGAATTGTTTTAATCTGAATGATTTGGAAATTGGGTAGGTAACAACTCAAGAAGTGTGTATGCTATGTGTCTTGTCCAATTATTAATCACTTTTTATATTAACATGGTTTTTTAATTTCTAATCATATTCTTTTATTAATACAAAATTTTTTTTGTATACGAAACTAACCTCAAAAACAAATTCCTCTATTACTTGCTTAACTCACTTAACTTTTTGACTTAGTGGTTACTTCACTTTATTTATTTTCCACTTTTCGGACAAATAGTTGATCCAGTAATGTTTTTAAACCAATATATATTTCTTGCTTTTGAATTGGGGATTTGATTCCTTTCGTATGGTATAAAATGTTGAAAGAGTGTATAGGATGCAAAATGGTGAAAGAATGCAGGCTACATAAGTGGCCTGCTCACTCAGATTTCCCAAATGAGAAAATAGTGAAAGAATGCAGGCTACGTAAATGACCTGCTCACATAGATTTCCCAAATGATAAAAACGGTGAAAGAATGAAGGCTACATAAATGGCCTGCTCACACAGCTTTCCCAATTGATGAAGACTGTAGACTGGGAAATTTTCTGCTCACACTGCCCACTGCAACAAGACTATAGTGAATGGTTTTTAATTTGTACAGGTGGAAAACGAATGTGATCATTGTAGCTTTTGACTTCTAGATATAATATTTTTAATTTTTGCAGCATTGATGTTTGACCTTCATATGGTTTGGTCACTATGTAGTTCTTCTTTTCCAAAGGCCTAAGGGGTCCTAATAATACACAAAGACAAACAAATTCATGGTCATTAACGAACACAATACATCGTAGGTACCAATCTTGTTTGATTCTTGTTTTTAAGTAAGTTTTTAATATTTAAAAAAAAAAGTCTATCAATTCGTAAAATCTGATCTAAACCTTACACCACAAATATTTTTTCCTTAGCAAACTAATAAGGAAAATATAAAAACAGACTAAGTGTGAATTGTGAGAGCCTTCGCGTCAAACATTTAGTTCAACCCTCCTTTAAATATAATGTCAATTTTGATACTCTATACATTACATATAAACTTAATTTTCAGTTTTCAGTTTTCAGTTTGCAATCAAATCTTTGGCACAGAGGGTTCGTGATGCACAAAGAGATTACAATGCAAGGCTATATATTTTTAGTTTACAATAAGACTTGTATATATGTATATATGGTTTATAATAAGGTATCTTAAAACTAATACTTGTATATATTTTTATTTTACAATCAAATTTACATGAACTAAAGTAACAATTTTTTTAGTACCCATACTTCCTACAGTAGATGTAGAAGTGAAGTGACGGAGGATACGAAACCTAAAAGAAAATCCTCTCGTAGATGTAGAAGTGAAGGATGAGGAGATGTCGGTAACAAATCCTTCGGTAGGTGTACGAGTGAGAGAGCAAAATACTGTGATGAAAAATGAAGGACGATAGATGAGGTAATTGAAGTCAGCAACACTTGTGACTAAAGGAATCATATATCTTTGACCGTCCACTTCATCCAATGCAACATTATGATATAAACTGGTGCTTTTTGGACTTGATGATTGATTGAATTTATGTTGTTTTGAGCATTTGTACCTATATTTTTGCACCTTTTACTTCTTGCATCTTATATTTCCTTGCTCTTAAAATATGTTACGGGCACATTTTATTGAACTATTAATGGATGACTGTGGCATTGTTGAAGATTTCTTGGGTCTCACGCAACATATATACGAGGCTATTTTGTTTGATAAAATTTCATATAGTCAATCACCAATAAAATGAGAATATTACTTATATTGCTTGATTAAAATTAAAATGCATGTCTATTTATTTGTTTATTTCAGATTTACATAAGAATAACTACGCACGTCAAATTTAGCACCTAATAATTGATAAGTTAATTTAATTGAGCCTAACATATTACATGAAGAAGAAAACGGACTTTAAGTACTATAAAATATATCACGATATAATTGAAACTAAAAAAATGAGTATTGCGTTGTAAATTGTTGCCGCCGCCGCATCGCGCGGGTTTCCTGCTAGTATATATATATATATATATATATATATATGAAAAGGGTTTATAATATAAGTATTATTATGGCACACGATAGCAAAAAATTACCAAAACACGAGTAGAATGCAAGTGTGCAGCCATATCGGGGTGATTGTTTTGAATGGGTTGAAAATCGGTAATCTTGGCTCTTAAATCCTCAAATATCAACACATTGCTAGACTTAATATCTATGAATTATTTAAGGATGAACCTTGTCATGCAAATAATCCAGTCCCTTTGCTGCATCAACAAAAATCTTTACCCGTTGCACCCAATCAAGCACGGGCCCCGGTTGTGCTCCTTTCAAACCTTTCCTACCTGCATGTATATATGCATATTATATAGATTTTAAACCCAAAACCAAATATATTTCAACTTATATATCTGTTAATTTAAACACGAAAACAAAAGTGCAAACAAGTATTCATGTAATGCAATATGTCATATAGAGATCCCGTGGTTGCAAATTCATAAGCTATGACACGCGTATTTCCTTCCACACAACTCAACGGGATTTTTGTGCTTCAATATTGAGACATAGCAATCTTGATTAGGAAGACAAACATTATAAAGAAAAGAAAATGATAACCTCAATTTGAATAGAAATAAATACACATATATGAGAAATAGCCAAGTCGTGGTAATGCTTTATTATGGGTCAAACAACGTCTTTGCCCCTTGCATTGCGCATAGGGTGCACACTAAGTACTATTAATTAATGTGTCAATTACAATAAAAGAAGTTATAGGGTCAACCTCTAGCTACATATCCGAGTACCTTTCAAATGAATGATAATTACTTACAGCTCGAAAGTTACATGCTTGTAGATAATCCTTCAATTATAGGGTCAACCTCTAGCTATGTATCCCCAGCGGTCACTCCTCCAGCTAAGGCTCCAGTTAGGATGTTTCCACAGTTTCACCTAAAAATTTAAACATTTAAGGACCGTTCGGATATGTATTTGCAAAAGTGATATTGTTATATTAAATACCCAAAATCAAATAATCAGATAAAATCTTGGAAAAAGCACATCTAAACACCCTCATAAAGCTAATAGTCGTTTTTTTCTTAGCGAAATTGTATGAACTATAGATAAGACTTTGGGAACTTTATGCTCGTTAGAATTGTTTAGTTAAATAGAACACATCGATCTTGTATGAATATAATTAATACTTTTTAGTGACAACAATATATGTGTTAACAAACCATTAGAAGCTAAATGGTGTATTAATTAACTTCTTTGCGCAACCTTTGGCGATGGACCCTCATGGTCGAAGCTTGGAATTGGGTTTGCCTTAAATAACAAACTCTTTCTGAGTTGCTTCAGGTTTGCTTCCTTTTCTTCATTTTTAACACAAAGTATGAACTTCAAACTGAAAATAGATAAAAAAAAAAATAACTGATAAAGGTCATAGAAATTTTACATTGGTTCTTGCCTCCCATTGAATTCTCTATCTCCAATGCTTATTGTTTCTCTTATTTGTATTTAAAACTGAAGCAAATAATTCTAACGAGCATCCTTATAACATCTTTAAGAGATGTTAACAGGCCAAAATATGTTAGTGTACAAGTTGAAATTGGTCGGTCAAGTAGATTAGAAACATTTTTGTTAATAATTGGTGTAGCATATATGGTTTTGTACTTTTGTTCATTAAAAATACACTTTTGAGCTTTTTTTTTTTTTTTTTACTATTTCCAAACTAATTATCATCTACAAGTTTGTAATCCATGACAATGATCTATTAGGCATTTTTTGGTAATTAAAGTACGTTTCACTGGTGAAGATGGGTTGTTCACATAGACTGAATAATCAAGAACAAATACTGGACTTGGATATATTTGAAATAATAATTTTCAGACTATGGAATTTCTCCTACCAAAGCAGATCAATAAAAGACTACACCAATTTTAAATTTTCTAAACAAACATGCAATCATTTAACCAATACCTGATGATCGACACGTATATCATATCATCAATCTATCATAAAACGCCTAAAAATTAATCAACTAATAAAAGCTATAGAGCCTAATTTCACGTAATTATCATGATTAAAATTGAAAACAAAAATGATTGCATTGAATGATATAAAAAAAGGTGATCTGGTTAGCTTGATTTTAACTCTAAGAAGACTTCAGTCACTATATTTTAAAGTTTTAAAACTCATAAAAGTTTAGCTGAGATAAGATTATTCATTGTGGTAACATAAATTGTTATCTTTCATCGCCATTATATGAAATTTGTTCAAAAATATTGTTATCTCGTGTGTTTATTTAGTTTGGGTGAGTTCTATTTTCGTATAAAAGTTGATTATCTTCTAGAGACATTTAGGGAAGAAAAATGGTAAAATGTATGAAATTGTAAAGAGGCCCTTGGTATACCATCTTAACTTTAGATAATTTGAACATATTTGCCCATGCCTCCTCGTATATAATGTAGTATAGATTACATACTTACTTAAAAAAATTATAAAAAAAAACCGGTTTTATTTTTAAAAAAAATAAACACATACGGTTTATTTTAAAAAACAGTATTATTTTATAAAAAAGTTAACTTACGGTTTAATTTTTTTAGAAAGACTAGTTTTATTAAAAGTTAAAAAAAAAGAAACATACCAACTGCGGGATCCTCCGAAATGTCTAGCCACGCTCTTGCGAGCGCGAACTCCTCGTCTTTGGTCCATGCTTGATATGGCTTTCGTGTTTTGGTTTTGACCGGCTCTCCCTTTTTTATGCGACTGTTTTTTTGGGTTGGGAGCTCTCGGTTTGTCGCTTGAGTTGCGTCTCTGGCACTTGCTAGGGTTCTCGTTGAGACCCCGACATACCCCCAACGCTAATATCTATATTAGTGTATCCCATGGGACCTTGGAAAAATTGTTGGGGCATGTTTAATAATTGTGAAAACCCCATCTTGCTCGTGTCTAAATCTTGAAAGTTAAACGATTGTTGAGGTTGGATGGTATTCGGGCAATACGTGTTTGACTTGCCCGGGCGAGATGGAACACCAAAAGGTGGGCGGAATGGTTGCATGTTTTTTTATTGATGGTTTAAAAAAATGAGTGGGAGTTTATAAAATTTGAGGTGGAATGGTTTGTAGAGAAAAGGTAAATGAGTGGGAATTTATAAAAGGTTGAGAGGTGAATTAAATTTTTTTTTCAACGGTCACAAGCTAACGTTCTTCGCCAATGTTCATAATATTTTTTTTTCAACGGTAACTTTCACATGTAGTACTTCTCCATTGGCCCATCAAACTATCACCATTCGCGAAATATTTCGCGTGGAAGGCATTAGCGCCCATTTAACCATGGGGGGGATTGTTTGCTCGTGAATTGGGCACCAAAAATGGGCTTTAACGCCCCTTTCACCCACCAGTACGTATGGTCATAATCATTTATCTAATAAATGATCAATGACCTAAATACCCCTATTAGTTAACTGGTCTTTATGTGATGGACATCATTACCCTTACTTAATCATAAAATAGGGTTTCCCCTTGGGTGTATAAATAGAGATCATTAGGAGAGATTAGAGGCTAATAAACACCTTTACTTACACACACAAAACCATTATCCTCTCCTCTCTATAATTGAGATCTCTTATCTCCGTAAGCCATCCTAACTGTATACCCTAAACGGGAACCTGATCAGCGTAGTCATCTTGTCATGGCATCGCCTTCCCTATCATCCTTTACTGGACTAACGGGTATGTCTGATTTATTATTATGTTTATGTATTATGTTCAAGGAAATGATCAACATGTGGTATCAAAGTTACATCATTCTAATTCAATTTGCTTAATTAAATCGCAAATAATAAATCAAATAATGGTTTTGTATTATGATTTCATAAATTATGAAAGTCACGATAATTTTGATAAATAATCATGTGGAATATTAAATCAAATAATCGGATCAATGTTTTGCGATTCATTAATTAAATCAATGATTTTTTTTTGGCTGGCTAATTACGACAACAGACGATCGGTTCGCACTGTCATGATAGCAGCCCGACCAAGATCTACCCCTCGGAACTTACGTTGTCTAAACCGGGCCCGCGTCCTCGGAGTATTAGACTTGGCCTCATGGCGACCTCTCGGAAACCGTACTGCCTCCATACGAACCAATCGCTAGAGTATCGGCCGGATTAAAACCGGGGGTGGCTGAGGATCAGACCAGGATCCAAACGGACCGAGATTTATCACCCTCATTGCGTTGTCCCTCCAAATGGTAGCAATGGGGTTCGAACCCGGGTCTCACGAGGAGGATCACGGGCCGCCTACCACTACTCCACAAGTGAAGGACATTAATTAAATCAATGTTGAGTTTTGATTTAGAAAAGTTCACAGAAAGGTTTTGTGAATCAAGGAAAGAAATTGATTTCAAGTTAAGTCCATGGTTTTGGATTTATTAAAATTCATCCTAATTTTTTTTTATGAAAATCACCCTATTTTGGTGAGAATTTGATTTTGATTATGTTTCCCTTAATTTTGGAATTACTTTATCTCCAAGTTTTGACTAAATCAAATTTCAAAATAAATTTTGGATATACTTAAAATCCCAAAAATCTGGAAACATAATCAAATCCCTAACTTATAATATTAATCGGATTTAATGTTTTCGTATTATTTGTTCTCAGATTAATATTTTCGAAAGGGAGTTCTCAAACAAGTTTGCGGATTTAAGGTTCACGGACAACCAGTTCTCGGTTTCTGTTTCCGAAATCAAAATTCGAGAACGTAACCCATAACCGAGAACCTAAGAATGAAATCGAGAACCAATACAAAATCCGAGAACCAGCAATAAATCTGAGAACCCTTGTATTTTCCAAACACTAATTTGTTTCTCCGAGAATTTAACTAATTTCCGAGAACCTATGGCCACCTGAGAACTAGTAACTTTTCCGAGAACTAGGAATAAGGTCGAGAACTAACTATTTTTCGAGAACCTCCTTGGTGTTTCCGAGAACTCATAATTTTTCCGGAAACTCATTTTTTTTTTCCGAAAACATGAACCTACTAATTCGAAAACCCTTAATTAGTTTAATAGCTTTGTAAAATCTTAGTGTTTTTAAAACCTAAATCAATAAACACATTGCTTTACTTTGACAACACTAAAAAGGTCCCACTTCTGCCCAATGGTGATGTGCTACCTTAACCTAGTTATCTTAGTCTAACTAAGCATAATGAATTAGTTTTGCCCAACTAATGTGAATGTCTCACTTATGTCCAAAGATGATGTGTTACATTCATATCCTACAAAACTAAATTGTGCCTAATAAATTAAGTGTTCCACTTCTGCCCAAAGGTGATGTGCTACACTTAATTGCACATCATGCTTAAATGATTTCACTTCTGCTCAAAGGTGATGTGTTATTATTTAAGTAGAACTTTTAATTAATATATTATATTAGGTTTTTTTAATAGATGTTATCACAGCTTCCTTAAAATCAATGGTCCTTATTTCCACCAGCCTTATTCTTATTTACCCCATAGGTCACTCTAACTTCTTCTCTTATTTGTGTATCTTATTCTTCTTGAACCAAATCCACTGCAGCTCCCAATATGGGAATTGAAACTCTAACTGGTGCTAATTATGCTTCTTTAAAGGACTCTCTAATGCTAGTTCTAGGCATGTTAAATTTTGACTATGCCATAAGAGAGGCTGCCCCTCCTGAACTCACTGACAAAAGTACTGCTGCTCAAAAGGCTGTACATGAGAAGTGGGAAAGGTGTAACAGAATGTCTCTCATGCTCATGAAGAATTCCATAAGTCCTGTTATCAGGGGAGCAATCCTGGATTCCTTAATTGCTAAGGATTTTCTGGCTTCTGTGGAGGAACAATTTAAAGAAACATCTAAGGCGCATGCCAACACTCTTATTCTGAAAATGGTGACTACAAAGTATGACGGGATTAGTGGTATTCATGAGCACATCATGATGATGAACGACATGGCCCAAAAGCTGAAGGGATGAGACATGGAGATTATCAGTGATAGTTTCCTGGTGCACTTTATCATGACTTCTCTTCCTGCATCTTATGAAGCTTTCAAAGTCAACTATAATACTCAGAAGGATAAATGGACGATGAGTGAGTTGATTGCTATGTGTGTCCAAGAGGAAGAGCGTCTGAAGCTGGAGAAGCCGGATGTTGCTTACTTGATGACCGGTGATTCGAAGAAAAGGAAGGGCAATTTTAACAAAAGGGAAGTTTCTAAGGTCCCTAAACATAATGCAAGTGCCTCCTCCAGCTCTAAGAACTCCAATAGGAAGCCTCACTGCAAGTTTTGTCGTAAGACATGACATCAGTAGAAAGACTGCCCAGAATTTAAGGAGTGGCTGGCTAAGAAAGGTAACGATCTTTTCATGATACTTGAGTTTTATAATTTAAATGTTCCAACTAACACATGGTGGTTTGATTCTGGTTCTATGGTTCATGTAACCAACTCACTGCAGGGATTCCTTACAATCCGGAAGCTGGAAAGAAACCAAAGAACGCTTAGACTAGGAAATGGAAAGAAATTAGTCGTCGAGTCCATGGGAACCTTACAATTAATTATGAAAATTGGTTTATGTATTAAACTTTATGATACCTTATATATTCCTGAGATTACTCCGAATCTTGTATCAGGACCAAAGTTAGACATAGACGGTTATGATGTTTCTCATGGTCATGGCAAACTTACTATTTCTTTTAATTCTCAAGTGTTTGGTCGTGGTTTTCTGGATGGTGGTCTCTATAAATTTAAACTAGATGATGAATTTTCCAAATCTTTGTTGTCATATAATCTTGATGACACACTAACAAAGAGAAAACAAAAGCGAGACTTAGAAACTTCATCCATGTTGTGGCATCAACGTTTAGGCCACATTTCGAGAGAACGTTTAACTCGACTAATAAAGGATGAAGTTTTACCGCCTCTCAATTTCAATGACTTTGGAACATGTGTCAAATGCCTTAAAGGTAAAATGACATCAGCGAATAAGAAGGTGCCACTAGGAGCTCTAATTTATTAGAACTCATTCACACTGACATTAGTGGCCCTTACCCCATCGCTGGAATCACAGGACATACTTCATTTATTACTTTTATTATAGATTATTCCTGTTATATGTACTTGTATCTAATCTAGGAAAAGTCTAAATCACTTCCAACCTTCAAAGAATATAAAGCTGTTGTTGAAAAACAACTTAATCAATAAATAAAAATTGTGAGATCGGACAGAGGAGGTGAAAATTATGGCAGAAATACTAATGTGGGTCAGGCTCCTGGTCCATTTTATGAGTTTTGCAAGGACCAGAGAATTGTGAACCAGTGCACCATGCCCAGTGCTACTCAACAGAACGGTGTAGCTGAGAGAAGAAATAGGTACCTAATGGACATGGTACGCAGTATGTTAGCCAACATAGGTTTACCTCTATTCCTCTAGACCGAGGCTTTAAAAGCAGTTGTTCATATACTCAATAGAGTTCCTTCAAAATATGTCCCTAAAAATCCTTATGAACACTGGACAGGAAGGAAACCGAGTCTAAAATATATGAAAGTATGGGGCTGCATTGCCGAAGCTAAACTTTATAATCCATTTCTAAGGAAACATGACCCTAAAACAGTTAGCTGTTTCTTTATTGGTTATCCCGAGAACTCAAAGGGTTATCATTTCTATTGTCCTTCCCATACCACTCGTATTGTAAAAACCAAACGTGATGCGTTCCTGGAGGATTTTAAGGTCAATGGGAGGAATGAAGATTCTTATGAAGATCTGCAAGAGGTACAAGAGGCGGGGGGAGACGCATCGCTTACATTAACTCCAATTACTCCTCTAACACCCAACACTGCACAACCTCTATCTCACTCAGAACTCATAGCTGCTCCTAACGTACCTGAGAATGAAGGCACCTCAAACACCCAGTACCAAAACGATGTTGAACCCGAAAATCAACTCAGGAGGTCATCTAGGTCCAAAAGGCGTATTAACTTTGATGATTATAAAACCTACCTGACTAAAGCTGACTTGGAAGCCCAAAAGCCAGTTGATCCTACCTCTTATCATGAAGCCATTATCAGTGATCAATCTTCTGAATGGAATAAAGCTATGATTGATGAGCTAGAATCCATGAAGAAAAATGACTTTTGGGATTTGGTTGAATTACCCAACGGTGTTAAACCCGTAGGATGTAAATGGGTGTTCAAAACTAAACTAGATCTGAATGGAAATGTTGAATGCTATAAAGCAAGATTGGTTGCAAAGGGCTACACTCAGAAAGAGGGAATCGATTATCAAGAAACCTTTTCACTTGTTTCTCGAAAAGATTCCTTAAGGATCGTCATGGCATTAGTAGCTCATTTTGATCTATAGTTATATCAGATGGATGTCAAAACCGCTTTCCTAAATGGCGACCTGAATGAAGACGTGTTCATGAAACAACCTGATGGCTTTAAACCTGAAGGTCAAGAACATCTAGTCTGTAAGTTGAAGAAATCGATATATGGGCTAAAGCAAGCATCAAGACAATAGTACCTAAAGTTTAATGAAGTCATGAAGAAACAAGGTTTCCTTAAAAATCAAGTGGATCAATGCACCTACCTCAAGATTACATTCTTTTGGCAAGTAATAGTTTAGATATGTTGCATGAGTCGAAGCGCTTACTCTCGCATAATTTCAAAATGAAGGATCTCAGAGAGGCTTCTTACGTTATAGGCATCAAAATACACGGAGATAAACACAATGGGATCTTAGGTCTATCCCAAAGGGCCTACATTGAGCGTGTCCTTAACCGTTATAACATGAAGAATTGCTCTCCTTCTACAGCTCAAGTAGTTAAGGGAGATGTTTTTGGTTCGTTTCAATGTCCAAAAACGGAGGCAGAAAATGAGCAAATGAGAATGATAACTTATGCATCAGTAGTCGGGAGCCTTATGTATGCTTAAGTCTGTACTCGCCCAGATATCGCTTATATTGCTGGAATGCTAGGCCGTTATCAAACTAATCCTGGCCTAGATCACTGGAAAGCAGCTAAGAAAGTACTTCGATAACTGAAAGGGACAAAAGACTACAAGTTGACCTATAGAAGAAGTGACAATTTGGAAGTGGTTGGTTATTCTGATTCTGATTTTGCCAAGTGCAAAGATGACAAGAAATCCACTTCGGGGTATATCTTTATGTTAGCTGGTGAACCAATATCATGGAAGAGTCATAAACAACAATTGACCACAACATCCACAATGATGGCTGTGACATCCGTCACCCTCGTTTTTCGTCAAATTTTACAATATTAGTCCTTCAAATATTTCCATTATAATCCCTATAAGTTTCGTCGTTTTCAAAATTTATTTTAGAGTAAACTAAAATTTTATCATTTATATTCATTATGGATCGGGTATAACTTTTTATCAAATACGTATCTTGCAACGTCTACGCAATGGATTTTGTAAAAAAAAAAAAATCAAGTTTTAAAAAGTTTTAAAAACTTTTAAGTTAAATAAGTTAACCAAGTTAAGTTTTTATAAAGGGGAAACTAACCATGTTATAATAAAACTAACTAAGGTTAAGTGTTGAGGGACCATTTGTGCCAAGACATGAAAGTTTAAAAAGAAAAAAAAATCCTCCAGCCATCATCCACATTTTTCCGGCCGGCCAACTTCCGGCCGGCTACCCTTGCTCCGGCGAACGTCGTTTAATGCCTTTCATTCGTTTTTATTGTTTCTAATGCGTTTCTCCATTGTGATTTTTCGTTTTCCCATCATTATAACGAGTTAAAACGCATTTTTAATCAAGATTCATTTATGATTATTACTTGTAACCGTCGAACCTTAAAGATCTAGATTAAACGCCTATTTTCAATGGACCAACATATAAATTGAGCTTATCATTCGGTTTCTGCACATCACACGTCTTTAACCCACAAAAAAAATTACTAAGAACACGACCTGGAAGCTCTTGAATCGGCCATATGGTTGTGCGGGTATTAAAGCTTTGTTCATGGTCTTGATATACATTGTGAGTCCAAAATTCTTTTGCCGTTTTAATCTTTATATAGTACCTTGCATAAACCCTATGGTTTCGGTGATTAACAGAAAATGTTATTTGGTTTATTGATTTTAGGTTAGGGTTAGGGTTCTTGAGGTTGAATTGGGGAAGAAGATGTATATGGGTTTATAGTTTAAATAAATTTAACTTTCAAACTAATAAACAAAAGGTACTCTAGTGTAGTGGTTTATGTTGGAGCATTTGAGGATGAGGATCCGGGTTCAAACCCAGGCATCCCCACCTTTTCTTTTTCGGATTTTTACATATATATATATATATATATATATATATTTAATGATATTATAATCATTTAAAATAGGTATAAACTTGTTATATTTATAATAAATTCATTTTTGCTCCAAAAATTATAAAAATTTAGGTGTAGCATCTTGACACCATGAAGAAAATTATCACACTTTTATTTTCTAGAAAATGTCTTATTTTCATATTTTGATTGAATTTATTGTTTTTAGTCGTATTTAATTGATTAAAAATTCATTTTTAATGATTTTAATCTCAAACTTTTTGGGAAATTATTTTTCACCATCATGGACTGAAATAAAAATTGTTGGTTCAGAAAACATTCATTTCTATTAATTTTTCTATTTTTAATCATTTAAACATGATTTAATCTCATTAAATCAGTTTTAAATATAAATAAGTTTATCAAAATTATAGGAAAATTACTTTCATTACTTTACATCAAAAAGTATCCATTTTCTATAAAAATAGAATTTTTAGATCATAATTTGTATTTTTAGTCTTATTTACGTTTAATTAGACATAATTAAACATTTATTTATTTATGCTATTTAATATCTATTTTATAAGTATTTCCTTTATAAAATAGAAGTATTCCTATGTTTGAAAATCTTAATTACCATTTGTTGGATCATGGTGTAACTCATGATTATTTAATTAAACATTTATGATTATTGTATTTATTTACAATAATTTGGTGAAAATAATTAATTAAATTTCTTTGTCATAATTATTCAAACACATTTTTATCCAAATATTCAATTGGTAATAATTATATTACCTAAACCATATTTACAAACTTTGGTATATTATTTTTAATATACAATTTTTATATTAATTCGACTTATCGTAAAAACTCTAATTCCCCAGATCGACTTAGCAAACCCTAATGCCTTAGACCCTAGTTACCTTAGACTGTTTAGACATTTCCTTATTAGTATTCTTACACATTATAGGTTGAATTCCTCGGAATTCTCATTACTTAGCTCACGACCGCTTAAGTGGATTTTGATCGCTTTCGCAAACTGTGAGTATATCTTTCCTCTTTTTACTGTTTTACTATTTTGGGGTGACTCATGTACCTATTATCAAGTTTCTATTTCTTGTTACTAAAAAACAATTCTTAGGTGTGTTTGCCTGTGTCATTTCGTGTATCTATGACTTGTCAAATTATTAACCGTTGCGGCCTGGCATTTCAATGAATAGTACTATGGTATATACCCTTGTGACTCTGTTGAGAGTCCTTGTCATTGCTATGTATTGCATTACTACTAGCGCATACTATATATATTTCCTTTCTTTTCATAAGGTTGATTTGACCCGGATACCACTTATTAAATTTTGCAAACACTAACACATGAATTGTTAAATTTTCCTTATTATATATATCAGACAGGTATGCTCACCAATACTTTTTGTATTGACAAAATTATTTTCGTACATGTTTCAGGTTTTTATAAGATCACTCCTAAGCTTTTGGAACTTAGACTTAGATTGAGATTTACTGTATTTTGGTTTTAGATTGCTAGTTTTAATTGATGTATTTCTTCCAATGTAATAAATTATTCAATTCAACGTATCAAAATTTACATTTCTAGTCCATGGGCTATTGAACAATCGTCACTACGTGACACCTCGATGTTTCCGCCATCGGTTGGGGTGTTACAATGGCAGAATACATTGTTGTATATAACACTACATGTCGTGGAATGTTGCTTAGAAACCTTATTACTGGACTCAAAATTGTTAATTCCATATCTAGACCATTGAAGCTGTACTGTGATAACTCAGCTGTTGTTAGTTTCTCGAACAGTAACAGTTCGAAGAATATGCTTGCGGATCCGAGGACTAAAGGTTTCCCACCTAAAGTATTCGAAGAACTTATTTCAAATATGGGCTTTACTAAAGACCTTATTTAAGAGCATATTGTACTTACTTATGTTTATTAATTAACTGACTCAACGACTGTATTTATCTACTACATTTTTGGGTTTAGAACTAAAATGAGTATTAACTCCTGATCAGGCTTATCTAATGCTCTTAATAAATGATTACTCGGCCAAGTGGGAGAATGTAAGAATATCTTTATATATTCTATTATATGGCCCTTATAATTACTTATCTAATAAATTATCAATGACCTAAATACCCCTATTGGTTTAACTGGTCTTTATGTGATGGACATAATTACCATTACTTAACCATAAAATAGGGTTTCCCCTTGGGTGTATAAAGAGAGATCATTAGGAGAGATTAGAGGCTAATGAGCACCTTTACTTACACACACAAAACAATGCTCCTATCCTCTCCATAATTGAGATATCTGATCTCCTTAAGCCATCCTAACTGTATAACCCTAAACGGGAACCCGATCAGCGTAATCATCCTGTCATGGCATCATCTTCCCTATCATCCTTTACTGGACTACGTGTATGTCTGATTTATTATTTAGTTTATATATTATGTTCAAGGAATTGATCAACATGTGGCAGATTTCACTGATCCTTTTGCTCAATCGTAACATGTGTACAACTGGGAAAAAAGAGAAAAAAAACAAAAAACAGGGAACGAACCCGATGGAACAGACGGGAAACAAAAGCAGACGCCACCAGAACATAATACAACTTTAATAATACAAACAAAACCAAAACTTATAAACACTTGTAAAGATGGGATTAAAAAAAACAAAAAAGAGTGACCAGCATAGATACACTCAAGACTTGACGAATAACTTGTGCATAGATAGTTTGGTAAAAATAGAATTTAATTGGAATTATTTGAGATATAGAAGTTCATGTGATTTTAAACGAAAATCGTCTCCACACTAGTATTTTTTATGAGGAATTTTCGTTAAGTATACAAAAATATATTTTGTAAATATAATTATTATTTAATTTATTTATTAGAAGGAAAGGTGACATCTTATCTAAGCTTTAGGCAAAACAAAGGATTTATAAAAGCAAGTGAAATCATACTTTTTAGACCAAGACTACAAATATATTTTGAAATCACATGGTTAGGATAGCTAAGGTGAGTTGAGACTCACAAATTTGAGAGAGAGTGACAAATTTTGTTAGACTTGTAGGTTATGGATAATTACTTATTAATTTGGTTAGGGGTGAGCATTTCGTGGTTCGGACCTACGAGAACCTTAGACCCGACCCGTAAGAACCTTGGACCCGAACCATTTTAAATATATGGGTTGGTTCGCTGTTCTAGATTTATATGAATTATCGGTTTCGGGTCAGGTCAGTTCCAAACCCACGGTTCTAATATAAGAACCACAAGAACCATTTGTATCTTAATTAGAACATGACTTATTAATAGATTGATAATGTATGAAAACAATAATTTATAAAAATGATCCAATAGATATGTATTGTTAACAGAAAAATAAAACAATACTATTTTTTAGTTTTTTCATTATTCTTTTTTACGTGTTATTGTAATCGATTTCACGTAATGTTAATACAATATTAAAAAAAATATTATTTATAAAAATAGCAATGTATTTTTTCTTGAAATATTTTTTGGCTTAATATATATGCATAGATGTGATATATTATAATTATAATATATGTATATATCCAAAATTTAAGTAAATATTTATGTAGGTCGCTCTGATGTGTGTGTGTGTGTGTATTTGTGATGTATACATAACATATTCACATAATTTTCCGAGTGATGAGAATGACAAAATTGTTACCAAAACATACGTCAAGAAACGAAAAATGATTAAAAAAAGGAAACTCGTGAGCTATTGTTAGAACCATGTGGAGAAACTCTTTTACAAGCATGGTAAAAGAATAGGAATATGTAACCCTCCAAAAGTTTTTCATTAAAAGGTTTTAAAGGGTCAGACCCTTTACCCAACCCATGAGAACCTTTAGGACCCGGAACCACATAGTCTTTTAAGGTTCGGTTCGTGGTTTTCAATTTCAACAATAAAAGGGTATATGGTTCTAGTGGGTCCGGGTCGGGTCGGTTCCTGACCCTTTGCACAGCCCTAAATTTGGCAAATAATTATTTAATTAATAAATGATACCTATGACCATTTAATTATATATATTAAATATTTATTCTTACACGATGAATAAGCAGTTTTCTATGGTATAATAGTAGGCGAAAGAGTGATAGTGTGAGATGGGAAGGTTGGCAATCGTTTAATTTTGACTTCATGTAATTGGCTTTGACTTTGGCTATCTCCGCCTTGAAGATAGTCTGTGCGTTTGTTTGATATTGAAAGTTGCCTTCCAAAAAAAAATAAGCAACGATGGGTCAATGGTTATTGTTAGAACAATCGGCATCATATGGTTGTAGCAATGAAGGTGTTGCAATGAATACCGTGACACAAAATGTAAACTAATTTTGGCTTAGAGTGCACGGAGTGTGGTGGGTGGGGTGGGGGGCGTGGAAGGCCCTTACCGCCCACCTACACCACCCCCACTGGTGTGGAGGAGGGGGAAAGAGATGCGGCTTATGGTGATTGGTTGCTGCTTTATAAAAAAAAAACATTAATGTTTGTGACCGTTTGAAACTTTAAGAAACCCACCGGAGTGGGAGGGGGGCGGCCGGTGGCTCCTCTTTCCTCTGATCCCTTTTCCTCCTCTCTATTCGATCTCTCTACTTGCTCCGCCTTCCTCCTTATTCGTGCTTCTCGCTCCTGTTCCGATCTCTCTCTCTCTCTCTCTCTCTCTCTCTCAGGTGTGTGTGTGTGTATGGAGGGAGGTTATAAGAGGGTTGTTTGTGTGCAGACAAGGAATAGATGTGTGTGTGTGTGTGTGTGTGTGTGTGTGTGTGTGTGTGTGTTGTTCTTGTATGTGTGTGTGTTGTGTCTCTAATGAAAGTAAGGAAGAAGAGATGGGTGGGTGGTTTTTAATTTAGTTTATAAAGAATAATAATAATAATTTATTCCTTTCACCCCTCCCCCCCCCCCCCCACCCATTCCACTCCCCACAATTTTCATCATTAAAATGGTCCTCACATATGCCACATGGCGCATCACCCCCCCCCCACTCCGTACACTCATACTCAACCAGAATTGAAGGTGAAGTGTAATTCCTTCTAGCATGTTTTTATTAATCAATCGATCGAATATCTCATTTTGCATCCCATATGATTGTAATCATGGGCGAGATCTCAGCCCTTGAGGGCGTCTTTCCAAGAATCGAACAACAATGGTGATGGATGATGGCAAAAATTAGAATTTGACATTATATTAGAGGCGTAGGAAAGAGATGAGGGAAGAACGAGGAGGAGGTAATATTTAAGAAAAATGACAGGAAAATAGACGACGTTAAAAATGTAACGACTAAACGAAATAAAGATTAATAGAATAGTGTTGGGCCACCTTAAGGTGTAGCCCAATATCCTTACCCGGATATAAAACTTAGACCCATCCGGCCCAATTAAGTTAAGCCCAATGAGTATTCGGCCCATTAATGGAATAGATAGAAAAGGGTCATTGGACCCGATAGAATGGGCCAAGTTTTGGACCCCAAATGAAATGCAAAGGTGGGCCGATAAATACAAACCTTGTTGGGCCGAGTAATGGGGTCCGATTATCATTGACATTGGGCCGATATAGATGAGTTAACTTATGATTTCACCATTAAGTCCACAACCTTTAGATTAAAACTTCAAGCCCAATCCCTTGTTTTGATACAACCGGCCCACTAGGAAGATCAAAGGGTGCCGCCAATCTTCAATAAAGCTCCACCTATGCACTCCAACTCTCCACAAACCAACACCTATACACCCTACAATCTAGGAAGCATCATTGCATGCATGAACAAGTTATAAACCTACCCTCTAAACCATCTGCTCATTTCGAAAACCACCTCAAAACCATTTACTCTTTTCCTTTCAACATGCAAACCATCATTCATCCCCTATCCATACCAATCGGAAACCTTATCAACTAATAATCACCCTCCTTTTCCAACCTTCTACCATATTAAAACTCATCTATCCTTTTAAGAATAAGATACGGCTACGGTGATAAACCGGCCGATTGATAAGAATAATCTGGGTAAGCTTCTAACTTTCAACTTATAGGAAATACGAGTGCCAAGCTGTAATGGCCAGCTTTACATACGTATCTATATACCTAAGCTGTAATGGTAAGCTAACTATAATATATATGTGTTTGTAATCGTGATTGTGTATTAAAACAGGTGGTCTGAATAGTTCCTGAGCAACTCATCGATCTTAGAAATCAAGTGGAAGAACAACAAGTGAGTGTTTGTACCCTATAATAGCTTTTAAATGTTTCGGGGTGGATGTATGTTTGTTTTTCTCTTTAAAATCATTGTTGGATCATGATCTAATAGAAGTAATAGAAACCGGTCGGATAGAAACTACGTAGAGTGGATCCATTCGGTATCATAGAGTATAGACCCGAGCCAATTAGAGGCTACGGGACCATGCATAATCGATCTATACTCGAAAATAGAATGACCGGACGTTTACATGCATGTGTAAATTATGTGTCCAAAAAGATTGTTTAAGTCTTGGCATCACTCACTAGTTTCGACTAACGTATTTTAAACATACATTTCAGGAAATTATCATGGAACCCGAGCTCAGTAATGGTGTTAGTGAACTTATCGAGTGAAGTTTGATGTTTATAAATAAAGTTTGAATCATGTTGTTAGTGTGATGTTTTCGAAAATAAGTGTTGTGTAGGCTTTGGCCAAACGATGGTTTGGAAAGTGGTTATATGATGTATAATATAAGTATGTTTTTAAGTTAAAGAGTGTTGTTAAAAATATATAATGAAATCGGTTTTAAAGAAAAGAGGATAAACTATAAAAACTAGTTAGGAAACTAACTACCAATCGGTAATGACTCGGTTAAAATCGGGTCGTTACAGGTTGGTATCAGAGCTCGGGTTCGGAGGGTAGTCGAATTTTTATAGAACTAACTTGAAATTTGATTGACATGATTACGTGTAATAGAATGTCGAGCACCGGAGAGCAAGCCGAAGTGTCAATGGAAATAGAAGAAGGAGAGATACCTAATCAAGAGGAGGTGATGGACAACGAGTCACAAGAATTTCCGAGTACTCAAGACTTACTAGCCGAGATTCCGGGTTTGAGGTGGACTAATAACGGGTGGGATTTTAATTTGGAAAACATAGGGGTAATCGGCCCTTTGCCTGAGCCCGTATTTACACCATCCGAACCAATCCATCCATACCCTCAAGTTGATCCAATACCCCACTACTATTATCCGAACCCAACCCCGAGTGAATGTTTTGGTACCTCTAGCAATATTTCAATAGAAGAATCTATCTATAACCCGTACACCACGGCCTATCCGATTCCTCCCACCATGCCACCTGTAACACCCCAACCGATGGCGGAAACATCGAGGTGCCACGTATGAATGCTTGTTCAGTAGCTCATGGTAATACATATGTTTACATAATCCTTTAATACAATATTGAATTCCATTAAATGTCTAGTACATCCAAAGCATAAAACTTCAAATATCTTCTCATGCTAGCTCTAGACTTCAAGCATCATTATTTCCTATTGAGTTGTAAAAATGGGGGGGGGGGTCAACTAGAAGTTGGTGAGAATACATAAGCCATGTCAAGCAAATAGTTTAAGTATAAAAGTCTAGCAATTCATATGTCTATCGTAAGTTTAAGTCTACATGAATAAACATGATATGTTGAATCGACATAATCAAACCTCCGACTAGTTTAGGTCCATCCCGTCATCCACGGTTTACCTTAATAATATGTTGGAACGATAACAATCACCCACGCTACCTATGTAGGAGGTACACGTATCCGGGTGGGATTGTCAATCCAATAGATCTATTATTGAGTATCGCCGGCTTGGCCATAGCTAATGATTATGTAATGTTGAAACTCGTTGAAACTGTTGTTGTTGTCTAATTCATGAGGCATTAAAGTTTACAACTAGACATGTATGTAGAATTGCTTAAGTATAATGTTGCAAGTATGAAGAATTGCATAAACATGGTTACGTAAACTCACCTTAGTATAGTATTAAGTCTCGAGAAAAAGTATAAGTGTAGCCCCAAAGATTGCCAAGTATTACCCTATGTATAAGGTAACAAATAAGTCTAAGTCTATCTAGTCTACAAGTATATTCTAGGGTTTCGATTTGGGGATAAACATTTGTTGGATTAATAATAAAATGTTTTAAGAGAAATTTGATAATTAAATAAACGAAAGTCTTTTTGTAAATTTTAAATTAAAGGTGGTCACAATATAAAGTTTTAAGTATGAAAATAATTTTTAATAAATTATTTTCTTAAAAATAGAATATTAAGTCTATTTATTACAAATTGTCAAAATATAACTTTAATATTTAAAAATATTAAATTTACAGAATTATTAATTTAAAAATTGTATTTCTGTTCCAAATAATCAGAAATAATTTATATAAAATTTTGGTGCAAAAATATTGAAAAATGAATTTATTATGATTTATTTATGATTAAAACTAACAAAAATTGATTAAAAATATTAAATAAATGATTTTTCAGAAATAAAAATCATTTCAGAAAAATTTATTGTTATAAAAACTCAGAATAATTTTTGTGGAAATTTATAAAATTGTTTTGATATTTTTATAGAATTTTATAAATAAAATAGAATAAACTTGAATTATTTATTATATATATTAAATAAATAAATTTTTGAAAACTAAAAATTGTATGTTAAACTTTTTCACTAGATTAACACAAAATAATTTTTGTAGAATTTTTAAAAGAGTTTTAGTATTTTAAAATGAATATTTTTAAAAATATAAAAGAATATATATATATATATATAATTTAATAAAAAAAATGTTGTTGATGCCGTGGTTCGAACCCGGGCCCTAGGCCGGTTCGTGTGTTTTAAATCACAAGCCCAGACCAGTTGGTCTGGACCCTGAGAACGTTTAATCTATGGTTATTTTAATTATATAATATAAGTGAAATTGATTTCTATTCTTTTTAAAAAGAAAAGATTTAAAACATTTTACACGGGACTCGAACCCGCGTGGTGTGGACAAACAACCATCAGACACAACCACCTGATCTAGCTCAGGGGTTGTGTTTGATTCTAGTTTAAATTAAATATAAAACATATGCACAGAAGGTGTTCTTCCCCAAATACACGATTTCGAACCCTAGTTTTTCCAATTGTTCAGATTACACAACGATAACCCTATTAACCTTAGGGTTATTGTTGCGTGTATCCCGAAGGTCAAAACCCACAAAGAAAATGATACTTACAACAATGAATCATGTGGTTTTGCTCAGTCAACCAAAATAGTCAACTCGTGCACGACTGCTTCGAATGACGGGTTGATGACAGAAATTGGAGGTTGAGAGGATGTATTCGGCGAGTGTAGAAGGTGTTGTGGTGTTCAATTAATAGTGATAGGGTCTGGGTTGCACGATTGGTAAGTTGACTCGGCCATTAAAGTGATGACGCGAAATTGATACGATTTTGGTATGTTTGACTATCCAAACAGCTTTCAAGGGACGCGGAATCATAATTCGTTCATCAATCAATCTTAAACGCGTTTGAATCTTGGCTAATTATGGTAGATTGGCTTCACAGTTGACTTTCCTAGTCAACTGTGAAGAACCATTCATGTGTTATAATAATATCGAGTCGGGATTAGAGCAAAAGGTGTGGGTAGACCAGGTGGTTAGGTTTGTTGTGTATGCTGTAACACCCCAACCGATGGCGGAAACATCGGGATGTCACGTATTGATGATTGTTTCAGTAGCACATGGTATAAATTGAGTTTTAAATAATTTATTCATAACATAAATATTCAAATGAAATAATGTCTAGGAATTCAAATACATGATATCAAGTAATGCAACAACTTCAAATAACTTCATGATAAATCCTCATGCAAACTCAAGCCTCAGCTTCATTGTTACCTGAAACATGTTAATTTTGAAAATATTTTTAGGTCAACAAAAGTTGGTGAGAATTACATAGGTTTTGATAATCGAATAAAAATGTTGTACAATTCAAGTGTCATGGCAAGTCTAGTCCATATGTAAAAACATACTAGAAGTAAATCGAGTGCATAATCAACCCTTGTGACTGTTATAATGTGGTACATCCCATACGCTCATGGTTCACTCGAATATGTTATGCGATAACAATCACCCACGCTACTTTGTAGGAGGCACGTATCCGGGTGGGATTGTCAGTCCAATAGATCTATCATTGTATATCGTCGGCTGATCAATGTTAATGATTATGCTAGAATTGTGCTTACCCTAGTCATGTTTAAGACATAATGCAACATAGAAAAACACATAGACACTTTGATGATTGAATTGCATATAGAATATTGTAACATGTTTCACCCCAAAAATGGTGATAAATAGAAAAGGGGCTATGTAAAACTCACCTTAGCAAAATGTTATATCTCTTGAAAAATAGAATAGTGTGTTGCCCAATTATGCCAAGTATTACCCAATAAATAAGGTAATAAATATGTCTAAGTCTATCTAGTCTACAAATATACTCTAGGGCTTCGAATTGGGGGATAAGTGCTCGTTTGATTAATAAATAAAATGTTTGAATAAAAAGAGAAATTTGATAAATAAATAAACAAAAGTCTTTTTGTAAATTTTAAATTAAAGATGGTCACAATAATAAGTTTAAAGTATGAAAATAATTTTTATAAAATTATTTTCTTAAATATAGAATATTAAATCTATTTATTACAAATTGTCAAAATATAACTTTAATATTTAAAAATATTAAATTTACAGAATTATTACTTTAAAAAATTGTATTTCTGTCCAAATAATCAGAAATAATTTATATAAAATTTTGGTGCAAAAATATTGAAAAATGAATTTATTATGATTTAATTATGATTAAAACTAACAAAAATTGATTAAAAATATTAAATAAATGATTTTCCAGAAATAAAAATCATTTCAGAAAAGTTTATTGTTGTAAAAACTCAGAATAATTTTTGTGGAAATTTATAAAATTGTTTTGATATTTTTATAGAATTTTATAAATAAAATAGAATAAACTTGATTTATTTATTATATATATTAAATAAATAAATTTTTTAAAACTAAAAATTGTATGTTAAACTTTTTCACTAGATTAACATAATATAATTTTTGTAGAATTTATAAAAGAGTTTTAGTATTTTAAAATGAATTTTAAAATAATATAAAGGAATATATATATATATATATATATATATATGTTTAATACAAAATAAAAATGTTGTTGATGTCGTGGTTCGAACCCGGGCCCTAGGCCGGTTCGTGTGTTTTAAATCACAAGCCCAGACCAACTGGTCTGGGCCCTGAGAACGTTTAGTTTAAGATTATTTTAATTATATAATATATAAGAACTGATTTATATTTAATTATAATGAAAAAGATAAAACCGTTTGTCACGGGACTCGAACCCGCGTGACCTCGTTCAACAACATCAAACACAACCACTTGATCTAGATCAGTGGTTGTGTTTGATTCTGGTTTCTTTAAATTATAAAAAATATGCAAAAACAGTGTTCTTCCCCAATTCGTGATTTGTTCGAGCCCTAGATTATTAATTGATCAAATTACACAACAATAACCCAATTAATTATAGGGTTATTGTTGTGTGATTGTCGAAGAATAAAACCCACTGGAAAAGTAGAACTTACGAATACGAATTGTATGATTTAGCTCGGTCAACAGAAAAAGTCAACACGAACACTTTTGCTTCGAATGATGGGTTTATAACAGAAATTGAGGTTTGAGGAAGAGTTATCGGCGAGTATGGACTGATGTGAGAGGTCCAATTTATAGGGATGGGGCTTGGGTCGTTGAATTGGAAGGTTTGACCTCGAATTGAATGGGTATCGCATAATTATGTATAATTGGTTCGAATTAAAGACGATTGTACGTGTGTATGACGCGGAATGGACCGGTAATCACGTAATTATACTAAATCAGGATGAAAACGCGTTCAAAATTGGTAAATTATGGTAAGTTGTGTCACAGTTGACTTTCCAAGTCAACTGTGAAGAACAAAAGGGCTCGTGATATAATAATTACGCGCTGGGTTTGAAGCAGGAAATGTGGGTAGACCAGATGGTTAGGTTGCTTGTGTATGTGGCCCGGCTTGGGCGCGGGTTCGATTCCCGGCCCAAGCAATATTATTTTTGACATTTTATCATATATATATATATATAAGTATATTATATAATTAATTTAGTATAAGGGTTCCAAATACGCCACAATAATAATTAAATGCGAACAATAATAATGGAACTTGACGTTTTTATTCATGATAATGGTAACATACAAGTGTAAATGCGTAATGTTACAGTCTCCCCTACTTTTAGGAACTTCGTCACGAAGTTGGAGTTGGAGAGTCTGGAGGAAAAAGATGTGGGTATTTAGACTTCATCTGGTCTTTTACGTTCCCAAGTTAACTCTGGGCCTCGTTTAGATTCCCAACGAACCTTAACGATCGGGATGCGACTGCGCTTGAGTTTCTTGACTCCAGTATCAACGATCTCGACGGGTTTCTCGATAATGTGCATAGTTTCGTCGATTTGCACATCTTCAAGAGGAACATGGAGATTCTCATCTGCTAAGCATTTCTTAAGATTCGAAACACGAAAGGTCGGGTGAACATTGCTTAGCTCAGGTGGAAGATCAAGTTTGTAAGCCACTTTTCCAATCCTGTCAAGAATTTTGAATGGGCCTACGTATCGAGGAGCTAGTTTTCCCTTTCTACCGAAACCAATCACTCCTTTCCAAGGGGATACCTTAAGACGTACAAGGTCCCCAACTTGAAATTCCAAGGGTTTACGACGTTTATCAGCATAACTCTTCTGACGACTTCTAGCCTTGAGAAGATTATCCTAAATGAGTTGGATTTTGTCTGTGGTTTCCTGGATTAGTTCGGGTCCAGTGATACGGGTTTCACCAACCTCAGTCCAACAGACAGGTGAACGACATTTACGACCATAGAGTGCCTCGAAAGGAGCCATGTTAATGCTGGCGTGATAACTGTTGTTGTATGAAAACTCGACCAAAGGAAGATGAAAATCCCATGCGCCACCAAAGTCGATGACACATGCCCTGAGCATATCCTCAAGTGTCTGGATGGTCCGTTCAGTCTGACCATCTGTTTGAGGGTGATAAGCAGTACTCAGGTTCAACTTGGTACCCAAAGCATCTTGTAAGGAATCCCAAAAGTGAGAGGTGAAACGACCATCACGATCGAAATAATGTCCAAGGGAATACCATGTCGACATACGATTTCATTTACGTACATCTTTGCCAACCTTTCCACAGAATACTTCTCACGAATAGGTAAGAAGTGGGCTGACTTGGTCAAACGATCGACGATTACCCAAATACTGTCAAAACCTTTGGGTGTACGAGGGAGTTTAGTGCTGAAATCCATTGCTATGCTCTCCCATTTCCATACAGGGATTTCTGGTTGTTCGAGCATACCAGATGGTCTTTGATGTTCAGCCTTGACCTTTGAACAAGTGAGGCATTTTGCAACGAAAAGAGCAATATCCTTCTTCATACCAGGCCACCAATACGAATAACGAAGATCTTGGTACATCTTGTCAGCTCCAGGATGAATAGAATAACGAGACTTATGAGCCTCGTTCATAAGAAAGGTACGAAGATCATCACGGTCAGGAATCCAAAGTCGGTTAAGAAAGTAGAGAAGCCCATCAGGTTTGGTTTCAAGTTGAGTCTCAGCACCACAAGACATTTCGTCGTACATGTTACCTTGGGTGACTGAGGTATGTTGAGCCTGGAGGATACGATCCTGCAGATCAGTACGAACTCTCGCACAATGAAGTTTGATACGCTCTTTGCGACTGAGTGCGTTAGCCACAACATTCGCTTTGCCAGGATGGTAGCGAATTTCGCAATCATAGTCGTTAAGTAACTCAACCCAACATCGTTGCCTCATGTTAAGATTTTTCTGGTCGAAGACATGTTGGAGACTTTTGTGGTCCGTGAAAACCACACATTTAGTCCCATAAAGATAGTGTCTCCAAATCTTAAGAGCAAAGACAACAGCGCCCAATTCAAGATCATGGGTGGTATAATTCTTTTCGTGAGTCTTGAGTTGTCTAGACGCATAAGCAATAACCTTTCCTCGTTGCGTGAGAACACAACCAAGACCTTGGTTTGATGCATCACAATAGACCACGAAGTCATCATTACCATCAGGTAGAGACAAGATAGGAGCTTCACAGAGTTTCAGCTTGAGAGTTTCAAATGCTTCCTCTTGCTTTGGTCCCCACTCATAGGGTTTACCCTTGTGAGTTAAAGCAGTGAGAGGAACAGCGATCTTAGAGAAGTTGGCAATGAATCGACGATAATAACCAGCCAACCCAAGGAAAGAACGGACTTCTGTTGGAGTTTTAGGAACACTCCAATTCTTCACAGCCTCGATCTTTGCAGGATCAACATGAATTCTGTTCATATCAATGACATGTCCCAAAAATTGAACTTCCTTAAGCCAAAATTCACATTTCGAGAACTTGGCATACAGTTGTTCTTTCTTTAGGAGACCCAAAATGGAGTGAAGATGTTGTTCGTGATCGGACTTTGATTTAGAGTAAATCAAAATGTCGTCGATGAAGACGATTACGAATTTGTCGAGGTAGGGTCTACAAACTCGATTCATTAAATCCATAAACACTGCGGGAGCGTTGGTCAATCCAAATAGCATGACCATGAATTCATAGTGACCATAACGTGTACGAAATGCTGTCTTGGGAATGTCTTCATCGTGGACTCTAAGCTGATGATAACCAGAACGAAGATCAATCTTCGAGAAGTGGGTTGCTCCTTGAAGTTGATCGAAAAGGTCGTCAATCCTAGGAAATGGATATCGATTCTTGATGGTGAGTTTGTTGAGTTCGCGATAGTCGATACACATCCTGAGAGATCCATCTTTCTTCTTAACGAACAAGACAGGGGCTCCCCATGGAGAAGAACTGGGGCGAATGAAACCTTTATCAGAAAGTTCCTGTAGTTGACTAGCAAGTTCTTGCATCTCAGAGGGTGCAAGACGATAAGGAGCTTTGGCGACAGGGTTAGCACCAGGAACAAGATCAATCCTAAATTCCACTTGTCGAGCAGGAGGCAAACCAGGTAAATCCTCTGGAAAGACTTCAGGATAATCCCGAATGATTGGGATGTCTTGGATACTTTTGCTTTTGTCTTTCTTTTCTATCACGTTAGCTAAGAAGGCTGTATACCCCTTTCGTAAGTATTTTTGGGCAGTAGTACAAGACATGAGCTTAAGCTCGCCACAAGGCTTCTCACCATAGATCTTCAAAATCTCACCAGATTCGAGAGGAATGCGTATGACTTTCTCAAAACATAGAATTTCAGCACGATGGGTTGACAACCAGTCCATGCCTACTATGACATCAAAGCTTCCAAGATGCATAGGGATGAGATCGATAGAGAAAGTATGTTCGTCGAGGTTCAATACACAGTTACGAATGATAGAGTCGATCGAGATAGACTTCCCATTAGCTACCTCTACCACTAAAGGTTCCTCTAGGTTAGTTTGGGGTAAGTTAAGTAAAGTTCAAACTTTAGTGATACAAATGACTTATCAGCTCCCGAATCAAATCATATGCATGCATAGTGGTTATTAATGAGAAACGTACCATTCACCACCTCGTTGTTGTCACGGGCCTGGTTAGCATTGAGATTGTAGGCGCGACCTCGAGCACCTTGGTTGCGGTTCTTGTTTTGGTTGCGGTTTTGGTTCTGGTTCTGGTTTTGGTTACGATTGGGGCAATTGTTGATATAGTGGTCAGGGCTGCCACACTCGTAGCACTGACCACGAGCAAGCCTGTTGTTTTGTTGGTTGGGAGCTGGGGCATTGTTGTTTTGGGCAGCAGGGCCGTTAGCAGGAGGAGCTCGGCAGATGTTCACAAGGTGACCATACCTTTGACACTTAGTGCAAAAACGACATGGCACCTGTGCTGGATGATGGTATTTACAAGTGTTGCACAACGGGTGAGGTCCGGTGTATGGCTTCTTGGCTAGGTTTTGTGCTGTAGGTGGGGTGGTAGCAACCATGAAATTCCTAGACTTGCGCTTCTTGTTGCTTGAGGTCTCGGGCTTAACCTCAATAGCAGGCTGAGGAGTGTCTTTTTGCAGCAGTCTTCTTAGTGCCCTTGCGAAAGAGAGTACCGTTCTTCACATGATTATCAGTGAGAGTAGCCGCCAGACGTTTGGCTTCCTCCAACGTGGCAGGATTCCTTCCCCACACTGTGTCCTGGATTTGCATGGGTAGAACACCGATATACTTTTCGATGGCTACAGGCAGGGGAGTGACTTTATGGGGCAACAATAAGCTAAGCTCGTGAAAGCGGGTATTGTAGGCAAGGTTTTCCCCACTATCTTGAGCAAGGGTGTGGAACTCATCTTCTAGCTTCTTAACCTCGTTGCGGGGACAAAACTCATCCTTCATAACCTCCTTGACTTGATCCCATGTCATAGCAAGTGCAACTTCGGCTCCACGGGTGCGTTTTTCCTCATTCCACCAAGTGAGTGCTCGTTTGTGAAGAACACTCATGGCGTAACGAACCTTAAAGTTGTCGAGGCACTCACTGTTGATGAAGGTATTCTCAATACCCTCGAACCATTGTAGGAGTCCTGTAGCTCCTTCTTCTCCACTGAACTTTGGGGGATTACAGGAATTAAAGTGCTTAAGAGTACAAGCTGGGAGACCATTCCCGTTCCCGTTGTGGTTTCCATTTCCGTTTTCGTTTCCATTACCGCTCCCGCTGCCGTTACCGTTCCCGTTACCGTTCATCTGGATGACTTGAGCTAATAAGTTAGGAACCAGAGTCGCGATTTGCTGCGCCATTTGTTGAGAAATGATCGCAGCCAGTTGGGCATCGACACCATTGTTGTTGTTGTTATTGTTGTTGTTGTTGTTGTGGTTAGCGTCGTGGTCGTTGCTATTCACTTCATCTTGATTGTCACCACTGTTAAGGCGAGTGCTGCGATGTGGAGGCATGATCTGTATGAGACACAATGAAATGAATGAGGTTATATAAGGAATGTAATCATTTATTCATTAATTAAAACGAATAAACGAAAATGTTGACTTATCAAAGATTCTAGATTCTAATAACATATGAAGACATGCTTTAGCCTATAAGTGAACACTCATCCCGAGAATTCCCAAGTAGGCATCCGGGTCCCTCGTCTGATTGGGATATATGCGCAATGCAAGCCTAGACAGAAGACTCGGAATACAGGCATTCACCCTTCCAGATTGCACGTGTTCGTCATTAAAATCTAGAACTTCGACGAGATCTCAAGGTCGTTCAGGCTAAACTTGAGGATTTTGTCCTATTAATCTAATGGTGGATCAGGATTGCAGCAGACGAATAAGAGTAGGTCACTTGTAGGCTTAGGGTTATATAGGATAGGGATAAGATTAAGGAAGCAATTAGGATTTCAAGTAAGAGAAGCAAGTACTGTTTAAGTCCCTAAGGTTATAGTCTAGATTATTTTCTAATAACCTAATTTCCCATAACCAAGGCTCTGATACCAATCTGTAACACCCCAACCGATGGCGGAAACATCGGGATGTCACGTATTGATGATTGTTTCAGTAGCACATGGTATAAATTGAGTTTTAAATAATTTATTCATAACATAAATATTCAAATGAAATAATGTCTAGGAATTCAAATACATGATATCAAGTAATGCAACAACTTCAAATAACTTCAAATAAAAACTTCATGATAAATCCTCATGCAAACTCAAGCCTCAGCTTCATTGTTACCTGAAACATGTTAATTTTGAAAATATTTTTGGGTCAACAAAAGTTGGTGAGAAATACATAGGTTTTGATAATCGAATAAAAATTTGTACAATTCAAGTGTCATGGCAAGTCTAGTCCATATGTGAAAACATACTAGAAGTAAATCGAGTGCATAATCAACCCTTGTGACTGTTTTATAATGTGGTACATCCCATACGCTCATGGTTCACTCGAATATGTTATGCGTTAACAATCACCCATGCTACCTTTGTAGGAGGCACGTATCCGGGTGGGATTGTCAGTCCAATAGATCTATCATTGTATACCGTCGGCTGATCAATGTTAATGATTATGCTAGAATTGTGCTTACCCTAGTCATGTTTAAGACATAATGCAACATAGAAAAACACATAGACACTTTGATGATTGAATTGCATATAGAATATTGTAACATGTTTCACCCCAAAAATGGTGATAAATAGAAAATGGGCTATGTAAAACTCACCTTAGCAAAATGTTATATCTCTTGAAAAATAGAATAGTGTGTTGCCCAATTATGCCAAGTATTACCCTATCAATAAGGTAATAAATATGTCTAAGTCTATCTAGTCTACAAATATACTCTAGGGCTTCGAATTGGGGATAAGTGCTCGTTTGATTAATAAATAAAATGTTTGAATAAAAAGAGAAATTTGATAAATAAATAAACAAAAGTCTTTTTGTAAATTTTAAATTAAAGATGGTCACAATAATAAGTTTAAAGTATGAAAATAATTTTTATAAAATTATTTTCTTAAATATAGAATATTAAATCTATTTATTACAAATTGTCAAAATATAACTTTAATATTTAAAAATATTAAATTTAAGAATTATTACTTTAAAAATTGTATTTCTGTTCCAAATAATTAGAAATAATTTATATAAAATTTTGGTGCAAAAATATTGAAAAATGAATTTATTATGATTTAATTATGATTAAAACTAACAAAAATTGATTAAAATTATTAAATAAATGATTTTCCAGAAATAACAATCATTTCAAAAAAGTTTATTGTTGTAAAAACTCAGAATAATTTTTGTGGAAATTTATAAAATTGTTTTGATATTCTTATAGAATTTTATAAATAAAATAGAATAAACTTTATTTATTTATTATATATATTAAATAAATAAATTTTTTAAAACTAAAAATTGTATGTTAAACTTTTCACTAGATTAACATAATATAATTTTGTAGAATTTATAAAAGAGTTTTAGTATTTTAAGATGAATTTTAAAATAATATAAAGGAATATATATATATATATATATGTTTAATAAAAAATAAAAATGTTGTTGATGCCGTGGTTCGAACCCGGGCCCTAGGCCGGTTCGTGTGTTTTAAATCACAAGCCCAGACCAACTGGTCTGGACCCTGAGAACGTTTAGTTTAAGATTATTTTAATTATATAATATATAAGAACTGATTTATATTTAATTATAATGAAAAAGAGAAACCCGTTTGTCACGGGACTCGAACCCGCGTGACCTCGTTCAACAACATTAGACACAACCACTTGATCTAGATCAGTGGTTGTGTTTGATTTTGGTTTCTTTAAATTATAAAACATATGCAAAAACAGTGTTCTTCCCCCAATTCGTGATTTGTTCGAGCCCTAGATTATTAATTGATCAAATTACACAACAATAACCCAATTAATTATAGGGTTATTGTTGTGTGATTGTCGAAGAATAAAACCCACTGAAAAAGTAGAACTTACGAATACGAATTGTATGATTTAGCTCAGTCAACAGAAAAAGTCAACTCGAACACTTTTGCTTCGAATGATGGGTTTATAACAGAAATTGAGGTTTGAGGAAGAGTTATCGGCGAGTATGGACTGATGTGAGAGGTCCAATTTATAAGGATGGGGCTTGGGTCGTTGAATTGGAAGGTTGACCTCGAATTGAATGGGTATCGCATAATTATGTATAATTGGTTCGAATTAAAGACGATTGTACGTGTGTATGACGCGGAATGGACCGGTAATCATGTAATTATACTAAATCAGGATGAAAACGCGTTCAAAATTGGTAAATTATGGTAAGTTGTGTCACAGTTGACTTTCCAAGTCAACTGTGAAGAACAAAAGGGCTCGTGATATAATAATTACGCGCTGGTTTTGAAGCAGGAAATGTGGGTAGACCAGATGGTTAGGTTGCTTGTGTATGTGGCCTGGCTTGGGCGCGGGTTCGATTCCCGGCCCAAGCAATATTATTTTTGACATTTTATCATATATATATATATAAGTATATTATATAAATTAATTTAGTATAAGGGTTCCAAATACGCCACAATAATAATTAAATACGTACAATAATAATGGAACTTGACGTTTTTATTCATGATAATGGTAACGTACAAGTGTAAATGCGTAATGTTACATATGTGACCCAGCTTGGGCGCGGATTCGATTCCCGGCCCAAGCAATATTATTTTTTTTTGACATTTTATAACTATATATATATATATATATATATATATGTATGTTATAATTTATGTAGTATTAGGGTTTCAAATACGTCACAAAAATATTTTTAAAAGGCGACAATTGGTGAATCTTGACGTTTTATTCAAATTATTCGTAACGTATAAATATTAAGTGCGAAATGTTACACCACCCATGACCCCGGGGATTGATCCATATCTTGAAGCTATCATGATTAATCGAGCAAATGAAGCCTTACCACAATCGAAGTACGTGAGCCGTAAGGAATACTTGGAATTGGTAGAAAGTTATTACCAAATGAAATCACAACGTGACCAAGCTCGCAATATGGTGGAGGAATTAACGAAGTTGGTGAGGAGGTTTGCGTACCAATCTAGACAAGTCCTCGAGGAGTCCAAGTATCCTCTAATGTTGTGAGGTGATGGCGCATGAAAGTGAAGATGGTAGGAAGGTTGGAGTGAAGGAAGAAGGATAATATTGAATAAAAAGGTGTGAAGTAGTGACCATGATGTTATGTGTTTGTAAAAATGATGTGGTAATATGTAGTTTTTATGTGGTAGTATGTTAAATGGTGTGTGGTAGTAACCTATGTACTAAACATCTAGAAATTTTCTTATGATATATATATATATATATATATATATATCTAGATGTTTTATTAATTAAATAGACTAAAATAAAAAGTTATGAAATAAATCACTACTAACCAAAATGAAAAATTTTTAATATAGAAAATGCCGAGACGATCTGAAAGAAATACGGGAAAAGAACCAGAAATAGGACATACCAAGAAAAATAAAGCCTCTTCATCGAAACCAACAGAAACAGTTGAAGAACCTGTGAATGAAGAAACCCCCGTAGAAGAAGACATCCCTATGACAAATGAAATTAACGAGCTAGAAGAGAAAATGAGGAAATTAGTTTTAGATAGTCTCCAGGACTCGATTCCAACCATCATGACAATGCTAGAAAAACCATCAGGTTCCAAAACTGTAGAGAAAAATCAAGATGAGGTCATAGTTAACTTAGAGGATAACACTATAAGATCCCGATACTACGACTACAAAACCTTTATGGCCTGTAGACCTGAATCTTTCGATGGTAGTACGGGTGCGGCTGGGGCTACCCGTTGGTTAGAAGAGATGGAATCTATATTGGAAATAAGTAATTGTGCTCCTAGAGACCAGGTAAAATTTGTAACCCACTCGTTAAAAGCAGAAGCTTTAAACTGGTGGAACATGATAAGACAGGTAAGAGGTAGGGATGTGGTAACTACCATGACGTGGTTAGAATTTCGAACACTTATCACCGAGAAATACTGTCCCATGAATGAGATTGAAAAGATAGAAATGGAATTCCTAGGAATGGAAATGAAGGGCCTAGACTGTGTAGGCTATATAAACCGATTCAATCAACTTGCTCGTTTAGTACCCCACCAAGTAAACCCTGAACCTAAAAGAATTAGAAGGTTTATCTGGGGATTAAACCCCCAAATTCAGGGAATAGTTAGAGGAGCAAAACCAGCAAAATTCGATACTGCCTGTGAATTAGCCTTAAGTTTGACTGATGACATAATAAGGCATAAAGAACGGAGAGAGTACCAGTAGGTAGTAAAAGAGGGTGGAATGAAACCTTTAGAACCATAAATTTCAACACCTCTGGTAAAAGTCAAGAAAATCCAGGAGATCAAGGAAACCCTGAAAAGCGACCTTATCGAGGAAATAGCCCGTTCTGTTCAAAATGCAAATACTACCATACCGGTGAATGTCGAAGAAGGTGTGATCGATGCGGCCAATTTCATCTCGGCAATTGCAAGGGAACCCATTGCCAGAATTGTAAGAAAGTAGGACATGTAGCAAAAGATTGCAGATTCGACCCGGACCGTCCCAGAACATGTTACGAATGTAAAGAACCAGGTCACTACAAAGCTGACTGTCTAAGCTGAGAAACCCGTCCAAAGTGGAACAAGGAAGAGGAAGGGCATTCGTGATCAATGCAGAAGAAGCCCGGAATGAACCCGATCTGGTTACGGGTATGTTCTATATCAATCAATTACCCGCTTATGTCTTATTTGATACTGGAGCTAATCTTAGCTTCGTTTCAAAAACCTTTATAGAAAAGATAAATATACTCTCGGAACCCATGAATAAAACATACGAAATTGAGATAGCTGATGGAAAAATTTTAAAAGCTACCGAAGTTTTTAAAAAATTGACATTAGCCATCGAAAATCAAGAATTCCTGATAAATCTCATTCCTATGAGCTTAGGAGAATTCGACGTTATTATCGGAATGGATTGGTTAGCATCGAACCAGGTTGAAATAATTTGCAAAGAAAAGATAGTAAAAATACCCTTGTTAACACAAGAAACTTTAATCGTGTATGGGGAAAAATCAAAAGGAACCCTAAATCTAGTTTCCAGCATAAAAATGATGAAATACTGGAAGAAGGGACACCAACTCTTTTTGATACATCTGAATTCAGAAAATGAAAGCAAAGAAGAAATAGATACAATTAAGATAGTATCTGAATTCAAAGACGTTTTTCCAAGTGAATTACCTGGACTACCTCCACCTCGTCAGGTAGAATTTTCAATTGACCTAATTCCTGGAGCTGCACCAATTGCTAGAGCTCCATATAGGTTAGCTACAAATGAAATGAGAGAACTTACAAAGCAATTAGAAGAACTCATAGATCGAGGATTCATTAGGCCAAGCACCTCCCCCTGGGGAGCACCGGTACTTTTTGTTAAGAAAAAAGATGGAACCATGAGAATGTGTATTGACTATAGGGAGCTTAATAAGCTAACCATCAAGAACAAATACCCATTACCTAGGATCGATGATCTTTTTGACCAATTACACGGTGCCAAATATTTCTCAAAAATTGATCTTAGGTCAGGTTACCATCAGTTAAGAATAAGAGACGAAGATGTTTTAAAAATAGCTTTTCGAATCAGATATGGCCATTATGAATTTTTAGTCATGCCATTTGGACTAACAAATGCCCCTGCAGTATTTATGGATCTGATGAATAGAATTTGTAGACCTTACTTAGATAAGTTTGTGACCGTCTTTTTAGATGACATTTTAATTTACTCTAAGACTGAAAAAGATCATCAGCAACATTTAAAAGAAATTCTGGAAACTCTTAGAAAAGAAAAGTTGTATGCAAAATTTACCAAGTGCGAATTCTGGGTGAAGGAAATCAAATTCTTAGGACATGTGATCAATGAAGAAGGAATACAAGTAGATCCTACCAAGGTAGAAGCCATTCAAAAATGGGAAACACCTAAGAGTCCTACTGAAGTTAGACAATTTTTAGGGGCTAGCAGGATACTATAGAAGATTTATTGGAAACTTTTCTAAATTAGCCCTACCCCTTACCACTCTAACTAAGAAAGCTTCTAAGTTTGAATGGAAGGAGAAACAAGAACAAGCCTTTCAGAATTTAAAGAATAAGTTGTGTGAAGCTACCGGAAGAAGGAAAAACATTCATAGTATACTGTGACGCTTCCCAACAAGGCTTAGGGTGCGTTTTTAATGCAAGAAAAACAGGTAATAGCTTATGCCTCAAGACAATTGAAGAAACATGAACAGAATTATGTTACGCATGATCTAGAACTTGGAGCCATAATATTTGCTTTAAAAATATGGAGGCATTACTTATATGGAACAAAGTGTACCATCTACACTGATCATAAGGGCCTTCAACACATCTTCGACCAAAAACTTTTAAACATGCGACAAAGAAGATGGATAGAAATCTTAAGTGATTATGAATGTGACATAAGATATCATCCAGGAAAAGCAAATATTGTAGCAGACGCACTAAGTCGAAAAGAAAAACCTTTAGGAGCTAAAGCTTTTAAAATTACTTTTGGTAAACGAATTCCTAAGCCAATTAAGAGACCATCAAAGGAAAGCTTTAGAACCTACTTTAATAGAAAAGGAAGATCTTAATAAAGAAGAAGAAAGACTAATAGAAGGTGCTGACGGAATTTTAAGGCACGATACAAGAATATGGATACCTCGATATGGTGACCAAAGAGAAGTTATTTTAAAAGAAATTTATCATTCGAAATATTCCATTCATCCTGGTAGTCAAAAGATGTATAAAGATCTTAGGAAGAATTTTTGGTGGCCAAGTATGAAAAAAAGTGTTGGAGAATTTGTAGCAAAATGTATAACTTGTACCAAAGTAAAAGCAGAGCACCAAAAACCCAGTGGGTTATTAATACAACCCGAAATTCCCGTTTGGAAATGGGATCAACTTACCATGGATCTTGTAACCAAGTTACCAAGATCTACAAAAGGTAATGATGCCATTTGGGTGATAGTAGATAGACTAACCAAATCAGCCCACTTTCTACCCATACAAGAAAATTATGGAGTAGAAAAATTAGCAAAGATATATATACGGAGATAGTAACAAGGCATGGAATTCCCCTCTCTATAATCTCAGATCATGATGGCTATTTCACTTCTAGATTTTGGGGAAAATTCCAAGATGCCTTAGGATCTCAAATCAAGCTTAGCACTGCTTATCACCCACAAACAGACGGACAAAGTGAAAGAACTATTCAAACGCTAGAGGATATGTTATGAGCTTGTGTCCTGGAATTTAGGGGAAGTTGGGATACTCATCTACCATTAATAGAATTCTCATACAATAATAGTTATCACGCTTCCATCCAAGCTGCGCCCTTCGAAGCATTATATGGTAGAAAGTGTAGATCTCCGATATGTTGGAATGAAGTCGGAGAAAAACCAACTTACCAGCCCACAAATTATTCAAGAAACCACAGAATAGATAATTCAAATCAAAAAGAAACTGGAGGAAGCCAGGAGTCGACAGAAAAGCTATGCAGATAATCGAAGGAGATCGTTAGAATTCCAGATAGGAGATTACGTCCTATTAAAAGTATCCCCACGGAAAGGTGTTATACGATTCCAAAAACGGGGAAAACTTAACCCACGCTATATAGGACCGTATCAAATAAAGGAAAAAGTTGGACCAGTAGCCTATCGTTTAGAATTGCCTCCAGAATTAGACGGATCCATGATGTTTTTCATATCTCCAACCTCCGAAAATGTGTAGTGGATACACAAGCTATCATTCCTTTAGATGATATTCAAGTAAATCCTCAATTACGATTCACAGAGGAACCTATAGAAATTGTGTCACAACAAGAAAGAAGACTGAGAAAGGGAAAAATACCAATAGTACAAGTTAAGTGGAATGCTAGACGAGGTCCGGAATTCACATTTGAACGTGAGGATATGATGAGAGCAAAATACCCCCATCTATTTGTAAATCAGGAACAATATAAAAACAATTTCGGGGACGAAATTTTCTAAGTGGGGGGGGAGAATGTAACGACTAAACGAAATAAAGATTAATAGAATAGTGTTGGGCCACCTTAAGGTGTAGCCCAATATCCTTACCCGGATATAAAACTTAGACCCATCCGGCCCAATTAAGTTAAGCCCAATGAGTATTCGGCCCATTAATGGAATAGATAGAAAAGGGTCATTGGACCCGATAGAATGGGCCAAGTTTTGGACCCCAAATGAAATGCAAAGGTGGGCCGATAAATACAAACCTTGTTGGGCCGAGTAATGGGGTCCGATTATCATTGACATTGGGCCGATATAGATGAGTTAACTTATGATTTCACCATTAAGTCCACAACCTTTAGATTAAAACTTCAAGCCCAATCCCTTGTTTTGATACAACCGGCCCACTAGGAAGATCAAAGGGTGCCGCCAATCTTCAATAAAGCTCTACCTATGCACTCCAACTCTCCACAAACCAACACCTATACACCCTACAATCTAGGAAGCATCATTGCATGCATGAAACAAGTTATAAACCTGCCCTCTAAACCATCTGCTCATTCGAAAACCACCTCAAAACCATTTACTCTTTTCCTTTCAACATGCAAACCATCATCCATCCCCTATCCATACCAATCGGAAACCTTATTAACTAATAATCACCCTCCTTTTCCAACCTTCTACCATATTAAAACTCATCTATCCTTTTAAGAATAAGATACGGCTACGGTGATAAATCGGCCGATTGATAAGAATAATCCGGGTAAGCTTCTAACTTTCAACTTGTAGGAAATACGAGTGCCAAGCTGTAATGGCCAGCTTTACATACGTATCTATATACCTAAGCTGTAATGGTCAGCTAACTATAATATATATGTGTTTGTAATCGGTATTGTGTATTAAAACAGGTGGTCCGAATAGTTCCTGAGCAACTCATCGATCTTAGAAATCAAGTGGAAGAACAACAAGTGAGTGTTTGTACCCACATAATAGCTTTTAAATGTTTCGGGGTGGATGTATGTTTGTTTTTCTCTTTAAAATCATTGTTGGATCATGATCTAATAGAAGTAATAGAAACCGGTCGGATAGAAACTACGTAGAGTGGATCCATTCGGTATCATAGAGTATAGACCCGAGCCGATTAGAGGCTACGGGACCATGCATAATCGACCTATACTCGAAAATAGAATGACCGGACGTTTACATGCATGTGTAAATTATGTGTCCAAAAAGATTGTTTTAAGTCTTGGCATCACTCACTAGTTCGACTAACGTATTTTAAACATACATTTCAGGAAATTATCATGGAACCCGAGCTCAGTAGTGGTGTTAGTGAACTTATCGAGTGAAGTTTGATGTTTATAAATAAAGTTTGAATCATGTTGTTAGTGTGATGTTTTCGAAAATAAGTGTTGTGAAGGCTTCGGCCAAACGATGGTTTGGAAAGTGATTGTATGATGTATAATATAAGTATGTTTTTAAGTTAAAGAGTGTTGTTAAAAATATATAATGAAATCGGTTTTAAAGAAAAGAGGATAAACTATAAAAATTAGTTAGGAAACTAACTACCAATCGGTATGACTCGGTTAAAATCAGGTCGTTACAAAAAAAAATGGAGATATGGACAAAAAGAACTAATACCAAGTCAAGTGTAAAAAAAACAAAACTGTATCTAAATGTTTATATTTCTAAAATGTATTAATAAAGAAATTTAAATTAATAATATGTATAATTTCTAACAAACCATTAATGATCATGATCATGTTAATGTAGTCGATCCATGATAAAAGAAAATGCCAAGGACAAGAGCATTGCATATATACTAAGCAAAAGACACTTCAAGAATATTGGGTACCATTTGTATGGGTCATAGTCCAATTGTTAACCTGTACGCATCAACATTTGCTTTTTTTACTTCTTTTGATATATTTCAGAATTACTTAACTGATTTAAACATGTATTGATGTCTTTTTAAACATATAACGACTTTATTTTTTAGTTTATATCTTCCGGTTGCGATACTAAGTGTTGGCACTGTACCAATAACGTAATAAACCAAAACAATACCAACTGAATTCCAACCACTACGCGCTGAGGAATTTCATTAGTTATCATTAAAAATGTTTTTATGTGTATGTGTATCTACTATAATCTAATACTTATATTATCTTTCAAAAAGGTTTAAAAATACTTTTATGTAGAAAAACTATATTTTTAAAAATAATTTTTTTAACCATGAAAAAAATTAAAGATAAAAATACATTCTAAAAAAATACAAAAACAAAGTTTTTTTTTTAACGGCAGAGTATGTACAACTTTTTTTTCGCAAGACGTTAAATACACATGAACCCATATAATCACCTAAGACCATGTGTAGTGGTAATGGGAAAAACTTAAGGCTCCTGATTCTGATGGTCCACGTAGCAACTGAGTTAGCATGAGGCTTGAAGTGAAAATGGGTGTTAGTGGTAGTGGGAAAAAGATAAGGTCTCTGTTTCTGATTGGCTGTTTATTTTATTATTTTTTTTAAAACTTTTTAACTAAAATGTATAAAAAAAGACAAATCTCATAAAAAAAATTACAAATAATATTAAAACACACCATTAATATTAATTAAATTCAAACAACAAAAAATAGCAAATTTAAAAAAAAAACGCAACATAAAAAAATACAAATAATATTAAAACACAACACTAATATTAATTTAAAAATTACATAATCCTAATTTACTTATTTAAACACTACATAATCATAAACTACTTAACATTACATAATTAATCCTAAAAATTTCTCCCCTGCGGAGAATAATTATCCCAATCCTCTAAAGTGTACTCCAGTGAGGACACGGAACGATCGCTATCGCGACCGTCGGACCTCGCATCCGAGCGGATGCGGCAGTACTCACGAGGAGGGATAAATAGTATCGTTCTTCCTCCATAGCATCCCTTACAGCTTCGTACTCCTCCTCATATGGCTCCCGAGGAGGAGGGTTTGGGGTGGGGTTGGGGTTCGGTTGGGTCTCCACCAACCGTAGCTGGCCCATTCCCCTTACAACCATAACATATTCTAAAAACCATACAAGCTCCTCATTAGTGAAATCAGCATCTGGGTGTGGGGGAGTGTATCCTGGGAGTGGAGGAATGGGGAAGAAGTTCAGAGAATTTGTAGTGGACACTGGTTGAGTAGGTGTAGGAGAAGAAAACACTGGTTGAGGAGGAGTAGAATGTAACATTACGCATTTAAACTCGTACGTTACACGGCTATCATTAATAAAACGTCAAGTTTTACCTATATTATTCGCATTAATTATTTTTGTCGCATCATTGGAACCCTAATACTATATATATATATATATATATATTATATGTGATTGTGTGTATAATGTATAAAAAAAATAAACGCTTGGGCCGGGAATCGAACCCGCGCCCAAGCCGGCCCAACTAAACACAACACTTAACCAACTGGGCTAGCCATCAACTTGGAATAAATCCGGACGCATATAAATCTTATACTTGATTTCAAAACCTCACAGTTGACTATTGGAAAGTCAACTGTGGACGCGTAGGTATGATCAATCACAATTAACTTGTGATTGATCCATATATGGCAACGATACCTGTATTCCGGCCTTGTATGACCTGTATACACGTCAATTAACAATCAATCATTGACCAATTTGGATCCTATACGTGTATAGACCTTAATGATTAGTCAAACCTTCCAATTAACCCAACCATCGAACCACACTATAAATTGACCTTCTACGAATCATTACAACTCGCTCATACTCTCTTCTCAATCTTCAATTCTCTTCCAATCACTCTGATAATTGCATTCTGATCGTTGTTTGACTTTTGGCTTTGACCGGGCAATCGAACACAAATCAACACTGTAAGTGTGATGTTTTGATTGGGTTATGTTCATCGGCAATCACACATCAATAGCCCTATGATTAATTAGGCTATTGATGTGTGAATTGATCAATTGCAGAATCTAGGGTTCGTGCATTTGATTTGGGGATAAACTCAGTTTAACATAACGTATTTAATTAATTTTATACGGAGTTCATCACAACCACTGGCCTAGGCCAAGTGGTTGTGACTGAGGTGCATAACCAAAGGCACCCGGGTTCGAGTCCCGGCTGTGGCCTTCCTTTCTTTCTTTTTTATTTTTAACAACAAATCATTATTATATATATATTATACATTTAAAACTTATAAATTCGTTTTTAAATATTAAAACTATTTTATAAATTCTAAAAAAATTATATTTATTAAATCTGAGTTAAAAGTTTTATTTACAATTTTTATTTTTCTAAAATTCATTTATTTAATATTTATAATAATTAAATCAATTTTATACTATTATATTTATAAAAATCCATTAAAAAATCAAAACAGTTTTATTAAATTCTACAAAAATTATCCTGAGTTTGTATAAAGTTAAACTTTACTGAAATGATTTTTAATTCTGAAAATCATTTATTTTATATTTTTAATCAATTTTTGTTAGATTTAATCATAATTAAATCAAAATAAATTCAATTTTCATTATTTTTGCACCAAAATTTTATACAATTTATTTTTAAATATTTAGAACAGAAATATGATTTTTAAAATAGAAATTCTTTAATTTTAGTATTTTTGAATATTAAAGTTAATTATTGGCAATTTGTAATAAATAGATTTAAAAATCTATTTTAAAAGAAATAATTTTATAAAAATTATTTTTATACTTCAAAACACATTATTGTGAACATTATAAATTCAAATTTTATAAAAAGACTTTCTTTTATTTAATTATCAAATTTCCCTTTATTTAATTAACATTTTATTTTAAATTCAACAATTGGATATCCCCAAATCGAAACCCTAGGATACACTTATAAACTAATTAGACTTAGACTTATTTATTACCTTATTATAGGGTGATATTTGGCATTATTTGGGCAACACTATTATTTCATCTTTTCAAGAAGTTTAACATTTGCTAAGGTGAGTTTTACATAGCCCCTTTTATTTATCACCATTTTTGGGGTGAAACATGTTATAACATCATTATTGCAATTCAATCATCAATGTGTCTATGTGTTTTCTATGTTGCATTATGTCTTGAGCATGATTAGAGTAAGCACCATTCTAGCATAATCATTAACTCCGTACAAGCCGACGGTATACATTGATAGATCTATTGGACTGACAATCCCACCCGGATACGTGCCTCCTACAAAGGTAGCGTGGGTGTTTGTTATCGCATAACATATTCAAGTGAGCCATGAGCGTATGGTATGTATCATATTATAACAGTCATCAGGGTTGATTATGCACTCGATTTATTTCTAGTATGTTCTCACATATGGACTAGATTGACATGACACATGAATTGCACAACATTTTTATTCTATTATCAAAAACCTATGTAATTCTCACCAACTTTTGTTGACCCAAAATATTTTCAAAATTAACATGTTTCAGGTAACAATGAAGCTGAGGCTTGAGTTAGCATGAGGATTTAACATGAAGTTTTATTTGAAGCTATTGAAGTTTTGTTATTTGATATTATGTATTGAATTCCTAGACATCATTTTATATTTGGATTTTATGTTTGAATAAATTATTTAAAATTTAATTATACCATGTGCTACTGAAACAATCATCAATACGTGGCACCCCGATGTTTCCGCCATCGGTTGGGGTGTTACCAGATTGGTATCAGAGCCTTGGTTATAGGGAATTAGGTTATTAGAAATAATCAGACTAAACCTTAGGGACTTAAACAGTACTTGCTTCTCCTACTTGTAACCCTAATTGTTTCCCTAATCCTATCCTTATCCTATACCTTATATAACCCTAAAACTACATGTGACTACTCTTATTCGTCTGTTGCAATCCTGATCCACCATTAGATTAATAGGACAAAATCCTCAGGTTTATCCTGAACCCCCTTGAGATCTCGTCGAAGTTCTAGATTTTAATAACGAACACGTGCAATCTGGAAGGGTGAACGCCTGTATTCTGAGTCTTCTGTCTAGGCTGGCATTGCGCATATATCCCAATCAGACGAGGGACCCGGATGCCTACCTGGGAATTCTCGGGATGAGTGTTCACTTATAGGCTAAAGCATGTCTTCATATGTTATTAGAATTTAGAATCTTTGATAAGTCAACGTTTTCGTTTATTCGTTTTAATTAATGAATAAATGATTACATTCCTTATATAAACTCTCATTCATTTCATTGTGTCTATTACAGATCATGCCTCCTCGTCGCAGCACTCGCAACAACAATGGTGAGAACCACGAAGAAGGTGGGTGACAACCATAACCATGACCAAGTTCCTAACCACAACAACAATGGTGTCGATGCTCAACTGGCTGCGATCATTTCTCAACAAATGGCGGAGCAAATCGCAACTCTGGTTCCCAATTTACTCGCTCAGGTCATCCAAATGAACGGCAACGGGAATGGTCACGCAACGGGAATGGGAACGGGAACGGCAAATGGCAATGGAAATGGACCCCTAGCCTGCACCCTTAAGCATTTCAACTCTTGTAACCCTCCAAAGTTGTAACACCCCAACCGATGGCGGAAAACATCGGGATGTCACGTATTGATGATTGTTCAGTAGCTCATGGTGAATAATAAATTTCATTAATTGATTTAAATAACTTACATACAATTGTTCTACAAGAATTCGTACATCAAATTGAATAAAACTATGCACATATCTTCAAGCAATTCTTCAAGCAAGTAGAACCTGAAACATGTTAAGTTGAAAATATTTTGGGTCAACAATTGTTGGTGAGAATACATAGGTAAAATTTATAGAAATCGTTTTGTCAATTAAAAGAATTTTTCTTATAAATTTGGTAAGTAAAAGAATTAAAAGAAATTTCATTATTTAATTCTAAGTAGTGTTTAAATAAAATACAAATTGAGTTATATACGTTCTCAGGGTCCAGACCAATTGGTCTGGCTTGTGATTATAAGGCTTAGGAAACAAGAGGTCACGGGTTCGAATCTGGTTAGAACCGGTTTTTGGATGTTTAATCTGTTTCATTTTGTTTTTAAAATAAAAATGGTGGATGTGGGATTCGAACCAAGACCCTAGAGCCGGTCCAAAGATTAACACAACCAAGGGAAAACCAACTGATCTACCATCAGTTTTGTGTTAGAAACTTGCTTCCAATTGTTTTTAAATGGATACGTGACATCTTCATCTTCCCCAAACAATACATAAGAACCCTAGTTTCTTAATTAGACAAATTAACAACCAATTCCCACAGAATCCTTAGGGCTTTTGATTGGACAATAACGAAAAACAGAAACATGTATTTAATTGAAACTTACAGCATGTGGTGGAAGACGAACGCCCGGTCAAAACGAATGAGTCAAACGCGAGCAAACCACGATCTAATACGAAGTATAACCAGAAATTGGATATGGGGTTTTGATTATCGGTGTCTAGAGGTGGCGAATGAGGGTTTAATTTATATAATTACGAATGGGTTATATGAATTGGAAAGTTTGACTAAGGTTTGAATGTTCACGCGTAATATCAATCAATTGGTCAAATTGATTGCAAATTGTTCGGGTAATTGATGACCATTAGGCCGGCAATCATGTCCCATTCCATTTACGAGTCATTATGATGATTAGGTTTGGTCAAAAACACACAAAAAAAAAAAGAAAGAAAAAAAATAAATAAACTAACTGTTGCTGCTGCTGCACGTCGAAGGGAAGAGGGAAAGGGAAGGGTAGTTTGTGTATTTATACAAAGAGGATTAGAATTATAACAAAAGTATAAGCGTGGCTCAGTGGTTAGTCTGCGTGTGTTGTGTGACCTTGGTCTCCGGTTCGATCCCCGGCTAGTCCCGGTTTTACATATTTTTTTTTTTTTAAACAGTGGTGGGGGAAGGGGGTGTGGGCCGGGTACTGGGCTGCTGTACTGGGCTAAAGGTTTGGGCTTGGGCCGGATGTGCAACAACTAGAGGCTAGGCAAGGAGAAGGTGGTTTGGTTGGGCTCAAATATGTGTGTTCATACAATATATATATATATGTGTATATTTTTTTACCTCAAAATAAAATCTGAAATAATATTATTATTATTTTTATTATTATTATAAACCTTTATACATATATATAATATATATATATATATATATATATAAGTTGTGTGGTAGTAAAATAAAGACTTATGTACATTATGATTGATAAAAAAAAATATAACGTATGTTTTAGAATTTGGGAAAAATTTGTGCGATGTTACAGTCTCCCCTACTTTTAGAAACTTCGTCCCGAAGTTTATTAAAACATGGGGTTGAAAATAAAAAAATAGTTGTGATTTGGGTTATAGCATGACATGAATGAACAACCAGACAACTAGCGTTTATAACCTTGATAGAATTTCACACTACCTTAACGTACCTGTAAATTTCATGATTACGTTCCGGACCGCAATCACCAATTTACCTTACATTAAGGTTTTGCGTCCTTCTATGACTCCACCGATTCTTGAGCAGGTTCGATAGCCTTCACCAGTCGTGGAGTAGGTTGTAGGGCCTCTCCCGACTGTTGAAAAGCATAATGACCTCTACCAACCGTTGAGTAGGTTTGATAGCCTCCACCAGTCGTGGAGCAGGTTGTAGGGCCTCTCCCGACCGTTGAAAAGGCATGATGACATTTATTATACACATAGATTGCAAATTGATAACATGTTTATGTAAGCAAGTATAACAAGCACAGTATATGAGTTGCAGTTGTATAGATTTATATAATAATTTCGCATTCAAAACAATCATGCACCATGTAAACAACTCTCAAAAATTTCAATACTAGAATTTATTATTCAAATAGAGTCAATACATAGAATAAAAGTAAACAACGTTCGAGTGGTGGGACATGTTGTTAAGTAGCTGGAGGGTCTTGATGTAACATTACGCAATTAATACTTGTACGTTACGCATTGACATTAATAAAAAACGTCAAGTTTCATTCTATACGTTGCATTTATTTATTTTGTCGCGATTATGGAACCCTAATACTATATATATAATATAATATATGTGTTATATTGCAAAATGTCAAAAAAAATAATTATATGCTTTGGCCGGGGTTCGAACCCGCGCCAAAGCCACACCATGCACACATACTTAACCAACCGGGCTGGACTATCATCTTGTTTTAAACCCAGACGCGTATTTCTTTTATACACACATTAAAACCCCCACAGTTGACAAGGAAAGTCAACTGTGGGATAGCTTGATGATCAATCCAATGTTTTAACTCGTAATTGATCTATTTTTGGCAAATTTTGGTGATAACCGGCCTTGTACAACACGAATACACGTCATATACACATCAATCATTGACCAATTTAATCAATTAACGCGTATGTATTCAATAAGAAGTCAAACCTTCCAATTAACCTAAACCCTAATCCTCAGTATAAATTGATGGTCTGCGAACCTTGACAAATCGCTCACAACTCTCTCTCAACCTCCCAATCTCTCTAATTCACCTGATTATCATTATATTGCTCGTGGTTTGACTTTTGCCTTGACCCGGCTTCTAACATCAATCCTACACTGTGAGTCCTCGTTTGTTTGTGGGGTTTATTCATCGGCATTCAAGCAACATAGCCCTAACATTAATCGGGCTATAGTTGCCTGAATCATTCAATTGTAATTCTAGGGTTCGTCGTGATCTTTAATTGGGGATAAAACTGATTTTGCGTCGTGGTTATAATTAAAATCAAACCAGAAACATCACAACCACCGGCCTAGGCCAAGTGGTTGTGACCATGGTCCTCCACACAGGTCACCCGGGTTCGAGTCCCGGCTCTGACCGTTTTTATCCCTTTCTTTTCTTTCTTTTACAAACAATTATATATATATATTAAATCTTTTTAATCTTTTAAATTCTTTTTAAAATATCAAAACTATTTTATAAATTCTAAAAAAAATTATATTTGTTTAATCTGTAATAAAAGTTTTATTTACAATTTTTATTTTTCAGAAATTCATTTATTTAATATTTATAATAATTAAATCATTTTTATACTATTATATTTATAAAAATCCATTTATATATCAAAACGATTTTATTAAATTCTCCAAAATTTATCCTGACTTTTTATAAAGTCAAACTTTACTGAAATAATTTTTAATTCAGTAAAATCATTTATTTTATATTTTTAATCAATTTTTGTTAGATTTAATCATAATTAAATCATAATAAATCCAATTTTCATCATTTTTGCACCAAAATTTTATACAAATTATTTTTAATTATTTAGAACAGAAATATGATTTTTAAAATAGAAATTCTTTAATTTTAGTATTTTTGGATATTAAAGTTAATAATTGGCTATTTATAAATAAATAGATTTAAAAATCTATTTTAAATGAAATAATTTTATAAAAATTATTTTATTGCTTCAAACACTTTAAAGTGCACATTGAAAATTCAAATTTTATAAAAAGACTATCTTTCATTAATTATCCAATTTTCCTTTATTAATTAAGCATTTTAATTTAAATTTCAACAATTGATTATCCCCAAATCGAAACCCTAGGATACACATATTAGTTAATTAGACTTAGACTTATTACATATTACCTTATTATAGGGTGATATTTGGAAATCACTTTGGGCAACACAATTATCATATCTTTTCAACAAGTTAACATTTGCTAAGGTGAGTTTTACGTAGCCCCTTTTATTTATCACCATTTTTGGGGTGAAACATGTTATAACATTATCATTGCAATTCAATCATCAATGTGTCTATGTGTTTTCTATGTTGCATTATGTCTTGAGCATGATTAGAGTAAGCACCATTCTAGCATAATCATTAACATTGATCAGCCGACGGTATACATTGATAGATCTATTGGACTGACAATCCCACCCGGATACGTGCCTCCTACAAAGGTTACGTGGGTGTTTGTTATCGCATAACATATTCATTGGGACCATAAGTGTATGGTATGTATCATTTTATAACAGTCAACAGGGTTGATTATGCACTCGATTTATTTCTAATATGTTCTCACATATGGGCTAGATTAACATGACACATGAATTGCACAACATTTTATTCATTTTATCATCAAAAACCTATGTAATTCTCACCAACTTATGTTGACCCAAAATACTTTCAAAATTAACATGTTTCAGGTAACAACGAAGCTGAGGCTTGAGTTAGCATGAGGATTTTCTTGAAGTTTATATTTGAAGTTATTGAAGTTGCTATTTGATATTATGTATTTGAATTCTTAGACATTATTTCACATTTTGGATATTTATGTTTGAATAAATTATTTAAAATTTATGTTATACCATGTGCTACTGAAAACAATCATCAATACGTGGCACCCCGATGTTTCCGCCATCGGTTGGGGTGTTACAGATTGGTATCAGAGCCTTGGTTATAGGGAATTAGGTTATTAGAAATAATCTAGACTATAACCTTAGGGACTAAAACAGTACTTGCTTCTCCTACTTGTAACCCTAATTGCTTCCCTAATCCTATCCTTATCCTATGCCTTATAACCCTAAACCTACATGTGACTACTCTTAATTGTCTGCTGCAATCCTGATCCACCATTAGATTTATAGGACAAAATCCTCAGGTTTAACCTAAAACCCCCTTGAGATCTCGTCGAAGTTCTAGATTTTAATAACGAACACGTGCAATCTGGAAGGGTGAACGCCTGTATTCTGAGTCTTCTGTCTAGGCTGGCATTGCGCATATATCCCAATCAGACGAGGGACCCGGATGCCTACCTGGGAATTCTCGGGATGAGTGTTCACTTATAGGCTAAAGCATGTCTTCATATGTTATTAGAATTTAGAATCTTTGATAAGTCAACGTTTTCGTTTATTCGTTTTAATTAATGAATAAATGATTACATTCCTTATATAAACTCTCATTCATTTCATTGTGTCTATTACAGATCATGCCTCCTCGTCGCAGCACTCGCAACAACAATGGTGAGAACCACGAAGAAGGTGGTGATAACCATAACCACAACCATGACCAAGCTCCTAACCACAACAACAATGGGGTCGATGCTCAACTGGCTGCGATCATTTCTCAACAAATGGCGCAGCAAATCGCAACTCTGGTTCCCAATTTACTTGCTCAGGTCATCCAATTGAACGGCAATGGGAATGGTCACAACAATGGGAACGGAATGGCAATGGCAATGGTAATGGACCCCAAGCTTGCACCCTTAAACATTTCAACTCTTGTAACCCTCCAAAGTTCAGCGGTGAAGAAGGAGCTACTGGACTTCTCCAATGGTTTGAGGGTATTGAAAATACCTTCATCAACAGTGAGTGCCCCAACAATTCAAGGTTCGTTACGCCATGAGTGTTCTCCATAAACGAGCACTCACTTGGTGGAATGAAGAAAAGCGTACTCGTGGGGCCGAGGTTGCTCTTGCTATGACATGGGACCAGTCAAAGAGATCATGAAGGAGGAGTTCTGTCCTCGCAATGAAGTTAAAAAGCTGGAGGATGAGTTCCACACCTTAGCTCAAGATAGTGGGGGAAAACCTTGCCTACAACACCCGCTTTCATGAGCTTAGCTTATTGTTGCCACACAAGGTTACTCCTCTGCCGGTAGCCATCGAGAAGTACATCGGTGGTCTGCCCATGCAAATCCAGGACACGTTTGGGGTAGAAATCCTGCAACTCTGGAAGAGGCCAAACGTCTAGCGGCCACTCTTACTGATAATCATGTGAAGAACGGTACTCTCGTTCGCAAGGGCACTAAGAAGACTGTTGCCAAAGACACTCCACAGCCTGCAATTGAAGTCAAGCCTGAGACCTCAAGCAACAAAAGCGCAAGGCTAGAAACTATATGGTTGCTGCTACTCCACCTGCTGCCCAAAACCCAGCCAAGAAACCATACACCGGACCTCACCCTTTGTGCAACACTTGCAAGTACCACCATCCCACACAGGTGCCATGTCGATTTTGTACTAAGTGTCAAAGATATGGTCACCTGGTGAACGTCTGTCGATCTCCTGCTGCCCAAGACAACAACAACCCAGCTCCCAACCAACAAACAACAGGCCTACTCGTGGTCAATGCTACGAGTGTGGTAACCCTAATCACTACATCAACAACTGCCCTAACCGTAACCGTAACCAAAACCAAAATCAGAACCAAAACCAAAACCAGAACCGCAACCAGAACCAAGGTGCTCGAGGTCGCGCCTACAATCTCAACGCTAACCAGGCTCGTGACAACAAACGAAGTGGTGAATGGTACGTTTCTCATTAATAACCACTATGCATCCATATTATTTGATTCAGGAGCTGATAAGTCATTCGTGTCACTGAAGTTTGAACCTTTACTTAACTTACCCCACACTAATCTAGAAGAACCTTTCGTGGTAGAGGTAGCTAACGGGAAGTCTATTTCGATCGGCTCTATTATACGTAACTGCTTGTTGAATCTCGATGATCATACCTTCCCTATCGATCTCATTCCCATGCATCTTGGTAGTTTTGATGTTATAGTAGGCATGGACTGGTTGTCAACTCATCGTGCCGAAATTCTGTGCTTCGAGAAAGTCATACGCATTCCTCTCGAATCTGGTGAATTTTGAAGATCTATGGTGAGAAACCCTGTGGTGAGCTTAAGCTTATGTCTTGTACTACTGCCCAAAAGTACTTACGAAAGGGGTATACAGCCTTCTTAGCTAACGTGATAGAGAAGAAGGACAAAGGCAAAAGTATCCAAGACATTCCTATTATTCGAGACTATCCTGAAGTCTTTCCAGAGGATTTACCTGGTTTGCCTCCTGCTCGACAAGTGGAGTTTCGTATTGATCTTGTTCCTGGTGCTAATCCTATTGCTAAAGCTCCTTATCGTCTTGCACCCTCTGAGATGCAAGAACTTGCTAGTCAATTACAGGAACTTTCTGATAAAGGGTTCATTCGCCCTAGTTCTTCTCCATGGGGAGCCCCTGTCTTATTCGTTAAAAAGAAGGATGGTTCTCTTCGGATGTGTATTGACTACCGTGAACTCAACAAACTCACCATCAAGAATCGTTATCCACTCCCTAGGATTGACGATCTCTTCGATCAACTTCAAGGAGCAACCCACTTCTCGAAGATTGATCTCCGTTCTGGTTATCATCAGCTTAGAGTCCACGATGAAGATATTCCCAAGACAGCTTTTCGCACTCGCTACGGTCACTATGAATTCATGGTTATGCCTTTTGGGTTGACCAATGCTCCCGCAGTATTTATGGATTTGATGAATCGGGTTTGTAGACCCTATCTCGACAAATTCGTGATCGTTTTCATCGATGATATTTTGATTTACTCTAAATCAAAATCCGATCACGAGCAACATCTTCACTCTATCTTGAGTCTCCTAAAGAAAGAACAACTGTACGCCAAGTTCTCCAAATGTGAATTTTGGCTTAAGGAAGTTCAATTTTTGGGACATGTCATTGATATGAACGGAATTCATGTTGATCCTGCAAAGATCGAAGCTGTGAAAAATTGGAGTGTTCCTACCACTCCAACGGAAGTCCGTTCTTTTTCTTGGGTTGGCTGGTTATTATCGTCGATTCATCGCCAATTTCTCCAAGATCGCTGTTCCTCTCACTACCTTAACTCACAAGGGTAAACCCTATGAGTGGGGACCTAAGCAAGAGGAAGCATTTGAAACTCTTAAGCTGAAACTTGTGAAGCTCCTGTCTTATCTCTACCTGATGGTAATGATGATTTCGTGGTCTACTGTGATGCATCGAACCAAGGTCTTGGTTGTGTTCTCATGCAACGAGGAAAGGTTATTGCTTATGCGTCTCGACAACTCAAGACTCACGAGAAAAATTATACCACCCATGATCTTGAATTGGGCGTGTTGTCTTTGCACTCAAGATTTGGAGACATTATCTTTATGGGACCAAATGTGTGGTGTTCACGGACCACAAAAGTCTCCAACATGTCTTCGATCAAAAGAATCTTAACATGAGGCAACGACGTTGGGTTGAATTACTTAACGACTATGATTGCGAAATTCGCTACCATCCTGGCAAGGCGAATGTTGTGGCTGACGCACTTAGTCGTAAAGAGCGTCAAACTCCAATGTGCGAGAGTTCGTACTGATCTTCAAGATCGCATTCTCCAGGCTCAACACACATCAGTCACCCAAGGTAACATGTACGATGAAATGTCTTGTGGTGCTGAGACTCAACTTGAAACCAAACCCGATGGTCTCCTTTATTTCCTTAACCGACTGTGGATTCCCGACCGTGATGATCTCTTCGTACTTTTCTCATGAACGAGGCTCATAAGTCTCGTTATTCTATTCATCCTGGAGCTGACAAGATGTACCAAGATCTTCGTTATTCTTATTGGTGGCCTGGTATGAAGAAAGACATTGCTCTTTTCGTTGCAAAATGCCTCACTTGTTCCAAGGTTAAGGCTGAACATCAACGACCATCTGGTATGCTTGAACAACCAGAGATCCTGTCTGGAAATGGGAGAGCATAGCTATGGATTTCATCACCAAACTCCCTCGCACACACCCAAGGTTTTTGACAGTATTTGGGTAATCGTCGATCGTTTGACCAAGTCAGCTCACTTTCTAACCTATTCGTGAGAAGTATTCTGTGGAAAGGTTGGCAAAGATGTACGTAAGTGAAATCGTATGTCGTCACGGTATACCTTGGACATTATTTCTGATCGCGATGGTCGTTTCACCTCTCACTTTTGGGGATCTCTACAAGATGCTTTGGGTACCAAGTTGAACCTGAGCACTGCTTATCACCCTCAAACGGATGGTCAGACTGAACGAACCATCCAGACACTTGAGGACATGCTCAGGGCATGTGTCATCGATTTTGGGGCGCATGGGATTCTCATCTTCCTTTGGTTGAGTTTCATACAACAACAGTTATCACGCCAGCATTAACATGGCTCCTTTTGAGGCACTCTATGGTCGGAAATGTCGTTCACCCCTGTCTGTTGGACCGAGGTTGGTGAAGCTCGTATTACTGGACCCGAACTAATCCAGAAACCACAGACAAAATCCAGCTTATTCAGGATAATCTTCTCAAGGCTAGAAGTCGCCAAAAGAGTTATGCTGATAAACGTCGTAAACCCCTGGAATTTCAAGTTGGGGACCTTGTGCTACTTAAGGTATCCCCTTGGAAAGGAGTTATTCGTTTCGGTAGAAAGGAAAACTAGCTCCTCGTTACGTAGGCCCCTTCAAAATTCTTGACAGAGTTGGAAAAGTGGCTTACAACTTGATCTTCCACCTGAGCTAAGCAATGTTCATCCGACCTTCCATGTTGAATCTCAAGAAATGCTTAGCAGATGAGAACCTTCATGTTCCTCTTGAGGATGTGCAAATCGATGAAAGCATGCACATTATCGAGAAACCCGTCGAGATTGTTGACACTGGAGTCAAGAAACTCAAGCGCAGTCGTATTCCGATCGTTAAGGTTCGTTGGGAATCTAAACGAGGCCCAGAGTTCACTTGGGAACGTAAAGACCAGATGAAGTCGAAGTATCCGCATCTTTTCCCACCAGACTCTCCAACTCCAACTTCGGGACGAAGTTCCTAAAAGTAGGGGAGACTGTAACATTACGCAATTAATACTTGTACGTTACGCATTGACATTAATAAAAACGTCAAGTTTCATTCTATACGTTGCATTTATTTATTTTGTCGCGATATGGAACCCTAATACTATATATATATTATAATATATGTGTTGAATTGTAAAATATCAAAAAAAATAAATATGCTTTGGCCGGGGTTCGAACCCGCGCCAAAAGCCAACACATGCACACATACTTAACCAACCGGGCTGGACTATCATCTTGTTTTAAACCCAGACGCGTATTTCTTTTATACACACATTAAAACCCCCACAGTTGACAAGGAAAGTCAACTGTGGGATAGCTTGATGATCAATCCAATGTTTTAACTTGTAATTGATCTATTTTTGGCAAATTTTTGGTGATAACCGGCCCTTGTACAACACGAATACACGTCATTACACACATCAATCATTGACCAATTTAATCAATTAACGCGTATGTATTCAATAAGAAGTCAAACCTTCCAATTAACCTAACCCTAAACCTCAGTATAAATTGATGGTCTGCGAACCTTGACAAATCGCTCACAACTCTCTCTCAACCTCCAATCTCTCTAATTCACCCTGATTATCATTATATTGCTCGTATGTTTGACTTTGCCTGACCCGGCACTCTAACATCAATCCTACACTGTGAGTCCTCGTTTTTTGTGGGGTTTATTCATCGGCATTCAAGCAACAATAGCCCTAACATTAATCGGGCTATAGTTGCCTGAATCATTCATTGTAATTCTAGGGTTCGTCGTGTCTTTAATTGGGGATAAAACTGATTTTGCGTACGTGGTTTTATAATTAAAATCAAACCAGAAAAACATCACAACCACCGGCCTAGGCCAAGTGGTTGTGACCATGGTCCTCCACACAGGTCACCCGGTTCGAGTCCCGGCTCTGACCGTTTTTGTTCCCTTTCTTTTTTCTTTCTTTTACAAACAATTATATATATATATTAAATCTTTTTAATCTTTAAATTCTTTTTAAAATATCAAAACTATTTTATAAATTCTAAAAAAATTATATTTGTTTAATCTGTAATAAAAGTTTTATTTACAATTTTTATTTTTCAGAAATTCATTTATTTAATATTTATAATAATTAAAATCATTTTTATACTATTATATTAATAAAAATCCATTTATATATCAAAACAATTTTATTAAATTCTCCAAAATTTATCCTGACTTTTATATAAAGTTAAACTTTACTGAAATAATTTTTAATTCAGTAAAATCATTTATTTTATATTTTTAATCAATTTTTGTTAGATTTAATCATAATTAAATCATAATAAATCCAATTTTCATCATTTTTGCACCAAAATTTTATACAAATTATTTTTAATTATTTAGAACAGAAATTATGATTTTTAAAATAGAAATTCTTTAAATTTTAGTATTTTTGAATATTAAAGTTAATAATTGGCTATTTATAAATAAATAGATTAAAAAATCTATTTTAAATGAAATAATTTTTATAAAAAATTATTTTATTGCTTCAAACACTTTTAAATTGCACATTGAAAATTTCCACATTTTTATAAAAAGACTATCTTTCATTAATTATGCAATTTCCTTTATTTAATTAAGCATTTTAACATTTAAATTTCAACAATTGATTATCCCCAATCCCCAAAGCGAAACCCTAGGATACACATATTTAGTTAATTAGACTTAGACTTATTACATATTACCTATATTAATAGGGTGGATTTGGAAATCAGCTTGTAGGGCAACACAATTATCATATCTTTTCAACATGTTAACATTTGCTAAGGTGAGTTTTT